>JAIXND010000674.1:88502383-88608836 GCA_023646645.1 Varanus salvator macromaculatus
AAAGCTCCAGCTGGGTCATCTTAAGCTGGGTCTTCTTGAGGTCCAGTGGATGCACTGGGAAAGCTCCAGTCCAATGCCTGGCCCTGATGTTCTTCTGAGTCCTGGCACACTCCTGGGCTGAGGCAGCAGTGAAAGAGCACTGGCTGGTGTCAGAGCTTGGAAGGGAGTGAGGCGCATTACCTCCCATATGTGATTTGCCTGGTCCTCACAGACCAGAGCCTCCCCAGCCCAAAATCCCTTTGGATCAGATGAGGGAAGAGTGTTCTGCTGCTGCAAACTACCCAGCCATCTGGAACTGATCCCTGCAGAGTTGAACATTTGATGGGACACTTGGAAAAGTCGGCATGTGGAAATGAGACCTGAACCTTCGTGTAGTTTTAACTACAGTACGTTGGCCAAGAAATGAGGAGTGGTATGATACATGATTCTTGAGGAATACAATGGATACTTCAGTTCTTCAATTGCATCTTTAAAGCTCTAAGAGGCTTGAAGGGATTTGGTATGTGTCATCTACAGAAAGATTAGCAGGTGGCATCTTGACAGTCTTCAATTATAGAAAAGAATTTTAGAAGATGCGCGAGAACCATTGCCTCCTATAGATACACAGAAAGGAAACACCTGAGCCCTGCTTTAATTCCCAGAATAGCTGCATCATCCTGGGAAAGGCCATCGGGGCAGCCGTACCCTTAAGCAGGGAAGCCAGACCAACTCGGCTGGCAGATTTGGGGTACCTTCAAAGGCAACTGCGTTAGCAAGTGTTTGGTGTATTAGTACAATCACATCAGGTAGCATTTGGGTGTTCCGCCTCTGGCAACAAAATGTCTTTGGCTATTTCTGATCCCATTGCAGAGGAACGCATGAAATGTGGACAGTACATGTTTTTATTTAAACAATTTTGGTTAATTTAATACTTTTATATTTGTTATGCATGATTTATCTTAATTTAATTTTGGTTAATTTATCAGCTGTGCTTATTGTGTTTCTTTAGTGAGCATATTTTATTATGAGGAGTCTCTATTACTTTACTGTTTTACCATTTTATCTGATCAGTAACCCTTTTATTGTAATTTATGTATGTTTTTATTCCGGTCTAGCACTGTAAGCTGCCCAGAGAAACTTCAGGGTGGCATGGAAATAGAAATGGATGGATGGATGGATGGATGGATGTAGGCAAAGTGTGTGCCGCCTTGGCAACAGGGCTGTGTGCATGCCGCTGCTGCTCACTAGATGGCGCCTGTTTCACACAAATAATTTAACATAACTTACCTGGAGTCCCTTTGAAATCCGGGCTGGGAACCTCCAAGGGTCGGAGAGCAGCCTTATTCTTGGGTGCCGTTACATCGCTTAATCCCACTGGTTTTGCACAGGGTTTACAATTTTGGCTGCTTTTCTGATGAATGTGGTCAAAGCAGGATATGAATGTAAAAAATACGATTAACCGGAAATGCAATAATTTGTAAGAAGAAGTGCCTTGCATGAGCAGAAGAACGCAGCCCTGCTGAATCCCTCCACATGCCCCGTCCTCTACAGCTATCCCTGAGATTGCCTGCCAACATATGGGGAAGCTTTTGGGGTGCTGGGGGCAGGGAGAGGTGTAGCAGATACTGCATGTGCAGGGGAAGGAGAATCCCATTGTGTAAGCAAAGCTCCACTGGATCTTCTCCTTGCCCGACTTAGTACACGTAAGAATGGGAAGAGGAAAGGTTACACGCAGATCAGATGTTCTGCAGCAGCGTGCTAGGACAGGGGAGGGGGGCCCAATGTCAGTGACTGCTATAGCGCTCCATTTAGTCTGGGCTTTTGGGGAGCTATCCATGGTGCTGAGTCACAGCCCCTAAATCAGGTGCAGTATTAGGAACCCAGACTGGATCCGTTGCCTGACTGTCAAACCCATGGCCAGATATGGTTCACAGGCTGTGTCCCTCAGAGAAAGCTCCCATCTGCCACTTTAGCCACTGTGTCACCTTTTGCCCAGTGGCAGCTACAGCTGAATCATATGATAAGACGCTTAGAGCATGATCCAATGCTTGCTTAGACAGAAACAAGGCACACACCTCCCAGAATACCTCAGCCACTGTTGTTGTGGGGCCTGCTGGGGAAACCCATGACTGTTTTGCTGTGGTGGAGGACTAAGCATGCCCAGGACTGCACCCAAACGAGATTGTGTCCCAAGCAGGATGGTTAATGAGTCAAAGTTGTGGGAAGTGGAAAGTCAGACTGCTGCCTATACCACCCCGATGCCAGAAGTACAAGTTCTTAACCATTCCGGCAAGCATGGGATCAGATATGGAACTGAGTCTGTAATGTAGATATGAGTCCAGGAGATACACAGGCAGAGGTGTTTGTGTGCATGCTGGGCACGTATACTTTTTGAAAACATGGCCAAAATGCACAGCTTATCTAACTGACGCTTTCTTTTCACAGTTGGTGGACCAGTTCCTAGGTGAGAATCCAGATGGGTAATTCTTTATCCAAATCTTATAGCCAAATCACTCACATTTAAAATAGCCAAATCACTCACATCACTGCAAATCCTGAAATGCAGCATTTTTCACATTGTTTTCATTTTCTCCGTGTGCCAACAAAAGAACTTCAGTTCAGCCATTTGTTAAGGCTGTCAGCATTCCAATCAGCAAATTGAGCTCTGCTACACACCCAGGGGGCCATTCTCCCCTGCTGAAACTGAAATTAGAGTTCCTGGAAAAGTCCTCCTGGACAGCTAATGTTGAAGAACGTTGGACTCACCAAAGCCTACCTTAAAGGTCCCAAATTCATCTTTGGGCCAGATTAAAATCTAAGCGGAACATAGTTCAAGGTATCTGTCCTTGCTAGCCTCCACAATACTAAAAGCACCCTTTCCTTACATCTACCCACTCTTTCCCACTTTTCTTTATTCCCTGGCTGCTGGTGGCACAAACAGCAGCAAGAGGAGATGGGAAAATAGAAGGATATGATCTGTCTCTTGCTCCCATGCTAGAGAACTGATCTCGGTCCCTTCCCTTCCCTTCCCTTCCCTTCCCTTGTTTGTTTGATTGATCTGGACCCCAGCTTTCCACCAACAAAATGGCGCTCCAGGCCGTGGCCTGCTACATGTCCGTGTGCCAGGAGGAAAGCATGGGCCCCTTTGGGATTTGTAGCCAGGAACGTGGATCATTTTGAAGTCAGCCTGAACTAAGAAGTGATCTCTACCTGAAGCAAACAAAAAGGAAAGCATGAAAGCATGAACAAGTAGTCAAAGATTTGCAACATCATTTCTCTAATGGTGAATGTGGAATATGGAATATAGAATAGTAAACCCTTTCACTTCATTGAATTACTCTTGTTGTATTTATATATTTTTGCCATTTCCCTTGTTGGCTGTTTCCCTAACTCACTTCAAAAGCCACTTCACTGGTGGAATAATCAGCTCTCTACGTGTCTGTCCAGGTGCATGTAAAGTGGCATATGTGCCTGTGCACATTACCTTGACCCCCAAAACCCCAAAATCTGTGTCTTTATTCTCTGACCTTCCTTTCTTGAGTGGGGTGATCTGAGAAGTTCTTCTGTTCACATGTGCTTAAGTGTGAGCAGAACCCCCCAGGAACCCAGAAAAATCAAGCTCCCCAGAAATGCAGGGAGCCTTGGAGGACTAGCCGAAAGAGATTTGGAGAGCCCCTAGGGGGCTGCGGGAGAAGGAAGAGAATCTGCCAGCAGCATCCTTGGGCTGGCGGAGCTGCAGGGCTGGATCCAGCTCCAAACTGCCGATCCTTCTTTGCTTATGCATGTTGGACCAGTGCGTGTGTTCTGAACTGGAAAGTGCTTACTATAGAGAACACAGTAATAAAAGATTTTTTTAAAATCTATCACTTGTCATCATTATTGGTAAAAGACATAATAATAAGCATAAACGTGTACATTTATAGACGTATGCACAGTGAGAGCCAGTGTGGCATGGTGGCTAAGATCAAGGTTCTATTCCTCACTCAGCCATGAAGCTCCCTGAGTGACCATGGGACATGCACAGACTCTCAGCTCAACATTGGAGCTCTGTAAGCCAACTTGGATTTCTCACAAGAGGAAAATAGGTGGGGCATTAAATGCAATGTAAAACTAATAATGTTTGCTCTCTCACATGCACAAGCCTCAGTAATTGGAGATGTTGAAAGCTGAAGCTGGTACTTTGGTTCTTCCAAGTTGTGGAAAACAGGAGATTTTAATAGAATAAGTGGGACATACCTTGCTATATTAATGGAGTCTATGAGACAACACAAGTTTAAGCAGCTGCTCCACAAAGCTTAATAGCTTAATGGCTCTAAAATGTTACACTTTCACAAAAAAATAAAATAAAATAGCACCTCACTGTTGCTAGTAGAAACAGACATTCAAGTTTCCATGGCAATTTCTTAGTTTCCTGGGAAACTCTTGCTAATGTGGAGGCTTTTCTTGAATGTGCTTTGGAAGCAGTTGAACTGAACATCAGGATTTGGGCAGATTTGGGCAGCGGGCAGAGAGGAGGGTTCCCAGTGAGCTGACTTGATTCTGGGTCCCACTGAGGCCAATGGCCTCTGCCTTTCAAACAAATGCCTTGAAGACTGAGCACTGATCCCTGCCATTGATTAAGAACAGAAAGGGAGGGGAAGGTCCACGCCGGACACTCACTGTAACGGCTACATCAGGTTACATTGACTTGCTTCTTTGGAACAACAGAGTATTGCAAAGCAGCAATACGGGAAGGTGATTTATACCCGGTGAGGTTCTTGCATGGTTAGGTGTCCTACTTCACAGGGGACAGTTCTCTCTCTGAAGCTGTCCTCTGTAAGAAAGGCTACCCTGTCCAAGTCTAGTTTAAAAGTAATGAATTCTAAGAAGGAAGAACAGAGACCTAGGAGTTATCCAATGACAGCAAGCACCTGGACTGAGCGGGCACACAGAATGTATTATAGCAATTGTCTCTCAATTTGACTCCATCAATATAAATCCACATGATTTTAGTTCATCATCATCATCACCACCACCACCACCATTTTGCAAACCAGCATCATATTGGTTGGCTACCCCTCTCTGGTGCAAAGTGTAACCAGCCATCTTATCAGTTTCTTTGTCTTTCTACTATGGCAAGGCAGCAGCTTGTCTAGGATTCCAGTTCAAAGCCTTTCTCATTGCCTGCTCCAGGGATGCCAGCCAGGAACCCTCCATGTGCAGGAGCGCCTGCTTCCCATTCACCCATGGTTCCCTCTTCTAGCTTTACACATCCTCTTGCATTTTGAAAGTGACTTGTTGTGAAGCAACAAATGAATATCCAAAGATTTGGGGCCCACTGGGATATTTATGTAGCTCACCTGAATGTAGGTGTAGATTTCTTCAGGGTCCATGAACGCTGGGTCAAAATTTTGAGGTGGACACCTTGTTTGCACATTTCCACTTACACCAGAGAGACCATGACCCCCCCCCACACACACACACACAGAAAGAGTCAGAAGCATTTGTTCGTCAAACTGTGGGAGCTTCCAAAAGGTTGGCCCCTTGCACTAGCAGTCATATCTCATATATTCCTCTTTTACTTTTTTCCTTGCCTTAGTAATACCATCAAACTTGGACAGACCTAGAGAGAGAATTATTTAGCTTTTTTTAAATTGCCCTACAACAGTATGGTTGCTGCTCTTGCATCACTGAAGGACGCCAAAGTGTGTGCAAAACAACTTCAAAACCAAAGCACAAAGACAGTCCTACAGACTTTTAGAGATTTATAGAATGGGAGAGTCAGAAGTGGCCAAGAAGGCCATCAGATCTAACCCTTTGCTGGTGCAGTTGCCTTTCAGAAAGTAAATGCACTAACGATGCTTGAACAGATTAGTCCAGACTACAATCAGTGAGGGGCCAGTCCAGATTCTGAGTTGAAGATCCTCTTACCAAGCCTGTACTGGACAGAGGGAAGACTACAACTGTTCTTGGATTAAGCTCAGACTAAGCAAGCTTGTCCTATCACAGAGTGGCATCCAATTCCAAAGAAAACTTATAGCGAAGTGTTACATCCTTTCAGTGTCCCTGATTGGTGATAAGTTCCAGGGCCAAATGCTTCCCTGCACTGGGATGCTTTGAAAGATGACATCCCTGGAGATGTTTGGAACATGGCATGTTTGGAACACTTGGGCTCATCTATACCTATACAAGCTGTGCATGGGTGGGGGCAGATAGCATAGACTCTTCGAGCAGCAAACCCACAGCCCAGCGTTGATACCCTTGCACAACCAAGTGCTTTTGGCTTAGAACTTCCAGCTATGACATCATCTTTAGAGGGAGTGGGAGCTATGCCATCTGTCCAAGGGGCTTCCCCATTCTTTTTATTAATTATTTTATTACTTTTTGTAAATAATAAGAAACACATAGAATATCAAAAAGAAAAGGTTACCAAGGGACCTTGTACAAAAACTGCTTATAAAATTAGATGTGGGAAGTTTCACGTAGAATCAGCAATATTCATTGTTTCATCTAAACTTATAGCTACAATTTTATATGATGATCCCTCATTATAAATAATGCTTGTTAAATTGGTAAGTAGCCAAATAAAACTAATAATTTCACATGACAAATTGCTTTAACAGAAACATCAAGTAAGCTATGATTCACCCCAGAGCTTATCCAGAAATCAAATTAGAATTAAAAATAATGGGGGCTCCCCATTCTACACAGTGGGGGAAAATCAAGCTACTCTTTGGATATTGAACATCAACAACAAAAGAGCCACTGGTCTGGTCCATTAGCCAGGGTTTGCTAAAAGGTTTGGCTGGCACACCTGACACCATCATCATCCAATAAAACAGAAGAGATGAAACCCGAGTTTTTCTGTATCTCCTGGGCTATGAACGGGCGTTAGCAGAACTTAAACAGCGGGCCATTGATTTAAAACTACAAGCAGATTATCCAGTTCTATCCAGAAATACCTTCCTGAACCATTCTGCACATCTTCTTCAACCAGCTAGATATGTCAGTAGCATAACGATCCCCAAATTTAGAAGGGCTTTATCTCTAGCTAGATTCAATGCCCTCCCAACAGCCATTACTGAAGGGAGATATTTTTAAAAAATCTTGAACAGAGACTGTGTCCAAGTGGGAAGAAATAATTGAATCGCTGGAGCATGTTATTCTTTCCTGCCCTCTGTCTATAGTTCCTCACCAGGAACTATCATTCCCACTCTTTTCTAAATATCCTGGTTACTCCGATTCTTTTTATCTTAAGATACTTTTATCCAATCAATCTGATTTTATCTCCTTCACCACAGCCAAATATTGTTCATTAGTTTGTACAGTGCACGGTAGAATTAATCCTAAATGTTGTTAGGTTCTGCCAGAATCCTTTTATTTTCTTTATCTTGATTATTGTAATTTTATTAGTATTATATTTTCCTTATTTTTAACTAATTGTAATCTTGTATTTTATTATTGGCTGGTCAATGACCAAATAAAGAATTGATTGATTGATTGATTGATTGTATTTCCTGGTGTCATGCATAGAGATCAGTGAAATCAACATTAATTTTCTGAGAAGAGTACAAGCTTATTTCCAGCATCCTTTTGGAAAATGAACTGAAAGTCTAAAGAATATGGCTAAGTCCAGGCGTACTTTGAGTGATGAGCAAATAGACAAGGTCTTATATAAAGTCAAAGGGCTTATCAAAAGCTTATCTGATCCAAAAAGAAGAAAAAGAAGCCCTGTCAAGTTGCAGAAACACTATTTGGAGAGGAAATGCAACAAAATGACAGTGCAGAAGCAGGCTTTTTCCCAAAGAAAAGAACTAATGGCGATGGATATAATAGAGGCCAGATGAGTCTCCGAAAAGCAAAGCCATTCCCCAGACCATCACAGGCCACTATTGACAGCATGAAACATCCCACACCCTCCTCCTCCAACTCAAAAGGCAAGAGAGAGATTAGGACACAGAGTAAAAATGAAATCAATGAAACTTTTGTGCCATATGCTGGGGTACATTGTAAAAAGCAGAGGAATACAATGAAAGGCCAAGCTGTGTGACTGGAAAGGAACCTCCTACATAACTGCTTATCGACCTCTCTCTGCAGAGCTACTATTTTTCTTCAAAGAGTCCAGGAAGCAGGTGACTAGGCAAAGAATTCAAAACTACGGGATGAAGGGCCTGGTCGTGGTAAGAAGTGCCTCCTTCCGATGGAAGTAAACAATTCCCCAGTCACAGGGGGAGATGAACTCATGAAGTCTAGCTGGAGGAGCTAGGAAGAGGTTGCTGTGGTATCCCCCCAACTGATTGGCCATGGCAAGCAGAAATGCCTCCAGGATGCTCCAGAACTTGCAGAAAGGAAGGTCAGGAAGCACATGCAGAAATGGTTTAGCACAGAAGAAAATGGCTCCTGAAACACCTCCGGCACTTGAAGCTGGAACCAAAGCCAGCCAGTTGCCTTGGTACAGAAGAGCTCAGACTGGCTCCGACTCTTGCTAAGGCAGTGCTGCACTTTGGGCTTCTGAAGCAGATGTCTCAGCCATCCCCCAGCTGCTAGGGACTCCGTTCCGTTCCCCTCTCTCAGCTACTCTAGGTCCCTGCTTTCAGATCCTGTCCCAGAGTGCCTCTTCTGATTCATCTTGTCTGTATCTTGACTTCAGCCTTGGACTAAATGTGTTGGACCATGCACTGGACTACAACTCCACTCATTCTCCAGAGATCGCACGCCCATCCTGAGTGCGGGTGAAGGGAGTCATAACCTGAAAGGGACCAAGCAGAGGAAAGGTGCACTAACTTCTCTAAGGTCACCAGGGCAGCTTCCACTGGGAACGTCCCGGCAGGGCAGTACAGGAAAAACACTTGTGTCTCCCTCACACACAAACACACACCTCAGGCTGCTCTGAGCACAGAGCAGGGCAAAGCAATCTTGCTAAGAACACCATCCGCTGCTTTCTGCAAAGGTGTGCTGGAAGCAAGTGGTAAATGTTTCTTTTAACTCGTGGGAGTCCATTGGCTTCACATTAAAATTTTCTTCACTGTGACAGGTGCTCCCAACCGAATAATAATTTGCAGAAGGTTTGCCTTTTTTTAGCAGCTCATGAAGGGAATCAAATCACAAGTATACTTTGGTCATCATACTAAACCAAGAATAATTACTAGAGTATATTTATAGCTAGAGCTCAGTCATTGTTCCCTTTGGAACCTTTTAAATAAATATTTCTGACATCATTATTCCAAACATATGCTCTGTTTAACTCCCTGCAAAAAACTTTTTTATTTAACTCCTTTAACTATACTGGGAAACTCCTCCCCCAAAACTGTATAACTGCTTTAGCTATGTAGGGGACCCCCACCAAAAAAAGATAAAGACTGGGTAGCTCTGATCTATCTGAAGTTGGGTTCAATAAATATTTGGTGTAAGGGTACAATGGGACTAATTTCTAAGCAAACATGTGACTTATCTATTGTTAACATGTTGAATATGGGCATCCAACCAATAGCCTTCTTATCTCATCTTTCTCACTTGTTTTTAAAGCCAAGTTGCTCCTAATTTAATTGCATTCTGTAAAATAACATTAATCATTTTATTATGACATTTATATCCCACATTTTTTTCCTCCTGACAAGCTCCTCAGGTGGCTTGAATGGGTCCTCCTCTCCACCTTATCCTATTAACAGCCCTGTGAGGTAGGCTAGGCTGGCAATCAGTGCCTGGCTCAAAGTAGCCCAAGCTGCCTGGCCAAGTGCACTGGGATCTTCGGAATCCCAGTCCAATCACTGCACAGCACTGGCTCTCTGGTCTAATACTGTTATAGTTGCTTGATCCAGGATGCTTTCGTCTGTCTTATATTGGTTGTGATGTTCATTCTTTCTCAAGGACTGCAACCAAAGAATGGGGAGCCTCTGGCTTTATTTATTTATTTATTTATTTGGACATTTATAGGCCGCCCCTTGCCACAAGCCTCGGGGCGGCTCACAACAAAAACAACAAATTCTCAACATTAAAAATTCAACAAACATTAAAAACTGGCCCATCTCCAGGTCCGAATTAAAACAGCCACAATATAATACAATAAATAAGTTAACAATTAAAATATTGCTTAAATAAAAAGGTCTTCGCCTGGCGCCGAAAAGCAAATAAAGACGGCGCCAGGCGAGCCTCTCTGGGGAGCGCATTCCATAAATGCGCTCCCCAGAGAGGATTCCTGGCCTAATCCAGCCCCCTCTCAGCCATGGAGGCCTTTGCTTCCTGCCTGGTGCCACTCACTTCCCCCATAAACCAAGGGGCAGAGTGGGCAGCAAGCACCACTCCAATTTCCAGTCACGGGCTGGTGCTAATGGGGGGCTTCTTCTGGCGGAAAGCACAGTGCATCCTCTCTATTAAGGGGGGGGGGGATGCTCATGCACTGGTTCTCCTTCACCATCGGCTGAAGCGGTGAAGTGGCCCCAGCTGAAAGGACAGCTGGAGCATTCCACCCTCCTCGCGTAGCATGGCTTCACCCACTTTCGCCTTCCTCCACTGGGGAGGGCAGAGCAACGATGAAACGGCTGAGCACCCTGAGCCAAGGCAGCTGCTGAACCGTCTCCGGACAGAACATGAGCTGGAGTTCCAGTGGTACTTTGGTCAGAGATGGGATGATATCATGGGACTGGCCACACACACCGACATCATCAGCCTGTGGAAGGGGATCCCTCATCTTCCCTCCCGGCCATATGTCCTCCACTCCTGCATTATGGGGCAATTTTGCCGGGCAACCTGAATCCCAAGGCTTTATCTGAATCAAATGCAGGGACATACAGTAAATGCAATCGGCATGGCTAACGTTTCATTCTGTTTCCATCAGGATCTTGGGATAAGCTGAAAGTGCACCATGCATTTGTCCTAGAGTTGCAGATTATGATCTACCGCAGAGAGTTGTTGCTTGAGCAAGAGAGCAATTTTGCATGGCAGGGACCAGAATATCTTTCTTGCTAATGTTCCATTAGATGAGGTCATTCATATTTTCTGGATTCCAGATTAATTTTTCTCCATGTGTAAGAGATAAGATTTTGATTCTAAACGTTAATTGTTTTTAGCAGCTGCCATATCCCTGGTGATGAAACACTCCAGATCATGTTGGATTCCTATCAGACCGAACAAATATTGAATTGTTGCTTGTCATTCAGAAAATGCATTCTAGGAACAAGATTTTTTTTTTTTTAATCATCCTCATCCACTTGGAAAATATAAAGACACATACTTAGGACAGAATGAGCAAAACACCCATGAGTAAAATGTTGGTTTTTCTACTGTGCAATAATCAACTTCTAAAGCACCATTACCAAATGTCAAGTCAGCTTCACTAATTAACATAAAACCAACAAAACTTCACCATAAGTACAATAATGTCGGCTGGGTTTGCTCAGTGCATTAAGCCCCTTGGGAATTTTAAGCATGCACCATTGCTAAGCAGGGTTTCTGTGCCATGGCCTTTTCCCTCTCCAGGACCCCTCAGGGGGCTGGTTGACTGCAGGCTAGACATGAGCCAGCAGTGTGACATGGAGGTCAAGAGGGTGAACGCCACCCTTGGTTGCATAGCCAGAAGCGTGGCTTCTAGATTGAGAGAGGTATTACTGCCACTCTACATAACTCTGGTGTGCCCGCAACTGGAGTATTGTGCTCAGTTCTGGGCTCCACATTACAGGGAGGATATAGCCAGATTGGAATCGGTGCAGCAAAGGGCCACAAGGATGGTGGCTGCATTGCAGGGAAAGCCGTATGAGGCCAAACTGAGGGAACTGGGTCTTTTCAGCCTGGAGGAGATACCAAGGGGATCTGTTGGCGACATATACATACATGAGGGAGTGCCACACAGTCAAGACCTGCTTTCCCCTGTGGAGGAGGGCAGGATGCCTTCCAGTGGAGCAAAGCTCAGGAAAGCAAGGTTCAATTTGGATGCCAGGAAGTACTTCCTGACAGTTAGGACCCTGAGGGCATGGAATGGGCTTCCGTGGGAGGTGGTTGAGGCCCCATCAGTGAGGATTTCAAGAATGGGCTGGACATGCACATGGTAGGCATGTCATGAGCAGAGCCAGCTGGAGCCAGGGGTCAGACTAGATGGCCCAGGAGCCCCCTTATGACTCGCTCTGTTTCTGTGTTTCTCCTACTGCTGCCATCCTCCTGCAGTAGCCCAGCAGACACTGTGGCAGCACTGGCATGTCCCCGATCCCCAGCAGGCCATTTCCTGGCTGGAGCTTCACATAGGAACTCCACCACCATCCAAATCCAAAGGCTTTTGCTGCAAGGTGTACTTTCCACACACCACATTAAAAAAAGCAAAAATCTGAAAAAATGCCTAATACTGTGGTGCCTCATACCTCGAACAACCCTACGTTTGCACATTCCAGAGTTCGAATGCTAAAATTGAGAATTAAATTGTTCCAAATTTTGGACGATGTTTCTAAGGTTGATCTGCATGCGCAGAGAAAAAATGCAGTCGCTGCTGAAACATCATCCATCATCCGCCCAAGTTTTCAATCATTTTCAGTTCCTTTTCAGTGCATGATTTTTCTATTGTTTTCAGTGTATTGGCTTGAATTAATTAAGTGATTAGTTCATTTTCCCTTATTTCTAATGGGGAAAATTGATTTGGACCTCAAACGATTCAGAGTTCAAACAGCCTCCTGAAATGAATAAAGTTCGAAGTACAAGTCACCACTTTAGTGGGCTGCAAAGCTGCAATTTTGCATGAACACTGGGATGTATGGAGGCAGTATACATGCCAATTTGAAACTTTGTAGCACACTGCTAACTTTTTTAACTGTTTAAAAGCTGGAGCATGTGGACAGTATCCTTTACAGCAGAATCCTCGGGGGTTTGGGAGGTGCCTGTGTGACTCTGGCCTGCCCTTGCCTTCCCAAGTGCAGATAATGCTCACCCTGCAAAGTTATCAAGGACCTGTAAAAAGGAACGTTTTGAGGACCACCATCTCTTCCAACCAAGGTCTTTTCAGGGTGCTAGGGAGTCCCAACTGTCTCCTTGCTTTTGCAATTTACCCCAAGGGGTTTGTGCAAGGCTTGTGAAATGCACAGGCCTGCTCCCACATGGGGGTTTTGCAAAGTGCTCTCCTGGCTTAGTCTGTTGTTTGGGTTTGGGCAATTCAATAAGCCATTGGATTGTAGGTTTATTAAACCCTACTAGAAGCCATGGCTAGCTGGGATGGTTTGTAAACCAAACCAGGGCAGCTTATAAAGCACCCTGTGGGAAGAGTGCTGAGTTCAGACAGCCATCTAAACCACCATGTCTTATAAATCATTGTGTCTTAGGGTATTGTACAAACCCAGCCATCCAGGGCATCAGAAATGAGTTGGTGCAATGCCTCTTCTGCCTTAGAAAGCTTTGGATCCACAACGTTTTGATGTGCTACAATATACAATGAGATGTATCGCGGATGTCCTTTTCCCTCTCCCAGGAGCCAGGTGAGGTTCTGTATAACATTTCTAGTCAGGCATCGACACGCTGTTGTCATCACTTTTGACAGTAAGTTCCAGAAAGGTCGTCCACTTGATAATGAATCCGCACAAATTAGCGGCATGAAGAGAATCCCAGTGACAGCCAGCTGAGGAAGTAACACTTATCGCATTGGGCATGCCTCTGAATTGGACAGCTGTATCCTTCCTTGAAGTTTACCTCCGGGCCTGCAGTCCAGTTACAGAAGAAGACCACATGAAAAAAATGTGAATGCTTTCTGGTTATTATTCCTAATAATAAAGGACTAAATGTAGATGAATCAACATTCAGGGATGTGAGAGACAAGAATAAGAAAGACATCTCAAGCCATGTGAAAATCCTGGGATTACTTGGTTCTGCAGTTCCTCGTGCATGCATCAGGGTTGTGTTCCTATGCCATTCCTTGCCTGCAAATGTTTTCCCATCGAGGGAGTTCTGCACATGGGTCAGAAGATACCCTCTTAGCTGAAGGGACAACACCCTCCATATGAAAGACAAAAACACTACGATGCTACAATATACTATGTGTATCGAGGTATTCATTTATATACTGCCTTTCTGAGACCAAAGAACAAATAAAAATAGTAAAACGATAAAAACAACATGAAATCCCATTTGTGCTTATAGACTAATAAAAGGATAGACAAACCAACTAAAATCTTAAAGTCCTCCAGTCTCCAGCATGAATGGCTGGAGGGATGCTAGGAGTTGTAGGACTTCTTTCTGCCTAAACACGTTTCAGATTATGCCTTTAGCCTTTATATCTGGACATATTCTCTTGTTTCCAGCATTCTTGGATCACATAGCATTTCTATAGCACTAACTGATGAGTTGGAGGCATTCTCCTAAAGTAAAGCGCTTTGCAACTTGTTGCACTGGGTGCTTCAATTTGATAAGACTGCAGATTTGTACTTCCGTACCAGTAGGTGGTGGTCAGTTTTACCTACATGCTGCATATGACTTGTGCACCCAGTAATACTGCCTGCCCTCACCTTCAGGAGCAGCATGACTGGCAGGACTTGCTGGCCATGCCACATTGCGGTTATTCAATGTGAACGTCATTGAGGAAGTTGAAGGTGAGGGGCATCAAGGAGTCAGTGGATGGCTGGTAAGGATGAGAAGAGAAGCCAGGAATTCCAGGAGCCAGCGATTCTTCTCCCACTCAGATTTCCATCCCAGGGAAGAATTGGGGTGTGTTAAAGACATCTTTTCATTTGAACTCAGGAGAACTTTGTCAGCATCTCCAGTTGATAAGCAGCTTTTCAGGTTCTCTCTCTGTGTTTCCCCTCGAATAAAAGCATTTCTCCTCATTTAAAGATAACAGGTCCAAACACTTGTGAAGGCACCAGGTTGATTCTTGTTTCTGAGCGTGATGGTGCTGACACTGTCAGAGTCCTGGAGTGCTTCATTCCGCACCTCTTCCTTCTTTTTCAAATTCATATAAAGTGGACTTTTGTTCCCCACATGGCTTTCTTACAATATTTTTTCACAGAAAAAAGTTGCCCATGTGTTTGTTTTAAAATTACACATGGCTTTCTTGAATACCAGTTTCACATCAGAATGGTTACAAATATTTTATTTATTTTTAATCTCCCTGTTCCTCATGCCAAGCATGTTTTGTTTGTTAGATGGCAAGGTATTGGCATAGGGGTTGGCAACATTAATAAGATCAACTGCAGGTTTAGAGTGCTATCCGACACTCATCCTGTTTTTGAAATGAACCTAGCACTGGCTGTACCTGGGGAATATTTAGACCCCAGGTGCATAACTGGCTCTGCTAAGATATGCCAAAGAGCAGTGTTTGGCTGAATGTTTTCCTCAAGAAGTTACAAGCAATGTCACTTCTTAGGGACACACATTAGGTTTCAGATAACTGTAGGCTGAATCCTGCCTCAAGGCACGATGCAGCATAATAGTGCTTTGGTCTATTCTGTATAACCGAAGCTTCACCCATAAACATCAAGTCAGCATAGCAATGGTTTCCTCAGTGAATAGAGGAGCAGAAATCTGAATGGTAGTTTCTCCCAATGGAGAGATGGAATCAATGAGGTCCAACAAGGTCCTGCATTAGGTCCAATGTTTTTCAACATTTTTCATAAATAATCTGGAATTAGGAAGCAACTGAGTTTGCTCGTGACACCAAACTATTCAGGTGGACAAATCGAACGGAATTGTGAGGCATTCCAAAGGGATCTCCCCAAGACGGGAGAATGGCCATCAAAATGGCAAATGCAGTTCAGTGTAAGCAAATGTAAAGTAATGCACATTGTGGCAAAAATTCCCAGCTTTAGGTATAGGCGGATGGGATCTGAGCTAACAGTGACTTATCAAGAAAGAGATCTTGAGTTGTGCTTGACAGCTTGATGAAAATGTTCACCCCACGTGCAGCTGCTGTGAAAAAGGCAAGTTTCATGTCAGGCATAATTAGGAAAGGAACTGAAAAAAATAAAAAACCAGCCAAGATCATATGCTCATTATACAAAAACTTGTTCCAACCACACTTGCAGTGTGCATCGTCCTGGCCACCACACCTGTAAAAGGACATTATGGAACTGGAGAGAGTGCCCAGAAGAGCAACCAGAAATGACCAAAAGGTTGACGCAACTCCCCTAGAGGAGCAGTTACCGCTGCTGGGACTCTTTAGCTTAGAAAGTGGTGAGTAAGAGAAGACATGGGAGAGGTGTTTAAAATGATGCATGGTGTGGACAAAGCGGAGAGGGAGACACGGCACTCCCTTCCTCAGAACACTAGGACCTGGGGTCACCCCATGAGAGTGGCTGGTGAGAGATTCAGGACGGAAAAGTGGAGGTATGTCACACAGCGCCTCGTTGAATTTGCTGCCCCAGGAAACAGTGATGGCCACTAACTTGGATGCTTTTGAAAGAGGGTTGGACAGATTCCTGGAGAAGAAGGCTGTCAGTGGCAACTACTCTGATGTTTATGTGCTACTTCCAGTACTAGAGGCAGTACACCTGCATGCACAAGGATGCTGGGGAGGAGGGAACTGTTGCGATGCATTGTTCTAAAATAATGTCATGTTGCAATGCAATGCCACCACTGTAGTGGCAGTGCAATAGCTGCAGCCATCCCTTCTGAGGGGTCCAGTGGGTACCTCGTTTGCCACGGTGTGAACAGAGCATTGGACCAGATAGACCATTGCTGGGATCCTGTGTGTCTCTTTCTATGTTTGCATTTGCGGGAGGCGGCTGTTTCTGAAGGATGGGTTTGCTCTTCTTCCTGCCAATTCAAAGAGACTATGATGACTACTAGTTTACTAGCTTTTAAGCCCCAAATGTCGGGGTGCCAAAAGTACCCCACAAGCCTATTGTTATAAAGACTTGGGGAGATCTTATGTCTCAGGCATGTTTTCTGAAAAAGGGCTTCTAGAGAGAAAACTGTAAAACACAGGTGGCTCAGCTGTAGGAGGACTAGGTTGTTGGTCTACTTAGCTGTAAATTACATAACAAAATGTGAGCCTGGGGAAAGCAACAAAGACTCTTAAAGTGGCTGGGGAATGCTGGGAGCTGTAGGACTTGTTTGCCTAAATATGTGTAGGATTGCACCTTTTAACTAGCAATTGGATTTACATATTGCTATATTAATATTCCCCACAACTAGTTAGAAAATCAGCACCTTTTTAATGTTTAGGGCAAATAAAGGACCTAATTTAAAATGCATAGTAAAAGCTGAAGCCTTTCAAAGTACCTGTGTCAGCAGGTACTCCTTTCTTAAATAAAGGGGAAGTGGTAAGAAGCTTTATCAGCATAAACCATATTTTGAGATTCATAATGAGCATAGCAGAGAAGGTTTCCATGAGATGATTTGCTCATAGCATGTGGTATTTCTCCAAAAACAATGAAAGGTAATCTGTCAGGTTTTGAAGTATAGAAATACCTGGATTTCTGAGGTTGTTCTAATGAAAACTAAGAAGGTATTCATTTGACAGTGAAATGTACAGAAAGAGCATGTAGAAATACTGTTTGCAGTTGAATAACTTTTTTGAATTAATATAATCAGACCAATTAACTAAAGGTTGGTAAAATAGAAAGATGAGAGTGAAGTTTCAATGGGGAGCTGTGAGAGAGAGAGATTGCCAGAGTATTTGAAAGTTTCCACTTGAATCAGTGGGTGTTTGACATTCCAAAATGCTTTATAAAGACAGATATGAACACAAATGTAACATCTGTGGGTGTGTGTGGTGTGCACTTCTTGTATAAGAGTGACATAGGGAATGATGAAGTAGATGCAGGACTCACAGGGACACAGCATCAATCCTTTCTAAGGACCTAAAAGCATAAGGAAGGTCGTAAGAAAAGGCATGTCAGAACAGAGCAGGGGTCCATGCTTATGTCCACATAGTGGCCAACCAGCTGCCCACAGGGAACCCACGAGCAGGGCATGAGTGTGAGAATGCCCACCTGCTCAAGTTCTCCAGCAACAGGTGTCCATAGGCGAGCTGCCTCTGATACAGAAGCAGCATACGGCCATCAGGAGTAGCAGCTACTGATAGCCTTCTCCTAAATGTGCCCGTTCCCCCTTGCAAAGCCACCCAAAGGGGGGCCATCCCCATGTCTTGTGGAAGTGAATTCCTTAGTTTCCCCATGCAGTGTGTGAAGAACTACTGCACCTCCTTTGCTCTGTCCTGAATTGCTCTTGCTTGGCCATCCCCCTGCTAGTTCAGATCTCATCAGCTCACACTTGAAGCTGGGATGTTTTTCCCCAATGCACATCATTTGACACTTGCCTATAAAGATGCAACTGTGGGAGAAACCAGAGAAGGCGGAAGGGGGTCTGTGCAGAGAAATGGTCCTTTGTTTTTATGTTTGCTTGGGGGTTTTTTAAGCTCAATTGGCTATGTGAAGGTGCTAAGGAGCTACAGGAGGGAGGTATTTTTACAAAGGGGAAAATAATCGATAATTTCTCCTTCCCTTTACCAAAAAAAAAGGGGGGGGAGAAGGGGAATGGGGGGTCTTCTTGATTACCCTTGACAGCTGAGGCTCAGATGGTCTCATTGACCTAGAATGCCTTCTACCAGCTTTGGCTGGTGTCCCAGCTACACCCCTATCTGGACAGAGATCATCTGGTTTCCTTATGCTCTTGCAGTTTAGATTATTGCAATGCACCCCAGGAGAGGGTGCCCTTGAAGGCTGTCCAGAACTGCAGCTTCTGTAAAACATTATGGCCAGATGAAAAACTGGGACTGGGAGGTCTGAACATATAAGACAGATTCTGGCCCACCTGCACTGGCTGCCTGTATGCGTCCGAGCCCAATTCCAGGTGCTGCTTTTAACTTGTAATGTCCTGCACAGCTTGCAGTCACAGCAACTGACAGAAGCGCTCTTCCAACCTCATCTACCTGAACAGTATGATCCCCATCTGAGGCCTCTCTCTGACGGCCACCTCCTTGGGAGGCTCAGAGGAGGCACCAAGGAAGAAGGCCTTCCCAGTGGAGGCACCCAGTAGTGGAAACTCCCCCTCTGAGGCTGCCTGGTGCCAGCCTTGTCATCTTTTCAGCACTGCCCTCTACTCACAGTCATTCAATAGTATATGGTGGGCTATGTCAGATCATTTAACAGGTCTAGTTTTTATCAAATATAATTTAGTTGTTTAAACTTTTAAATTCTCCATATTCCATTTTATGCTGCATTTTGCTGTATTTGGACTGTATTTTTATACCATACCTGTGTTTATGAATTGCTGTAAACTGCCCAGAGAGCTCCAGCAATTGGGCAGCATGGAACTTTATTTTTTATTAAATGTATAAACTGTACCAATAGTCCAACAGAGACTATTAAAGACTACTACTTAATTAAAAGATGTAGTCCATGAGGAATAACTGAGCCCTATCTAATGAAGTCCTCACATTGTGCCAGCAAGATGCTTAGGTTTGGAAACACTTTTGCATTACATTAAAGTTTTTTTTAAAGGGGCTTGCTTAAAAAATGTGAAGCGTTCGTGGACTCAGAAGAGTCCTTGGCGCGCACAAGAGGAGGAAACTTCCCATGAGAACCAGAGGGCTGAGGAGGATATCTGCCTGGTACCAGCAGAACAAGCTTCACTCCCCAGCAGCACAGGCGATGGGAATGGAAGCACAGGAGATAAGGAATTTCAGGGAGATGCCAAAACAGTAGAGCACACAGAAACCAATTTGGCAGTTCCTGAGGAAACAATTGCACCAGGCAACAACATGGAGGGTGGGATTGTAGGAGATAATGTAGTTGAAATGATCGAGGATGTGCGTTCCCACAGATACACATGCAGATTGGGACAATTAGAATCGAGATTGATTGAGCGACGCAGGGAGAGCAGTCAGAGTGACCCGCCAACAGAGGGGCGGCCCGGGAGAGTTCAAAAGCACCATGTGAGTTGAACTTATTCAGAAAGAGACGACAACCTCCTAGTTTACGTGACTGTAACTGTAATACTGTGTAGAATAAAGACTTGTGTAGCATCAACTGGAGTGATTGCTTTCATTGGGAAGGAGCACCCACCTCACAACAGAAGCAGGGGGAGAGTTGAGCATGATTGGTAGCACATATCACATATTATGTAGGATATATTAGTTGGACATCTTCATTAGTAGCACCTTCCACAGCCAATCCCCCTTAGCCATGGCTGGTGGCCTGCCTTTGAAAAGCACACCTTCCCCGCAGCACCACCGAAGGCTGACCCTATTTCATGTCTCTGGTTCAAACCCTGCTGGAAAATGCTTCCACCACACAGGAACGGATATAGGAGCTCAGTTTTTTGACAATATGCTTTTCTCTGCCTTAAGGCACAATTCTATACATGGGTGCTTGAGGCATGATGGGACTTGTAGGCCTTTATGCCCCCAGCCCTTACAGATGATGGATGCTGATTTTTCTGATCCACAAAGGCAGGGCAGCCAGCTTTTCTAATATCAAGGGCACAGAAACGAATACTCATTTAAATCTTAACAGCACATTGTCTTCATGGCTGACGAGTCCTTTCGCATTCTGTGTTGTTTGCAGAAATAAAATACCTGGCTCACTATTAGTAATTTGCTATTTTTATATTTTAAGCAGTCCTGTTTAAAGGCATCTTCAAGTGCCACCTGCTGGCTCTTCTCGAGTAGGTCAGCTTTAATTTCACCCTTTGCCTATGGAGAGCTGCTACAATCACACCCTCCACACACACACACACACACACACACACAATTTCTAATACAGAAACCTGACTAACTTATGCTCATAATATCCCAAACTAGGATTTGTAGCATCTTTTAATTTCATAAAACAGCTATGCCTCTGAGAGCGTCATGGCACTTCATTGTCTATATGACGCCACTGTGTTATTTACTGACCGAGGGGCAGGGAAAATTTGCATGGCGGGAAATACTAAACTCTGGATTAACATCTTCTTTAAAGCCTAGAAACTCACATGGAAAATCCATTGGTGTTGGGGACCCCAGGAAACGGAATTCCCATGGCCTTCCAGCTGATGTTAGGCACTGGAAACAATTTCCTCCATCTGCAGTGGCAGGAAACATATAGGTAGCCCTTCCACAGTGCTTCTAGCCCTCCCAGACACTGGACTCCCCTTTCTTGCCATGGAACCCTAGTTTTCTCCAGAAATGTGTGTCGCAAGGCCCCCTGCCCAAAGAGACTGGCCCATTGCTCTTGGCTTGGGCCACTTGTACTTCTCCCCAGTGCTGCAGGGGTATGTTTTGGTGTGCAGCTGCTCATCAGTCCCATTGCCACAAGCCCAAGAAAAGTCTAGAAAATTCAGACACCTACATTGATTCATATCAATAAACCAATTCCAGCTATTTTACCTGCACTAGGAGCTTGTCTCTGGGAGAGCTGGCTGATCTTAATTAGCCATGCAAGAGCAAGTCACACCAAAATACTCTGAATTGAAAGAGGAAACGCTATTTTAAAATGTATGATTGCTGGGACAATTTAATTCCCCACACTTCCTTTGAGATCTTCAGCCAATCTCCAAGGGAGCCAAGAATTCAGAGGGGCTGGGTCAGGGGGTGGCTGAGGAAAAAGGCCCCGCGCAGCCTGGCTCCCTTGGACACTCACTCTCTCTGTTCCTCACCTAATGGCGCCAAAGCTTGCCTGCCCTGCTAGCTGGCTCTCTGGCTTGGCATCCACTGGGCTGCCCATGCATGGGCCATATGAGGGAATTTTCGGCAGGCCACCATAAGGCAAGGCCCCTGCCTCAGCCACCCACAATACTTGCCAGCGCATGGGGCCTGCTCTCTCTCACTCTTGCTCTCTCTATACATGCACATAAGATGAACAGAAGAATGAATGCTGCCATGCGCAATGTCAGCACATCCATCGCAACCCAGCTGCTGATGCTGGGCCTGTTTACTGCTTCCCCCATCATCTATTTTCCTCCAAACAGTACTTGGGGGTGGGGGGGGGGTCAGTCTGCATCACTGAGTGGAAACTCTGCAAACTGAACCTGGAAGCTTCCATATGAAAAGCCCAAACCTTTCCCCTGAGCTACCTGGGCCTGTTTTCCTCTGTTCTTGCAACTGGGTTACTTAGGTTTAATCTAAAATGAGAGAGAGAGAGAGGGATGGAGAGGGAGAGAGAGAGAGAGAGAGTCCTCCCTCTCTCTCTCTCTCTCTCTCACACACACACACACACACACACTTGTTTGCATATGCATACACAAATGCAGGCATCATTTCTTTGTCTTTTGTGACAACTGTTAGAAACATGTGCAGACTTCCAAGGCATGTTCCTGCTAGTGCAATCTACCTACTCCTAGTACAATTCCATAAGTGTTCAGATT
Organism: Varanus salvator macromaculatus; assembly: GCA_023646645.1. Classification (NCBI taxonomy): domain Eukaryota; kingdom Metazoa; phylum Chordata; class Lepidosauria; order Squamata; family Varanidae; genus Varanus; species Varanus salvator. The sequence goes on from JAIXND010000674.1 coordinate 88,524,593, forward strand.
CAACCTTGCAACGGCCTGCAGCCTGTCCTTTGTCTTGGCCTTTAAGAGCCTTCCCCACTCACCTCAACCTCCATCTGCTCCACCATCCCATGTATAGTGTTTAAAATTCATAACAAACAACATTAGAGAATTTACAAGGACGCTTGCTTTGCTAATGTTTCTATTAATCATCTTCTCTTCCCATCTGCTTCCGTTCAGCCAGTTCAGCTCACTCTATTCATAATTCAGCAAGTGTGAAATTCAGAAGAATTGATCACATTCAGTAACATTCATATTCCCTCCCTGTGAGAGTTTCTAGCGCTTTCTACACACTTCATCTTCAAAGCCAATAGGTAATCTCACATAAACATGTTGAAACAAGATAGTCAGAAATTCCATGAGGATATGTTCGAAATCCTGCAAACATCCACAGAATGTGTGCCTTTTGTGTTGCCTTCAGCCAAAGGTGCTGCTTGCAATGTGTATGAATTTGTCCACACACCATACTTCCCAAAACACTCAATATTTGTCATGGTTGGCAGAAGATGGTTCTGTTTTGCAAGGTTTCAGATTCTCCTGTCAAACACAGCCCTCTTTCATTTATGTTGCTCCATATCCAGTTCAAAATATCTCCCACCCCACCATAGCTTGTAGAAGTATTATTTCAAAATGAAATGTTTTTTTTTTAACTGTAGGCCTAAAGAACCACCATGATCCCCAAAAGGTCCTGCCTCCTTTCTTCAGCTCTGCCCCTTGTTTGATGGTTTTCCACCTTGTCTTTGGCCCTGCCAGCCATTCAAACGTGGCTCCTGAGAACATCTTCCAAATGAAATTTGGCTTTCAGTCCAAGAGGAGGTTCTACCTCTGTTCCCATTGATAGCATCTGAGTTCAATAGAAGGCCACATACCTGCTCTGGAGCCAGCCAAAACATCTCCCCTGACCATGCACCACTCCCAACATTGGGTAGTGCTGCTCCGCCAGTGAAGGAAGCCCATTATCAGCAGAGATTTCCCTTCCCCTTTCCTCCGTGACCCCCATATCTGCTCTGGTACCCCCAGAGAACATTTGGAACACATGCAGAGGGCTGCAGGAGGAGGAGAGAATGTGCAAGTCCCATCATTGGCCAGATTTCTTCTCATGCAAAGATCACAACCAGCCCATAGCTTCTAGGGTCAATACACCTCTTCATGCAGAACTGCGGCTCTCTCTGCTATCCAAGCTGGCATAGTCTAATTACCTGGATGGCGTTTAATGTGCACAGATTCGCAGCAGTGGCAATTGCCACTGTCGCACCTCACACCTTGCACTGGATGCTCATAAGCTTCCACATTCAGAGGCGCATGAGCATCTGCCACAAGGGTGGTATGACTGTGCCTGAAAGGTGCAGTTCTATATCAGTTACCCACTGAACTCTGCGAGCAGCATCTTTGAACAGCCATGGGTAGATTGCGCTATGCATAGACCGTTAGCAGTGCAGGTGCTACCACGTGCTCTCCAAGGGAGCAGGTGTCGAGCGACTGCCTGACTATCAGCCTCTCTCTTCATGTGTCATGGCTACAGACGAGTGGCACGCAGGCATGTGGGCACAAGAGAGTGTGGGCAAAGAAGCACTCAGTATGGAAATGTCTCTGCTGATACCTGTTCCGGGCAAGGAGGTTCTTCTCCGTGAAGAAAGACAGGAACATTGGTCTATTAGGAGCATGGGTCTTCATTCTTCTCAATGGAAGAACACCCTGAGCTGCATCTATACGGGGCGGTATATAAATGCAAGAAATAATAAATAAATAACTCTATACATAATTTGGAAAAGTGGATCTCTTATCCTGGATGGTCAGTCATGCTTTAAGTTGAGATGTCCCTCTATCACTCCATACTTTCTTCCATAGTGCAGCAGCCCTCCACATTGCTTTAGAATATTTGAATCTAGGTCTTAGGCCAAGGTACTTCTCCAAATCTGAATGTGGCTCATCCAATCAGAGAGAAAGAGAAGTTGCATTGCCTCTACAGTAAAAGGAAAGGACAGCTAACCTGCTCCAGGGTTTCCTTCTACCACTAAGAAGAATCAATGGGAAATAATAATAATGTTCCTATGTTACCTATTGCATGCTGAAACAGCGGATGGATGTGAGTGTGTGGGTTGGGTAGAGTCTTTCCATCTATAAATCAAGAGTGCATTTGTACTGCACCAGCCCAATGAGTTCTGACTGAGCCACTCATTGGCTTCCATGCCTCTTTGCTTATACACGAATATTCTGCATTTGGCCTTCCAGATCACAGTGGCTTCTCCCACAGTGGCGCCCCCTTCCATGAGAGCTCATCATCCATGTTCAGCGGATGAAAACATTCATAGGTTATTAGTATACCGTAGCAGCTATCCACGGGAGATGGAATTTATGTTCGCAATGGCTGAAGCTGTCTCCATTCTGCTTCCCCTTTATTTCATTTCTAGCCTGAAAACTCCACATGCAGCGCTGAGCTTTTGAGTAAGGAGCCCAATTATTCATGCACAACTAAGACTTTCTAAAGATAATTAATGGGACTACAACTTGGTGCTTTGGAGAAGCCAGCACAGCAGGGTATTGGTTTAATATAAATTTATCTTGCTTATTGTCATAGATGATTCTGGAGAGATGCCTAATCTTCACCTACATTTACATTATCAGAACAGAGGAGTGCAAGGCAGGAGTTAAAGTGAGGGGAGCATTAATTCTAAAAGCAAAACCAAAATAACAGGATGTTTTATGGTTTATTTTCCAAATCTTTTATCCAGGGTATAGATTTATACATTAGAATTTTAGGATATGCCATAAATGCTGATTTATACCTATACATTAATTACATTTCTTCAAGGTTTTGTGTTCTCTAATTATCAATTTTAATTGCATTGCTTCAATTATACTCATAGTTATACTTTAATGTCAGCAGTGTATTCACTCTGGATTTTACTTCAAACTTTAAATAGTTCCCTTAAATGTCACCAAAATAGGATCAGCCCCATGGATAGTGCTTTAAAAGTTCAGAGCAAAATCTGGAGTGGATACACAGCCTGCTCTATTACAACTACCCACCTCAACTGCATTGAAGGTAAACTAGGCTGAGAGAGAGTGACTGTTGCAAGAGCGCCTACCAAACTGAATGACTACGTGGGGAGTCAGCCATTTTGGGGACATGAGCTCACTGGGGAATCTGAGTGACTGCTGTGGGCGTCAGCACAGGGTGTCTCCCGTGCAGAATGTGGATGGTTGCACAGGGCCGCAGTGGGGAATGACTAGGGGCGAGAGGAGAACCGGCAAGATATAAAGGTTCAGAGAGAAATGCTCAGATATAAAGAGCGACAGCAAGATACAAACTGCGAGTAGAGGAGAGAGTACAAGGCTAGGAGCGAGGGAAAGAGAGAGAACAGAAGACTAGGGATGGATGGAAATGGGGCAGAAATAGCTCGGAAAGGGTTTGAGAGGGATGAAAGGGTGAGGCTAGAAACTGAACGTGGAGAAATACTGAGAGAGCAAAAGGAAAAGACAGAAAATTTGCTGGGGCTAGGAAGCAGCTCTTGCTTTGCCTTGCTGCCTGCTGAAGAGCTGCCAAGCAGCAATCTGAAGAACAGGAAGAAGAACCCGGCACATCGATGCTTTTCAATGGGCATTCAAATTCCTCTTTTGAAGTAGGGAGAGGGCAGAGAGCTTCATGGGCATGTTGCAGTTCCCCAAAGGCGCTCTGGCAGGTGTGTGGCACATCAGGGTCCCTTCCTCTAACCACAGCACCACGCAGCTCACGTCTGGCCCTCTACACATTTCCTAAATTCAGGCAACCGGATTCAGCAGCAGGTCAGGCCCTGCTTTCCCTGCTTGGTATCACATTTGGCCCTGGACTCAGTGCAGGCAGGTAGGTGGATCCTGCCACTGCAGAGTCACCAGCTTATCCAAGAGACTCTCATAGACTAGAGGACACAGTGCCTTGTCATTCAGTTCTTCAACACCCGCTCGATTTGCTGATGAATCCACTAAATCCGTCTCGAGAAAAACTGTGTCTCCGAACTGATCCCAGGTTGTATGTGGTGTCCAGTGTCATGAGCTGATCCCTTCCCTCTGACCCTTCTGTTTACCAACTCAAAATGAACACTTTAAAGTACAGTTCTTTGATTGAAACATAACTGGTTACGGAAAAGCAAGGACTCCAAATGGGCTTCCACTAAAGCTGAGAGTGAAGCATCTGCCTATGTAAAGCGTGGACTTCAGATTGAATCTTCCCCTCCTTCCATCTCTTTCAGTGAAGCTTCTGAGTCTACCCTCAGGGTGGCTTCTGCTGCCTGGGAGCTAGACGGTGGGAATATCAGAGACCCTCTAACGGGGCTGCATGCTTCTCCCATTGCCTGACTGGGTCAAGGAGCGGAGCTTGCCTCTGCTCCTCCTCCCATGCGGAAAATCCTTCTGCCCTTCCAAAGCAGGTCAAATCTCATGCTCTGCCTGAGAAAGTTCACAAGGTAACCTTGACTCAGTCAACTTCTCCTCCCCGCTTGCTTCTCCACCTCCTCCTCCTCCTCCTCAGGATCAGAGGAATCTGCCTGAGCAGCCTGTGCTGAGCAAGAGACAGGCCCCTTCCTGCGTACAGTCCACAGCAGGTGTTTGACACTTGCCACTGCTGCCTCCGAATGCTGAGCTAATGCTGTTTTAGCTATTTCTAATTATACTTAGCTGGACAGGAGGCCAGATAGAAAAAACCCTTTAATCTGTATCAACCCCAGCCATTATATCACTGATTACAATCACAAGAACGGAAGCATAAATAAAACGAGGCTGCTGCAAGGGGCGGCATACAAATATATATAAATAAAAATAAATCTTCCAAAAATTAAAAGACCATTGTAATTATCATCCTGCACAGACTTCACATTTTAAAAACAGTAATAAAGTGCAGTTGGATTATCTGAATGCTGTTTTCAGTCTATATTGGTATCAATGTTTCTATTTCGTAATGAATAGAGAGAACCTAATCATATGTGCAATTAGCTTTCTCTACGAGGGCCAAGCATCCTTTTTTCAAGACGACCGTCCTCTGCTTAAAGCACTGCCAGGAGACATTTATTTCATGGCATCCTTTACTGAAAGGCTGTCCAGTCTATGCTGGGTAAACAATAAGGCAGGAAACAGGGACCCAGAATTACCCAGACTGAGAAGCCAGACTGAGAAGCCGCACAGAATCTACTTATATTGTTTCAAAAGTTGCCTCTATACAGATAAGTTAGCATATGCAAGCCAATGTCCTCTGTACCTTCTCTTTTAATGATGCTCAGCTAGCCACTTTCATTTCCTCTTGCCTGAAGCCAAAACATCCAGACAAGTCTCAAAATTAAAACTTCAAAGCCTGGGGAGCTTTAAAAAAGACTTCCAAGGATCGGATCATGAAAGAAAGCCACGCAGGCAACATAATTTCAAGCAGGCAGGTGGGAGGAGCAGGGCAGCTCATTCTGCACTCCCAGAGTTCTGCTGTCCACCCTGGTCAGGGCGAGTGAGCAGGCATGTGGGTGTGCCATTTCTTCGCCCCAGGAGGTCTCTTTTAAGGCAGGAATGGATTAGCTGCTGTAGTGCCCAAAGGGGAAGAAAGAAGCCAACAGGGATCTGAGGCTGGCTTAGGCAATGGTCCACTCAAGAATCCCCTCCACCAAGAGAGAGAGAGAGAGAGAGAGAGAGAGAGAGAAGACAAAGAAGGGTGTGATTTGCATAAAAATGCACACACTGATTAATATGTATTATGCAAATATAAGTATTGTAATTTAGAGAGAAATACAGTAGATCTCTGCACTGTGAGAAGGCTGCAGCCAGGTGAATTGGTCCAGGTGATAACGTTGATGAGCAATTCCAAGGGTCCCCTAGGCTTTGCTGATGATGATTCTGTATCTTTGAGCAACACATGCACTGGACAGCCCTTCAGATAGAGGACACTGTCAGACAGTACACTTCTCTGACAACCCTTCAAGTAGAGGACTGTCATCTGTAAAATAAGGCATGTGGTCATTCTAGACCCAGTCCTAGGTCCACATGGAAAAATGGAGGTGCTCCAGATGCCCATCTCCCATCTTTGAAATGATCCATTTCAGGGCCAACCATCAGCAGAAGGACCACTGGCAGAGGATTTTGCCCATGGAGCTTTGTGGAAGGGCAACTGGAGCCCTGGGGCAAATGAAGGCCTCTTACCAGAGGCAACCGTCTGCTGGCAGAGAACCACACCTGCACCATCCTCCAACTGGCACTTCTACAGGTTCTAGGATTATACCTGTAAAAGTTTGACCCAAATAAGTATTGGACTACAGAACAAAGCTGACAAGAAAATAAGCCAGACACATCCATTTCTGGCAAGAGTATTCCTAGAGTGCCTCTCTCATTTACATAACCAATTTCTTTATTCTTCTGTTCTCTGCTGATAACAATAAATATCCCAACATTAAACTCTCCTGGATTGTTTTTCCTTCTTTAAAAACATCAGAATGCAAGCAGGATCTTGTAATTAAGATGAATATTTTCCTTTCTCCTTTCCTAACTTGACTATCTCCATTCCCTAGTTCCATGTTTATAAATTATTGTCTTTATCACAACCTGTCCTTGACTACAACTTGCCTGAGTTTAATTCCATTAGCAGTGAAATCTCCCATCCACGATAAGCTGCTTAAAACTTGCTTTTACTGGAAAGCTGGTGACAGAGGCCCAAAGCAGATGCTACTTTAAGTACGTGTGTAGCAACTATGTCATCTTTCGTTTTTACTCTGGAGTAGGCAACAGCTCACCTGGCCACCCATCCTGCTGCTCTAGATCAAAAATAGATTATGGGGCAGAAGGACTTTGAAGATCCAAAGTGGAGCCCTTGCAGCTACTCTTGAGGACAAAGTAAAAAGAAAACGGAGTTGCCAGACGCAGATTTAAAATGATGTCTGACAGAGCTCAGGGACACAAAGTTATCTAAAGTGGTGGGATGGTGTATGTACCACTGTAAATATATTTACCAGATACACAATATATGCCATTTTTATCCATGGTGTTGTTTGACTTTACTAATTACCGTATTTTTTGCTCTATAAGACTCACTTTTTCCCCCCTCAAAAGTAAGGGGAAATGTCTGTGCGTCTTATAGAGCGAATATGTGTGTGCAGTAAGTCTGTCAGATGTGCAGCCCATGGGGAAGTGATGGGGAATGTGCCTGTGACGATGTGCCCATTTGAGTCAGAATATTTTTTTTCTTGTTTTCCTCCTCTAAAAACTAGGTGCGTCTTATGGTCAGGTGTGTCTTATAGAGCGAAAAATACGGTAAATATCCTCATCTACTCTAAGTAATATATTCATTTGCCACACCTATGGCAGCACCTACCCAGGATAGGTCATGGCAGCTCCTATCATCCTCACCTGCACCAGGCTATGATGACCTCAAAGCACAAAGCAATAGCTGCAAGCATATGCAAACCAGATCATTCTAGCAGATTAGCATCAGCACAGTTATTCAGAAATAAGCCTCATGTTAAGGATTAAGCATGCTGGCATGTTGTTGTTGTTGTTATCCATTCTGCAGACAATAAATACTAAGGCTGACAGTGCGGAGTGCAAAGGGCAGCCAGTGAATCCACTGGATGTTTGCAGCACTGATACACCCAAGAAAGCGCAGCAACATGGCCCTGGGCTCTCAGGTAAATCGACGGACAGTGTTATTATGCATCCTCGGACAGAGAATTATGCAGATGTGGGCAGGGTTCAGTCCTGCAGGACCTCTGTTTTTTATTGGAACACTGAGGTCTATCAATCTGAACCAACTGAGAAACAGGGAGAGGCGACTGTGTCAGTTACCTCATGAGCTCAAAGGGCCGTCCAGCACATATACTAGGGGTTCAAAACCTTAGATCTGGGGGCAAGTCCAGCCTGCCTAGGATCCCCATCTGGAGTAGCCTTGATACGCTTCTTTCCCAGAACCATCAATGGGTTGGTGGTTCCCTGACCTTTGTGCCATTTTCCCCCAATCGAAAGGCTTAAATGCCTCTCCAAGGACTTGATTGCCACCACAGTCCGATGGCGCATTTCCCCTGCCCTTTTGCCTTAGGCCTTGCTCCTTTCCCCTTTAGCCCCGTCCATCACTGGCTTGCACCCCAACCCAAGAGCTTTCCTGAAATGTCCAGTCCTTGGGCTGAAAGAAGTTGAACCTCTGGCATATACCAGTACAAAGCAGCATCTGAATTACTATTGATCTGGGATACTAACACAAATTCTCAAGGTTGCTAGCAGAGGTGCACAAAGGCATGATCAAGGGCAATCAATTAATATTCATGCTTTACAAATGAGCAACACAGAAATTAAGAGATAAGTCGCTAGCATAGCCCTGCCATGAAAGGAAGGTTTAAACACGCCTGCCTGCCTGCCTTTCCATGCTGTTCTCAGATTACTGGGAGTCAGAAACCCTTGCTGATCAGCTGCAAGAGATCTGCAACTAAATCCCAATCTACCTTTTGCCTGCCCATGATCTAGAGAACATTTAACAGTTGCGCAGTCTTTTTTATCTTTTCAAACACACACACAAAAACAGCCTCTCTCTCATACCCAGGCAGGAAGCATACAGAGATTCTCAATCCTTTCTCTCTTTCTCTTGCTTACCCTCAAAAGCACAAGCAATGCTCCCATTGGCTACCTACTGCTGCCTGGTCAAGCTCTGAGTCTAGAGGCTGCACAATGCTTCTCCTTCAATGCTACCTTCCCAGACGGAGCAAAGGCACAAGTCTGACCTGGAAGTAGTGAGCTGCAGAACCAGCCAGACACAAAAATGAGCATTCATATCCCAGACATGCACCCTGAAGCTTCACAGAGCTAAACGGGAGACCTAACTTTACAGGCACAGTTTCTTACAAACAACACCACACATATATTTTGGCATCACATAATGGAGTGAAGGCTGCTCCCACCTGTCACATGGCTTTTGAAGTGGAACTATGTGCATGGGTTCTTTATTCAACTCACTGCTCTAAAATTACAAAAGATAAGTGCCACCTTTCAGCACGAATAAACTTAAATATATACTAAAAATAATTCAGCATTAACTTGAGCAGCTTCCAGTTTCTGCAGTGAGTAAAAAGGTACAGTTTTCAATTACATGCTTTGCAAAATCAAATGTCAAAGAACTCAATAGAATGAAGAATGCTTGCCTTAAGCGTGAATGTACAGCATTTGGAGACATTTAAATTTGAAAATTACTTCTAGAAACATGTTTTAGTCTGTAAGTATACTTTACAAAGACAATGGAAAATTAAGATTTGCAGACAACGGCCATATAATTGTCTGAGACAAAAGAAGGTCAATTTGAGCCTCCAAATGGTAGTTCTGAGTCTTATTCCTATTTCCCTATGGGCTACCTCACAAATACATCAGTGCTGAAATGCCTTATGGAAATGAGGTTGGATGTGTCCATAATTAAAATTAAATTAAAAATTTAATTAAAATGCCGATCCATATGTGTGATCCACCGATTCCATGCTTCTGCCATCCTTTAATCAGGTGGAAGGATAGTTGTAATTTGAGGTAGAATGGGGAGAACTGACTCACACATCATTTAGCATGCCTAGAAGAACCATGCATCTGCACCTCGGTCTTCGCAGAATTTCCAACCTATCAATAGTATCATGCTTTTCCAAGCAATTACCAAAAATGGACCATTGGACTGTAGTTATATAGATAAATTAATCCAGAAAAAAGGATATGATTCTGTAGAAATTCACATTAAAGCAACAAACTCTGCCAGAGTTTAGAAAGGGGAAGGGGAAGTTTTGGAAAGCCACTATGTACTTCTGTCCACTATCCCATAATTAAGCAAAAATAACAATAATAATGATGGATTTTATGATGATTTTCAGATCTGAATGAATGCCCTGGTCAAATTTCCTTATGCAGGAAAATCCCTAGTTAATTTAGTTGGAAAACCACAAACACACCACCAGGTATTAACATATCATCAAAATACCAAACATAGTCTAGAAGCTTTAAAAGAAAATAAGCAGTCACCCATGAAGAATACTGATTTATTTGCCTACTGAGTCTACAAAACAGTAGGGAAGGAAACAGGCTGCTACGTACATGCAAATATTTACATTTCTAAGCACTGGGTCCTATCTTTGCTTCGGTAACCCAATTCTTCAGGTTGTCAGGGAGCACAAAATATGAATTTGCACGTAAGCTACTGCTTGCTTGTGCCTGTTGCCAGTTGGCTGAAGATGAACTCTACTATGCTTTCCATTTGGAAGAGCCAAGGACAGGCTCGGGCATTTCAGCACTCTGGACAGCGACACGCATTCCTGACCCGCCTCACCCAACCCTGCTTTGCTCTCTCTTTTCTCAAGAGAAACCAAGATGCAAACAGGGGCATCTTGTTTGGGCTGCTTGCTGCTGCTTCCCACCATAAAGACAAACCATTTATTTATTTATTTATTTATACACATGTATTTAAATATTTTGCTTACATATTTTGCTTAAATATTTATTTATTTTTCGATTTATATCCTGCCTTTTTCCTACAGAGGGCTCAAGGCAGCTTACATTTCCTCCCCCATCTTACCCCCACAACAACAACCCTGTGAGGTAGCTTGGGCTGAGAGCCTGTGACTGGCCCAAAGCCACCCAGTTGGTTCCATGGCTGAGTGGGGACTCGAACCCGGATCCTCTGAGTCCCAGTCCCACGCTTTTGACCACTACGCCACCCTGGCTCTCAATCACCCTTCCATCTTTCTAATTCAAGGAACAGGAAGCACCTTGCCACACACCTTGACTTCCTGACCCTGGTTCTGATTTACTACTCTGTAAGAATTTTGTTTCCCCCGCAACACCCTCTATCACCCCCATGTGCTTAAGAACAAAGCAAGTCTTCCTAGCTCTCCCCAAGCAATGCAAATAGCATTTTGCCTAACCCTTAGAAATTGTAATCTAACAAAAGAGAATGTGGGGAGGTGGGAGTGGGGGGTCTGTCTGTCAGGCAGCAGACTAACACCAGGACCACAAAACTATATGCCTGGAACTCGACCACCTGAGCTAGGAATACTAGGGATTTCAGGGGTGTGTACCTCAGGTTTATTCTGCTTTAAATTCCATAATTAATTGTGATTAATTAAATTGTATCCATTTGGCTGGACTCACAGCTAATCAACACTTTTTTCTTTTTTCTTTGTTGGTGTTGACCCAGTTTGGAACGTGGGCAAATCATAGGACAGTTACGCATGTGCCAGGGAACAGGTCCCACCCATGGCAGGGGTTACTTCAGCCCCTGTGGCTCCACTCTGATGGAGCAGACACAGTGTGTCCTATTCTGGCAGCCATGTAAGTTGGCTTGAAGGCTCTGCTTTATCAAGCCAATGCACCATTCCAACCTATGCAAAGCCTGGTCTGTTTTCCAGTAAGAAAAGGGAAGGGGCTGTGGGAGGGCTTCACCCAAGTGCAAGCCAAGCTACACAATGCATTCTGCCACTCGTCCTCTTAGGAGAAAGGACCGAGCCATTCAGGTCTGTGTTCTCCTGATCTGACACCACGCATCAAAGTATCACACCAGTATTGACCAGAACAGAGAGATGAATAGTGCATCTCCTCGAAGCGGGGTTGGGGGGAATCTTGCAGGTACAGATGGCAATCCATATGCTCCTGTTCCGTGAGAGATTCAAGAAGAAGATCCTGGAGCTTGCAATGCTGGGCAGATTAGATGGCTGCTAGGAACTGCGGTGTACCAGGTGGCTCCCCACGGAGGGCAATATTTTGTTTTTTGTAAGCCATCCAGAGACTTTTAGTATTGGGACAGCATATAAAAGACTTTAGATAAATAAATCCATAAGTAATATGGAAGCCCACATCCTCTCACAAAAAGCCAGAGCCCGTTTTGGACCATCTCCCTTATGCTGGTTACTCTGATCAAAGAAAGATAAAATGAGGAATTAAATGACTGAACATGCTGACTTCTTAGAAGTGGCTTCCTAAGATTAATTGGTGAAAAGGATGAAACCTGCCTAGTGCAGATGCTGAAACTCCAGAGCTGCTGGTTGTGAAGGCTTCCACTGATGGAAGCGAGCCCCTCCCAGTCCTGCCAGCCCAGCAAATGGCTCTGTTGCTGGCCTGGGGATCGTGAAATCCTGACAGACACCTCAGCTGTCTCTATTTCTTTAAAATAAAATTGTCTGCATACAGGCTTGTTTTGCACAGACCAGAGCAGGCAGCATGATCAGAAAGCTGGCCGGTTGTTAGGATGAAAATGCATTTGTGTGAATTAATATTCTGCACATTTATAAGACGGGTATGCAACTTGAGTGTGAATACATCATACACATAATACTGCACTGACTTCAAAGTGGGTGGGTTGGATCCAGATGTGCAGCAGATGTAGAGCAACCCCTCCAGGCCTCATAAAAAGCAGAGAGTCTGTTGAAAGGGGTGATCTGTTGTGTGGGAAGGGGGATCCCCAAAAACTAGGCAGAGGAACTACTGCAAGCAGAATCCTTGCACCTACTGAAGGCTGATCTTGGATGTATGTGGGACGTAGACTGTGGTGTGTGTGCATACAGATCAACATACACTGAAGAATCGATATGAATGCCTACCTATAACTATAATTCAGATGTTCTTTAGACATTTTCCCAGCCTTGTGGAAACAGCTTATCCATGAGGTGCACAGAGTTGTGGGTGATAATTACTTAATTATAATTTTAATTGAATTTAAAAGATTGCAGAAATTGTGTGATTTTTCTCTCCACTTTGTAGAGAAGACACACTCCGTGGCTGGGTGATCCCACACATGTGAGAAGATCTTCTGCAGCACAACTCAGAAAATATGCATGAGTTGTGATTATCCACACAAGAAAAGGGATATTGTCATATCCTTTTCAACATATGTATGTGCTAAAATGCTTGGGAAGGTTTTGAAAGCTTGTGAAAGCAAAGTGTTTATTTAAAACTAAATAAAAAGATTATGGTGTTTAAGAGAGTACAGACAGCTCTTTTTCTGAGTTCTGCAAATGCATCTTAAGGAAAGCAAGTCATAAAAATAATAATAAGCGCTGTCTCTTGCACACACAAAATCAAAATGTATTGCATGCTCAGAAGAAAGCCAGGGAATTGATGCACGGAAGCAATAGCAACCGTGTAAAGCCATACTTGATAATAAGGCAGTACAAAATTGCCTGACAAAATCAAAACATGAAAACATTAAAGCCTAAAGGAAGTAATTCAATCAGTCCCTTTGCGCAAATATATCGTTTAATTAAGCTATCCCACATTTTCTCAAATGAGCTAAGATGCATTCACCCACTCATGGGAGCAGCAAATCTACTAGAAATTCAGTACAGATCTGGTGATGTCCAAGAGACCCTGATTATTCCAGGTTGGTGGGAGGAGGTATCTGGAAAAAGATTAGCCATCTGTATTTTTTCCTTAAAATCTTGACAGTTCAATGGGCAATTTGTGCTGGTATCAGAAGGAAAATCTGATAGGCTTCTAAAGAAAGGCAGGATTTATTGTAAGGAAATGGACTTTTACAGTGGATCTCTCAGGTTGGGGCTTAGACATACATAGGATAGCACCCCAGGGCACATTCCCTCCATGCAGGGAAGGCTGAACTCAGAGGCCCGCATGCCTTCAATGGCTGGTGCAAGCGCAGCAGGGCAACCTCCCCCACCATGTGCTGCCCTGTGTTCTTCATGGAGGTGTCCATTTCCAGGACAGGAGGGTGCTGAGGCTGGAGAACCAGTGGGAACCTATGGAGATGGCCCAGCCTCCTCAGCCCTGCCTCTTGGCTTGCCCCTCTCTCCCCACTGGAGGCACATCTGCCTGCTCAGAAGCAGCCAGCTGGGGCCTTTCCATGCTGGCTGCAAGGGGCAAAGGGCAGGAGCTCAGCCCTTGAAGACCTGGCAGCAAACTGGCAGGACCTCATGCTGGGACTGAGCCTCTCATGAGCCCCCAGATGATGTCAGGAGGCCCCAGGATTGTCCCCTCAGAGGATTAACTAGCCAGGTTTTATTACCCTGTAATAAAACTCTATTTAGATTCTGCAGTATAACCATTCATGTATTCGACTATTGGACAGTCACACAGCAGGGATAAACAGCAGATAAGAGTCCTTCTTTGGATTGAACAGAAGATTCAATTCTGCTTGTGGGTAAGAACAGAATTCTTACCCAAGCATTACATGTCCTTAGGACTTTCCATGGAGCTGCTCCAAGGAAAGAACAAGCACTCCATGACGAGAAAATCCATGGGGTGAGTCATGGTGAACAGGTGCTTTGCATGTGGAAGGCCCCCTGTCCTTCAGTCCTCAATATCTCCAGGAAAAGCTCCTGCCTGAAATTCTGGAGCATTGTTGTCTGTCCGTATCCAAATTACAGGGCTAGACAGGCCAATGCTTTTAATTAGTAGCAAGCATTTCCCCATGTTTCAGGCTCCACTAAAGATTCATTCATGCCCACCCTGTGTTAAGAGCCACCTGCCTTCTTGGCTTACCACTTACCACTCTTCACAGAGTCACTGAGATGGTCCACGAAGGAAATGGGACAAGTGGCCCAGAAGAGCATGAAGCGGCGGGAGGGGGGAGCAGAAGCATCCCTGCCACAGAGCCTCCAATTTGCCATGCCTGCTTTACGGATATTTCAGACCTGCTGGGTCTCCGATGTGCAACCCGTGCTGTAATAAAGATCAGGTGCACTGGAGCAGAGGGACAGCCAGAGCATTTGGCAGGTCAGGGCACATAAGAACATAAGAAAGAGGCCTGCTGGATCAGACCAGTGCTCCACCTAGTCCGGCATTCCGTTCACACAGTAGCAAACCAGCTTCCCACAGAATTCCACCAGTGGGATATCAGTGTAACAGCACCTTCCTGACCAAATTTCCCTCTGATATAGCCCTTGATAACTTTCTGCTTCAGGGCTTTGTACCGGCAGCTTCATGGCAGAGGGGAAAAAAACATCTCCCTCTTCACGTTCTCCATAGCATACATAATTCTATATACTTTAGTCAAGTCTCTTCCTACACACCTTTTTCTAAACTAAACAATCTTGCCTGCTGCAGCATGCCCTTTTTTCAATTCTAAAATATTCCTTTTGGCACAGTAACCAGATCTGTACATAATATTTTAAATGTGGCTACACCATAGATTTGCCTAAGGGTCATATAATATTGGCATTTTTAAAAAATTTCAGTCCTTTCCTAATTATACCTAACATGGAGTTTGCCTTTTTCACAGCTGCTACATATTGGTTTGATATTTTCATCAATCTGTCCACCGCAACCCCAAGATCTCTTTGTAAGTCACATCAACTTATACCTGAAGCCGGGATTTTTTTGCCTCAGCACGTGGCACTTTACACTTGCTTACACTGAACTGCATTTGCCATTTTGATGCCCATGGCCAAGTTTGGAGAGATCCCTTCGGAGCACCTCATAATCCCTTTTTGTCTTGATGATGCTAAATAGTTTAGTGTCATCTGCGAACCTGGCCATCTCATTGCTCACTCCTAGTTCCAGGTCATTTAATTCCATATGGTTGGAAAGCATTGATTCTTCTATATAACCTTCTATATAACATATATATAACCACTGTATAACTCCCTCCACTGGGAAAAATTTCCAGTTCTTCCCACTGTCTACTTTCTGCCCTTTGTGGGGCAGGCTTTAGTGTACCATGAAGAAATACTCCACTGCCAGCCTTTTATTGCTCTATTTTTGCCTGCCTGGAAGTCACCTTTTCAGTTTTCCATTGGGGTGCCAAAATCTCTCAAGCCGCCTCTATCAGAATGCATATTCTTAAAAGAGAGCCATGCCAGACTGTCACACGTACAGCCATAATCCCCATTTTTTATTATACATCTATAACCAGCATCACGAAAGTACATTCTTCCAAAGAAAGGATAGCAAATCTGCCTGCTCCCACAGAAGACAGGTTCACTTCCTCAGTGTCAGGAGTGAGTGGTGACAATGTTCGCAGCAGATGCAAAAGCAACTTTTGTAGCAACTTGAGAATGGATCTTCCGGCCCTGAAATGCAGAGGGGAACACACGGACACGTGTGCACACACAATTGAGTGCCACACCAAATATGTATCTATTTTATTGCTTGAATTGTTTTACTTTTTGCATGTTAAAGATTTTATTATCTTGTATATGCATTGGTGGTTTGTAATTTCGATGATGTGCCCAAAAAGCTTTAGTTATTAGGTAGTATACAAATGACATAAATGCATACATACATAAAATGTACCATATTTTTCGCTCTATAAGACGTGCCTGACCATAAGACACACCTAGTTTTCAGAGGAGGAAAACAGGAAAAAAAATATTCTGAATCAAATGGGCACATAATCACAGGCACATTCCCCATCACTTCCCCATGGGCTGCACGTCTGACAGACTTACTGCACACACATATTCGCTCTATAAGATGCACAGACATTTCCCCTTACTTTTGAGGGGGGGAAAGTGAGTCTTATAGAGCAAAAAATATGGTAATTCTCTCCTGTCTTTCTGCCGACTCTTAGGGTGATAAAAATGAAATCCATATAAACAAACACTTGATTCAAACATAGCACAAAAAGAAATTAACTGGAGGAGACAGTCATGCTAGGGAAAGGCGAATGCAGGAGGAAAGGAAGACCACTGACGTGATGGATCAATGTGATGATGGAAGCCACAGCCTTGAGTTAGCAGGGGCTGAGCAGGCCTGTCAAAGACAAGTCATTTTGGATGGCACCCATTCACAGGGCTTTCATAAGCTGCAGATCACCTGACAGCAGAGAACAAAACATACAAACAAATCAGTTATAAACAAGATTCAAAAGAATAACAAATGAAATAAATAGCCCCAGGAACACTCCACTCCATCAGAAAACTACAAATAAATAACATCACCAACACCCCCCTCCAGCAGCAAACCACTTAATAAGCCTAAATAAAAACATATAATAGCTCAAGAAACCACTGAATGTGTTCAATGTGATTTCAGTTAGTTTTTAGAACCAATAATTGTTTCTCGAGAGAGGAAAAAATAGCCATGAGAGTTTAGAGCTTCAGGATGTGATGCTTTCAAAATCTTTTAATCTCAGGGATATAAAACTGAAGGAACACATAAAAGTCTCCTAACACAAAGCACATGGATTGTGGTAAATTGCTCATGCAGAAGGGTAACATGTGAGAAAGAACTGAAAGTAGGCAAGACCAAGGTGAGAAAGTCAGGGCCTGGAAATGTCTGTTATTTTGGCTTTCATTACACAAGGAATATTTCTTACTAGTTCGAGCTATAATTATATGCTCCTGAATCATTGCTCAGGTGCCAGGGGTAGTCTGTGAGGGAGAAAGAGGTCTGAAGATGTGTCATGTCTTCTTTCTCAAAAATGTATAATTTTTCTGGAGCCCTAATGGTACAGATACCAAGGGTAGTTATATGTACTAATCGTATTAAAGCAAGCTTTACCCAAAAGTGAGCTTTACCAAGAAACTCTGCCCAAGTGTAGGACATACCTAACTGGCCAGCATTAAGCACAGGCCAGCTGGTCGTGTCTCCAAGTGCTCTCAGTGTAACCAGAGTGTCCACGCAGTCAGGAATTAGGAGAAATCTCTCTCCGGCGCTCCCAACCCAGCCTCCCAGGTAAGTGTGGGAACCATCAGCACTCACAGTGGGAATCCAGCGGGCATCTGTCTTTGCTACCTCATCATCAGGGGTATGAAAGGGGACTCCGCCATGCGCTCAGGGCCAATTGCCATTTTGCTGTGACCAAACTTTATTCTCAAGTAGAAAATGCAGTTCTGTACCTCTCATTCTTGTTGTGCTTTATTGAGCAAAGCATTCCCGGTCCAGCCCCCTTGAGTCCTTCACTACCAAGTGCTTAGGGGTTTGAAGGGAGCTGAAAACTGGTAATTCTGTCATAGGATAATAATGCAGAGCAATCCCGTTTGGTCCAAGAGCACTGTTCAGATATTGCCTGGCCTGAAGGCAGTAATGAAAGGGTGCTTTGGGGTACAGTCCTATGACAGTGCAGGCCTTTCTTCTGTCTACATCTGTGTGGGATTGTGTCTTTTAAGTGAGCCAACAAAGAAATGGGGCACAGGTTAGCAGAAAAGGTAGATCACCATAACAGGCCTGCAAGATTCCTCGCTCCCAGGAAGTTTTTCATTTATACCCATTTTGTTTAGCCCATTAGGGCATGAGGAGACGAAGAGACTTTGTATATGATTCTGACAGCCATTTCCAAACCATTGCGGCTATTGCACTGGCAGCAAAGCGGGCTGTGCAGTTTTCCATTGGAGAGCAAGCTTTGCGAATCATAGTAACTAGCAGGTAATTGTACCTAACAAGAAAATATCCCATTAGGCCACAGTCCTTTGCATTACTTATTCCGAATGCATAAAATGGAGGCAGGCCAAAGTTTTGTAAAGCACTTCAGAAATTGCTCACAACCAAAACAGACTTCTTTTGCTAAAAAGGACTGGAGCATAAATAGCCCCATAAATGTTTGCCTCCCTCAGCTGTGACCGAGAGTAGCCATTCCAGCAGGCTGCGCTGAGGGAAATGAAATGGGGGAAAAAAGCCATTCCACCAGAGCTGCTGAAAGAATTCATTTTTCTGCTATTCCCTCTTGACTCCTTTCTTCTTGTTCTGTCTTTTTTGGTTGTATTGCTTTCATCAAATATGTATAAGCTGCTAAAATACAATAAATAGATAGGTAGATAGATAGATGCAAATAAACAAATTTGTACCAATAGAGAATAAATATGAAATACTTCCAATGTCAGGAAGTCTGCTAGGCAACAGAGAGTTCTCCCACTTTCTTCCCCTTGGGGACCTCTGTGCCAACCAAACCTTGGCTCCAGGGTGCTTCACAGACCCCCTGGCAGGAATCTGAGAGTGTTGACCACCTCCATTCATGGTATGAGAGCAATGGATGCAATGCAGTCATTCTAGTCCAATCGCTGCCTTACAGCAAGTCCTCCAAACATTGACACCACAACTACCCAACCCCACTGCACGAGACTTTCCCCAGGAGATATTTTACATAGAAGGCAGATCCTCATGCTATGACAAGCTTGGGGGTGGGAGGAGGCAGAGGGGGGTGTTACCATTGTTGGAACAGCACCCTTCATCTGATTCCCTTGATCCCCATGTGTGTAACAAGAATGGCAAAAAAACCCATTGCTCATCACAGCTTGACTCACATGGTCCCATCTTCCCTCATCCTTACCCATACTCCTAAAAATCTAGAGAGGAGATCGTGTCCCAAACACATTCACAATCTTTTTTTTCCCTGCCTTGCATGAGTGTCAATACTTAAAAGTCCACTGCCATGAAATTTGTCTAATTTCCTCTTCCATTTTACTGCTGTGCCATGAAATTTGCACTTATTTACTGGTCCCATTCACTGTTCTCCCTTGAAACAATCAAGTATTTGCCAAGCCACCTCATTGGTCTACCTTGAAATTTGCATATCACTACCGATGCCCATCACTGCTCTGCAATATAGATGTATATTTGACTGCAAACACTGGAGGCCAGTGGTGGGAAGCGGTCAGGAAAGGTGAAGAGACAGAAGCATCTGGCAGCTTCAGGAGAAAGATCTTTTTTAGAAGGGTGCAATTACTGCATTAGCACCTGAAGCAGTCATTTAAAAACAGTGCCCTGGCAGGCAAGCACCAGAGTGAAGGATGAAATTGAAAAAGGCGGTGACAAGACAGGGTTGCTGGACTAAATCCACTGAGAGCGCTTGAGGCTAATTTAACTGTGGACTATAAGTTGACTAAATAAATAATCATAGACGTGTGATCTTGCACTCCGGTGCCCTTGCACAAGACTCTGAATAAAAAGAATGCCAGAAAGGTTTGCAAATGCATTGCCATGCACAAAAAATTATCGGCACTTTGCAATTTGAATCAGTGGGGGATGGAGGAGAGATTCCCTTGTGAACCAGCAGTTCCAACAGACCAGCTGTAGAAAGGATGCTGATGCAGGGGGGAAGACAACATGGCTTTCTGGCTCAAAGACACCTGTGAGGCATGTCAGAAACAGTCAGGAGAGTTGGAGGGGAAACAACCTGTGGCAAGCCATGGTGCATCGTTCACTGCCAGGATGAAACCGGGATTATCAAGCCCACGGGATCTCAGCTCATGGCAGCTAAACTTCAGGCTTAGCACGATCTGCAAAATTGCCCATTGCCTGGGAAGCGGAATGAACTATAGTCTGTCAATCCATGCCTGGCCATGTCCTGGGACCTAGAGTAAGGCCAGCACTAATGCCTGTCTTGAGCCCTTGGAAATACATTTTCCAGCACTTCAGCCAGGTGGATGCAACTTGCAGTTGCCATTTTAATTTCCAAGTGTGCCCTACAGCAGTGCTATGTTGGGGCAAGGGGAGAAACTGAAAGGACAGCTCCCAGTCTCCAGTGCAGATCAGAGCATCCATCCTGCCGATCTGCCCATTGCCAAGTTCAGCCACATGGGAAGTGGGTGCTGAATCTGATGCTGGCAGGAGGTTACCAGAAGATATAGTGCTGGGAAGGGGGCTTCAAACCTGGAGCTAGTCCTGACAGAGGTGCATCCCAAGGGAAAACAAATGTGTGTGAATGGGGCAGACATGCAGCAGTGTTTAAACAAGCATGCAAGAAACGAGAAGCACTCAAACATGAAATCATTCCTTAATGCAACAAAAAACAAAAACTGCAGCAGTCTGTCCAAGTCCTGTGGCTACTGGTTGCCATGTATTCATCTCAATGGCACTAGAAGCTCTCTTCTTTTTCTCTTTGCCTGCATTAAAAATGTCCTTTCATGCACTGCTAGGGGGGAAACCCCTCAGCAATCAATCCAAGGCTCACATGCTAACATGACCAAACAAAATCCCCCAAATTCTATTAGTAGGGAATGCTGCTCTAATGTTGATGAGCAAGAGGCAAGTTGAGCTTTCTGGGGAGGATGTACTTCAGAATCTAATTTACAGACGTAATTGGCAATGCTGGGTAGGCAATTATTGCCACTATAAAGCAAGTGAAGCTTAGAGGCAAATGGGAATGGAAGATAGGGTGGCACAGGGAGAAAAGATGTGCATGGAAAAAAATCGCTATGGCTTAGTGCCAGACATCAGCCACCATCAGATTGTGTCCAGACTCCACACAAATGTTTGAGCACTTCATCAGTCATAACATTCCACCTTTGACAGCAAAAATGGACATGCTTTCAAATCGACCTGTTGCTCTCCCTTTCCCATTCTGATAAATCTTTTACTGGGCTCCTAAATATACTTAAGCCCAGATCCTATAACACACATGTGACCAAGTGGCCAAGAAGCAATTGGCTAACATCATTTCTGTAACAATAAAACCAGCTGCGTCTATTTGTTTGTCAGTGCCAAAATGCCAAAGCTGTGAAACCTAGTCACTGGAAACTTGGCATGCATACCAAGAGAGTCATCTTAGTATGCATGGACTTCTAGATGTTGGACTCCTCCATCATCTGACCATTCCTGATCATCACCTGGACTACCTGAGGACAGTGAGAGTTGGCGTGAAGTCCATGTGGAGGATCACCAGGGGCTGCATTACAGTAATGGACAGACGCAAACCCACTGCTGGTGTGGTACCTCAGGCTGGAGTGCATGACAGGAAAGAACCCATTGCCTGCATCAGCGGCAACCCACCATTCTCTGCTTTGCAGTGGTCCTGCTAAGGTAGTCTGTGCAGCTCCCCTTGAACGCTCTGAAACAATATGGAGATGCCAAACATAGTTGCCACTGCGCCAGAAGGCACATCCAAAGCTCCTCTGAGTTTGTAGAAGTGCTTCTTCTGTACAGGAGGGAGGGGTCTTTGCACAGAGATCCTCGGGTAGCCATTTGGAACCGCAATTGATAGATCTTCTCATACTGAACACAAATACACAGAGCCCCACAATAATTACCAGGCCATTCAATTAAAAAGGCTTTCTGCCTGACACCTGTTTCAAAATTAATGTGTATTCATAGTTAGCAGATCATTTTATTGAGTCTAAAGAGAAAAGCACATTTAGAAAAAACGACGACACAACATTTCCTGTTAAAGAAACTACTGAGAAGATAGCCACAGATCAGTAATTTCACTATTCATCAGAGTTATGGTCCCATGGTGGCCATTCACTGCAATATTGTTTCATCCTTTAATAATACACACTATAAAATTTTAATAGTGGCACAGCAGTGTTGTGTTTGCCCCAGATAAAAAAGGCACTAACTTTCTCATGATAAAAGGGAGAGCCATTTCTCCAAAATTAGAAAAATGTTCCCATTATCACAGGAAATTCTTTTACCACATGAACAACAATAACTTTGGTTATTACCCTCATAGCATGTTCTCAATGCAGCACATTTTCTTTCTCAATAGGTACTCTCTATCTTGGCTTCAGAAGCACACTGACGGATTCAATCAGATATAATAATTATTCACCAGAATCTAAGGTTAGTCAAGACTATGCAGTAACCAAATTCTAGTCTAGATCATGTATGTTCATAAACCTCATATTAACATCATTTTTACTACCAGCCACAGAAAATATTATCTACATCTTTGTAATGTGATACACTGGCCACCTTTCGGGTTTGTCCCTTGCAACAGAGCTCAGAACATATTGAAACAGAAACGACTAAAAGCACAATGTAAACACAACACATCTCCAAATGCCTTAGGAGATGTATATTGATCTCTCTGGGAAAAGAATTCCAAGCTGTCAGGCTACTGCTGGAAAGATCCCATCCCTGAGCTGCATCAGTTAATACCTGGTGCCACAGGAACAGAGAACAGAAGCTGGTACCAAACTGTTTTCAGATGAGCTGGTACCAAACCGTTCAGGGTTTTAAAGGCTGCTCGGGGTTTTAAGGCAGCCCTCCTTTCCCTGGGGTCCTCCAAGTATTTTGCAGTTTGCATCACGGTTCCCATCATCCTCAGCCAGCACAGCCAACAGTCAGGCATAGATGGAGCTGTGCTGCAAAATATTTGGAGAGCACCAGACTAGGGAACCTTATGTCACTTGAGTCCTTCGTATCTGGAGCACTGTCTTCTCCTACATGGATTTGCCTGAAATTTAAGACAAAGCTTGGAAAGCCTTTCTTGGGTCCCCCACTTTTAGATGTGGGGCAGAAGTGGATGTACCTGGACAGCTGGGGTGGCCTGGCTGCCTGGGGAGACTTGTTGGGTGTCAAGTCCGGCTCCAAGTGAAGACCTCTGCATTTGCCTAGGCCTTCCTAGATCTTTATGTTCCAAACTTTCCCATTTTTAGTCCACTGCCCCAGCCTGGTCCAGCACTGCTCTTCCTTCTCCAGTCATTTCATTGCGTCAGGTCAATTGTTCTTTTAAGTCTTGTAAATTTTTGTTTGCTAGGCGGCATATCTGTACAAGTTTAACCAACAAGGTCTGCTTTCATGCAAGGTCAATTAAAGGAAGATTATGCAGGAAAAGCACTCACTAGACTGCATATCCAGAAAGCATGCATATGTGTGTGTGTGCGCGCGCATGCATATATTCAAACAGATCAGACTGCAATAATAGGAGCACATATATTATTCCAAACAATCCACTAGGAAACAGCTGCAAATGAATAAGCACAGGTGTCCCTTTCTGCCTGCAGAGGAATGGCATGTTCAATTTTTCTGCCACTGATAAAGAAAGAAATGTGTCTCAACCTTTGCCAGGCACATTCAGTATTTGTAACGTTTTTCTAATTAACTGTATCTTTCCGTTTCTGCAAGAGGCTTTTCTCATAGGACGGAGATGAACCGCCACTCCCCCCATTCAATTTATTACTGCTGTCAACAAGGTGGAGATAGGTCCATAAAGCAGCAGAGGGATGGAATGAAGCCCGCAGATTAGCATTTTCCCCCACTTTCCTCTCGCTTGCCCGGCAAATGGCTTTTAGTCACATCGGCAACATTAATAAAGAGCGCCCTGTGAGAAACAGTTTCCCCTTTTCCTTTTTTAATTTAGTCAAACAGAAAACAGTTAAAGCAATCCATTTAAAATTTCTTGTCTTTTCTTCGTTGCTTATTTCACTGGGAAAAAGATGTTAGTCAGCCAAGACCTAATGCAAACACGGCTTTCTTCCACAAATGAAAAAATTATTTCTAAAAGCAACAAAGCGTGTGCAGAGAGAGAGAGACAGAGAGAAAGAGAAAGGGCGTGGGGGGGGGGGGATATCCTTGAGCCCAGTGGAAAGTGGAACCTTATTTGGCGTAATTCAAGGGCCAATTCACATAAACATTTTAGCGTAATAGTAGGGAGCTGCTAGTTTCAGAAATTGCACCCAGACTTAAGGTACGGTCCTATGCATGTTTAGACTAAACTAAGTCTCACAACTCTCCGCCTGCTATTCTGGCTGTATGAACTTTCAACCTCACTTGTCCCGCTTCATCACTCTTCCCTGTTGTTCCTACGCCGTGACTGTTTTCCATGCTCCTTTAAATTATGGTATGGCTGACAACAATAATATTGAAGAAAAACAAGAAAACGAATCCTAGAAATGTGTCAGGATGAGTTCACATCGCAATTCTCTTGTGCAGTTCTGGAAGCATTCAGATGTTACATTAAATCTCTGTCTGGGAGCCACATCCTGTGTTCATTTTAACTATGTAAGGGGTCCTGGGCCCCTATCCCAATCTTAAACCTCCTTCCTTCCCCCACCCCAGTCAGGTCCAGCCGAAATCAGGTCTGGCCCGGCCCGGCCTGGCCCCTGCAGCCATTCACAAGGAAAATGAAAAGACCCAGCTGCTAGCCAGAGATTTCACATTGACTCCTGTTTGGACTACAGAGAAGTATGACATTGTGACCGTAAATCAGGCTACATTTGAAATTGTGAGTCCTCTGATGGTAGAAAAAATGCTGCTGAACTTCATGGGATATATTCTTGAGTGTACATAGGATCGGAGTGCCCCTGTGTTGCATAGGGGCACTTTTTCATGTGCCTCAAAAGGCCTGTGGGGATGGATGAGGGAGGACATCTGCCTTGCAAGTCCCACTGAGCAGCTCTGATGGCATTGCCACTGCCTACAAATTGGAATTTCCACCTTTTGGGAAATGCTCTCTTCCTTGCATTTATTAAAAGTATTTTGCTAGAGTCTGATTTTCCATACAGGGAGCTGATTTACACACACACCCCAAAAAACCCCTCCCATTTACCTCATTATTACATACTCCAGCCCCTCCAAAAAATGGTGCCTTCATTTGCAGTCTGATACCATTCAATCTGTTCAGGAAGGCTGGCAGCAGGGCCAGCATCCAGGGTGGGATGTGTTGGGCGCCTGTCAAGGGCCCACAGCACCATGAGGGTCTCCTGACAAGAGGCCCCTAGAGTTGCTCCTCTTCGTCATGACAAGCCTCTTGTTTCCCTGCCTCCCTGCCTCACCCAACAACGCCACTGCTTGGTTGCTCTCGACCTACCAAGAAAACAGTGGGAGGAGCATTCCAAATCTGGAGCTGGCCCTGGCAGACCTATTCAGCCCTGCAGCTGGATTCTGGGGGCCCTGCAAATAAGCCAGAGTGTGGTAGGTGATGAAGCAAGCCCTGTGTTATTTCTCCAGTCATGATTACCCTTTAAATGGGTTTAAAATGCAGAACTGCACATGTTGTTTGTATTTCTTTGAACAGGGCTCAAAGGCAGTTTTGCTGCTGTTGTTCCATTGTGTCAGGAATGCAGAAGCAGTGGTCAAGCAAGGAATGGGAGCTGGAGGCTAGAGAAGAGGAATGTTACTTGTGTGCTTCATAAGTGAATTAATATGCAAGGCCATCCAGCCCTCACCAACTAAATTATTTAGTTGCAGATGTACTCTGATTGTCAACAGCTCTGAAAGAATTTTGGGTCTTGCCCAGCCCTGCTATCCACAACCTTTAAAAAATTATTATTGCATTTATAAACCTCCCCGTAACCCATTTGGCTAACTGGGCTGTCTATAGTATAAAGCAGAATAAATAACATTAATAACCAATAAAAACAGTAAAGACAGAACACATGGGACTCGGCAACTCAACAAGGCTATACCAAGAATAATGCAACTTATAACACAATAGCAGCTTGAAAACATCAATAAAAACAACATTAAAAACTCTCTTTAGTTAACTATTAAAATATCTGGCAAATAAAAAGGGCAGGTGGCGCAGTGGTTTAAACCGCTGTGCTGCTGAGCTGGTTGATTGAAAGGTTGCCGGTTCAAATCTGCACATGGGGTGAGCTCCCGTGCACCGTCCCAGCTCCTGCCAACCTTGCAGTTTGAAAGCATGCAAATGCAAGTAGATAAAAAGGTACCACTTCGGTGGGCAGGTAACAGCGTTCCGTGCACTTCGGTGTCTAGTCATGCCGGCCACATGACCATGGAGACTGTGCAGACAAACGCTGGCTCCCTCGGCTATGAAACGGAGATGAGCACCGCCCCCTAGAGTCAGGCATGACTGGACGTAATGTCAAGGGGAAACCTTTACCTTTTTACCTTTAACCAGGCTCCAGAAGGGACTGAGCTCCAGACCAAATCATGAGCAGTTCTACAGGAGAGCAGCCCTGTTCTCAAACCACCTGCTCCCAGTGAGACAGGCTAGGCTGATTCATGGCAAGGAGAGCCCAGGGCCTAGCTCAGCCAAGCCTTTAACTGAGCCTCAGTCCCTTACCTGTTACCACCCTAAGAAGTCCCTCTGGCTGCCAAGCCAATTTGTCTTCCCCCAGCTTGGTTTATGCATGACATCGTTCCAGGAGCATGTGGCATGCAGCTGGAAGTTCAGTCACAGCAGCTGATAAACATGTTCTGGGCTGCATCAGTTTCTCTCGCAAGCTTGCTAGGAAAAGCAGAAACAGGTTGAGCTCAACACGGACCACTTGAAATGGTTTGCCTGCAAAGCAGCCTGTGGGAAGCAGCTTTATACTGAGTCACACCGTTGATCCATATGGGTCAGTGGTGGGAAACCCCACACATGAAGCCAACTCTGGTCCTCCACAGGTCCCAGTGAGGCCATCCAAGGTCCCCTGATGGTGGCTCCCCTTTCATTGGGAAGTTCCCCAGCTTTTCTGTAGCCTTGCCCTCATTCTCAAAGGTTGAAACGCCTCTCCTGCGGCTTAGTTGCCTGCAGTGAGAGGCAAGGTTCTACCCTAGCTCTACTAGGAGATGGTGGCTTGGACCTGGGATTCTACCACTGGGTCATGGCCTGCAGGAGCACATCTTCCAATGACATTAGCATGCTTGGGTGGATGAGTCCAGCTTCCAGCTGAGCTGTTAATCTGTACTCATCTTTGCCAAGGTTGCCTTTCTTTACTTCACAGGGACATGCTGAGCCCAAAGCATGTAATTATTTCATCCATTTATATGAGATCACTTTCCTAGTGTTTTTATGAGGCAGTAATACGGTGGTAGGTACCTTTCTTAGGGTTTTCTTTCCCCCACCTGTGCAAGAATTGTGACAGGCAAGTCTAGGATGAAGGATAAAGAGAGTATCTACAGCCACAGGAGGGAATGGGGGTGGAAACTCAGCTGAGTGTGCATTTTGGAAAGCATAGTCAGATACTCTCTGTGTTGTATTCATACTGTGCTGAAGGGCAGCGTGGCACAGTGTTCGGAAAGAGGGACCAGGACTTGGGTGCTGGTCTCCACTCAGTCATGAAGCTCATTGGATGACTTTGGACCAGTCACTCATTCTCAAGCAAACCCACCTCACCGGGTTGTCATTGTGAGGATCAAATGGAGAAAGTAGGAACCTTGTAAGCTGCCTTAAGTTCCTTGCAAGAGGATGAAAGGTAGAGCCTACATGTAATGTAAGAATCGTAATGATATTCTGAGCTGCCCTTGCCAGTAGGAAGTGCTAGGGGAGCTGTGCAGGTCAGTTCCTTTGCGAGCACTGGAGCCTTCCAATTACATTGCATTCAATATAATTCAATTGCATTTAAGCCCATCTTTCCACTTAGGACAGTGGCGCACAAAGAATTCCTCTTCATTGCTCTTCCATCCAAGTATTGATCAGTCTCGCGGATTTAATCATTCATAACCCTTTGCTGTCAACCCTGCAGTAATGACTCTCCTTCAGAGGCTACGTTGCCTTCAGCATCTGAAATTAGGCCAGTGGTAACTCAAAAGAAGGTCTTCTCAGAAGTGGATCTCCTCAGAGGTGGAAGGCCAACCCGGAGAAGCTCATCTAGCACCAGCTTTTTTGGGGGGCAGATGAATCTTTGTCTTTGCCTTTGCTTCTGTTTCTGCTTTGCCCTGGCACTTGTTTTAAGGCTGGTTTCAGTGTTGCTTTACAGCACTGAGGGAATGCAAACATTTTTGCTCTGACTTCTGCAATGTTAGCAGCTCTGCGATTTTGCTTTTGTAAATGTACTGGTGTCTTTGTGTTTGCACAACATCCAGTCTTATATGAGTGGACTTCCATGTGCACTAAAGGGATTCCCCTCCGCTCCACTGCAGCCTCCTCGGCGCTCCTGCATCGAATCACTCAGGGTGAAAGCAACTCAGATAAATACCCTCTGGAGCACTGTCAGGTCTCACAGGGAGGGGTCTCCAATATTCTATGGCCCCGCAGATTTTCTAGATGCATACATTACATCCTACACAAATAAACAATTAATGGAGAATTCCCTGTTGCCGCCTCAAATGTAATTCTGTTGCCACTTTTGTTTTGCAGATTCAGGAGTCCCTCCGTTAAGGCAGGCTGTTTCATTTTGAAGGAGCGGTGAGGGTGCTGAGTTGGCTGGGTGTGATTGTCCCAGTATGAGCACGCTGGTTGTTAAATTATTTTCTAACACTGCACTTAAAGTGGGAAAGCAGATTATGAATCCTCAAGCAAACATTCATCCTACTCTTTTAAAGTATATCAATGATGTTTCTAACCACTCAGCAAAAAGCCCCTAGAGAAGAGAAGAGCTTGCAATGTGCCCTCTGGACATTCTTCAAGCTACAAATGGAGAATGGTGCAGAAACGGAAACGGAAGGGTGCAGCAGGAGCAAATGAAATGCAGGCGAGATCCATCAAGATGTTTCCCATAGTGGATCCTTTGGGAAAGCCTGAAGGGGAACCTAAGGACAAAAGCCCTTTCTCCCAGCTCCATTCCAGCCAACTGGTAATGCAGAGACCTGCCACCTCTGGTGTCATGGAGACCTCACCAACAACAGCCAGGCATGTCCTTATCCTCCAGTGAATCTGTCTAAACCCTTTTATGGAGCCCTAATTTGATGGCCATCATAGCATCTCCTCATATTGGTGGAATGAGTGTCATTCATAGAGTTTCTGTATAGCCTGTTGGGCCTGATCCTGCCTAATCTTGGAAGCTAAGTAAGGCTGGGCCCGGTTGAGACCTGGATGGGTGACCTGCTCAGAGAGCTTTGGCTATGGGCAGTATGGAAATGTAATATTATAATTATAATTATAATAATTTACACACAGCAGCAGGATAAGGCAAACATCACTGATAAAAAATAAAGCAACAAGCTACCCTCTCCCCAGTGGCTACCACTTGCCCTTCTGCCACAGGTGCTAAACAATGACCCCTTAAATCAGACCATCTGTTTTAGCACAAATGTGCAAAAGAAAGACAGTTCCTTTTTAAAACAAAATAAAATTACAAAGGAACATCCTTTTTATGCTCAATTAAGCTTTTTAAAACTAAGATGATATTTATTGGCTTCAAGGACAAATCTTGTCTGGTAATCTTACAGGCGTCTCTTTAGTTCATATTTCATGAATCAGAACATATCAGAAACAGATGGGTATGCATTCTATACTCTGGGAATACAGGTTAGTTCTAATTCACTGTTTTGTTCTGATTTGTTTAAATTTCAGAATGGGGTTTGGTGACTGCAGCACAGCAATATTCAAATGCCACTGTATGATTCTAGGCAGTCTTAATTGTTATAGTGACAGGGCAAATGGAGCCTTGGGAACCCCAAGACAGTGAATTTGCTGGCATGGCTGAGGATATTTATTTATTTATTTATTTTATTAAAAGCTTTTGTGTGCTGTCCTATTATACAAAAATCTCAGGACGGCTTACAATATTTAAAATCCAGGTATGAGGTTTGCTCTCGGTAACATTTTGCAGCTGCACACGCTCTTGTGTCTGCAGGTGGGAAGGGCATGGAGGGACCCCTAATTGGTGCCTTCTTCCTGCAATTCTTTGTCTTTGCTTCCCCACCGGTGATAGTTATACATGTGAGAAAGCAGGTACTACAGCGAGCGATTGGGGGATGCACAAGGTCGTCTGCTTTATTTAGAAATAAGTACATGGGTTAGGTTTGCCATTAATAAAGGCCTTTCACCACACTTGTAAATAAGCATCTCAGGGGTTAAAACTGAAGAAGAATTCTGTGCAGTCTGAAAGCTTCTACATACAGGGAAGTGTTCGTCCAGCTGGCAGGCTGCCCAGATGCTCATCCCGCCAACTGGAAGAATGACTATTCTTAACTGGAGCCGTATGGCCTCCCAAGGAGCAATCTAAAAATCTGCTGCAGCAGGGGGAGGGGTGATGGGAGACCATGGCAGCAAGTCCCTTAGTGGAGCTGAGCAGCTGCTGATCCTGCCCTGAGGATAAAATTCGAGATCCTTCATTTCCCCTGCACCAACACCAGCAAAAAGTGAGTTCCTGGATGTCTCTCCACTCAGGACAATAATCAATCGAATTAATACTTCTCCATTGGTGTACGATGCAACTAAGTGTGTGTCATCCAGACACACTAGAATGCAGTGAAGACAAGGAAGGAAAAGGTTCTAAAAGAGAACTGCTTAACCGGCTCAGACCGAACATTAAAATGTTGGCAGATGGTCAACCAGCACCAAATATAGGCCTGCAGTTTGTTCTGTGTGTGCAGAAGCATACCTAGACCTCAGAACATCATTGCCTTGTTTGGAGTGCTATTGGTTTTGTTCTAATTTTCTTATGGGGGGTTGTTGGGGTGTCTCAGCCATAATTCATTTCATCCTTTGCATTTCTCTCCTGCTTTTTGTGTACTTCGCCAAAGTACAATATAATATTAAATATGTATATTTAAAAAGAATAAAGCCCATGTAAAAAGAGGGTAAAAGCCAGAAGCAGTGCACAGATGTAAAAAAGCACTAAGACAATTGTTCAACCTGAAGGGGAAAGAAGGCAGGAACATGAAACGGTCTCCAAGTGTTGCTGAAGAGACCGCGGGGTGCGCGCCAGGCGAGCCTCTCTGGGGAAGGCATTCCGGGAGTGGGATGCCAGCACCACAACCGATGGATGCTTTGGCTGCAGCATCAAGGACACAGCTGGGAAACAGGAAGCATCCTCAAGGAAGCCGGATGCTCTTAAATGCACAGGGACCATCTGAAAGTGCCTCATGCCTGCCCCTTCCTAGGTGGTGGGAGGAGGGACAGGAGCAGGCAAGGCCGGCAGAGACTTTCTGACTGTGTGCTCCCCGTGCCAGTGCATTGCTGAGAAGGTGGGATGCAGAAGCAAGCCTTTCCAAAGGGTCGGGTTCACAGGGTCATCTGCCCAGTTCCTCAGCACTCCACGGCTGCTACTTTCTCTTTTGGAGCTCTCCTCTCCAAAAGTCAGTTGATCAGACCAAACCCAAATTCTACCAGGCTCATAGAAGTGGTTTCTGTACTTTCTAAGGTAGCTTAGTTAGCCATCACTGAATATATACCATGAAGCACAAAAAGACCAGTTCCTTGCTGTGAAAGGACTGATTTCTTTCTGCTTCCCTTTCAGCACCTGTCAGTCTTGTGGACAGTTATGAGACCCACATGAGCCAAAACACTCCACACATCTGGACCCATGAAACAAAAGTATTACCCAAACAGGAGGTCTCAAGATGCCTCGGTCCTGCTGCTCCAATAAAAGAGCTGAATTTCTCTCTGGCGCTGTTGCTTGCCTTGGCCCATATTTATGAGTTTTGCTTAGAATACTTCCATTCCAGGAAGTTGCAGCAGAGGTAAAGGAGACGAGAAGCAGGGCCACTGTATCAGCCTGCTGAAAGATCACCTCTGCCAGCCTCTCTCAGAATAGTTTCCAGTAGAACCTTATAAACATTCCTGCCTGCTCCCCCCCCCACACCCCCCACTTCCTCCCACAACCCCTTTTCCATTTGTAGTATATATTTTAGATGTTAAACCTGCGGGCAGGTTTGTTTTTGTGTTTTTATTCATCATATGTAAGCTGCTCTGGGAAACTTCAGCTAAAGTAAAAGGATAAATGCTTTGGATAAATAAACAAGACAATGCTATAGCACTCCGGAGTGTCCGGAGTGCTCCTTGCAACAACCTTATAGGGCAGATCAGGATGATACCCCTATGAAGAAGTGGGAATGAG
Source organism: Varanus salvator macromaculatus (assembly GCA_023646645.1). NCBI lineage: Eukaryota > Metazoa > Chordata > Lepidosauria > Squamata > Varanidae > Varanus > Varanus salvator. Next base: position 88,556,851 of record JAIXND010000674.1, read on the forward strand.
GCTGAAAGGGAGTGAATTGCCGAAGGCCACCCCGTAAACTCATAGCAGTGGTAAGATTCAATCTGCGGGGCCTTCCACACCAGGCAGCCACCACACCAGCCCTCACTCCATCCACACGCACTTTCGTCTATGAGTCAGGAAGATCCTGGTTGAAATCGCAGCCTGCTCTTGAGTTCAAGAGCCACAGTTCTCAGCTTTGCTGCCTCGGTCTATAAAGCATGGACAATCGGACCAGAAGGTCCTCCTTAGAATGGCTTAGGATGGATGCGAAGGGCAGCTAAGCAAAGAGCTTGAAAGACGCATTGCTAAATATTACCTGCAATGATTCAGGGGCTTCAACCAGGAGCCATGAGTCAGGAAGAGGACCTTTTTGGTTCTGTTTGTTTCTTCGTCTTCACTTGAGGCTTCTTCAGGGGATCAGGTTTGGCCCATTCGTTCTGGGCCTCCCCCAGTGGTCTGGGCTTCAGTGTGTTCCCTTGCACAGAGAGGGCCTGGATTCCCTCTCTTGGTGGGGATGGCAAACCTGGATGCATTTCTTTTCCCAGCTCTCAGGCTAACAAACCTCGGGCCTCTGTCCCCCCGCCCGCACACCCCCAACACACGCTTCATTTATTGGAAGTTGTGTGATGTATTCAAATAAAGCATCAACAACACTGCGTATCTAACAGATCGCTCCGTGCGTGGTGTGTGTGTGTGTGTGTGTGTGTGAGAGAGAGAGAGAGAGAGAGAATGGCCATGAGCCAGAGACTAATAGTAATATAAAAAGGGGAAATGATGAAATAGAATTAACATACTAATCGTCGGACTGCAGCGGGCATTATCTGCATACCTCGGAGAGTCCATTTTAATAACAAAAGTCTACGGAAGAAAGAAAGTCTCTGATGCAGACGCGATTTGCCTGGGTTTGGGGGCTTTGTTCTGGAGTTTTGATCCCCCTCTTATCGCCCTCTCCTGAAGCCAGCGCCTCTTCGAAGCTCCCGGAGGATTCATCGTGCGAATCTCTGATGTTCCTCTTTCAACATCCAGTCGCTGCGAGCTATCACAGACTCCAGAAATATTCGACGCGGGCGTGTGCAATGCCTCTTCCCTGAACACCGCCCCCCACCACACACGCACAAACACACGCACACACGAGAGAGAGAGAGAAAGAGAGAGGGGGGCGAAGGAGCGCTGCAGTAGCTCGACCTCTGCTGAAAAGCGGCGGAAAGTCAGTTTGGCACACTGGGCACTCGATTTCCTCAGCCCCAGCCTGGCAGGGCGATCAGACAAGAAGCTTCAGCTTCAGGAGAAAAGTGAGAAGCTTGCCAGAGCTCTCCTCGGAGAAGAAACCGCACGCCGTAGCTCGAGAGTTTTGTTTCTCCATCCTGAGAAAGAAAGCAGGGGTCGCCCTCCCCGCAGGACCACAGGCGACCAGAAACAGCCAACTAATGCGGCAGCGAGACCACAGCACTTCCGCAGCAAGGGAGGGAACGGGAAGCATCGCTGGGAATTCGGCAAGATGTCCAGGCAGCCTCTGGCGCTTTTGGTGGACGTGGATTTGCCTTAATCGTGGAGCTGCGGGCATCTCTTTTTTGGGGCACCCTCCGGACGTCTGTTGTGTGGCTTCCCTCCAAAGCATGTGAGTGCCCTTCTCCACAAAAGAAACAGCGCTGCCCTGTTTGACGAATCTAACTCAGGGATGTGCGTAGCGGGGTCCTGGGGGGTCCTGTTTTTCTGTGCATGCCTTGCTGTTCAAGCAAAGTTATCAGCTGGATGACCCGTCCATTTCTCGAGGTGCGCATGAGGTGCGTGCAAAACGGGGACAGGAACCACAAAGAGCTACGCCAATGCCCAAGACCAAGAACTTTTGCCGATTAATCCCTTGGGGCAGCTGACTGTTGCTTATGCCATCTCTGAAGGCTCTTTGAGAGGAAGAACCCAAGCCTGTTTCCCGCACAGGATGTGGCCAGCTGGCTTGGACTTGGTGACATAGGAGGACTTTTCCTTGCCCAGCGCACACACACCCCGATTGGTGTTCCCTTATGAGCACCAGGGAAGAAATCCAAGCAGGAAAATGTATGGGGAATTGTTGAATTCAACCAGTGCAACCAACTCGCAGCTAATCATTCAGACCAACACTCCCTACATAGGGAGCACCCAGAGACCTGTCAGCTCGTCTGCTTTTTACATGTCAACGGCCAGAGTGTTGAAAGAAGGTGAGATTAATAAGCCCGATCTGGTGACTTATGTTGTGCTGTTCTTCTTCCTGCTCCTGGCTGTGACCATAATTGTGCTTTTTATTAACTGCCAACTGAAAAATTCCTTTTTTGCCACACTACCTTATGACAGGTCTCTGCGAGAAGCGAGAAGCCCTTGGAAAACACAAGCTGTCTAAGCCTCAGAGCTAGAAACAGGAGAGGGAACAATGTGGTGATAGGGAAGGGCTCAGCCGAGCCCAAATCCTTGTGCCAGACCTGACTTCCCCTTGCCTTGGGGTCCACTGAACCACGCACAAATGATGTGATTTCTCGTAAACATCTGGACGTAACATCTTAAAGAAATGTGTGTGTGATGAGAGCTATTTGAGAAATGGATAAATCCATAACCATCCTGTGGATTTCCATGAATGCAAGTCCATTAGTTGTGTCACGGCGTGGCACAGAGATCTGCCACCTCATTCCACCTGCGGAATAAAAGTGTGGATGCGAACTGCACCAGTGGCAAAGTTCTGCTGCTCTGTACAGCGATGTTTGTGTTGAGAAATGAAGGCAGCCAGCCTCTGCTCCCACTGCCGCTCTCTGTTACGAAGTGAAATGCTTTGAACTATGTTCTTAACAGCTCGACACCAAGGAAGTCAGGGTCCCCCCCCCCCCACCCAGGAACTTTGGGTACTCATACGATGACGTGTGTACATATTGCAATACAACAGATGACATTTCAGAAGAACGGGGGAGCATGTTCTGTAATCTCAGGTGTGACTTAGGATCGGCTCTGTTGCATCGATGGGGGTGATTGTGTCTTGTTTGGTGGCGGTCAGATTTTGGAATTATCATTAAATGGCAATTGTTGTTATTCTGTCTATGATCATGCAAGGTCCTGAGAGTGCCAGCTTGACCTCAAGAATGTAGATCCAGCTATACAATATTTCTTTTTGAAAAACCCATGGACAAGCCTTGCCCATCCTGGTGCTCTCCTGATACTGGCTGGTTATGATGGGAATTGCGGGCCAACATGTCAGAAAGGCACCAGCTTGGGAAGGCTGCCATGATCCATGGATATCCAGCATAATCAACTAACTCCAAACAAGGGGGTGCCACAACTTTCTACAGTCTGCTCCACTTCCCCATTTATTCAGTGGCATCCCCAACTCCCTTACTAGTCAGGCTAAATCTGTTCTCTATTCAGCCCTTTTCAATGTGTCAGTCCAGTTTGAAGTCAAGGAAAAGATTCATGGCTTGGAATGAGTCATGTTTAATTGTTTACATTGAGACAAAAAGGACATTTAACTATGCAACCCTGTTCTGGTCAAAAGATATCCCACTGATTTCAGTGGGTGTGAGTACAGAAGTCTCCCCCAATCTCGTGCTTTCTAGATGTTTTGGGACAGAACTCCAAGTATTGGAGGACTTCAGAACTCCAACTGTTGGCCATGCCAAGCTGGGCAGGTTGGAGCTGAAGTCCAAAGCATCTGAAGGGTGCCAGATTGGGTAAGGCTGTATAGACCACAATTTCAGAATCTGACAGTGTGTGCTGGGGAATGGATAGTCCAAATCCAGCCACTCAATGAGTGCAAGATGGTCTTATACTGCACAGAGAAGAGAGGGGGAAACAACATGTTTAGCCAATGGCATGAAATTCAAAAATCCAGAAGATGTAAAACTGACCCCCCCCCCCAATCTAACTTTTTGTATCTTCCAGGATTAAGCCAGGGTTTTTTTTAAAAGCAAGAATAATGTTAATCCCATCCTCCTGTTTGTATCACTGGTGATATAAGCCAAAGAACTGGCAATTAAGATTTGTTTGCTTCAATTTCCATGAGAGATTATGTGTTTTATACTTGCTGATTAGCAAGATATAGAGTATGTTTAAACCAAATCCTTGGATGTACTCAGAATTATTCAGAAGTATAATCTTGCGTATTAAAAGGAACTCTGCCAGCAGATGATCTGCTCCATCACTAAAATTCAAAAGTGAGTCAAATTATAGATATGGCCATGTCTCAATAAGTAGTAGGCATTTCATCCACTTTTCACTGGTGTTAATTCAGTTGCTCCATGTAAGGCACATGACAAAGAGCACAGGAAACGGTGCACAGGTTTGAGTCTCTTACAGCGTCAGGCTAATAATGCTGGAATGTCTGTCTGTCTGTCTGTCTGCCTTCCAAAAAGGCCACTCTGAATATGAATGAGACATCTAAATAAAGAGGTAAGATAGTTGATTGCCAAGATCACAGGTTCTTGGACAGTAATAAATTTCTTCTCTGAGAAAATAAGGAAAAATTTTGGCAAGTGTAGCTTCTCCACCCCAAATGCTGCGGTGGTAATAAATCCTACCTTTTGGTAGAGATTTAAAGAAGCTGTGGGCAACATGCTAGGCCACTTCTCTCTCTCTCTCTCTCTCTCCCCACCCCCTTCCTTCCTTCCTTCCTTCCTTCCTTCCTTCCTTCCTTCCTTCCTTCCTTCCTTCCTTCCTTCCCACCTTGGTATAGATACCTTTCCTAGTACCCCACTCTTCCATTTTTTTAATTTCACATTTGAAGTAATCCCAGCTGCCAGTAAGAAAATGCTTTTTAAAAGTACGGTGGGAGCCTCTAACTGCTGTCATGTTAACTTTCCATGAATCCCTCTGGGGAGGTTACTCGTCTTTTGTGAGTAGCCATGTCCCCTCATGGCAGCCATGTTCTGGTGCTGCCCAGTTTCCCAGAATTCCAGATTCTAGGAATTATGCAAAGCAAGGCAGAATCCTGTTGCATGTAGGCAAATACATCTATAAAAGAATTTTCAGAGAAAGGAAACCAGGGTGAAGGCTAGGAAAGGTGACCATATTGACGATTATGGAAAACTGGACTGGCGATCCAGCATCTGCAAGGACTGGTGATAATAGCCTCAGCCAACTTCCCAATTTGGTCTTCTTCTGATGTGTAGGACTAAAGCTGATGCACCCCCAGCCAGATCTCAGGGATTATGGGAACTGTAGTCCAAACCATCTGGAAGGTACCAGGTTGGGAAAGACTGGGCTATAGAAACATGTGACTGTGCGAGTCAAACTCTTGACTGGGCAAGAAAAAAATACAAAATACCTATTTGTATTTCCTGCCCTGTATGTTAACACTTAAAAGAAACATCCCTTTACCACTTGTGCCAGGAATCTGCAGAACAGCCTACGCAACTATCATGTTTAAAGCAAAACAAAACTGTTCTCACTCATTTAATACTGGTACACTTCCCAAGGTATTATTCTGTCCACAAAGTCAATTAAATCATTAATAAATAATTCACACAATCTCTGCATGAAGTTAAATTTTCTCTGGCTGCAGCCATTAGCTTCATAGTATGAAGCATAGATCAAACACAATGATTAATACAGTATTTAGCCTAGCTTTGTTTATATGAATGCAATAGTGAGCATTTACCTGAAACATTGTTTTAAAACACATCGCATTGAATTGTGTTCTTTCCTGTTATCACTCAGCAGTGGCCATGTCAAAAAGCAATTTTCTCTGAAGTTCTGAGCAGCCAGGAACAGCTACCTGTAAAAATAAAAAGAACTTAGCCCTTTCAATGGGAAGAGAACTCAGCGTTGGAATGGCAATATGCCTTGCCAGCTTACGCAGCGGGGTGGTATGAACTCCCTTCCATGTTCCTACGGGTTTTTGGACCATTTCAGGGATGGGGGTAGTCTGGGGCAAGGAGGGGGCAAAGGAGGAAAAGAGAGGTGGAAAGCACCAACGGAAAGGCAGAAAGAAAAGGTACTTCAAAGCCATTGTCACTGCCTCGTTGAGGTTTCCTCTCTCTGCATTCTTGGATTAGTGTTGTGCTCGCTGTTCTGTCCTTGCAATGGATCAAGGTGATTAAAGGCAAGGAATCAAATGATATGCAATTGATGCAACGCGAGTGCGTAAGACAGTACTCCAAGAACAAGCAAAATGACCAATAATAGCATGTTCTGTTTATACTTTCCATAGATATAGTTAAAAAAATAAAGATGTTAAAAAGATTCCAACTGCTCAAATATTTTAAAGATTAGAAATTCTTTAAACAAGCACACACATGCTATGCATATATATCTAGGTATATATTGATACACATTGTAACATATATGAAATGTTTCAGTATACAATACCAGCTTCAGTTATAGTATAACTAAAAAACTGAACCAAGACCAGTCAAGAACAAGCTTTACTACAGAGTAACTGGATTTGCACAACATATTGAGATTCTTATGGCTTATTTAATCCATGATATGTTGTAGTACATGCAGCCATTGTTTTGACAACAGAATTCCCAGCTGAGGTGATCTGGGGCTGCCACATGTCATGGGTTATTCAACAATTAAACAACCCTAGCATAATCCTAAAATAGCAGCAGCATTGTGTAAACTGGTCCAAAGGGGCAGGAGAATGGGGGAGCATAGCCCCCAAAATTGGGTAGATGGACCTCCCACAAGCAAAGCCTTTCATCTCATGAAAGGCAGATCCTGAATTGATCATGAAATTTGGGAACACTTATTAAGATCTATTTCACATAAATGTTTTCTTATATTTTCACTGTATAATGGGTAGGAATTCCTATTGTTTATGCTGATTTAAGATTACAAACTACTTTGCATGCAGAGTTTGCTGAAAGTCTCACTTCATGCCCGTGTTCGGAGCCTCTGAAAGGAGTGAGAAATTGCTGATACTGGAATCCTGGCAGTGCATTAGGGCTGCCACAATGCAAAGGCAGCTGAATTTTCTGCAGATAAAATTTCCTCTGGGATGGAAGTTGGCGGTTGCCATATAACTTTTCTGTATGACAATGAATATTCCCTGCAGAAAGTCGACAGTGTGTGAACACTGCACCTTTGTTGAGCCTGGCAGTTGCTGGAGAATCCTCAGGAGCCCATCTGTGGAGACAGGACACTCTGAGGCAGATGGCAAATCTAATTCTTAAACATGAGAGCTGTCTGAAAATGCTCCTAATGCTGACATTGTAATCAGTCCACCTACTGATCAGTCACACACGTCCATCCTGAAGAAACCTTCTGCCCGTGGATGGTGCCATCACAAACTGAGGCTGTTCCAGATGCCCCTGAGGAAGGACACAAAACCCAGTTGCAGCCATGGTTTCCAGACAAAATTTATCAGCCATGGATCACTTCCAGGTTACCGATTATTGGTGTAACATTCATTCGACAATACAAACCGCGATGTCAATTATCTGAAAATGCACTCGCTTGAACCTTGGTTACCAAGGCATTCCTCCTTGTTGCCTTCTGGTAATTTGTTTTATGAAAATGGTTGATTTTCCATTTTTCAAAGGAGACCTTCTTAAATTCATATGTCCCTCAAAGTAAGAAAGCACCTGCATGCTTCCTCTTTTAGGATACCATTGTCTCCTGCCTTGCAAAGTGGAAGAGCTCTTAAACTAAGTTCTGATATCCTAGCTTGGGACACAGATTGCCTATGGACAGAGATACAAATGGAAGTAGATCAAGCCATTCTTGGTCAAAAAAACCTTGTCCAGCTGAGGATAGTTCACTTCCTGCACAAATGAGAAGTCACTTGAGAAAGTGATGGCTTCTCACCACAATGGCCATTTACATGCATGCGCATGTGCGCGCGCACACACGGAATACTCATTCTTATGGGGATTCTTATTGGAAAAGCACCACTGAATAATTAACAATAATGGAAAACAACGGCAAGCTGCTAGAGGAATGCAGCCTTGGGCAAAATCTGTAGAAATGGGAACGCATTTTGTGCCAACACATGCCTGACCTGTGCGCTCTGCATTTTGCCTTTGGTCATTTCAGCACTGAATATGTGCCGCCGATGCACAGCATGCAATCTGCCATGTGATCTGCACTGAGGATGAAGCCATGCTTGTGCCCCAGTGCATAAATATGGCAGAGTATCAGGAACTGCAGCAGCGTCAGGCCCTCATCCTGCAAGACACTTTTCCCAGAGGAAGAGTTCTCAAGCGCCGCTCCGTTTGTGTGTCTTCCTTCTGTTGTGTCAGAGCTTCAAACGCAGCTTGAAAGCTGTGGGGGGGGGGGGGGGGGGAGGAGGTGACTGTGTTATTCTTGATGCTACTGTGCTATTTCAGCCTTTTTAGCTTTAAGTGAAAGGATAGGATTGCTCTGATCATGCAGCGGAGAGGGGAGAAGAGGAATCACCGAACTAAAATTGTATACGTAGAGTGTGTCACACAGCCCCCTCACAGTCATGCCGTGTGCAATTAAAGGAGCACAGTTGTGCCCCCCTCCCTCCACACTGCTGTACATGCTTGAAGTCGTGGGTTCAATCACCAGTAATTCCCATAAAGGATCTCAGGCAGAGGCTTGGAAGGGCTTCTTGGGATGGGGATGCCAATCAAAAGGGATGTACTGGGTTAAACACAGACTAGTCCAGACTCCCTGCACATGGTGGCCTCCAAGTACACCCACTGCAACTCCCATCATTCCCAGCCAGTGTGGCTAGCCAATGATGCAATGGCATGGAGGGCACAGAGTTAAGAAGGAAGTCTGGCCTAGTCTGATTCTCTGAAAGACAGCTTGTTATAATTTTAACTATGCATTTCAATAGTGATCAGTCACTGGTGTGGAAACCCGTGAACTCCTCATCACCCTTCAGAGCTGGGAAATCCATTGCCCTAAAATGCCACTTCAGTATTTAACCTTGAGATGCAATAGTCCCCCTTTCACTCAACACCCTTTAAAGACAAAAAAGTAGTTTTGTAAATGCATCAGTGACTGCTAAAAATAGAAAAAATCAGTTGTCGATGGGATCGTTTGGGGGGTGTTTCTTGCCTTCCACATCTTACAAAAGCAGATTTCAATAACTAGCAGCTGGAGAACAGAGCCAGAGGAAACATTCCGCTTTCCTGCAGAGACGCATTGTGCAGCGGGATGTGGAGTTTACGTACGAGTGGGCGGCCCCATTGAAACTCGGGGGGATTTCAGTTCTTCTCCATCACAACACCCGGCAGTGCTCAGTTGGATGCTGTTTTGATGAAGGACTTCCTTTTAATGATCCTCTAAGAAGTGGGTCTATTTAGATACCTAGTTATTTGTGCTCTGAAACCACAGAGGCGTCAGCCTGTACTGCGGAAGAAACATCGGTGGTGGCATTCAAAAGTCTGCTCTTGAATGCCAAATGCAAGGCTCTTCCAGTGCTCCAAGCAGAAAAAGCAAGTCTGAAACAGATCTGGATGGGGTTGTCCCACATGGGATAATAAATGAAGCCATTTAGCTGGAAATATTATGGACAATATTCAAAAACAGTGTGAAGAACACTTCCAGGCTCAACTATTTTGAAGCAGACACACACCCAGAGGGGGCTGATTCCATGTCAGTTACATCTAGGATCTGTTCTGCTTCTAGAAAGAAATTCCTAGTCCAGTGGCTGTCAAACGTATCTGTGGGGAGCTCCCTGGGCAACGCTTTGTCTCTTGAGGAACTCTGCCCAGAATGCACCCTGTCCACCGAAGATCCTGGGCAGGCAACTTCCATTCAAAGTGAATGCTAGTTAAACTTCTCTCTCCTAGGATGGGCATTTACACATCACCAGCAAAGCCAATTTGTCACCGAAAGCTAGTTTGCATATATTCTGCATATGCTAATTTCTATGTGCGGATGCTAATGAGGGAATTTAAATAGATTAAATACTTAGGGAAATTTAAATAGATGCCTTGCGCCTTGCTCAATCTGTTGCTGAGGTGCTGGCTGTTGATAAGCAACTTGAAGCCCCATCAGTGGGGAGGGTGTTCAAGGATAGGCTGAACATGCACATGGTGGGCATGTCATGAGTGGAGCCAGCTGGAGCCGGGGGTCAGACTAGATGGCCCAGGAGACCCCTTCTGGCTTGCTGTATGTTTCCATGTTTCAGAGCCCTGCTAAAATAGGGATTCATAGGATCCCTATTTTAAAGCCAGGCTTGGATGGGACAGCTTTTCAAATAGAGGAAGCTTCAAAGAGAGACTGTCCTCTTACAGATCTCTGTAAAGTTGGACCCCAGGAATGAAGAGTGTTCCCTGGATTGACAAAGTCACCATTTGCCTGCACATTACGGAAACACTGGTGGTGAGCCAGGTGTCTTTCCAGGAAGTTTGCCATGACTTTTTTTTTTCTTTTTCTTTCAAATGAAGTTCCTTAGGAACGACAAGCACAATCCACTTTTCTGGGAATAAACCCATTTCATGCAGTGAGACTCACTTCTGCTTAGACATGTCCAGGATTGCGCCAGAAATTTCCCGAAACAGAGTAAGACTGTTTAAGATAAATCCAGCACAATGCCAGTTAGACCCTCCCTTTTATTATTAGTCTCTCATTCTATTACTTTGCTTGTGTGATTCCCAACAGCAATGCCACATTTCCATGGAGATAGCAGTGGATTTCAAACCTGATGCATCATACTAAGGGATTTATTTTGTTTCTTATTTAGACAAACATTTATATTCCAGCCTTCTTGTACTTGCTATTTAGGAGGGCTAATGTAAAATTCAGTTCCAACAAATTCCAAAGAAATGACAACGTACAATATAATAGCAACTGAGTCAGGTGGATAAAACAGAGGCGTAAGACAGAATACAGAGACAGTGGATAAAGCAGGCATTGAATAAATAAACACTTGGTAAAGCAAAGACCATACAGGACGGTGTGGCAAAACACCAGAAGAGAAAGGGCCAGCCACTGGCCACAGAGTTCCACGATTTCAGTGCAGCCACAAAGACGCTTTCTCTCATCCTCAGGACTGAATTAGGCCCAGCAAACTGAGATCTCTATCAACGTGCTCTGTATTTGAGACACAGAGGTAGATACCTTAGAGCACATGTGATCCATGCTACACACATTCCTTCTCGCCACCCTTGCAAAGTGATCATCTCTGAAGCGATTGAACACCAGATACAAGGAGAATTGTAAAAAGATCACAGAAAATCGGTGTTCAAATACTGACTCTTCAAATCTGAACATATAAGTGTGTATAATCTAGAGGTGTAAGTAAATGCCCTCTGAAAATTCTCTACCAAATTTGTGGACAGATAAACTGGATGAACAATTTCAAGAGCAGGAGAAACCCTCCGACCATTTCTCACAATCAGAATTCACCATCCGACAGTTCTTAGGACAACTGCTTTCTTTTTCTCCCAAGGGTTTTTGGTTTCTCGGACTGTCCACAGCAATTGGCAACAACGTTCACTGTGTTGGCAGCCTGGACCCCAATTTGTACCTTCTGCGGTGATGCGTGCCTAGTATCTCTCCAGGGCAATGTGGAGAGGAGAAGGAAGGCAGCCATCACACCAAAGGGGAAAAAATGGATGAAATGCCCTTTCATGACTTGGAAGTGAATGAATAAGAAACAGAAGATCGCAGAACTTTTCTGGGGAAGGTACCTTCTGAAAACGGTTGGCACAACAGTGCTTGTCATGTCCCAGCATCTAGTGCTACTTTCCACAGTAGCTTCTAAACATTACATTTCTGAAAGCTGATTGTGGATATATTTTATGGCACTGAAACACAGAAACAGTGGATTGTCAGCATGGTGAACAAGTCACTCACATTCATAAAGCGGCTCATGGGCTCTGCGGGGCTTGTTAACCATACCAAAAACATGGCGTTCAGGACACAACAACCTCAGCCATGGCTTGAATATTCAAAAGCCAACTGGCCACAGTGAGCTTCACCCCAGTGTCTTTAATCACACCAAGGGAAATATTGTACATTCTTTTGATCATATCTTGACCTTTTAGTTATCTTGCAGACAAGTATTTTCACTTATGGATGTTTCTCTAATGCATTGTTCAACTGGACCACTGAGTGGAATTTCAGGCCAGGGGATTTGTTAGGGTCCCAGTTCTACTGATGACCATGAAAGGTACCTTATCATAGAATTTGAAGATGAATTTGGATTTTGAATGCCTCCATAAAATCAAAGCGCAGTGCTATAAGTAGATCAAAGCTTATTATTACTCACACCAACAGTTTCTGAAGAACACATGCCAAGGCATTTCTTTCACAGCCGATCATGCTATTTCTGAAACTAAAAATACTTCAGATTTTGGAAACAAACTGACTAGCTTACAGAACCTTCCCAATGACCTCAGTCAAAGCAGACTGATTTGCCTGAAAACAAGTCCTGGTTTACATATGCATGCTTATCACCTAACAAATTCAACACTTGTGTGTGTGATGGGCAGGTTGTGGCACATTTTTGCTGTGCGTTGAATATTTAAACCACGCTGAGTGGTCCCTGTGGCTTATCATGTTGTGTAAACGCAGAGAGAGGGTGGCTTATGCAAGGGTTAAGCAACCCTCACAAAACCCTAAAACAGCCTTTAGGTTATGGAGGGGTTGTTTAGCCCTTGCATAAACCCTCACTGGGTTCCCATGACATAAGATACAGAAACTGCCCACTAAAGCTTGAACATTCAAAATAGCCACTGGCACCGGCCAGAACCCAGCTGCAGTGATGATCAAAATGTACATTCTGTCTGAAGAACATTCACATATGTAAGTTACTTCTGCAATCATCAATAAATGAGCATGCTTCAAGGCAAAACCCATTTGCAATCCCATAAGACCATCATCACTGAACCACGGATATTAAGAGTACCCGGGCACCATTTCATAGCTGCCTCACTTCAGCATAGTGGGACAGAGCAGGGAAAGAGCCGGTGCACATGACGCAGCAGCCCATCGAGGGTTAATTTACTCTTGAGGAGCTGCAGCACATTTCCACCACATTATGAATGTACAACTCTGCCCTGGCACTTTTGAGGGTTGTTGCATAATGCAAACCCATTTCTTGAGGATCAGACACCATTTTATAACCTACTACCTGTTGTAGGGTTATGCATGGATTGTTTAATCCTCTCCCGCTAGCAGGTTTCACATGACACAATGGTTGCAGATTCATGATGGCAGCTGGTACACATCACAGCTCCTCAAGGGGTAAATTAACGTTTGATGGGTTGTCATATCATGTGAACTGGTCCATTGGCTTGCTGAGATGCCTGGCATTCTGCTTTCACTCTTGCTGCTTTAGGTTGTTCTGTTGCTGCTCATCTGGGGAATGTAAATATGAAAATAAAGGAAGAGCATTTCCAGTTATTAAAGCTTCCAATTAGGCAAACCTTTTGGGTTCAAAGCTTCATTTACATCCTCCTTCTTTCCCCTGCCCAGTAATTTGGATAAATGCTGTCATTAAAACACAGAGGGAGGGAGTGGGGGACAGGGGAGGGAGAGAAAAGATGCATTTCCAGACACATGAAATGCCTTACAGAGGCTTGAAGTTCAACGATTTCAGAACCCAATTAAATTGATCAGCTTGCTAGGCGAGTCTCATTGACATGCTGCATTCTTTAAATGTTTTAAGTGCAGATGGTGGATTAAGTGAGATGAATAATAAACTCTGTAAATATTTTGTCAAATCAGTTGCAACTCTTATTGAAGCTGCCACATTAAAGCAGGGAATTCTCTCTCTCTCTCTCTCTCTCTCTCTCACACACACACACACACACACACACACACTGTAGCAACTGCTCTAGATTTGTGCACTCAGCCTGCAGAGCATACCTATGGATTGGTGGCACCATCAAGAGTAGCACTGTCCCTCTATGAAAACATATGTTCTTCTGCCACTTCAACAGGTTCAGTCTAAATTGCCTCCCTCTTTAAACGAGCTCCTCTTGGACAAATTGGAGAATCCCGAGAACTTCTTGGGGCAGGGAAGGTAGATGAAGTAGACCGGAGATGAGAGCAAGCACTCCGTGAACTTCAGTCCCTTTTCAGTCCACTGTCACACCTCACATCTCCTTGCATCCATCTACACATGTCAAGATGGTCCCTAAAAAGAAAATAAAACTCCTGCCTCCGTCTGCTTGAGTGGAGCGATCCTATATTGCACAGGAGGGAATATGTATGTGCGTGTGCTGGCAGCCAGTTGGGCCCTCCTCTGCAGAGATGACAATCCATCCTACACATGAAGTAGGATCAAGCGCTCCAGGATGGAATTATCAGCAAAACTACTGGGGGGCAGGCAGAAAGGAGAGTCACATTTTGAGTGTTTTCTGCCACTTTTGACTCACAAGAACTATCAGAGCATGAGAAGTCCATGTGAATAACTATCTTCCAGACTTATGAGGAGGTGGTTCTTTAAAATGGAAAAAAAAAAAAAAAACTTGCTAATTTGATGTGATTTTGATATGGAGAGGGTTCTGGAAGTGCCACCCCGCCTGCAGCCTGAAGAGCTATAGTTCAGCCTCCCGACTCTCTTCTGCTGCACATACAGACCAGACCAGAAACAGGAGAAAACATGTCTCTCAAGCTATTTCCTACTATGCCACCATTAAAAGCAAAGGAACGTTCTCTTGGGCACAAGCTGACGTGCTCAGATGTGATCAGATATTCAGCCTTCTCCACACGCGATGAGAGCTCAGAGTGTAGAGCCAGGCTTGCATGCAGACAGGAACAGCATAGCTTCGGCTTGCAACGCAGCAGTTCAGCATCCACCTGAAAGTCAGGGGTGAAGGCCACCACTTGAAAGCACATCATCTGTCCCCTGGAGCAGGAAGAGGTGCTTTCCATACGCTTTCCAGACACAATAATTTGTTCTCCCCTGTGCAATGTGATTGTTTCCTTGGGGGAGTAGATTCTAACCTTAAAGCAAGGGTGGAAGTACACCCTCATGATATAAACTGGAGGCTGCTTCAGCATCCTGATGGGCACCAATCAGTGATGAAAAGAAAAAGTTGCCTGCTTTTTTATTTCTCAGAGCAGGAGTATCCGCTCTGCTTAAAGTCTGGGTATTTTCCAGCTCCAAAACGGCACTGTTTACCAGGTGGAAGTATTGCTCAGCAGGCAAGAAATATATCCTATTACAACTTCTTCATGCAGAAAGACAGATAAGAGTAGCCCAAATATTTCACGGTTTTGCTCTACAGCCAAAAAGCTGTTAATATGACTCTCTACTGAACTCCCAAATAAAAGAGCATTAAAACAGGCCACTGAGGTTGAAAGTTCAGGAGAAAGCTTAAGAATGGAGACACCTTGGAAGAAAAGCATGACTTATATTGCCACCATCTTTTTGTTCTTTTCCATTTCAGAAATCTGTGTACTTTACTGTGTTCTGCCTCACTTCTCTCCCCCATCCTGCTTTAAACTTCAACTAGATGAGAGGTCCTCTGCTCGACTTAGATAGCAGAGCCATGTTCAAAAAGTTGGATAGACTTCAGCAAGCAGAAGAGATGCTAACAAACCATAGGATCACCACATGTAGGAGCCCTGCTGGGAGAATCCAATGTCTCTAAGGAGATTTTACATCTTGTTTTTATTTGAGAAATCAAAATTATTTCATGAAGAGAACTTTCCAATGAAACTTAGGCTTGCCTTCATTTAATAGCACTGCTGAAGATGTATTAGAGCTAAGGAATATTCCTTCTATTACTATTTATTCAGATACTATTAATAAATATACTATTTATTTCATTCCAGGTGTTGGTTTGCTTTCTAATACTAGGCCATTTAGGTAGAAAATGTCAGTCTCTTGATTCTTCAGCACTGATGGTAAGCAAGTATCATGAAAGCAGGACTTGCTTTTCCTGTACAGCCCTGATGTCGGTTTCCATTAAGACAAGTAGAAAGCCAGACTCACACCACATTTCTTTCCAGCCTGAGGCTCAGCTGCACGGCTGCCTCCTTCCTTCCTCCAGAAAACAACAGGCCTGTCTTGCCTTGTTCCTTGGCTGGATTCTGGCCCATTACCACCGGTTTCTTGCATGGTTGTCCATCTGTGTGAGCTTCCCAACTCAACAACATGACTGAAGTTCATTAAGGAGGTAACAAGGAGTCCTGCTGGTAGGCCAATTGTCCATCTGGTCCAGCATCCTGTCCACTCAGTGGCCAACCAGCTGCCCACAGGAGACCCACAAGTGGGATGCGTTTATCCACTCGAGCTCCCCAGCAAAGGGCACACAGGGGCTTGCTGCCCCTGATAGTGACTTCCACCAATCATGGCAGCTTTGCTACATGCGATGCAACCACTGGACTAACACAAGGGGCACAGCATTAGTGGGATGCCCATCATCCCCACCTGGACACTAAGGGGCATGCAATGAGTAACAGAAGGGGCAGAAGAGATGATCAACTCCTTTAACCCCTCTCCAAGTTTGCTTTTCGGATGTCAAAGGGTAGTTGGCATGATCTTCCCATGCTGGTTGCAGGGGTGAGGGAAGTGGGCATGAAGGTCCCATTCCCAGCTCCATGATCAGTGCACTGCCCCCAGCATGGGATCTGGAAATCTGAACTACCCTACGGCCCCTAGGGGCCATGGGATCATTTCCACTATTAATGTTCTGTGACACCCTTATAAATATGGGATGCAGCCTGTTGCTGAACAGCATGGATGAAGCAGTGTTGGCAGATTTTAGAAAGATGTGTAACAAACTCTGCAGGGACACCTGTTTCTTCAACAGTATATTTTGCATTTCTGCATGTTATTGTGCAACTCCCAAGGTTAAGCCAGGCTTTTAGCAATCTCACAAAGCACTTCTGGAACCAACACTGCACTGCCAGTTTGCACCAAAGTATATGCAATTAAAATTTCTTTACCAAGAGAAGTGGGATAATGCAATTATTTGTCATTAGGGGCTATGCATCTGAGTACAGAGCTTTAAAAACTGCTGAAGAGAAACAAGCTTAGATAAAGATTTTAAAAATAGTAGAACACATGATAAGCTTTGGGTTGGCCTGAACAGCAGGCAATGTTCGTTCCTGTATGTGAGCTCTTATGGACCAAAATAGCCATTACATTCTCATCAGGAAGTTGATGAAATTGACATGTTATGAAAATTCAACCTGCGATTCATTTGACAAATAGAACAATTCATCATTTCCCATAAGGCATCCTTGCATATGAATTGCAAGCAAAATTACAAAGCATGCAAAATGCTGAAAGATTGTATATTGTTTCAAATTAGGCTGAACAATATTGGGAGTTGCTAATGTGGGATCCCAGGGTGGGCATTCTTAAACTTCATTTGAGGATTGTAATCTCTAGCTTTTATATCCAGGTAAGCTTCTCCTGCATAATTTGTCCATGAGATCTTTTAATATCAACAAAAAAACCCCCAACTAAGTGCGCATGAAGGTGTCTTGCTGTCCAGAAATAACTATTTTGCTCCATTTTAAGTGGCTATTACTCATTTTGCAGTTTGGCATCAAGTGTTCAGAGCTCCTGATTCAGAAAGAGGGAGAAGGTCACTTGAATGTTTCAATTCAGACTTACTTACTAAAGTTAAAAAAGGATTTGGGGGTGGGGGGAGAGGCAGCATTGTAAAGCAAAGGAAACATCTGTAACAGCTTTTTTTCCCTTTACAGATGATTTATGGAACGGATCCAAGGCTTATATTTATCTTTTTTGAAGATACATTTCATTTTATTAGATTTATATCCTGCCCTTTCTTTAAAAAGAAAAGCTTACATCATTCTCCTCCTGCTGCTCTCAATCATATCCCAACAACCACCTTGTGATACAGCCTGGCTTAAGAGTCTGTGACTGGTCCAAAGTCACCCATTTGGCTCCATGGCTGAACGGAGATGAGAATCCAGATTGCTTGAACCCCAGACCCATGCTCTTAACGACTATACCACACTGGCTCTCAAAAGTTGTACTACTTGTATTTTTTAAAAAAATAGAATTATAAAATATTCACAGAAGTTAGGTAACAAAAAAGGACTGCACTTGTTTAAAACCCACTTTCATCTGAGAGATGAGTAATTTGGTAGATTATTGGTAATACCGAATGCAAGATTTTGCACATGCTTCTCACCACAAGAAATGGAAAGTATCATATATTCTCAAGACAGAGAAACCATTCTGTTATAACTGGTAGCACTAGATACCTAGAAATGAGTCCGTGTGCTTTTCTGGTAATGAGCAGGAACACGCAAAGATATCCTACACAACTGTGATGCATGCAGCAAGACAAGGTTAGCAGGAAACAGATCAAGATCTACTGGTGCAACTCCGGGAGATATGCAGCAAGTTGTCACGCGTGAGACTCCCAGTTACTTCAACAATAGCTAGATTGGAATGCTCTAACAAAAATAAGAGAGTAGATGAGGAAAACATCTCACAAGTTGTGCTTGTGTGTGTGGGTGGGAGGAGTGTGGTTTGCATTCTGATCATGACAATACGTTCTTGGGAATTCAAAATGTAAAGCAGTCCCCTGAAGCTACCACTTTTTATTTGGCTCTGCTGGGTAGACCTGGTGCTCTGAGTTGCAGAACTGCTCAGGACACCTCATGTGCCTCTGGTTAAGGGTTCACACAAAGCAGTATAGCATTCCTGACATTATTTACTCTAAAAGGGGATGTGTAACCAACTATATTAGCCCTCAAGATTCCTTGTTCAGGTATAACAACAAAGGGGTTTTGCTTTCCTCTGAATGTACTCAAATATAAGTGGGGAAATGAAGCAGCAAGTTATTTCCTGTTATTAGTTATTACCAGCAGGTGTCAAGAGTGGAGGAAAGGAGGCCACTGGTTGGGCTGTGTCCAAGCAGAGAAGAATGAGCTAGATGCTAGCAGGTCATCCAGTTCAGTACCTTTAAGCTCACGGACCAAGCAAGCTGCCCAAGGACTCAGTGCTGAGCCCTTACAAGTCTAGACAGCTTGTACAAGGATAGGCTAGACATGCACATGGTGGGCATGTCATGAGCAGAGCCGGCTGGAGCCGGCGGTCAGACTAGATGGCCCGGGAGGCCTCTTCTGACTCATGCTGTTTCTATGGTTCTATAAGCAATAGAAGCATAGAAAGCATATAAATTGCAGGCTGTGCAATTTATCCAGGACTCTCCTCAGCCTCCATCTCCGCTGCCCCTTGAAGCAACAATGCAGTGGCACAGCAAATAATTGCAAGCAGAGTTACATGCTGAGGTGTCAGGTTGGTGTGTTCAATGTTCAGGTGTGCCTCAGGTGTACCGACATGTGAATGTTTAAGCACTATAAATACCAGCAGCAGACCTGATACTTTGTTTGCTGAAGAACGTCAAGCCCTCTCCACCTCTGCTAAGACCAACACTTTAAAAAGCCTCGCTGCTGTCATCTACTTCCACCCCCAGCTCTCATGAAGCCACCAGAAGCAGGCTGCCTGCTATACATACAGACAGCCACGCACTCAACTCCATTATCAGCACAGCCTCATTAATCCCCAAAGATTAATGCAGTATTAATCAAGTCTTCAAAAAGGCATCTGGATGAAAAAGGGACTTTTCATATTGGACAAACACATTTGGCGGTTGAAAAGAATCCAGAGAAAAGATTAAATTTGGATAAGGAAACAATTCAAAGTACCATAATTTGGGAATTAATCAAAATGTCTGTAGCAAAGAAAAAAATAGTAGTTATACTTCAAGCATTCATCCTAAACAAAAAATGGAATTAATTTCTTCATTGGGGAAAGTTTGTCTATATCAAAGTAGATTAAGTATGACTTTTTGAAAGATACATTTTAAATCTAGAGGCCTAACATTTGAAGTAGCTTCATGATTTTACTTACACCACAGTAGAAATGTATTCTGAAGAGTTACTGTTTATTGAGACTGCAAAAGGTAAACACATTAACATAGTCAAAACTAATGCAGTACAGGCACTCAGAAGAAAAAAATTAAATCTTGTGCTAGAATAAAATTTCTTGCAATGTAAACAGAAGCACAGAGGTTATATCTGTAATAAACACTTGCATGCCATTCACCAAACCACAAGGCGAAGCATACTGAGGAGTTTACCACCCTTGGAGTTCCAACTGCATGTTCTCACAGAGATCTCAGAGCTCCATGAGTCACTGCGTGCCCATGAATGCAACACCTTTCAAAGATTTAATTAAAAATACTGCTAGCTACCAACAACTCAGGTAACAAAATATTAACTTTTATTATTTCTTAAGGTAGTTTGAGGAAGGTCATGATATTTAAAGTACTTTTCAGCAACAGACCGCAAGAGAGTCTGTCCAACAAGAAACAATGGTAATACTGTGAAATAAATCCAGGATTAAAAAACAAATAAAAACTGTTACATAGTTATTTTTTACCAACCAGTATTTTACATAGATTATCAGATTGGGCAAAACAAATGATCTGTTGAGAGAACATACATTTTGGAAGATTCACAACCACAATTCAGCCACGCTCACTATGGAAGCAAGGAGTTGTGAAAATGAAATAAAACTGTTATAAGGAATTTCAGAAATGTTCAAACACACTTTGACACACTTTGGTCCTTCAGCGGGTTCATAATCCAGTCAGATGTATCCATCTTGGTAATTCAGTTTTATAATACATTAATTTGGAGTAGAGATGGGATGCTAATTTCTCTGGTACATTCTACTGCCTACCAGATGCATTATCTAGAATTAAAACTCCCCATCATGTGTGTATCCTGCATAAGTGGGGTCTGCTGTTATTCTTCTCCATAATGACCCCTAAACAGGATAGCTAAGACAGGACATACTACCAGAAGGAATTATTTTAGCAAAAGAAAATAGTATCTAGGAAAATGAGATTATAACTCAGTCTAAATTTGAATCGATGGTCTACTTTCCTTCTTACATACATTATGCAAGCACAACATTATGATTAGACAGACAACTATGGCTGTGAAAAATATGGCAGGCAATAAGAAGGCATTCCTTAGCTATTTATTCATTTATTAAAAGCTTTTCTATCCCGTCCACTACAGAATGTCTCGGTTAAAAGCTAGCCTTTTGATGTACAGGTATCTAAACAGCAGCTACTGAGCCAAGTTAAAGAACTGTTAACTCAATTCAGCATGTATGAAAAAATCTCAAAAAGGTAGAATTATAACAAAAGACTCAGTATTGCCTCAGCATGTTGGATCTTACAAAGAAGAGAAAAGCAGGTGGTGATTTCATATTTTTGGACTGCAAGAATTATCATTGTGCTTGACAAGGGTATCACATGTAGTGTTCGACTACAGAGATGCAGAAATAGGAGTGTATCCAAGGTTAGTCCTCCTTACACAACACAGTATACACTGGTTACACCAAGTATTGGTACCTGAAAAATATACTTAAGTTTGTAGGGATGCGATTCTATGCATGTTAAAACAGAGAAGAGTCCTACAAACTGTAGATCTTTTTCTTGTCTAAACACACATTTGACTGAGCCCTAGATCCTTTAAACAGTAGAAATCTTAAGTAAATAAAGGGGAACCTTTGATGCAGCATTAATAATCTGCTTGTACTGAAATTACAAATGAGGGGTTTAAAAAATCAAGGAAATATGTTAATAGATGACACCATCTTAGGTATTGATGGACAAAAAGACCATGTGTGAGCACAGAACATCTAAGGTCACTATGATTGCAGAGAAAAACGGCTAAGTAATAATGATCCATTCAATGCTCCTGCACAGTTTCCATTCATTCTACTAAGGCCTGAGCAGGAAAATTTCCCACTGGAATCTCCCCTTCTCTAGCAGTGTGACCTACAAAGGCAAGAGTTGGCTTTTTTGTTATAACAAGGAAGTTAACTGCCTAAAATATAAGGAAACAAAGCAATTCCTCTACTTCTCTTGTTCAAAATGGAAACAAAGTTCAAGAAAATTGTTTGCTTTTAAAATAAAATACAAATTAGTAATATCTACACAAAAGGCATTATAACTTTGTGAAAGTCAATTTCATTTATTTGCTCTTTAAAGCAATTGCAAAACATCATTTCTGATATGTAAACAATCTTATTCTTTGCCCTTGAAGATTCTTTATCATGTGCTCCCTTCACTCAAAATACCAGAAGCTGGGATGAGCCAAGAAGGCTAAATAGTGCAAGTCAGATTAGATGAAATACTTCACAGCACACATCATCACTACCGAATTTACAAGATGTGGTGATGGGCAGCAACTTAAACAGGTTTAAAGGGAGATTACACAATCTCATGATGGGTAGTGCTATCAAAGTCTCCTGGTCATGATAGCTAATACTGTGTCCAGCCCTAAGGCATGCCTCTGAGTACCAATTCACTAGGGAATCGTAACAGGAGAATGATAGTCATTGCCTCCATATCCCACTAGAGGGCTCCCCACAGGCTTCTGCTGGTTGTGTGGGAAAAAGGATGGAGGGCTAGATAGGTCTTTGGTTTGATCCAGCAAGAGCTGCTCTTATGTTCTTAACACAAAACTATCACACACACAGAAAAGTCTGTGGTGTTCAAGAGATTACATTTGCTAACAAGAAGATAGGCCTTTCTTCAATATTCTAGATCTTTGAAGCATGCTTCACAGATGTCCCCACAGGGTGCAGAACTTAATGTCACATGACAAGGTATGACATTATAATGAAAACAGACGCTGTAGCCAACATCAATCTTACCAGCACATATGCAGTTGTAGGTAAAGGGTAGTACTAACTTGCCATGAATTTCATGAATTCATATTACTACATGAATTCATATTACTACCTGAAGTAGGGGTAGGCCAACTTCAGTCTATTTTTTACCCTTTTACTGTAATCCCTGTGGTCTTTCAGTCAGTTTTAAAAGTGGCAGATTACTTAACTTCTCAGGATTATGTGTTAAATGGTTGTAACTATCTGCCTGGTTCAGACCACTGTCCACCTGCTCCAGTATTTTCTGCAATAATGTGGTCCACCAGTCTACTGGTTCATAGTGGGCCATTGCTTTAAAGACTTTCCACTTGCTCTCTCTAACCCCCAGTATTAAGGTTTATGTCAGGAAATAAATACTTCTACAATATGTCCTCCTAACAGCATTAGAAGTAGGCAGACATCACTCATATTAGGTGGGCTGAAAGAGGTCTGTGTTGTAAAATTTGGATTTACACACTTTCATTTATGCAAGTTGGCAGGAGGCCAAGGAGCAACACAAGGCACCAAAGCCTCAACCCAATTACTGGAAACCCTACAGAGCTGTATTTCCATAGCCCCAAAGGAAAGGGGAAGCATAAGGAAAGGAGAAAAGTCAACAATGCTAGGACGCTGACAGAATCTCAAGTGGCAGAAGGTTCTGTGCAGCACTAAATTTCTAATTATTTTGAGCTTGGGTAGAACCCACAGAGGACTTCAGACATGTCAGACTAAGTAGTGAGATTTAGTTTTGATTGTTGTCATTATGGAAAATTTGGTGTTCTTCCTCCCCAGTATCAAATGTATTTGGCAAGCTACTTACTGGCTTTAGTTCCCTAAATTTAATATAAAACAAAACAAAATTTAAATTCAAAGGTGCCAGCACAGGAACACCACAGTGACTGTAACCAACTTTAACCTCACCAGCTTATTAAGTAGTTGTAGGAGCATGATAGTATATGCCTTATCATGAAACCAATAGCAGGTGATGCATGCAAGCCAGAACTCCATGAGTTTTTATGGAATTCATCAGCAAATGAGTATTGGGGAGGGGGAAAATTAAATAATTTAACACTGTTTAGCTAGTTAAGGAAGATCTGATAATTAAGGCTAGATTCTCCAAAGCTTCTGCTTACACAGAGTGGCTGCCAAACATACATAACACATGCAGGATAATTGCATCAAATCAAGCATACTGGTAATTTTCCTGTGACTTAAGCATACATCTGTCTCTTGCAGAAATAATTCTGATTGGACATCAGTGTCCTCAGTACAGAATAGCTTACATTCGGTGCATTCACTGGGACCACAGCGTACTTTGCTAAGCCCTTCAGACTTAAGAGCAACTACCTCAGTATAGAAACAAGCTGTTAAAATTGACAACTCTAGCACAGGTTATACAAGGGAGCAACTGTATATAAGGGATTAAGAGTCATGACCCTATAAATCATGCAGGTTCCAGTTACCATGATCTTTTTGTAATCTTCATCAGGGGGCTGATCTGCCACAATCATCTAAAGGGCATTTTGTATTATTTACTGAATTGAGATTCCTGACTCTTTCGGTTCTAGTCTGGAAGGATTGAAATTTATACTGCAAAATCATGGTAGTGAAGTTAGGAAGCCTCCAGAGTATCAGCTACGTAGATGCAAAATAAAATGGACAGCTAAGCACAATGCATCTTCTTGCAATGATATATACAGAAGTGTGGTGTTTTGCACTCTTATAGGTAGCTTATCTAAAAAACTATACCTCAAAAATGTGTACAAAAATGCAAGCACAAGTCAAAGGAAAATGCCAACTATTCTAGGCAACAGAGTGCCCTCAATCAAACGAATATGAACAATCATGCCGAAGGGTGCGATTCTGTGGCCTCCTGACATTATCCGTTCGGAGGTCTTCCAACTACACAGCTCTGAGTCCACATGCAAAGCCCCAGCCCCATCCCTCCTGCAGCTGGCCCAGAAAGAACCAGGTGCTTGGTTTCTGATGGAAACTGACTCCAGAAACAGCTAAAGGAATGTGCTGGGGGGCAGAGAGGAGGCTGGGGCCAAAGCTGTATCCGAACAGCGCCTCCTTCCCTTCCCCTCTGTGGCACCTCATCTAGATGGCCGAGAACAGGAATCGAAATGAAATACAAGATGCAAGGTGCAGGCAACAACATTAGATGCATGTAAGCTTTGGTGTTCGAAGGCTTACATGTACTGATGGTGCACAGCGCAGGATCATGCCCTAAGGCAGTAATCCGATACATTAACAACTTGGGAGCCCGCCTCATTGAGATCACTGAGGCTTGTAAGTAGACATGGGTAGAGTTGCACTGCAAAGCAATGTTAAATTTAATTTGAGGTAAAGGTTAAGATTGCTATTGTTTATGGCAGTACTTGCGGTAATGCATTCTAATACCACTACCTGTAACAAGCATTTTTCAACATGTACATACTAAAGTCACATCATCATCATCATTATTATCATCATTATTATTATTATTATTTGAGCTAAAGGCAATCTCAGGTGTAATAAAGCTAGTTTGTTTATGGACTTCCATCATTCACGAAATTATACAGCAACATTAAAACTGGGTGTAAATTGGAGCTAAACATACATATTCAGCAGAAGAGATAGTGTTATTGATTCCCTAAAGTCAGTTCAAAACTGTGTTCCTAGAAGACACATCAATATATTTCCAGTGGAGTCAAATATCTTTAAATATGCATAGCAAAGAGAACAAAAAATTCTGAATTTTCAGATTTACTCCAAACTTGATTGTTTCTTTAGTATCAAAACAAAAGGAAAAATAATAATAAAAATAGTGGAATTGGTCATCAGTAGAAAAAGAAAGCAAACATGGTATGTTTTTATAGTAGCCACACTGGGAGTTTCTGTAGAATTAGAAAATGGTCACTCATATGGTGGCTGTTGAAGAAATACTTCGGCACTATGAAACAGAAGAGATGGGGTTAAGGGGAGAGCCCATTTGGGTAAGTACTTTATCCAGCCACTGCAGAGGCCCATGAAGATGAATTTCTATCCAGCATGGGGTGCTTGTAACATCTTGCCGGTGATATTCCGCTCCCCATCCCTACAAGAATAAATGCATATTTAGTAATATTACTGTTCCGTCTAAGAATAATTGATACAGTTAATGTCTTCTTTAAAAAAAAGCACAGTGGTAATTACCAAAAAGGTTCCTCTTAGAAACATAGAAACAGAGCGAGTCAGAAGGGGCCTCCCGGGCCATCTAGTCTGACCTCCGGCACCAGCCGGCTCCGCTCACGACATGCCCACCATGTGCATGTCCAGCCTGTCTTTGAACACCCTCACCGATGGGGCCTCAACGACCTCCCGTGGAAGCCCATTCCACGCCCTCGGGGTCCTGACTGTCAGGAAGTGCTTCCTGGCATCCAAATTGAACCTTGGCTCCCTGAGCTTTGCTCCATTGGAGCGCGTCCTGCTTTCCTCTGCAGGGGAGAACAGGCCTCTCCCCATCTCCATGTGACACCCCCTCACATACCTGTATGTTGCCAACATATCCCCTCTGAGTCTCCTCTTCTCCAGGCTGAAGAGACCCAGTTCCCTCAGTTTCGCCTCATACGGCATCCCCTGCAAACCAGCCACCATCCTTGTGGCCCTACGCTGCACTGACTCCAACCTGGCTATATCCTTTCTGTAATGAAGGGCCCAAAACTGAACACAATACTCCAGTTGCGGGTGCACCAGAGTCGTGTAGAGTGGTAGTCATGTAGAGTGGTAGACCTGTCTTGATCTAGAAGCCACACTTCTGGCTATGCAACCAAGGGTGGCGTTCGCCCTCTTGACCACCGCATCACACTGCTGACTCATGTTTAGCCTGCGGTCAACCAGTACCCCGAGGTCCCTTTCACAAGTGCTGCTCTCCAGCCACTTGTCACCTAACCTGTACTTATGACAGCTATTGTTATGCCCCAAGTGCAAGACCTTGCACTTATCCACACTGAACGCCATCCTATTGTCTCCTGCCCACTTCCATAGTCTGTCCAGATCCTTTTGGATCTGGTGTATCTGCTCCTCAGTTGTGGCCACTGCTCCAGTTTTAGTGTTGTCTGTGAATTTGATCAGCAGACTGTTCACCCCTTCTTCCATGTCATTAATGAAAAGATTAAACAGGATCGGCCCCAGGACAGAGCCCTGGGGGACCCCGCTTGTCACTGGCTGCCATCCCGATGATTCCCCGCTAATGGTTACCTTCTGCTTTCGGTCAGTCAACCATGCCCTAATCCACCGGACAGTGCTTTGGTGTATCCCAAAACTCCTCAGTTTCTCCACCAGGATATCATGGGGCACTTTGTCAAAGGCCTTGCTGAAATCCAGGTACACCACATCCACTGCATCCCCTCCATCTAGCCATCTTGAAACCTTGTCATAGAATTCCACAAGGTTTGTCTGGCAGGACCTGTTTCTGCGGAAGCCGTGTTGTGTGGCTGTCAGCCTCCCTTCCCTATCTAGCATCACTAGATCTCTCTCTATTATGAGCCTTTCCATTGTTTTTCCTACAATGGATGTAAGGCTAATCGGTCTATAATTCCCCATGTCCTTCCTACTACCCTTTTTGAAAATTGGGACCACCGATGCCACCCTCCAGTCCTCTGGAACTTCACCCGTTCTCCACGAGGCCTCAAAAATGGAGGCCAGCAGGCGTGAGAGAACCCCTGCCAACTCTCTAAGTACTCTCGGGTGTAACCCGTCAGGGCCTGGCGCCTTTGTAATGTCCAATGCCCTGAGGAGCCCCTCGACTTCAAGGGGGGTGACTCTAATCTCTGCCCCTAAGTCCCCAGCCTCATCTAATCTCCTATACGGATATCCCCCGTCCTGCTTTGGGGAGAACACAGAGGCAAAATAGTCATTTAGCATCTGTGCCTGTTCCCTCATGTCAGTCACTGGATCTCCTTCCTCCTTATTTAGTGGTCCCACCACTTGTCTCCCCTTCCTTTTCCTATTTACATGCTGAAAGAAGCCCTTTTTGTTGCTCTTGATATTCTTGGCAAGTCTCAGCTCATAATCAGCCTTAGCCCTGCAAAGAATCCTTCTGCAACGGGCCTCCTCCTCCCGGTATACCCTTTTGTCTATTTCCCCCAGTACCCATTTCCTATGGAGGTTCCTCTTTCGTCTAATCCCCCTAACCACCTCCTTTCGCATCCATGGCGGCACTCTCCTCCGCCTCCCCACCTTACTGACTAGAGGTATTGTCAGGGCTTGCGCCTGCAAAACCTCCCTTTTGAGTGCCATCCACCCCTCCTCAACTCGCTTACCTTCCAGTAACCTATCCCAGGAGACTTTCCCCAGCTTGGCCTTCAGTTGGCCAAAGTTGGCCCTCTTGAAGTCCCAGCTTCTAGTGCTCGCCCTGCTGCACGGCCCCAGTCCCCTGATCTCAAAGCAAAGGATGGAGTGATCACTCGCATCCAGAGCTCCCCTAATCTGTACTTCATCTATCAGCTCCTCCCTATTGGTCAAGACCAAGTCCAGGATGTTTCCCCCCCTCGTCGTCTCTCGGACCCTCTGTGTGAAAAACCCTCCCTCTAGAGCTTCTAGGAAGCGACGTGACCTGGCTGTCACCGCCGAGTGAGTCTCCCAAGTAATATCTGGGAGATTGAAATCCCCCATAATTACTGTGTCTCTCCCCCGAGATATCCTTAGAATCTGGCCTGTCAGGACATCATCCAGGGTCTCAAGTTGACCTGGAGGGCGATAACATACCCCCACTGTCAGGTCTCTTTCCCTGTCAAAACCCCTAAGTTTCACCCAGACTGCCTCTACCGAATCCCCATCTGTGCTGCATTCTATCTCACTGCATCCTATCCCTTCCCTGACATATAAAGCCACACCCCCACCTCTCTTGGTACCTCTCAGAGCACCTCTTGAAGGAACATCTTGCAAAGATGTCCAGGTTCATTCCCCCTACTGACCAGGTAGAGCAAGGGCCCATGTGACTGTATTTTAAACACTTCATCAAT
Source organism: Varanus salvator macromaculatus (assembly GCA_023646645.1). Classification (NCBI taxonomy): domain Eukaryota; kingdom Metazoa; phylum Chordata; class Lepidosauria; order Squamata; family Varanidae; genus Varanus; species Varanus salvator. The sequence goes on from JAIXND010000674.1 coordinate 88,585,393, forward strand.
CTAAATCTCCTAGTCAGTTCTGTTCATAGCTAAAGCTCAGAAGCTGAAGGTTCAAAAAATCTCTTCGTATTACAGGTATGGAAGAACCACAGAGGAACAGACAGTTTGTTATAAAATCTGTAGAAACCAAAGTGAGAAAGATTACCTTTGAGTGTCAGAAGGCACAGCTAGCCAAGTCTAGATACAAGTGCTGATGACCTATGCACATTTACAGGGTGTGGTTGAGATGCTTCTGCATATCAACCCAGAAGGGAGTTTCTCAGTATGTACCAATGTTCTGCTCTTCGGCTTGATGTGTGGAAGGCACTCCCCAATGGGACACGCTCAAACTGAAAGCCTTCTTTGAGTGGGAAAAGTATAAGATATAGGCTATTGTACCACTACTTCTAGGAGACTTTCCTGCCTAAGTAGGATTCCCCTGAGGCATGTCTCTCCTTGTAATGCCTTACAAAAGGGGTAGGATTTGTCCAGGTGGCTGCTTGGAAGACTTCTGCCAGAGCAGCATTATAACTCAAGGTAGCTGCCGCTGCTGCTGTTGCTCTAGTGCAATGGGCTGTGACTCCTAATGAAGCATTGGTAAGAATGCGTGTTTTTAACCACCGAGATACAGTGGATCTGCTACCCTTCTTGCGGACTGCTATCGGACGAAAGGAAAGGCACGGTAAGCCGGGGACTCCATCTTTCTTAGGTAAATTTTAAGAGCTCTACAATCATCAAGCTTGTCCATGGATGCAAAGGGTTAAGACAGAAAAGAGCGGGATAAGCCTCCATGACCTGTAGAACAGCATGTTGTCCTTAGGGATACATGCTGACTGTGTCTGGAAGACAACAGCATCCCTGTGGAAAGTAATAAGACCTTTTCTGATGGAGAGGGCAGATGTGATGGTAACAGGGAAGACAACTTTTTGTGACAGAATCCAGTGGGATAAATCTAATTTGGTCAATGTGGAGAGTAAACATGCCATCATTTTCTCAGCTGCATTACTAAAGTAAAATTACAGAAGAATCAATCCGGGTAAGGCTTAGCCAAAGTGTCCTTGGATCCGTTAGTGTGACATGTGGCTATGGGAAGTGGCATGGAAAGTCATCCCCAGAGCCTGCTGAAGACGATGGACAGGGCTAGGCTGCTCAAAGTTTTGTTCTTTAGTTTTATTCTATTTTCTAAGTGTGGAAAAGGAAGGCTCAGAAGAGCACAAACTTCTGCTGTGCTCTGCAGCACAGCTTGATCTCAATGTTTGTTTATCAAATAAATGTCAATCGGATTGTCCAGCTCTACCACAGTAATCCGGGGTAAGAGTGATCTATTGACTGGAACAATCCTTGTGATAGGTGGTGGTAGGAGGCCATCTCCTTATTCTCTGTCTGAGCAATGGAGGAGGTGGAGGGAGTAAGACTTGCTCTTTGCAGGTTGAAACTGAAACCACCCCTTAAAATGGCTACCCACTTGTTTGGTAGGACTCTTCTGCCGGAGGGTGGGATGGAGAAAGAATGGATGAGATCCCTTCTTGAAACTGTTGCGAGTGCCTACCTGTTGGCACTCTGTGGCTCTCCCCATCTCCTCCAAGCCTGACTGGAGGTGAAATAAGAGCTCTACGTCATCTCAGGAAACAGTCCAGCAACACTGACCCTTTGAGACTCAGGAGGTCGCTACAGACAGCAGACCGGCAATCTCTTATCCTTGTGTCAATGAAATCCTGGCAGAGGCGAGGATGGGCGACTGCCCTTTTATTGCTGCTAGCAACTCTCATGAGCCATGGTTTTCTTTTTCTTTTCAGGCTTTGAAATGGGCTATGAAAGTGACAAGCAAGGGGCAAAGAAAAAAGCAAAACAAGGAACTCCCTCTGCCCCATAGGGAAGAAAAAAAACTGGCTGTGAGGAAAAAGTGTAGGAACTAAGATTTAGAAAATTGAGAGAAATATTGACTTGAATCAGGAAGAGAGGAGAATTGGCTCTGTCCTGGGCAAAAAGCCTCAGACAATGGCCAGGAAGAGCTTCAGACCAGCAGTGTTTAGAATTCAGGCACTGGGTCCCCGCTTTTCCTGGGTGCTAGAAGTTAACATGCTGTGGGATGCCTTCCTCTCACCAGCCTGGCAAAAGTGGTAGAATACTGTGTGTCTCCATTCTACTTAGAAAGCACATTTCTAACCCCATCCCCATTTGCATCTCTCCACTGGCATCGTTGGGCTAGGAATTTCACCACACCAGAGCTACTAAATGTGGGAGAAATTACTAGTTACAGAGCCAGCAGAAAGGGAATCCAGAATCCTCATCCTACTTCAGAGGGTTGTAAACAAATACTGAGGGGATGCATCTGTCCATCTTGGTCAGACATACAAGAAAAGGGAGTTTTGCAGAAAACCATGCATCTGGACAACTCCATCCCACAGTCTGAAAGATGGCGAAATACTTGGCTTTGCTGGATTAAACATGGAATGAAAGAATATCCAAAGCCTGACGAAATGACCTCATGGTGAAACGATTTCAAAAATGCCAGACACATGACTTACAGTAAGTTCATGACAAATAAAACATGCCTTACCTTTACAAAACTCATCCGAATGGTGCACATTTTGGTGAGCTCATATACTGCTTCAAACCCATGATTGACTGACTGAGCTAGAAGCTGAGCAAATTCCTGATTGTTAAAAATTTTTAGGCTACAGCCACTGGGAATCTTGCACACAGTTGTGGGATGAAATCCATGGTGATAATTACAGTTTCTGCTCTGTACAAATATGCTGCTATCGCTCAGGCATTCAGCATAGACTTCCCCACCAACATAGTATAGGTGGACACCTAGAGGGATGGAGAAATCCCAAATATTTGACAGTTAGTTCAAGAAATAGTACACATAATATCCTGATCTATCCAGATCTCTCTTTTGAAAATGACTCCAGGAAGAACAAATGTGTCAGAACACTTTCATTCCAAGCACTCAGTACCTCGTCAGCCACTAGATGTCCTACTTCCACAAATTACAGAATAGGGTTCCTCGATAAATACATGATGAATAGACTAACTAAGATTGCCTAAATGTTTTGTTACAACTAGGGTCCTGCAATTAAACTGTGGTGTTGTGTAATCTGCTGGGTCACGCTATGCCTGCTATGAGGGCACTGCTTCTATTAGAAATTTCCAAGTACTTTAAAGAAGACCCATGCAACCCCAGCCTTCTGATCTCCCTCCATCTGCCTTCCCCCAGACCAACGGCAAGGCCTTAGGTCTGCCAGGATCAACCACCTCTCTCTCTTCCACTGTTTTGTTTTTTTAACATGTTATACTAGCATCAGGGAACATTTCTACACAAAAGGGTCAAATGTGCACATCAAGAACAAAAGTTTAGAAAGTGGTTACAATCTTTATAAATAAGGAATAAATCCAAACCAGTAAAACGGGTATAAGAACAGGAAGTACTGTGATGCAAGGATTCATATTATAAACCTGCTAAGATATTTTTATTCAAGTTGGCATGTGTTTTCTAACTGAATCATACAAGTTTACAGTATTTTATTCATGCAGTGATTTACTGCACAGCCACATTCTTTCATTTGTTGAGACCAACACAGTAAATCATCCATCCTCAAATGGATCCCCTCCAGATGTTTCCAATAATTCACAGCACTTTTGACCACTGGTCAAGCCAGCTGGGGCTGATTGGAATTGAAGTCCAAAGCATCTGGAAGGCACCAGGCTGAGGAAGCCTGCTGTAAATAGTTATACAATGCATACTTTCGTATTACCTTTTCCAATATGTCTCCGGGTGTTTTCAATTGTTGAGTTGCGATTAACGTTGGAAAGCAAGCCTAAGCAAAATCTGTTCTTGTTATTAGAAGGATCTGTAAATCCATCTACTAAGATACTAGTGGAAGATGCATGGAAGGCTTCTCCAACTCGGTTATTCAACTCATAGTACACAATTGAACACCAGTGTTTAGGTTCTTCATAGGCCACAGGGTGCACATCTAGGAAGAAAAATGAAACATGTGGCTAATTCAGTACAAAAAGCAAATTCTCCTACATTTGGGGGCCAGCTCTCCCACCTTACAGTCTTGTCAGATTCAGAGGAGGTGGCAGATGACTCGATGGTTTCAAGGTTAAAAGTGAAGCTACAGCACATGAGAACCTGCCTGCCTTAGAAAAAAAAAGACATTTGCAAAAACATTTACATATACAAGCAAAAAGAATGTTTATATGTAATGAGTGGGCAACTTATGAAGATGTGGGACACACTGCTCTCCCCAGGTACCCAGAAACCATGAGAGACTAGTATCTCTTCCACGGGTGCCAGGATGGCCGCCACTGCCAAATTTGCAACCATCATGGCACATACAGCAGGGGCTGAAGATGACCCAGGGGAACCACGTCACCTGTGGGCCACTCTGGACAATCAGATTTAATTACTTTGGTTGGTATGATCTGGTTGGCATGATTTACCACTAGTAGCAGTTAGCATGAAAAGCACATAATCAGTTCACCACTGAATGGCACCATTAAAGAGTCCCATTTCTTTTAAAAATCATTTTCATTTCATCAAAAATATGGAAGATAAAACAGATGTTTAAGTTCTATCCTCTTACCCATTCTTGCTGGCTACTTGTTGACCTAACTTTGAACACTCTCTACTCTCAACTGCATGTAATGTACACTTCACTGCTATTACAACTGCTTACTCAATGTCCCCTTCCTAGGTTGCTTATCACAACATGTGAAGCTGGAAACCTGGGCTGCAGAGAAAGAACGAACCCAGACTTTTAAACCAGCAACAAAACCATGACTGTTTGCCCTGCAAAAGTGCAGAGTTACACGTTTAAATGTCAAGACTAACAGCCCAAGTTGAGTTGTTTACAAAAGCAGAAATGAAGCAACAGTGAAGGGATGGACAACAGTGTGTCTGTTCCCTCCCACACGGCCCCACCTAACTATGGGGTGCTTAACCCCCCTGGCTGGTGAAGACCACATCATTTATTCCAATGTTCTAAATTTGCCTCTAAAACTCATTTAGACATTTAGTTTAAGGCAGATTGTATTTTCAAAAGTAAATTATCCTCAGAGCAAATGTGCCCCTCAGTCTCCTTCACTATCAATATGCTGAATGGGGGCCAGGACAGAAATGCTGGCCAAAAGTCTTACAGCAACTGCTGTCTTTTGCTCCAACTATAAAAGCCTGTTACATGCTGCTTTTTCCACATGTCAGGAAATGTACTTTATATTCAGGAGCACCTCAGGATGATGCCTTCACTGAGAAAGCCCTTCTCCAAGTTTCTACTTTTAAGAGGGCTTTCGGAGAAGGACCTCAAGCAATGACTTCAGGGTCCAGGTAGGCACGAATGGGAGAAAGCGTTCCTTCAGATAGCTTGGCCCCAAGATGTTTAGGGCTTTAAATACCTGAGCTCTTCAATGAATACCTGAAGCTGACCAATCCTGCATGAGGCCACTGACCTTTCATCCAGTTAATACTGTCAATGGCCATGGTCTCAGCTGATCAGCTAAGCCCATTTAATTGTGGATGTTCAAGCAGGGTTGGACATCTTCTACCACTCCACATTTTTGGGCTACAACTCCCATCAGCCCTAGCAAGCACCCCTAAAAGTGAGGAACAGCAGAATCACAGCAAGCTGTTCTTAATTGGATCGGACGATGGATTCATGTAGCCCAGTACCATTGACAAGGAATGACAGTGGCTGTCCACCACTTCAGGTAGGGGTCTTTCCTAGCTCTACATCTTGGTAGATTCTGGGGATCCCATCTGCGCTCACCTGCATGCTAAACAGGTGCCCTGGGACTCAATCACAGCTCTTTCCCAGGGAGTTATAAACCAAAAACATCTGATGGGTCACAAGTTACCCAGTCCTGCTCTATGGGATGAAATGCAGCTGAAAATCAGCAGGCTATTCTTCCTAAACTGGTAAAATATCAACAATGGCAAAGCGATAACAAGTCTATCAAATGCACTGTTTACCTCACCTCTGCTAGAAACATTTGGCATTATCTGAGGAATCATATTATTGCTTGTGTCCATAGACTGTGAAGTATCTTGCCCCATTTGATCTTCAGGGGGCATATATGCAGGCGGTGGTGTATCTGCTATAAAGAAAAATTAGATAGTTGATGAAACATTTTATCCCACCTAATCAGAGCTGCATTTCCTTCTCCAACAGTCAATTGTTCTCATTTCTGTAACACACCTATTTTCTGTCTTCATTGTTTTCAGTTTCTTTGAAGAGCTAATACTTCTATAGTTTCATTCATCCACATGACATGTACTTCCCCTATAGTCCTCCATGCCAATCCATTTAATTTAAATCTTTCCTATCTCATTCTCTACTTTTACAATTACTACTCCCTAGTCTCCTACCCTTTTCTTACTGACATACTTGACAACTGGATCAACTAATACAGATAACAAGTAATATAAGAAGCAGAAAATTAGGACACAGCTATTTAAACATTCCTGGTTTAAGCATTCCTTACACCCTGGTTTGATTAGGTTTCTCTTTCATCAATTCCTCAACTCAAACATTCCCCCAACCATCTTATTTCAAGTTCAGAATAGGTACCACTTAGTAATAAATAACCATAGAACATGTACAGGAACAGTCTATATCCTTCACACAACTAATCTCAAGAAATAAGGAGAAGAGCAACACAATAAAGTTGAGAGGCTTTGGACATGAGTGTTGCAGAGAGAAGTAGAAATACAAATGCTTTATAATTCCTATTTCCTCAAGCACCACTGATCTAAAGCTGCTCTTATGATTCTTTCTGGGAAGCCTAAAATAATATAAGTTTTCAAAAGCAAACAGCAGTGATGCTAATACTGTATCTTTACACTGTAAGCTATAAATGGGAAATTATATTCTTAATTATACTTCCACATAGTTGTTTTAAGGAATCATCCATAAACTTTAGATGCAAACTCCCATTCATGGAACTCATGAGAAATATGCCTGGCACCAACACTACATCTTCTGTGTACACAGGCAAAAACTTTTCTGTCCTCCCAGTATTTTAATTGTTAAGTGGTGTGCTTTTAAAATTATTACATATTTTTGTTCCTGCTGGATTGCTGTTTATTTAAATTATTATATATGTACCATTTATGTACATGTTAATTTTACTTTTGTGTATTATTTTATTTTTTGTTGATTGGCTCAGATGTTGGACTGCTGAATGTATTGTTATTGGAATGTACTATGATTGTTTTGCTATTTTATTACTTTATTGTATTTTTATTTTAATCTTATTTTTAATCTTGTAAACTGTTCTAAGAGTCAAAAGGGCTATGAGAAATAGTATATAAAAACCTGTATAAACAAACTTTACTATACATCCTTTTTTTAAAAAAATAACTTTCTGATAGAACAATTCTATCTTGTCTTCCCCCAGTATGTCTGGTGTACATAAAAGGAGATGAATATGGAAGACCACTTACTCATACCATGACAGTCTCAAGAAGTACTGTTCACAGACTTACCACCTCTGTTGTTTGTGCATGTTCAGCTTAAGTTTTTGGGTAACTGTAAGAACAACCTCCTAGTCTTATCCCAACTTCTGGCTGCCACCTCTACCACCATTACCCCTCATCTTGCCATATTATCTCTGCCTTCTATCTCCTGGCTCTTTTATTTACTACACTGAATAATGCTGCTACATGTTAGAGTATATACTTGGAACAATGTTTAACTGCCTGAATTTGCCTCTGGCATTTATTTAAACATATACCTCAGTTTTATTATACTTATTGTATGGATTTGGAGTTGTGCAATGCCCAGAAAGCTTTAACTATTGGGTGGCTGAGATATACAATGGTAATTATTATTACTACCACTAATAATAATGGCATATCCTACAGTTTACATTTTTAAGAAGTAAATTATCATCTAAGCATACATCTGTCTCATATTTTTTAAATCCCAAAATGTAGATAAGAGGGAAAAGCCACCAAACTATCCTTTATCATCTCCTGCTTCTTGTTCTCCCCAGAACAGCCCTTCCATGCTGCTCTTCCCAGAAAAATTTCAACAATTGCCCAATTTCCTTCTACCCTTTATCTACAAAATCCTGGACTTTACTTCCCCATTCTCATCTCTTTTCAAATTCCACTCTTGCTTCCTTCAATCTGATCCTATCCTCAATGCTTCACAGAAATTGTCTTCGCCAAAATCACCAATAAGCTATTAATGCCAAATGAGCTATTACTCCTCAACTTCTTTGATCTCTTGCCTGCCTCCCCGTTTTGCTTTAAGTCCCCAGGTGACTCTCTTCTAATCATTCTTTCAATGTCTACATATGGCAAAACTCTTCCTTTGCTTTTTCCTTATCCTTCTAGGGTTCCTACAGGTTCTGTTCTCAGCTGTTATTTTCTATTTCCTTTCCCTGTGTGGCCTCACCACATCTCACAGGCTCCAGTATCACACCAAAACAAAACCAAAAAGTCCTTCCTCTGTGATCCTGCCAAAAATACTGGTTCCCTCTCCTCTGTCCAGAACTCTGTTGTCAAAACCATTCATATTTCTTGTTACTCTAACTTTTTGCATCCCTACACTGGTTTCCTATTCTCAACTTCTCTTTAAGGCCCTCCACACCCTTGCCCAATCTTCTCTCATTGCTTTTATATACCAACAAATCCATGATATTTGCTTCTCCAGGTCTGCCACCATCAAAAAGCTTCCTAGTCCTTCAACAAACTTCATTTTCTTCCCTTCTGTCTTAAAAATGAAACTGAATCCCTCTCACTGAAATCTTCCTTTTCTAGGAAAACTTTGGTACTGCTACTTAGTTCCAATAACCTCATGTGATGAAACTTATACGTAACTTTAGGCTTTATTTGCCCCATCCCCATTTCATCTTCCTCTCATTTTCTAGTTTGCAAGTTTCACAGAATGCAGACCTGACCTTTAATTCTTTGCATACCATGTACAAATAAGGCATTATACAAATAATATGAACAAAACGGTTTAACTTGGGTTTTCTGTTCAACTACCCATCCAAATCCAAACTGAATATGGAATACATAGACAAATAGATCTTTTTTCACTTTTGTGCCACTAGATTGATCTAAAAGTGCAAATGTGTCTGTAAAAGACATGATAAAATATATAGCATGATATAATTTTAATTCCTTTAGGCTTTATAATTAAAGTTTCCAATGGTTGCCAAGCAGATTGTCTTTACCTGGTAGCTGAAATGGACTAGATGGTCCAGAACTAGCTGGTGAATTCGGATAGGTACCACTCCCTGGGGATGGTGGATACGGACTATTTGGAGAAATGGGAAATGGAGTGTTGTTGGGCTGCTGGAACGAGTCTGGAAACGTAGCATTATGTGGCATGTGTGGTTCATTGTGACTTAGGTTTCTGAACTGAACCAAAAGGCTATGCTGTGGATTGAATTCACTATGCCTTGGCACCAAGACTGGAGGTAGAACTGAAAAACAAGAGAACAATATGACTAAAATAACTGTAAAAATTACCATTCGCCATAAGTAACTGCACATGACATGTAGAACAAAACATGTGCCAAAATTACACCTGTCAAAGCACATCAGTCTCTGCACTTTCCAGTGGGAAAAATCTAGTTTTCTGCAGCACAGCAGTCTAGAAGGGTGCAGAAGTCTGTTCAACTGGCAAATTATGTCCAGAATGAGGGATCTAGAAAACCTAAGCCTGAGCTAGAACCGTCTGCACAGAACACAAAATGATGCTGTCCTGTTATGCAAGGGAACTGTGCAAGAAAAAAGGTGAAGAAGAGAGAGATTATATATGAAACACCAAAAAGTGGGATGGTTGGAACAGAAAAATGGTGATTTCCCCGCAACTAATATGAATTTAGTATAACCAATAAAAATGCCTTCAATATTTCCATGGAAACTAATCATTTTTAGGGATTCAAGATGACCTGTTTCATCCAGCACAGATTTAGTAGTAAGAAAATTCAAGGTACACATATAGCATTAATGCTCTTTAAGGCACAGTAGAATTTACTTGAGGATAAAAATATATCCAATTCAGCTCAGCCAATGCGCTCCTCTTCCATTTTTAACAGGCTCAGCTCCTCAGCAAGCGATTAAACTGAAATACTATTTAACGCTTCATGGTGGGTAAAGGCAAAGCAAACACACCTGGGCTCTCCACCCGTTTGTAATGATATGGATTGATACAGACTTCCTTCTGTTTAGATCCAAACGGATATTCACACATGTCCAATGGCTTCAGCTCGTGATGACTCTGCAGATCAGGCCAACGCCACACACGACAGTAAATAACATGGGGAAGGCCTTTGCGGTGAGAAACCTGAAGTCGACCATCTAATGAGCGAGGAATAGTAACACATTTACTGGGTTGTCCAGGGCTGCTCAGGGCTTTCTCCAGCTCCTCCATGGCTCCTTTTTTCTTTTTCAGTTTTTTGACCAAAGCGTCAACGGCTTTTTCAGCCCATTTTTCCTCTTCATCACCTTGTTTCCAGCCCAACAGGCGCTTTACAGCTGGGCTAGTAAAAGAGAACAGACTGGCCATTGATGTCATTTGACAAGTCTTCAAGCAATTTCTAGAACTAAATTTTGGATTCTCAGGTGTAACAGCAGTTTTGTTACTGCTGCTGAACAGCAGCAACCAATCTTCCTTAATCCAAGGAAAATGGTCTTCTTAGGCCTGTTAAAAATAATTGCACTTTATTAGTTGATGCCATTTCACTTAAGAAGAAAGGCAAAGACATAAAAGATAGCTCAGTATATTTAAAGATGATTAGATTTGTATCATACACAATACAGATTCAGTGACAGCCTTTTAATCAGTATCCACTTTCATGCCATGTATAAAATGCTTCAATGGGAAAAACCATTGGTAAAGCCAAGACTGTCCCCAGCTTTCTTGGACTAAATAATAACCTTGGATTTTTTAAAACTGCTTTTTATCAAGAGGTGAAGCTAAAAACACATGCTCTCTGAAAAGCCTGATGTCCCTTATGAGGAGAACTAAGTTGATTAAGAGGTCTGTGGAAACACACTGGTTCGAAAGAATACATAGCAAGTCAAGACCTATTGCAGTTATTGATTAAAATCTTAATGCAAACTACCCACTACAGAAAAGGGTTATACAGTGGGAAGAAACACTAAAGTAGGAACACAGACTTTAAAATTGTCAATCACTTTACATGTTCATTTTTTGAAGTCCCATGTCAGACCCAAGGCTGACATTGGGCCCATGCATCACTGGACACCTGCTGAGCTCCTCACCACACCAAAGAGGCCTTAGGCCAACCCCGAGACTCTAGAAGCCTGGAGCCTCCTGCCTTACTGCTATCTTTTCTGCTTCTGACACTTCACCTGCTTTCCCTGAGCATGTAACTGGTGACCAGGGTGAGGAAGTTGTGCAGTATCCTTCCCTTCCATCTGGACAGCTGTGGAATTGGGCTCAAAGGAAGAAGACAAGTGAATGAGCAATGCTGAGATAAGCCTGCTGACCAAGACATCATCTTCAAAGACTTGCTCAAAACTAGACTCAGTAGTGGTTAGACCACAGGAAATGTACGTGATGATAAACTTTAAGTAAGTGCCAAATAAGCACTCGTTGCTTGTTTTAGAGAACAGTTATTGCCAAATGATATATTTTCCTAACAGTAACAAATCACTCCTTTTCTATTACTAACAAGAGCCATCTGCAACTTAAAAAAAAATAAATAAAAGGGAGTAACGATGACAAACGGAACTAGTGTGCTGTGGCAACATGTTGATAAGAGCTCATAAAATCCCTGAAGAATATTCAACAAGTACAGACACAGACAATAGGCAGCTGGCAAAAAGCAAGCACTAAACAAAGAAAAAGGATGTCAATAACAAAGTGAGTTCCGCTCCTGCTACAGAAACTGCCAAATATTGTCTTTGGGACCTGTGATAATCTACAGCATGTCAAAACAGCTAGCCTGCACTGGGACACTTGCAGTCCGCCAAGTCTGCAGCACTCAACAGAGAGGTGCTTCACAAAACTGCTACCACCAGGTGACCCACTGTTGTGCATGAGAATATGCTTGGAAACAGCAGCTACTTGTTTCCCAGCTGAGAAAACCCAGCCAAGTGCTGTACCTGCACTCATCAGAAGAGAGGTACTGGCAGCAGTTCTTCAACATCTGCAACTCTCTCTTCCCAGGATTCAGGGACAAAAGGTTGCATGCCTAAAGTGGGAGTGGGAGGGGCGCAAGTATACAAAGGTAGCCATCACCTGTGCTGCTGAGCTTTCCTGGCTAGGAAAATCTAGTGGAGTCCCAGTGGCTGCCAATCTTGGTCACCTCTGTGCATTTCATCACAGGGACCAAACAGACAAAGCCTAATTCTCCAGTCCACACTTGGGCTTTATGCAAGTTATCACAAATGGCAGGCAAACCTGTGGCTATACTGTACCATCTCAGGCACACTGATGGTGGCTGCAACTCTTTCACCCTTGGCGAACCGACATGGGATAAATTACCTTCAAAACAAAACAAAACAAAACAAAACAAAACTGCCCGGATGTAAGAAAAACTAAGGGTTTTTTCTTTCTGACTGTCTGTCTCTCTGTCTGGCACGGAGATCCATTCAATCGCAAGAGCCGGGCGCTTAAAGCCTGGCGCGGTCCAGATCACAAGGAAATATGTCGGTATTTATCTGCAAATTATCCTTGGCGATTCTTATTCTTACTTTTAACGTCTCGTTTTCTGGCTTTGGCCGCGGCAGCAACAGGCAGATTCAGCCGACCCGCAGCAGCTTATTTTAAAACTGCAGCTTCTTTCGGGGACAGGATCGCGTCGTCTTGCTCGGGCTCCATGCAGAGCGGTCTCCAGGCCCAGCCGCACGTCTCGCCGCCACCGATTCCCGGGGATGCGGGCTCTGCCGCCGGCCCGCTCGCTGGGCCCCGAAGGCTTCTTTCCCCCGCCTCTTCTTCAGGCGCTTCACCCGGGCTGGCGAGAGCCTGCAGTGCGGAGGGGAAGCCGCCCGCCGCCCGCCCCGCGCGCCAGGGAGGGACGAAGGGCACGCCGCCCCCGCCCGACCCGCGCCGCGCCCGAGCGGCAAGCGAGGAAAGCGACCTACCGCCTGACGCGCGGCCGGCGGGAGCGCCGGAGAAAGGAAAGGCAGAAGCCCGAGCCCAGCAGCCCAAAGCCCGGGGACGGCCGCAGGGAGCCGAAAGGGAGCGGGAGGAGCCGAGCGGGCAGCCCACGTGACTGGACACAAGTCGGACGCTGGTTGGCCGAGCCGGTGCTGCCACTCAGCGTGGGGAGGAGGAAGCCTCTCCTCGCCCCTTCCCTGAGAGTGGGGTAGAGGCGCGGAGGCAATTGGCGTACATGCCAGAAACCCCGCCTCACTAGGCTGAAGAGCGGAGCGGCGACGGCCTGACGAGTTTTGGGGGGTTTGTGCCGCCCAGCACTCCTCAGAGGGCCTTGGAATTGAGGCAGGCTCCCCCCGCCCGACTTGGTGTCCTCCAGATGTGTTGGACTTCAGCGCTTCTGTAGCGTGGCTGGTAGTCAGGAATGCTGGGAGTTGTAGTACAAAGGATCTGCAGGGTGCCAAGTTGGGGAAGGCTGAAATGCAGACGCTCTGGGCTGTTCTCACCCCGGCGTGCCCAGCCAACACATCTGGGGAAGTCCCATCATTCTCTGCTGGCAGTACATTTGGAGAGCACAGGGGAGGGAAGGCTGGGTGAGGTTGCACCTAACTTGTGCTGTGCTTCTGATTCTTTCGTATCCCTGAATCAAAATCTTCCCAAGTAAACCTGCTTCGGAGTTATGTCAGCAATCCAGAGCCTTAAAGAACACCGAGTTCACCTTGTCTTTGTATTATCTCGAGGTGAAATTTCCTCCACGCGGAAGAGCACCTATTTTGTCTGATCCAGGATGGCTTTCACGTTCTTAGTTTCTGCTCCTCCAGAGCTTCCCCTCCCAAGAAGTTTCTGTGCCTAAGGAAAGGGCCTCTCCTGCTCAGAAATACTCAAGGAAGATGGCAGGAATTCGTATGAGAGCTTTCTCAAACTCTCTGGTAAAGTAATCAGTGGTTTTGTATAACAGTGTTTGGCTGAAACTCGCTGAGGTTCTGCTTCAAGTACCTGTCAGTAGTAGAGTTCACTTTACCCTTGGAAGCATTGATGGAGGTGACTCATGACCCCTAATTTATGTTTACAAATACTAACCTTTGAATAAGTATAATGCAGAGTCTTGAAGATGAGTGGAATAGGGAATTAGTTCTGCCTAATCAATGGAACACTGTTTGTGTGACTGTGATAGAAGGGTTCATGGTTCTTGTTGTTGTTAGTCACAAAGTCGTGTCCGACCCATCGCGACCTCATGGACAACATTCCTCCAGGACTTCCTGTCCTCCACCATCCTCCTTAGGTTATGTCTTATTCAGCAAAGAACTTTTGTTCTATGTTTACTGGCCACCACAATGATTTTTTTCACTAAGGGTTTGCCTATGTTAGTTACGGTATCTGTTGAAGGTGTGTGTGATATTGCTAATCTTTGTTTACTCATATGGTTTGGCAATGTCCAGCAGTTGCTCCTTTCTGGGTAGAGGTTATAAAACAGATGATAAACTTAGTATTAGAATGCCATTAAAGATTTAATGATGCACATGTTCTTCTCAATTTGCCACCTGTATAGAGCTTATCACAAGGCAATGTACATGGATTTTGTACCAGCCAGAGAGTCATTCTGGCTAATGGGCAGGGTAGAAATTTAATAAATAAATAAATTCCATATCCTTTTGACAGCCAAGAGGCTGTTATTACCAACACTAGAAAAAGGCCCACCTCTTGCAACATAATAGATGGCAGACCCTCACAAAGGGCCCCAGTTTTTGAATGGGTGGCATTCACCTATATGTGTGTATTTGGCCCACCTTCTCCAAACTGTATGCAAAACTGTTTCTCTTGCACATATACAAACTTATCAACACACCTTTTATATACACTTATTGTAATTTATTTATTTTCACCATAAGAATATTGCATTTTCCTATCTTTTGTATGAATTTTGTTGTCTTGATGAAAATCCTGCTAAAATTAATTTTTAAAAAACCCTCTTGGCCATGAGACAATAAAAGCTTCTCTCAGGAAAGTGTTCCCAGTGTGAGATTATAATCAGAGCCAGATTTTGGAGCAATGCCAGGCTCAACTGGAGAAAACAGCATCTCCGCAAATACAACATAGCAGTTAGCATAGTGCATGCAGAATGAGGTGTGGCTGTTGGTCAATGGGAAGAATCCTCTGGGCCTCCTTCTAACTCTCCAACTGACTCTAAGATTGCTATTAGTAGAGCTGTCAGTGCAAGTTGCTCTCAGCCAATGCTTCTTAAGAAAATGTGATACGCAAACAGTGTCTGATGATACGAATCGCTACCAGTGCCTAACCTATATAGTCATTCTTAATACAAACATTATAAAGTATCTGGAACGCTATCCTGTAACTTGGTCCAAAGGAAGCCAATGCAGGTATTTGCTGGAGCCCTTGAAACATCACCTGAGAACGGAGAAGCAAGAACATGTCAACTGTTGATGATAGCCAGCCTTCATTTCATCTGCTCCAAACTGCTGTTTTTATGTCCATCTTAATCTCTACTTTCCTCCTCATCTTTGGGAGGTTCTCAGTGGGCATTGTGAGCCTCTGAAAATATGTACAGTTCCTTGCTGTGAAAGGAACATAGGGGTTTTTTTTTCTCAAATCAAAGCAAAATGTGCATGTATATGGATTATTTTTCATTATGGCCCCTCCCCTGCCCAGAAACTAACCATGTACACAACTGAATCTTTGAACTGCCTTCAGGCTAGCTTCCTGGGACACTAAGGGAAGTTCCTAATTACTGCAAACCATCCAGCATAATGCAGCTGCCCGCCACTCAGCTGCATGGAGAGCAGTCACAGCAGCTCCCTTCATGGGCAAATGGCTGCTTGAGGAGGGTTGGGGTTACAGGAGTGAAAGAGTCTACAATCCATCTACTCCTGCTGCAGTCCTAACATGTGCTGCCTCCATGGTTGTTACTTTAAAAAAAAAGGATCAAGTACCAAGCACGCTTCTTCTGTAATATGTGGTGGCCCTCATGTTGTGGCTTTAAACTGTGTTGAATGCACAGTGCTGGTTAACAGATCACAAAATACTTGGCACCCTTACAAAAGGATGCCAGGCATCTCTGTCTGTTTCTTGAGATGGGTTTCTGTTTACAGTCCATAGCATACGGTTGTCACACACATGCAGCTGCGCGCTTTATGGGACACACTAGTGCAGACAGCTGTGCTAGGGCAGTGCTTGCAGCTGCACCAACTAAAAAGGCAGCCAAGTTGCCTCCCCACTCCTGCCACCGCATTTGCATCCTCCAGGTTTGAAAACTGGCCAAAGGGCAGAATTCTGCCTGGGCCTGTAAAATTCTGGCTGGAAAATTATATTCCTGAAAGGTTTAAAGGGAAGTGAATGCTTAGCTCCCATCTTACAATACAAACAGGATGGGAACAAGGCTGTTCCTGCCCTACAGAGAGGGGACTCAGGATGCAAAAAGCCCCTCCCCTTCTGCAGTGTTATCACACGTATTTACTTACATGATCTAATCAAAAGCGCAGACATAGCCGGCAATCAGTCACTATATCCAACATGGAGATACAATATTGTAAGTTAGAGAAAGAGATGTTCCCAGAAGTACGAGGACCTTTTATACGAGACAAAGATGTTTTGCAAGACCTGCCAAGCCAGCAGGCACAACAACATGTTTGCAGAGCAATCCCATAGTCCCTGGGTGAGTATTGGGTTCCTAAGACTGTAGACACTCCTAGAACCTCTGGAAAGGGAAATCCAGATGTTCGCCCCTCCCATACCCTCACAGCTGCTGTGCGAAGCAGCACCTTCAAGGAAGTCAACCAGTGGCAGGGATAGTGCGCAGGACCACGGGCAGGGCCAGCAGGATCCTGGGGCCTTTTCATCACCATCCCCACCCAGCGGAAGGTGTTTTTAAAGAGGACTAGGAGGTGAAATCACTTCCGTCACCCTGTCAGGCTGTTACTGGCAGGGTAGACAAGGATTGGATCTCAGAGTTCTCTGTCGCCAGCAATCCATAGGATTATTCTCCCAAGAAGCCAGATTCTTTCCAAGTGTTTTCAAAGAATTCCAAAGCACACAAAGTTGAGCTAGCTCTAAGGTGTTCTCAACACCTCTGCTTTTTAAGAAAAGTAAATGCATAGAGTTTAATGTCCCCAAGATCAGGTAAACTTTAAAATACCTTTAAAAAGACAAGCATCATAGTACATGTATATGAATTCAGTGACAAAATGTATATTGGTTGGTGTGCAAAACCCATTGGCCCAGAACACAGAGACACTGCCTCATATCAAGAGACCACCGTCAACTGGTCTGATTTTTTAAAAAAATCCTCTATGTAGAGTGACAATTCCCAGTAGGTCTAAGCTTGCTGGTTAGTCGGGAGGGATACACATTTGGCAGACACGGCCCTGAGATTTGCCAATATCCAGTGGCTAAGTAGTGCCAACAGAATTCAACCAGATCATCACAAGACTGAAAAGGCTTTCATAAAATAATTTAATATTTCTGGTGACAGAAGCTGAAGTGATGTGATAAAAACATATACTTATTGTGTATGCCACAGATCAACATTAAAATATAAATGAAAAATCATCTGAGACTAGAACATAAGCTATGCCATGTATTTTGGAACTGCAAACAAGGTTTTCTTAAATGAAGAAAAAATAATGGTATTTCTTGTGACATCCCACATGCATTAGCAAAGAGTTGTGTCTCGCTGCCCATTGGATCTTTGCGATGTTTACTTATGCTCCTCTCTCTCTCCCTCTACTGTGCTCTTGATGACCATTTAATTTCTGTTTGTGGTACTATATTAGTGGGTGAAGAGGTGAAAGTTTTGCATTAAAATAGTTAAAAGGAACAACAAATTCTTTAAATGGAAAGCTAAGTGTCAGGTCTTTATTCAGGAAAAACTACATTATGTAATTTATTTATTTATTTAAAACTTTTATATGCCATCACCACATGCCACGGCATCTCGGGATGGCTCACAAACGTAACGCTTATGTTTGGTTATAAGGTCTATGACACAGTTGCTTTTAAGTACTACTTGCTCTGTTTGAAAAATGTAACTGCTATGAAAATTCAGAAATACCACCTACATTTCACAGAAGTAATTACCCAAGACTAATGCTATTACTGGTCAGAGTTCTACCACTAATGCACTGGATGTATCACAATAATGAAGCCAATTTCCAAGTGTTCTATCAAGAGATCTCTGAACACTTGGCAAGCTGTGAATTACATTGCTTGGAGGCAATTTTCCCATAATAGTTATAGGGGAAATGATAGGCTTATGAAGATCGCAGAGGCAATGAACTGGAAAAAGAATTATTCAGGTCACTGGCAGAGCCGTACACTTTTGCACCAGGATGCCACACTTCCCCACAACAATTCTGACTGCCCCATGAATTACAGACATCACCATGCTAATTCATAGAGGACTTCCCCATGATTATTGATCAAAAAGATGTGAATGATCAATGTGAATTTGGTATCAATTTAAAGGTGCCAGTCTTTGACTAGAAAAATATTAATCCCAAACAAGAAACATTAATTACGTAAAACAACTGGGATATCTAAAGCAGTGTATGTTTTTTGAAACCATGATGAAGCCGGTTTCTTGTTGGACCACCTTCTTATTCCATTTCTAATTCAACTTAGTGCTTGGGAAATAAGAAAGAAAGCTCAGATCTATTGGCTCAGATACCAAGTGTGTGTCTACTGCTCCACAAACAAATAGCAGCACTTTTAGCAATCCAATACAGTTCAGCAGTCCTTCTAGCAGCCCCTCGTATATTCCTTGAAGCCCTGCTACAAGAAGGGAAGATCAGCCTCCTGCCTGTATGCACGCTGAGACAGGGCTCTCTGAAGCCTTGACGTATCCACCAGTGCAGCAAACGAATTTTAAGGCCTGGCCTTAAGAATCTGGCAGACCACTTTAGACTACCTTGACGACTCCTTTTCTCCCTGCCGCTTTCCCATTTCATGTCTTGCAACTGCTTTGGCATTCTCTACAAGTTAGAATGTTTGCCGAGTGTGATTAAGAAGCAATAACGATCTGAGCTTGGGTGAGGGTACTTGAATCGTAGCACCACCAGGACACCAAGAATAAAATGGAATTCGTTTCTTATGTCTTCGTCGCTGGCTGCTCTCTGAGTGATTTGGTTGGGAGATCGTGGGTTGCGCAGACCTGCCCTTTGGCTTGGGTTGAGGCCTGCATCAAAGCAGAGAGCAAAGCAGGCTGCTTTGCAGTGATTCAGACTTCATTTGAGGCAAGCATGCTTTCTCAGAACCGGCTTGAAATAAAATTAAGCAGCCCCTGAAGCATCAGGTCCACCCTGAAAATGTGCAGAAGGCAGAGAGTTGACCTGCCATGCTGTTGATTAAATGCTTATATTTCCTCTCCAACCTATCCAAAAAACAAAAATGGTAGAGTGCAAGAAGGGGAGTTGATTTTATGACTGACGGTCCTCGCTTCCAACCTGAGAACAAGTATGCCACGACTTCCCTTTTGTTTTCCAATCACAGTACATTTGGGAGGAATGCAGAAAGGACAACCTAGCAATTGGTGTCCATTTAGCTTGAGCAGAAAACCAAAGGTATCAGGTTTCCCCCCCCCCATAACTCCTGGACACCAACACAAAAGGTCTATGTGGTGAATCACTGCCTCGACCTCCACCTGCCATTTCTGTGGATCCTGAGCTGCATCTTATTCAGCAAAAGCCTTCTGATGCATGTCCTTTGGATTCCACATCTCTTTAATATGGGATTGTATAATTCAGCTAACTGGTGGCTGTGCAATACAGTAATGCTTCCTTCAAACCTAACTTTCGGCAAGGTCCAGTGGTTGCTTCTTTCTGGAGGGAGATTATTAGACAAATAACTTTTGTATTAGAACAGCCTTTAGTATTCAGCGATGTACATGGTTTTTAAAATTATTGACCTCCTTCATGGAAATCCATTCCCATCTTCATGGTCATTATAAATGGCTGATATTACAACATTGGTAGGATAAACCCTTATCTCATATAATGCACTGGGCTGAGAACCTTACAATATTTCAATATATGAATGGGTGGCATAGAGACACCTATTCCAAATGAATATTTATTAAGATATAAGGTCTACCTCTGCTGAAGCTTCCATTTGAATCCTAGAAAATTGCACAAATGAGTTTCATACAAATCCATGCACTTACATTTTTAAAAAGATATACAAGTGGGTATATCTCTTGGCCCCATGTTGGGTACCTCTTTGGAGTATCCTTAAGCTGCAAGTGAGGGATATAACAACCATAGACACAGAGAGGGGACCCTTTCTGTCAGGCATGACATTATTACAATTTCCATGTCAAAGGTAGGGGACTGAGGGCTACCTTAAATGCCTAGCATACAACTGATCCTCAGTGTTGCCTACTTCCATGTAAGTATCTGGGGCCTGGTTTGAATCAGGACTGCCATGCAAGGGTAATGAAGATTTAAGCCTTCTACAACCACCAGAACAACAAAAGAGGTGAATAAGAATAAACCCCTGCTCAACTGGTAGCTTCGTCTGAACATTAGTAGCTTTGCCAGGGATTGAAGAAAAGTTGATTTCATGCTTTTTTAAATAAAATTCTACCAACATTCACAAAAGTCGTCACATTATGAATGGAAGGAACTTGAGGTTTGGTTTTGTTCTGTTTTGTTCTGTGAATCCAGGAGAAAGTAAAATGGACATATTCTGTCAACTGGGTAGAAGGCTTTGAATGCTTAGTTCAAAAGTCCAGAGTTTGAATCCCTGCATTTCCAGCCATGTTTGTGATCCTGAGTTAAGGTGAGTACCCCTTTTTTCTAACAGGCTCTTCATCTCTAACAGTTGTACAGCAGGCAGATACAACATGGTCTTCTCCATTGCCTTTTGGATTAGGGTGGTGCAGATGGGTAAGAATTTTGGTTTGGTTCATTTTTGATCAGGAAGCACAAGCTTTCTTCATGTTGGAGAAAGAAAAGAACATAAGATGTAAAAGCAATTGAAAGCAAGAGCAAGTAAAACAAGCAAAACTGGCAGACATTTCCATCCCTCAGGTTCTTCAAGACCTATAGCTGAGGTGAGACTTGAATCAGATTTCTGTGCCCATAGCTTGAACTAGGGCTTTTATTTTAAAAAACTTGTATCCTTGTATTTCATTGCCAATTATTTTAGCAGTTTAGTTTTATACATTTAAGGAATTATATTTGCTTTAGCGTAGTATGTTTTACAATTTTAATTTGGAGATTGGGTGGTATAGAAATGTAATAACTGAATTAGTAACTGTTCTTAGTTAACGTACTGCATCAGCTCAAATGCAGCATGTGTCAAAAGTAATGCATGAAAAGTGATTCAGTGATGCGCATTTGTTGCTTTTCTCAGACTGCTTTGATGCACTGCCCAGTTGTGTAATGAAAAACAGGGATATCCTTTGCATGCAGCAACTGTCAAATGGCAGGATAAGATCGATCTGGTGTTGTGCCTCGATTCAGATCCATGGCCTGAGAAACTCTGCCTACAAATGAAACCAAGGGCCGCACTTCCCTTTGAATGATCGCTTCTGTAGGCAGTGAAATCCCTGGCCATCGATCCATGTGCTGGAAAGGTGGCCTATTTCTGAGGGCTTCGTCCCCCGCCCTTCAATAACATTCCCAGGGTAGTTTGCGGAACATAAGAACTCAATGTTACAAATTTAATTCATAAATCCAAAATACATATAATTATACTAAAAACTGAAATGGTCCACTCACCAAGAGCAGCATAAGAGAAATCAACCAGCCTTGATTTTAAAAAGAACAACTTGAATTAAAAGACCTGAAAAACTTAATATAAATGTCTTTGATTGGCACCAAAAGGGAATTACAGGCAGTGCCCGGTAACCCTCCCTGGGGAAAGCTCCTTCAGGAGCTGCCTAGGGACCGAAGGATTGTTCCCCTACCCATTTTTGTAGCCACAGGTAGAGCAACTCCATAGAGGGTTACCCAGAAATGAACCCACTCTTTTGAAAGAACTTGTGCAAGGGATTGCTGCTGAAGGAAGCAGTAGTTGTGAGTCCATTCTGACACAAGACCAAAAAGAGATCGCACCTCCTGTGCGATTTAATGAAATAACAATGAACTTGGTGCAGTGATGGTGTCGTGTACTAGAAAAACAAAGCTCTGTTAAAAGTCAGCAGCAGTTGGCCCAGGAGTACTGCAAACCAGAAGCACTCCCAGTGCAATGATTTGTTCAGGATACTGTTTTCAAACACCCTGGGAAAATATGCAGCTTCCACAGCCATGTGCTTAAATCTGTGATGCCAGATTAATATGCAGAAGAGTTATAAACTATAATTATCAAAGCGCTTCTCTGCATGCTGCTTCAGCAGTTCCAGACTGGAATGTGGGTTGGGTTTGGCTGTTTGTACTTGTGGATAAACATCTGATACTAGATTGTTTGTTGGGGTACATCTGCGTGCAACAAGAAAACAACACACGCTGGATTTTATCTGCAAGGCACCTATGTTGAAAAGAGGGGTTTTGCCTAACTGGGGCTGAGGAAGGCTGTGGCCTTCTGCATATCTCCACCCCCACCCTGACTTTCTGGCTCTGCTTTCCCCCATGTTGCTGCTGCTCAGGCACAGAGGCAGGTGACAAGGCGAGGGAATGCTGAAACTCCTTGGCCAGCTTCACATGACACGGCAGGCCAAAGCTGTCTTTTACCATTGTTGGCCTTTCCTGTCATCCAAGCCCTGCCAGGGTATTTCCGCATGCAACATTTATACGTTAGAAGCAGCGGTCTGTGCCATGGTTTCTCGATCCCACAATGGCTTGTCGTGTCCTCCAAACCTGGGAAACCCAACTCACCATGGTAGCCGGCTGTTGCTAAACCAGAGAGCTGCTTGGCAAGAGTGGCCCATTGCTGTCTCTGCCAAGTGGCTAGCCAGAGAGTGCCAGGGGCAGCTGCCATTTCCCACAATACTCAGCAGCGCCTCCTCTACCAGGCCCCAGCCCTAAGAATCGTCTTTGGAGCAGGAATGAGCAATCTGCTGGCCAGCACTTGGAAAGGAGCAGTGCCGCCTGGCCAATCCCCTCTTTTTTTTTCTTTCTTTTCTTTGTTTGGATCAGGCACCCCACTTCCTGCCCCAGCGCCTGCTCAGCTCCCCTGCCTTCTCTGCAGCTCTTTAGGGCTCGAGCCATCTCTGCTTGCACATGGCTTGGCAGCTGTGGCAAGTAGAACTTGGCTTGCAAGCACCGCTGTCAAAGAGGGGAGCCTCATTCTTCCTGGTGCTGTTTCCTGGGAGAGGGAGGAGAGTTGCCATCTCTCAGATCCATTATCAGGCACATCAAGATGAGAGAGAGAGAGAGAGAGAGAGAGAGAGAGAGAGAGAGAGAGAGAGAGAGAGAGAGA
>JAIXND010000674.1:88608846-88827442 GCA_023646645.1 Varanus salvator macromaculatus
AGAGAGAGAGAGAGAGAGAGAGAGAGAGAGAGAGAGAGAGAGAGAGAACGAACCATGGTAACCACGTAGTGCTGCTGGTCATAATATGTGAACTCGGCCCTTGTGTGACACTTTGCTAGCAAGCATATCCACAGACAGACAGACTGACTGACTGCCTGCTGGTATGACAGTCTGGCCATCCCTAAACTTGCCTCCTCCACCACCAGTGTTGCCACAACCAGTGGCAGCTGCAGGCTGCTAGTCTGCAAAGAGACCCCACTCTGAGCCACTGGAAACTGACCAGACTGGTCAACAGGTAACCATATGAGAACTCTGCTGAGCAAAGTAACATCCTCATGGACTTCGGAGCAAAAGAAAGTATTTCAATTCCTATTTGATTTTATTTGATTTTTACTCTAGGGTTGAAACTACTTTACAGCAGTGATCCAGGCTTATTAATCAGCTACAGGTCCAGGAAATTACATGGGCCAAGGATTAAAAATCCTGAGTGATTCAGGACAGCTGGGCGTGCAGCTAGGACAATATAAAGGATTGTTATATTAGTGGCATGTGGCGGCTTTTTTCCTTGATTTATGGAAAATCTGGAGCAAGCCAGCCATTCTTTTCAGGAACCAGAAGTGCTTGAGAAGAACCTTGCTGATGTTTATGTTCATTAAGTCCTGTTCAGGGTGTGGCACCCGAGCAGAGGAGCAGCCCTTCTTTCAGGATCCGACACAACATGCTCAGCTCTGGGCTTGTGCCAATACTGAGCAATTATGCATTGCATTTTAGTTCAAGAGCCAAATTCCGTATCTTTCTTGTTGCTCTCCTCAGCACGTCTGTCCCGCTTGAAATAGATAGCTTATTAGCCCAGTTGCTGAAACACAAGCACCATCTGCTTTTTGTTTCACTCACTTTTCCTCCGCTATTTGCTCTCTTTTTAATGACATGTCCCGGCATCAAGCTGTTTCATCCAGAAAATCCCAAGAGCTGCAGCTTGTCAGAATTCTCAAGATCAGCTCTTCCGTGTTGTCTCTCTTGTAACTCCAGCAGGGCCCACAGCAGGTGGTGTGTGTGTGGGGGGGGGGGATTTTTCCAAAGGAAATGGCACATGGAGAAAGAATCAAAACCCCCCCCCCCCACCAGCAACCCACCCACCCACATGCACACCCATCTTCCACTTCTAAATTGCATTCTCAGTGGCTTCATGTGGGGACTGGAGGAAGAGTTGCAGAACTAGACACCAGCTGAAAGCACACGGAGAGGTCGGATGAGCAGCTGGCCATTTGCTCAGCCCATATTTCCGCTGCCTCCTTCCCACTGCAGGCCTTTGGACCCCACCTGGGGGCCCTGTAGAATGGTGAGCGCTGTGCTGGGGATTTTGCTGAGAGAGCAGGGAGTCACCCATCATGCAGAGACGCCTTGAGGCAGAGATGAGGCCCACAGGTAGGGCGATCACTTATTAATCATCAAGAAGCAAGCAGGCCATAGGAAGAGCCACTGGCCCATGTAGTCCAGCATTCTGCTCACCCAGCTCCCCACAGGATCCCACAAGTGGGAGAGAAGCACACAGCTCCCTCCTGGCCCAGTTCACCTGCAAGTGGTGCACAGCAGACACTGGTTTGCATGTGAGCTGCTTTATAAGTATGCAAATGTAGACATTATCATCGTTATTATTAGACCTATGGCCTGATTGAAGACCACTAGAAAAAGAACCTTTGTTGTGGTGGCCACATCTTTATGGAATTCTGTGTCTTAAGAAACATCCAAACTGATTAAAAGAATCTGCAATGAATTTTAACAAAATTCTTTTCTAAAAATGTGACTGAGTAGAAAAGATAGTACTGTATTTTTTGCTCTATAAGACTCACTTTTTTCCCCCTCAAAAGTAAGGGGAAATGTCTGTGCGTCTTATAGAGTGAATATGTGTGTGCAGCAAGTCTGTCAGATGTGCAGCCCATGGGGAAGTGATGGGGAATGTGCCTGTGATTATGTGCCCATTTGATTCAGAATATTTTTGTCTTGTTTTCCTCCTCCAAAAACTAGGTGCGTCTTATGGTCAGGCGCATCTTATAGAGCGAAAAATACGGTAATTGTTGACTTAGGTTTGACCCTAACCATAACCCTTACTTGATATTCTACATAATGTTTAAGAACCCTTGGTGTTTTTCTGTAATTTGTACTTGTATTAGTATTTGTTTTCTTTTTTCTTTCTTTCTTCTTTTTAAACTTTACTGTTATTAAGATAAAGTAAAAAGAAGGAAATAAACATCCAAGCCAACACATGTGGAAATTGTTTTATAAACTGATTGGACTATTCTTATCAATAGGTGCACACTCAAGTTTGGCTTTTCCTGCATTTCCAGCTACTGTCCTGCTGAAAATGGCTTGTACCTCAGCATTTGAACATGACTAATATAAATAGTTCTGGTGTCATTATCATTGCACTTAGTTGTATGAGCTTTCTTGCATCTTTTCTACCATTGCAGACAGGGGAAAAGTTCCCACCCTGCCATCTCTTCATGGTTTTGCTTTCTGTAGACTTCAAATATGGGTTACATAAACTGTCCATTGTCAAACAAAAGTAGCATGTTAAATATCAGCTCTTGTCAATACTAAACAACAGAAAATGTCACAAAATATGATAGCATTCAAAATATCACTCCAGGTCAATTCTCAAATTGGCAAGTCAAATGAGAGCTTCAAATACTTAAAGCAGATGTCAGGCAAACATTATCAGCTGAGAGCCAGTGTGGTGAAACAGTTAGAGGGATGGACTAGGACTTCTCCATGAAGATCACTGGGTGACTTTAGCCCAAAGTTACTGACTTTCAGCCTAAGCTACCCCAAAGGGTTGTTGTGAGGATAAAGGGAAGAGACAGGACTATGTAAGCTGCCTTGGATTCCTTGTTGAGGGAAAGAGGGATATAAATATAACGAATAAAAATAGAAATATGTATTGTAACATTTTGATCCCTTCCCTCAGCCAAAATGGCTCCCAGAGCAGTATATAAACATAAGAAATATGGCGGAACTTGCCCACAGGTTTACAATGTAAAGGGAAAGGGGGTTGGAAAAGAGACTCATAGAACAGGAAAGTTGGAGGAGGCCAACCAGGCCATTGAGTTGAACCCCCTGCCCAGGGCAGGGCTCCAGGGAGGAAAGAAAGCACATTCGGGCACCAGATTCTTGGCTGCAGAGTTCAGTAGGTCATGAGGCTGGATCTCAGCTCGGTGGAAGAACTGCTGCTTCCTCTGGAAGTCCTCCACAGGGGCTGTTTATACAAGGAAGGAGGTGGGGATGCCCTCGGCTGGAACTGTATCCAGGCACAATGCAAGGGTGTCTTGCTGCTCCTTCTTTCTCCAAATGGTCAGCAGAGAGAAAATACATGGAAAACCTTTGAGCATTCAGACCACATCATAGAACTCTAAATATCCAGTCCATGGAGGCTGTATGGAACCTCCAGGTTCACAAGCAGAATGCCAGTTACTAGGATGCACCAACAAAGATAGACTGTTAGCTCTGAGGCTTGCAGGGGAGCTGCATGTGGTTTGCTATGGTGGAAAGACAGGGACTGACTGCAGAGCTAGATGGAACCAGGAGCAATTTTCTTAAAGAGAATGTTGGTCATTGCCCTAGTCTCTACTGAGAAGACTTGTCCGTCTCTTGCAAAACTTGGCATAGACTTTTTTTTATTAAAATACAGTCACATTTACAAATCGTGTTTTGTCATAAAAATATTTAGGTGTTTACAAAATAAAACTAATACAGCAAAAAGCAGTATATCCAGAAATCCATAAAGCTGGTAAAAATAGTGTCTGGAAACGCACTGGTAGATTTT
This sequence comes from Varanus salvator macromaculatus, assembly GCA_023646645.1. Taxonomy (NCBI): domain Eukaryota; kingdom Metazoa; phylum Chordata; class Lepidosauria; order Squamata; family Varanidae; genus Varanus; species Varanus salvator. The sequence continues at coordinate 88,612,667 of JAIXND010000674.1, forward strand.
TACTCAGTTGTGAAGCATCGAAATGGGAGATTATTTTGCCATATGACAACCACACAGAATGTCCTGACTTACTATAAGAGGCCTCTCTGCTAAACATGCCATGATTAAGAGGGCCTTGAACCAAAATGTAGCGGCTGGGCTGGAGGCGCACCTTCAGACATGCGCCAAGTCCTTCAGGGCCAGCAACACACCCTTGAACCACGCTCAGCACCAACAGGCAGGCGGTGCAGTTGGTTTGGCATAATATGTTTGTGGTACAATGTTCCCCTAAGCATCCTCACTGCTGTGTTTTGTGCTGTCTTCAGCTTCCAGGCTGACGCCAAGGGCAGCCCCATGCAGTGCGCGTTGCAGCAATGCAGTCTAGACTCATGCACTTATTGGTACACAAGTCACTGTGGCCAAGCTGCCTCTGCTAAGATCTCAAGAAGCAGACAGGAGATGCAGTGAAGTTGGCTTTCTCACCCCAGCAAGGTATTAAATTTCACAATGGCATCACCCTCCTGCTGAGAGCACACAGACCTATTTGGCTCCAGAAAGGAATTTCAAATAATAATAGGGGGGCATTAAACTTTTCGGCAATGCTTCCTTAACAGAAAACACAAGGCTGGTACTTGGAAAGTTCAAAAGGTAAAAACCATTTCTCAGTAGGAGTGTGTTTGTGAAATGTAGACAAAAGGAACATTGCTAATTATTCCTGGCATTTCAGATTGGCTGTCTTTTGCTAAACAGATGACATAATTTGTGGCATTGGCAGTAAAATATTGACTATAAACAAGAGCCTATTAAAATTTTTATCATTCTGATCCAGTAAAGGAATCAGGGAATGTAAGCATGGGGAGGGGGAGCGGGGAAAACAGAGACCTTGATGGGACTGAGCATTAAAGCTGTGCGTCACATCGCACAAGTTACATTACGAAGTCCCATGGACTGTTGTTGAATTACCATATTTTTTGCTCTATAAGACTCACTTTTTTCCCCCTCAAAAGTAAGGGGAACTGTCTGTGCGTCTTATAGAGCGAATATGTGTGTGCAGTAAGTCTGTGCAGCCCATGGGGAAGTGATGGGGAATGTGCCTGTGATTATGCGCCCATTTGATTCAGAATATTTTTTTTTCTTGTTTTCCTCCTCTAAAAACTAGGTGCGTCTTATGGTCAGGCGCATCTTATAGAGTGAAAAATATGGTACATACCTACTAGTTTTCCTGTGGATTTAAACAGGCAGTTTGAAGACACAGTTATATGCACAGTGTTCCTGATGAGTAAACCCCATAATTACAGTGAATGGGATTTTGATAGGTGGGATCTGCCACGCAAATTCCAGCACTGGAGTGGAAGATCAGTATGTCAATCACATTTTGGGAAGGCTTGCTAAAATGGAAGTTGAGAGGCCAGTAACACTTTGTCCAGGATGCTATGTTGCTAAGGCGACACATGGTTAAGGTTGCAACATGAAAAGCATGGCTTGATTGTGATTTCTGAAATGAAACTTGTCCATAGCTATTAATTTAATCTATTTTCCTAGAATATAGAGTAGTAGAGTTGGAAGGGGCCATGAAGGCCATCGAGTCCAACCCCCTGCTGTTGCAGGACACCAAGTTACACCATTGAATTCAGATGGCTGTCCAGGTTCTTTTTGAATGTCTCTAGTGTGGGAGAGCCCAGCACCTCTCTAGGCAGCTGGTTCTACTGTCATAGTGCTCTGACAGTGAGGAAGCTTTTCCTGATGTCCAGCCTGAATCTGGGTTGTCACAACTTGAATGGATTATTCTGTGTCCTACACTCTGGCATCAGTATGAAGAGATCTTGACCTTCCTTTTTCTGACAGCCTTTGAGGTACTTAAAGAGGGATATCATGTCTTCTCTTCCCAAGGCTGAACATGCCCAGTTTCCTCAGTCTCTCCTCAAAGGACAATGCTTCCAAACCCTGGATCATTGCCCTCCTCTGGTCCCTTTCTAATTTACCTGCATCTTTCTTAAATCTTGGTGCCCAGAACTGGACACAATATTCCAGGTGAGATCTGACCTGACCTGTGATTTGGAAGTAATATTTCTGCTAATGCATCCCAAAATAGCATTTGCTTTTAGTGGCTTTATCACATTGCTGCCAAAAGCCAATAGCTTCTCTTTCTCCAGAAGAACCCTCAGAAGTCAGAGCAATACAACAGTGGAACCGGCTGCCTAGAGAGGTAGTGGGCTGCCCCACACTAGAGATATTTCAAAAAGAAAACCCCAAAACTGGACAGCCATTTGAGTGGGATGGTGTAACATGGTGTCCTGCAACAGCAGCAGGTTGAATCCAATGGCCTTCTTGGCCCCTTGCAACTCTACTATAATTCTATGGACAATGTCAGACAATTGGGTCTGTGTTCAATTTGGAAAGCTGCAAACTGAGTAAATTCTGATTTAAAAACACAAGCTGAAATAATCACTCCCCTAACTATCTATGCCAGTCCTAGAATCAAAATATCTCAATTGGGGAATTAATGGGCAACACAACAGCTGAAAGGGGTTATTTTCCTGGTGTGCTTTTTGTGGGCTTCAGAGCAGCATCAAGCCAGCCACTGTAGGAAACAGGACACTGGACTACAGAGGCTTTTGGCAACAGATCATTGGCCACTTACGACAGGAATATGTGAATTTGGTGCCATATGTTCATTTTGGCAAGTCAGAAATCTAGGAAGTGTCTTGCGGAGAATCTCAGCAGATGGAGCATCTGGCTCAGTGCTCCATTGCTCAAGCTGAGCAAAAGATTTCATTTTCTGTACAAGCAAGAGTAGTTTATCTGATACTTAACATTTCTTCAGATCAGTTATCCTCCTGGATTAATTTGATTGCTTGATCCACATGATTAATGTGGATTAATCTGGTTAGTTAATTTCGGTTGTGTGACATTTAGGGCCCCTCCACATGAGGCAATTATGCTGTTCTCATCATTTCCCACCCAGGGAGTTTGTGGGCGTTTTACATAATCATGTCAACCTCCAAGGCCTCTTCTATGTTTTCTGGGTATTTCTGCAGCTTTGAACAATGAGGATAATTAGCCATTGGGCTTCTCATCATGAGTAGTTTAACCCACCATTTAACCAAGGCTTCTTTTTCAATCATCACTGCAGAAGGAAGAGTTTGGCCTTTGCCGGTTTTTTATCCCTTTCCCCCTGGAGTTTATATTTCTCCGACTTCTCATATATTATCTGAACCACCACAAGGTGGCAATGTGGAATAGGTGCCATATAGCTGCAGCTGAATTGTAACTTTGGTAGGAAGCTTTCATTCTGATCTGTTACGAGTTTGAAATATTTCCTTGTTTTGGAAAAAGCTGCAGAAGTGGCTGGAAAGGAAAGGCCCTGGAGGAGGAGGAGGAGGAGGAAAGGCCCTGGAAACTTCCACAAGTGAGGGATCACAAGTACACAATAAATGCTCATTAAATGGAGGGCTTGCAACAAAATGAACTTGGATTTTTGCAGTTCTGCTATAAAGTACTGCAATGCAACCTTGTGCTTGCATAAGAGAATGCAGAGAAAGGCGAAAATGAACTGTGTGCAAAGGAACATATCTGAAACCTGCAAAGAGTCCCGAAGCAGAATCTCAGTAAAGTAGTGCATTAAAAGCCAGCTGAAGAAAAGCCCTCAGTGAGACATCACAAAAGTCAGGGCATAGGTAAGCATTTGTGTTCAGGAAATGGGGCCTGAGAAGAAGGTACAGAGAAAAAACTGAGCTACGATGACACAGGAGGCAATCAGATGACAAATGAAGACACAAGAAGAATGAAGAGTTAGGCTGCAGTACTAAACACTTTCCTAGAGTAAGCCTGACTTCAGACAGCAGGACTTGCTTTTGAGTAAACATGCGCAGGATTAAGCTGCATGACTAAAATTCTGTTGGGTCTTTGCTTAGCAAAAAGGTACATAGGACAAAAAGGTACATAGGACAGAGAGGCCGTTTTTCTCCCTCAAGCTGTTCCGAATCGCATTTCCAGCAAGAGAATTGGCTTCACTATAGTGCACTCGTTATATTAATATCCTCCTGGTATTTACAGCATATGTTTCATTGTTACTGTTTTATGGAGGTTGGTAAAGCTAGTATGACAAATTAATTATGTGCCGGCCTGACATCCAATGGTTTTTATGAAGAATCATTAGATACAACTCGCTGCACTTTTTTAGTGGACTGAGGAAAATTAAATGCTTTTGCAGACACAATTAAGACACAATACAAGCTCCATTATTAAATCACATGATACCTAGATTAGGAATTGTCAAAGGTAATTTGTCTAACATTTCTCTTTCGACTGCCTAATCATAACAATGTATTTGCAAAGGCCCCATTAGGGGACGATGTCAGGAACCTCATTCCATTAGTCTAATTTTCTCCATAAATCTGTATTAACTCAGGGAAGCATTTCAAACTGTTTAATTTTTTATTGCCCCCCCATCTCCCCCCCACACTAAAAATAAATGTGTGTACTATATGTGTGTGTTAGGTTGGCCTGGTGGGACACTAAGACAAATAAAATGCTCTTACCAAGCAGAGGTTGAAGGAGATAGCGAAGAACGAGTGCAGCAATAGGAGCTCTCAGAAGTAAGCCCCATTGAGTTCAATAGGACTTAGTGCAGTTCGGGGGGTGTCAGATTGTAGCCTAAACACAACACTGCCCAAATTGGGATGATGAACATTGCCTATTTGTTTAGCTTTGCGCTCCACGTACACACTCCTTTTCACTGCCACTTGTTTGGGTCGCACAAGGATTTGTTTGTATCACACAGCTGCTTGAACCCATAGCCACAGATTTACACACGTGTGCACGCACACACTCACCACCACCAGCAGAAAGCTCTCTGCCCACTACAGACTGAGCTGGACCTAGCCAGGCTTGCCACACGCGATCTCTCCCACCCAAACGCAGCCCAGAGTCGAGCTATGCGATCCACACCCACAAGGCGTAGCAATGGCCACCGGTTTGCACAGCTTTAAAGGAGGATTGGATGAATCTGTGGAAGAAAAGGCTTCAGGCTGTGTGCCCCATCAGTAGCAGAGGCAGCGTGCCTGCCTACACCAGTGGTTGGGAACTTGGGCAGGTAGGCGCTGTTGTGCCAATGTCCTGCCGGAGCGATGCTATAGGCAGCTGCTTGGACACTGTGGGAATGGAGAGCTGGACTGGATGGGCCACTGGTCTGATCCAGCAAATGCTTTTTGCTTAGCATGTGGTAAAAGAGGCAAATACACTAAATGTGCCACTATTCTGACAGAGAACAGGCATGGCTGGCTGAAGCATGCTAGGAGTTGTTTCCCAGCAGTTTTTTCTGTCTAAGCATGCATAGAATTTAGCCCTAAGGCAGTCTTCTCCAACTTGGTGCCCTCCAGATGTTTTGGGTGATAACTCCCAGAATTTCTGTACTGATTGGGGTGGCGCGAGTCGAAGGGCAAACCCTGTGGCAGGTGCCAAGATGGGGAAGACTGATTTAAATATTCCTTGTGATTTTGGTGTATAGCGGTGCTGAAAGGTCGAAAGAAACCCAGTCTTATCAGTACACCTGTGTGGGAAAGGGAATTTATGATGAGTTCTTCCTAGCTTCTCTGGGTGATCAGTACAGGATTACTGCAGATAATAATTGGAGAATGGAGAAAAGTGGGAGAAGAGAGCAAGCAAGGCAGAAAGTAGAGAAGCTGAGCAGGAGGAGAAAAAGTCAAGGCAAAACAGATCCTTGCAGGACAGAGGAGCAAAAGAGGCTGAACAAAGAATAGAATGCTGAACTGGCAGCCTGGGACAAACTCTCAGAAGAGAGAAGAACCGAGGCAGAATGGTCTTCCTACCTCGCAGCCACACTGGCCGAACAACACTGGGTAGAGACCATCTTAGAAGAATGTGTTCCACAGGCTGGGAATGCATACAAGAAGTCACTGCGGACAGGGAAGGGCGCCGCTTCAAAAACACGAGAAGGATCAGGCCCTGAAGGAGCCTCTCAGGCATGCAGTTCTGACCAGAGACAGCCTTGGCACCAAGGAGCACAAAACCCAGCAGCAGAAGGCCAACATTGAAAATCTGTGCTCCTGTGGAGTTACAAGGCTTCAATAAACCACTGCTTATTAAGCAAATCACTCCTGTTTCCATCTTGGGGACTTCGATGGCCCCTTCCAGTGGAAGGCATGGCACTCCCCGCAGCGTTCAAATATTGGTAATCAAATCTCAGTTCACCTCCCCTGCTTTTCTCAGAAATGATGCAAGTTAATCCAAGTACCATCTGTCCCTCTGCTTCCTCTGCTGCTCCAGAGCATGCCAGGTTAATCGGTTGTTGTGATCATTTTTTTCAGGTTTCTGGACTGGACTTCTCAGCAAGCAGTCGATCACACACAGGAGAGGAACATTTATTTCAGAATTAGAAAGGGATTTGAAGCCTCCAGATGGTGTGTTAAATTGCATCGCTAGTAAATTATCTGTCTGTATTCACTGGAGGTACTGAAATTATTAGTAGAGTGGTAGAGGCTCAAACCTTTAGTTATCCCACTGAGATAATGTCAGTGATGAGATCATTTCTTTGAATGTTGCGAATTCGGGTATTTCCCATGGACCAACGCTCTACTCAAGGTGCTTCATTATCATGGGATGTGATAGAAGTCCCTTCCTTAAGTGTGAATAGCCAGAGAGGATGGGAAATAGGCTATGTGTTCTTGGGACCTGGCCATGATTTAGAATAGCATTTCTTGTTTTCTTCGTAGCAGAAGGCCTACTCAGGGTCAATTAGATTAATTTACAGTGCAACTGTTTAGAAGTCCTGAGTGCATTATCCTTGCATTTGAAAATTTGACATTCATTGAGGGACTATGAGAATCCCAGACTATAATAGTCTCAGTTATCAAGGAAGAGTCTTCTTAAAAACAGCAACAGCCACTGTGTTGGATCATCTTGTGAGTTGCTTTAGGTGGCCTTTATCCAATGTGTATTTGGGGAAGCATCTGAATGAACAGAAATAAGGATGCTCGTGGGGAATCTAGAGTAACTATTTTCAATCAGCAGCAAGGGAAGGCCATGAAGAAAATGGGCAGTTCAGGCAGAAGGAGGGGATTTCCAGAAGAAGGCAAAGGAGTTAGTCCTATAGCTTTTAATCTGTCAATGTTCCAGTTAAGTTCGGCCAGTGGGTGGGTCCACACAACATGTTACGTGCTTGGGAATTTTACCCATGCACGGGGGTAAAACGCCTCCAGCCTGACACTCAGGCACAGCAGAGGTTTTGTGTCCCCACCTCCCTCCCCTCGCCTCGCCTCCCGCCTTCATCCCTCCTGCAGTATCCCAGCAGACCCTGTAGGAGCATCCAAGATGTCCCCCGACCCCTGGCAAGCCGTTCCGTGCAGGCCGCAGCCTGACCTGAAGAGAAGCACTGGCTGAGGTGGCTTAGAAGCCCAACCAGAGTGGCTTAGAGACTGCCCTGTGCACAGAGTGCCATGCTTAGACAACACCTAAATCACCACGTTAGAGACTGCCATGGCTTAATCGGTTGTGTGGAACCAGTCTGCGTGTTTTAAGTATAGACATTATTATGGGTTTATTGCCAGATTTGTGAGTAGGCCTATCAGTGTGATTTGCCTTGAGGAAACACCTAATCAGCATCTGGAGTTGGCAAAAATAATATGTTGATAGCCTTTAATAGTCAGAGGATGTCCATGGGAGGTAAGAAGATGAAGAGGACATAAAAGTTGACTCATCTGGATTCACTTTCCAGCAAAAGAAAAGAATCATAGACTGATGTCTGCAACTGGTAAAGACAGGGAGAGGGAGAGGGAGAGGAGGGTGCTCAGACTGTGCTCTCTAAGCATCAGCTGTTTCTACCTGACTTCCTAAAGATAGAAGGTGGGAACAGTGGACTCAGCTGCTTCTCAAAGCATTCAAACTGTGCTTCTGTCTATGGTCAACCTGAAAATATGCATCAAACAAAAATATTTCAAAACGCCAATAAACCTCCAGGGATCTTCCAGAGGCAATCTACAGGTAAGCACTGTGCCCCTAGAACTGCTTACTTCTGTGGGAGAAACATGCCTGTTAAGGTAAACATTACCTCAAGCTTAGTTTAGAAGATCGCTTGGCTTGTAACTGACAAGGCAGGGTTGCAATGTGTTAGAAGCAGCCTGAAGCTTCGAAAACTCATGTGGTGCAGAGGATGTCATCACTGAAATGCCAAATACTGGTTAGTCATTGACTTAACATTCTGTCAAAGGATTATGCAGCACCTGTATGACACCCTTACTCCACCAGGCATGGAAATGTTCTCAGAACAAGGATGTATTTCAGGAGTAGAAAACCTATAGCCCTGCAGGCATTGTAAAATACAGCCAGCAGGACAAGGAGGGGAGATGGAAGGCCACCCATCCCCCATGCCTATGCGTTGGCTGTTTCTATTATATTATGTATGTGTGGTTTCTTTAAAATATTTGGGGAACAATTCCACCCTTTGCATTATCTGCTTGCATCTCTTAAAATGTAAGTCTCAGAGCAGGGGTGGGCAAATGTCCCCCTCAGGCACAATGATGCTCTTAAATGCATTTCATGGTGTCTTCTGAGGTCTCTCGCCTATTTATATCCTTTTTAAAATAACAAAATGCTTCTCTGGCAGTTGGGTTTCCTTCAAAGCACAGTGAAGGCCACTTGCTGCTCTTATCTTCTTTTCTCTCTGGGCCACATGGGTGTCTTTTGAGGAAATTAAGATGGCGAGCCACTGCAGGCCGAGGCTCTCACCTGCTGCACATCCATTTTGTGGTTTTGCTGAGCGGAGTTTAGCAAATTGCCAGATGTGTCCATGGGCTCCAAAAGGTGACCTGCCCCTGGTTTCAGTGACTGGAGGCAGGATATTTGATAAAATGATCGAACACAGGATGGGAGAGTAGAAACTTTACCACAGCACTGTTGCAGTTCAGCCGTGTGAATATTTCCCCTTCCTCAGCAGTCACGACCACCAACCTTTCCAGCAGGCTTTGCTGAGGGAGAAGGAAGAAGGAAGCAGGGCCCTTCCACCTTCTTTCCTCCCTATTCCTTTCCTCTTGTGTGTCATGCCTTCTTCCCTTCCTCCCTCCTTTCTTCTTTCCAAGGAACTCAAGGTAGCTTACATAATTCTCTTTCTCCTCTCATTCTTATCCTCACAAAAACACCTGTGTGAGGTGGGTTGAGTTAGTGAGGACTAGAACCCAGATCTCCTGAGTCCCAGCCCTGCACTCTTAGCCACTGTGCCGTTCTGGATCTTCCCTTCCTTCCCTTCCCCCTTTCTTTCTTTTTAGATTGTGGGCAAGGACAATCTGGTGGGCAGGGATGGTCTTATTTTAATAAATGCATCTAAGCTGTCCTGGGGGCCATTCTATCCGAGGAGCAGGATAAAGACACATCAATCAATCAATCAGATATTGGAACCAGTTGAGTATACATAAGATAAGAGAAGCAAAAGATCTGTGTCTGGTATACAAAGACCTGTTTGCTGTCCAGTAGCATGTTCTCCCTTCTTCCCCTTGGGAACACCCGAGCCCCCCCAACACAGAACAGCCTGCTTCGAGATTCCTTTTGGCCACTGGGAGGAGTGGGTGGGACCTCTGGATCTGTGCACCGCTGCCCCGTGTGGCGAGACACAGAACTGCATGCTGGAGCAATGGCTTTGGCTGCTGAGTACCCTCTGACTAGCCTTCCCCGGCCCATCCAAACTGGCCTCTGCACCCTCCTGGGGCTGGCAATGAGTATGTGAGGCTTTCCATCTCCTCTGGACCTTTGTTGGGCTCAGAGCTCCCTTTGGACGATGACTGCCCCAGCTCCTTCTCCACGGGCAGTTTCCAAAGCCATGGGCTGAATGTTGGGAAAAGGAGGAAAGATGGGACTTTGGGAACTCCCAGAATTAATTTCATAGCTTTCTAGACCCTACAAGGCCCAATGTGTGATCTCTGGCAACTGCGTGTGTGTGCAGGCGCATTTGAAGTTGGGCATTTGGAGTGCTGTTGCTCTCAGCCAGTGCTGGATCCTGCCCTAGAGGGACCTAAACCAGAAGCTTTCAGGGAACACCTCCTCAGCGAGGGTCTCTTCCCACCATCTCCTGTTGCTGTTTGCTCTCCTTGTTACTCCCACCACTTGCTTACCTCTCAGCTGGGGGGAAACAGGTAGTGGCAGCTCCTGTCCTGCTCCTCACCATCCTCTGAGCCAGAGAAAGAGGCCGGCAAACAAGAGGACCGCAAGGGTCAAGAGAAAGGGCAACTGCCGTGCGCTTTTTTCTGTGGGCCCCTGCTGGAGTGTGGGCCCCCAGAGCAAGCCCAGCCCTGCCTCCCTCTGATGCCAGCCCTGCTTTCAGTGACTGGGTTATTGATTTATGTAAGGAAGGGCAAATCTTGAGTTGTGAATGTGCTTGAGCCAGAAACCCCAGAAGAGGCTGCAATTTAGTGCATGGACAAAATTAACCACAATAATTTGCTCATTGTTCAGAACTGGTGAGTAACTGGGCTTTCTCCATTTGAAAGGCCCCCAACATTGGGGAGCAGGTTGCAGAGCTTTGGGGGAGAAAATGCCAGGACATTTGCTGGGGAAGGCATGTGAGCAAAGTACAACCAGAGCCAAACATTTAGTTCTGCCAGCACATATACTATCGACTGTATATAGTAGTGAAGTACTGAACAAGGGCTGGGAAGACCCCAAGAAAAATCCCCCGCTCTGTCATGCCGGCTGGGGAAAGCTGGGAATTGTAAGAGTTGCTTCTGTCTAAATATGCGTGCAGGGTTGCCTGAGAGTCTGAACCAAGGAATAACACCTTTATCATGGCACCAGTTTGCCTCTGATAAAATGTTCTGCTCCACAGAAGCCTGTACCTTGGGCTATGCTGAAAATTCCTTTCACATTTTGTTTCCATAAAATGAAATACTTTCATTCAATCTGATAGGGAAGAAACCACTCTTTTACAAATGTTTGGGGGAAGGTGGGGGAAATAGTGACATCTTCCTGGGTGGGGTGCAAGGTGGTAAAGAAACACGTGTGTATGGGTGTGTCGTATTTCGGTGCAGGGTGGTCTGCAGCCTCCCTGGCTTCCCACACTTCCCAATCAAATCCCAGAGAAAATGCCATGACTCCTCCCCCATGTGACCTTTTTTCCAGATCAGGAAATGCAGGCAGCCGGACAGGCTGCTGAGCGATGGAGAGATGTGTGATGGAAAGAACATATACACACAGGGCCAGCGTGCATTCAGAAACAGACATTCTGAAGAAATACTGGGAGGATGAGCTGGAAAAGATGGAAACCTCTTTTTACAAGGATCAAAAATGAAATTGGTGCACAGCAGTACTTGTGACCTAACCGTTGTTAGAATCAGATGTAGTAAGAACCTTATCAGTAAGCGTGTGCATTTGGAATATATTCCATCTTCTTGATAGCAGCCTGCTCCCAGTTTATCTTGTCTTGATGCTTCCCTCCCTGGAAACAGCATTATGCAGGAAGACTGTGCACGCTTCTCGTCCTGAGCACACCACACCCCGCTCGGTCCAAAGAGGATTGAGCTGGCAGAACATTCAAGGATCAGGCTGTTAAGTCTCCTTTGATGCCCATGTGTTTCTGGAAATGAGAGCAAGATTTTGTTTGGCTTCTAAATTAGTCTCATTTTTATAGTGCTCCTTAACAACTTCCACAGGAAATTTCAAGGGGCATGTTGGCAGGCAGCGATTCCAAGCAGAAACTATCTCATCAGGAGGCTTAAAAGGTAAGGATGTGCTGTAATTATCTCTCTTGCATGTTGGCAAGATTTCAAGAGGCCCACCACAAGCTAAACGGCACACTGTGGTTATAAGAGCAGCTAATGCTCTAATTGAGGCAGTTGGGGCTTTTAAGGAGTTTTCGTTGTAATTAGACGTCTGGATCCCAAGTACACCCTTTTACGTGAGTGAAACACATGAACAACCAAAGGAGTCATTAAATGCCCCATTCAGCCCCGATGCTCGCAGCAACCAAATGAGGCAATTAAACCATCCAGCTTAATTCCACTTTGCTTAAGTTCATGAAGCATGTAGAATGCAAACAGAATTTCACAAGCAATTTATTTTCCTTAAAAACACACACACACAGCAGTAATTTTGGTAAAATAGTAAAAAGCAAGGTCCAGCGGGCAAATATCATAGGTAAGAGAAAATAAGTGGGACTTGCAGTAGCATCTAGCAATGTAAGCTGCCCTCCCGGTGCTCATCATGGTGGCAGCACATCAGCCATGCCCACTTCAGGATACTGCTCCGTTCCATCTCCCACTCTTGTTCTCTATTTCTCTTTTCTGACAGCATCCAACATTCTGAGTACGCTCAGTTGTCCTCAGACTTTGACAGGGGAGAGTTTGTTGGTCGGGTTTTTTTAATGGTTGTACTTGTACCAACCTTGGGATTCCCGTGATCGGCTGGCCCTCTCCTCCTTGTTTCCGAGTTGAGCCATCTTGGCTACTGTTCTGTTGGCACTGAGCAAGTGCAGTGTTGCAGGAGTGCTCTGTGAACGCCGGTGATTCTGTCAAAGACACAAAGAAACAAACAAGGCTGGGCTGCCACATAGGGCAAACTGTTAGTAAAAAAGAATGGCCCCATTGACCATGGGAAGAATTGCCTTCTCTCATTGGATCTTCCCCGAACCACTGGCCACTGGTTAGCTCATCACTGGGGGCTGTTCTTTAGGTGGTCCCTCCTTCACAGGCCAATCAGGATGAGGGAAGCACCTTTTCTGCAGTTGAGCAGCCCCCAGAGATGAACTTGCGTGCACCTCCTGCTGCAAACACACCTGGTCCCTTCTTTGCTGTCATTTCTGGGCCAGGTGAAGTGATGTTTGCTTGGTGTTGCTCCGGTAGTGAGTTTGTTGTGGTTTGTATTTCATTATTTACAGAGCAATCCTACAGTCCCTGGAGCTGTAGCATATGTTGCACCAGAAGCCCTCATGACTTGTGGGGTGAGGGGGACTCTGCGCTCTCATCTCTCCCCCGCCACTTGCGGCAAACATGAGGTTTGCTTCTGGAGGTCACAAGGGACCTCAGCTGTAAGAAGGGACAGCTCTGCCAGGCAGGGAAGGGAGATAAGTAGGGTCTGGCATCTGTTGGATGTTATGGTCTCACAGGCCCTAGACTGACCCTCGGGAGCATGACTTTGCTAGAGGAAAAAATGGCAGATGAGAATAAATGGAAGGAGGGAGGGATGCATAGGCAAAAATTGCCTCTGTTGTTCCTCTGACTTGCAGGAAGCAGCCCAGCAGGGATTGGGATACATGGAAGCCTCCAAGATCAGTGGTTTCTGGCTAATGGGCAACAATCCTGTATGTATGTATGTATGTATGTATGTATGTATGTATGTATTTAAAGCTTTTCCATTCTGTCCCCTACAAATGTCTCAGGACAACTTCCAATAAAGTAAATCTGTAAGACTGTGCTTCTGATTATTTTATTTGTCCGATAGTTGGTTACATTTTCATTTCATTTGCTCTTTGGTTGACTTACAGCACTATCCTAGAGAGATGTTTACTCTGAAGTAAATCCCACCATGTTCAGTGAGGTTTAGCCCCCAGTATACGTTTTCAGGAATGCAGCCACGTTGTTTTAATAGAATGCTCTCTTGGTGATGTTTATATTATCGTTATTTACTGTCGTCTACCTTGAATTCCACTTTGTTATTTGAAAGGTGGTTTTAACAAGTTTTAAACAGACAAATGAACACTTCTCTGCAGCTTCAGAGAACAGCTCTTCTTGCCAGCGTAGTGTGGTGGTTCCTGGGACCTGGGAGCAAATAATTTCCAGCCTTGGAGCCAGACATCTGAATGATCCTGTGGCTGCCAAGACACTGCCTAGAAGTGATAGGGTTGTGCTGTACAATGGTTTACATTTTGGAAATTTGCCTTAACATCAGCAAGGGATACCAGAATCTACATTTGAAATTGCCAAAATTTCTGGACAGGCTTGAGGTTGTCAAGCAGAGCAGAAAAACACCCAATCCTCATTTAATAAAAAATTGAACAAACACAGTACCTTGCATAAGTGTCCACTCCTCTTTTCCACATTTTCTTGTCTTACAATCTGACATTGAAATGGCTTTTATTGCCATTACAAGCACTTGATGTAAATACGATCCTCAACACTAATTAGTGAATAGATGATTTGATTTTATATTGGTTTTTATTCAAATTATGATTGAATGGTTGCAGTGGATTAGTATTATGTGTTGAGTGTTAATATTTTATTTCCCTTGTTAATTGTGGTTATTACCTTGGAAGTTACTATGGATATTATTATGACTGTGTTTTCTGCTGAAAACTATTCTGAGAGCATTTGCTACAGAACAGTCTATAAAAACTTTAAATAAATAAATAAGGTGTAAAGTAGTCTTACTGTGGTACAAAACTTAGATGAACAAAAACAAACTGGCACTTGCTGGTTATAACTACTCAGACCCTTCACTGTGACTTTAATAAGCCCCGGAGCAACTCACTGCCTCTAGACATCTCCTATGGTAGGAGGAGCTGAAAGGAGTCCACCTGTGTGCAATTCTAGTTCTGCATGATTTCAGATTAAATACACCTATTTCTGGAAAACTCCAGAATTTGTTGGTGAGCCTTTCTAATACTAGGCATCCCAATGGCCAAGGAGCTATAAAGTTGTACAGAAGCATCAATCAAGGCTGGGTCATTAAACAAAAAATTGCAAACTAGGAACAACCTCTAGAGCACCATTCAATATCTTATCAGAAAATAAAGAATATGTATGGTTCAGCCACAGCTCTGCTTGGAGAAGGATGTCCATCTCAGTGACTGGTAAGGAGGGAATTAGTCAGAGATGTGAGCAAGAGGGTCATATCAATGCTGAAAGGGCTGGAAGGATCTGCAGCTGAGATGGGAGAAACTGGTCACTGGAGAGTCATTGCCTGGATGCGCCACAAAGCTGGGCTTCGTGGGAAAGCGCTACGAAGAGAGCCATTGCTGCCACAAATCCACTATCAAAGCCTGTGCATCTGCACGAAGGCATGTGGGACACACTGCAAACATGTGGGGAAAGCCTCTCTGAACTGATAAGACCAAGGCTGAGCTTCCTGGCCTTGCTCGAAAATGCTCTGCATGGCAGAAAGCCCTGAGAAGGCTGTCAAGCGGCTGCCCCATGGCACTGTGAAGCGGCTGCCCCATCGCACTGTGACGCCTTTCCTTGGCAGGGACACTGATCGAGACTGAGGGCACAATGGAAGGAGACAAATAGCAGGCAATTCTAGAGGAAAACCTGTCGCCTGCTGTAATGGACCTGGGACTGGGGGGGAGGTTCACCTCCCGCAGGACAATGACCCTAAGCATCACCCACAGTAACAGAGTGTTTTAAGAGCAAGCATTTGAACACCTCCGAGTGGCCCAGTCAAAGTCTAGCCCTCAGTCTGACAGCATCTGTGGCAAGACTCAGAAGCTGCTGTCCATCCAACCTGGCAGAGCTGGAGCAGTTTTTCCGGGAAAGCGGGCAAACATTGCAGGATCCAGATGTGCAAGGCTGATACAGACTTATCCAAGAAAGTTTGCTGCTGAAATTGCTGCCAAAGGTCCTCCTGCCAAATAGTTGTTGTGCATGCGTGTTAATGCTTATGCAACCGAAAAGGACCCAATTGTTTTTGTTTACTTCTGTGCTGTAATAAAATATCCTGCTCCTTTGCAGTCTTTAGTTTTTTGAGTACATCTAGTGGTAACAGTAACTTTGATATCCATTTCAATTCCAGATTGTGATGCAATGAAATATGGAAAAGTCAAAGGCTGGTAAACACTTCTGCAAGATGCTGTACATTCAAGCGAAATGCATTCAGGCGAAATGCATTGGAGCTGTCCATGCTGCTGTATGAGCAATCAGAGCCTGTTACTCTATGAATTTAATGCTGGAGTATCAGAATGTTGTTTCTTGGGGCATCTTACATTGCTTTTGATGTTATGATGTTATGTTTTCTACATTTTGCAATGAGCCGCTGCAAAGGTTACCCTGTTCCTGCAGTGTAAGGTAAAATTGCACAAATACGCAAGCCAAGGTTCCCAGTGTTATCATCCCACTGACTTCCTGTTTCCCATCAGATTTCGGGGACAACCCATCATGCAGAGAGCAAAGTCGGCTCTTTGGCTGCTTTTTAGATCTAGTTCTAGCACAGACTGACTTCTTTATAAGGACAGGACTTCACTCCCTGTTTCCCCTTGTCCAGTGCAAGGAAAGCAGATGGGTCATTTCTGCCCAGCTCCAGGTTGGGGATACAGCCTTTCCCAACTTTCAGGTGTTTTTCATTGCAATTCCCAGCATGACTGAGCTTTGCTGTGCTAGCTATGGCTGATGGGGACTGAGGTCTGCAGCACTGGCAAGGCAGTATGTTGGGGAAGGCCACTTTTGGGCATCTGACTTCCACAGAATTGCAACACCAGAGAGTTGTGGACTGTGCTTTGCCTGGTCCTAAGAGATACTGCCTCAGGACACCACACCAATCATTCTATTTATTCACATATCATGGTGATAATCATGGGCTTCTACTCATAATTCACTGGGAAACACACCTCCAATTAACCCATGGTTTATTGCTGCGTCAACTGCTGGATTGTTTGGGGACTAGGTTCTCATGTCATGCTTACAATTTCTGACTGGGCCAACTGGAGGTCGTTTTACAGATAATTGAAGTGACTCATCATTAGTAAATTCATGCTTTGTCACTGTTGCACACAATCTGGGTTGCAGAAACCTTTGAGTCAGAGTTTCTGCATCTCTTAGCAGTCAGAGGCACTGAAAAGCGGTGGATCCCTGAAAAGTGAGTTAGATCAACCACAAGCCCATAAGTTTGACAACTGCCAAGAGAATTTTATGACAGGGTGGCACTTAAATGCTGTAAAAATGTGTAAAATAATAGTGAGCATTTTATGTTAAGAACTTTTTGGATCCTGAGAAAATCCTGAACTGTGCCTGGATAGAAATGCCACATTTCCTCATCTTTCTGGGTTCCTGAGCCTTTCTTTGCTATTGATAGGGATGCTACAGTTACCCTGGATGCATCCGAGGCTCTGATACACAATGGAGGCACGGGGCTTTCCTCTTAGAACACAGGTTCACCTTTGTCATTTGGATGCTGAACTTGTCTCATTTTGCTTATCTCAGGAGAATAATGGCTGTTTTCTATTAAAAAGAAAAGATTCAATTGGTGTAGGGGGTGGAAAGTTATCGCCAACATAAGGCTATTTATAACATGTCAAACAATAGCCGACCTTGGACAACTACAAACGTTTGGACAGCCCAGTATTCTCCTTGCCTTGGAGTATTCTATACCCTCCCAACAGCCTGGGGCTGCCTTCCCTGGCGAAGGCTGCCAAAACTGTTGCACCAGGGTGGAGACATCAGCAGAAAGCATAAACAAAGGCAGAGTCAAGGCGAGGCAAGTCCCTCCTGTGTTTTGCAGGGGCTGCAGATGGCATTTTGTTTTCGTTCCCCAAAAGCTTTCCTTTTACACGTCTTTCTGGTTGCTCTCCCCCCCCCCCCCTTTGGAGAGGCATCGCAAAATGGATTTGTTACTTGCCATCGCATTGATCGCATGCAGATTTTTCTCCCACAGCATGACTGTGTGTCCTCTTTCCCTGAGGACTACGCTGTTTTGAAGTAGTGGGGAGGGGAGGTTGGGTCTGTTTGAAGGCTGTTGGCTCCAGCAATGGTTTAAGCTTAATGGTCAGAAGCGGGAGCTGGGCCTTGAACCTGCCCATCCACAGCACTTTGGAAGCAAACTGGGTGAGGAATACACGGTCTTCCACTCTGTGGTGGGATGTGTCAAATTTGCATCTAGACATATACATTAGTGCATCTAAATGACCTGCACATCACTTCTGGCCTTGTTCTTGGTGAATCAAGTGGCCAGGCTCTGCCTGCTTCTCAGTGCTGGATTAGGAAGCAAGGGGACAGGTAGGGCAGTGATGGCGCACCTTTTAGAGACCGAGTGCCCAAAGTGCAACCCAAACCCACTTATTTATCACAAAGTGCCAACACTGCAATAAAGCCTGAATACTGAGGTTCTCATTTAGAAAAAACAACTCATACAGTAACATCCTTTGTCTTAAAAGAAAAACACAATAACAGAGCTTTCAATGAAACAAACAGCTTTTTATGGAAAGGTAAAAGTTTGCATCTGGTGTGCTTTTGCACAATTCTTGTGATCTTTGCTGTTGTATGCATGCTGATAATTTGTCAAACCTTGGCTCATACTTAGTTAGTTTGAGAGCAACACATGCAGCACTCAGGTCATCTGTTAGTCTGTTTCTTATATCAGATTTGATATAATTTGTTAATAAAAATGAATGTATTAAAACTCACAGCCAGTCCAAGCGATATATATATATATATATATCCTTGGCAGCACACTGACTGGCCATGCGAAAGCACACTGACTGGCCACAGCTAATGACTCGTGGCTTGTGATGTCATCGCCTGGCACTGCTACTCCTTTCTGAGCATGCGCATGGCCCCTATGTGCGCTATTATCCTATGCTTGGCTGCTGGCGCGATGCTGGAGTGACTTGGCTCACATGCCGTCAGAGAGGGCTCTGCATGCCCTCTACGGCACTTGTGCCATAGATTCGCCACCACTGAGGTAGGGCATACCTTGTTTTGTGGTAGCTGCCAATACCATAGAACAGGGATAGAAAATGTGTGGCGCCTCAGAGGTTGCTGGACTTCAAGTCCTATCATCCCCAGCCAGGACAGTTACTGTCAGGCGCCCCCCCCCCCATGCTCCCAGAGGGTAAATGCTAGGAAGGTGTTGTGTGACTTTGTTTATCAGTTCCACTCATATCCCACCGTTCCTCCAAGGACCTGAAGGAAGCACAAGCCCCAGATGGCTCCCCACCCTATCCCATTTTAGCCACGCAGCAGTCCTGAACCTGGCTCAAGGTCACCCCATGAGCTCTCCAGCTGAGTGGGATCTGAAGTGGACTCTCCCAAGGCCTAGCCTCACCCTCCTCCCTACACCACATGTCTTTCACACTAATTAATGGCAGCTCTGTAGCAGAGCTTAACGAAAAAAGAACTCTACGTTGCATCATAAGGAGCAGTTTTGTTTATATTTATAATCCTGAACATAGATGCTTTTCCCCTGGATGTCGGTCCCCTCTTAAACATCAGAAGTATCCAGAGATGGCCACAGGATGGCTACAAAATATTTGTGAGGATATGAGGAAGTGAGGATTCTCTCTAAGTTCCTAATAGGAATGTTTTTCTTTCCTGTTGCTGGAATAGCCCTTTATTCAAGTGTCGGTTTAGCCACAGACACTCTGCTGATGTCCATCTTCCATGGTGGGGAGCATGGGACTCTTGCTTGTACCATCTATTACTTTTTTGCTTAGTTCAACCTATAGATCTCAGTTTAATCTATAGATATGTCGACAAGTAGCTTCGAATGTCTCGAAGCTGAGGCCCTCCAGGTATGTAAGACAACAACTCCACACACAGTCAGAAGGGTGCATTGCCTGAGTCTGGTGGCAACCCCAGGGCAGATTAACACAATCTGACAAGGGCATTTGGGTGCAGTGGATCCTGACACACTGGTCTCAGCTGCACCAGGATGGAACCAGAGGAAGCTACAAGTGCTGGTGATCGAACTGTTTTTCGGCGCCAGGCAAAGACCTTTTTATTTAAAAGTTATTTTAATTGTTAATTGTTAATTTATTGTATTTATTGTGTTAATTTTTTATTATTGTATTTATAGTATTTTAGTTTATAATTTGAGATGGGCCAGTTTTAAATGTATTATATATTATATTGTTATTTTATCTTCATGTTGTAAGCCACCCCGAGGCTTTGTTGCAATGGGAGCAGCATAGAAATGTTTTAAATAAATAAATAAATAAATAACTGGTCTACCTAGAAATAAGTGACTGGCTTGAAACGATTCCAAATCTGTTAATTTAATTGTGATGGTACATCAGCAAATAATTTGACATCATTTCCTTAGCACCGTACACAGCCACCTCTTTCCAGTTTTTCTACTGCATTTTTAGGCTTTAGCTCTTCTAGAATGTGATCTTTGGTCTCTGGTGACGCATCCTAGGTTGACCATGGGAACTCTTTAAGAGAAGATGGCCCTCCATTCCACAGAACTGTCCTCTATTTTGAAGGCCTCCTCCATTTAAAGGGCTGCCCAGTCCAAGCCCAGTTAAATAAAAGAGAAGGAAGCTTGAGAAGTGCCAGGCCTGGAAGGTTCCACTCAACAGTGCTTGGACAGCAGATAAGCAAGGTACACAGGTTGCCTGGTCAGTCCACCACTCGTTGAGTTGTATTGGAATTTAATACTTTTTCCCCCTAATCAGCATCTCTACATATAAATCAGCATATTCAAATAGCATGCAAATAAGTGTCCTCTTTTTTTTGGCAATTTGCATGTGACCACTGGGAGTACTTGCTTCTCGGATTCTGGCAAACAGATCCTTCTACAACCATCCCACCTCGTTTGTTCCTCACCTCATAAACTACGGGCCAAAGCAGCTGTGATGCCAGAAGATCCATGTACCTCAGATCTGCATCTGCCGCTACATCCCTGTAAGGCATTGGGTGCTTTTCAGTGCTGCTTGAGTGACTTGGGCTTAATCCTCTACAAACTGCTTTTGGAAGCCAATTTCTGCCACTGGAACTCTCTGATCCCACAGGAAATTTAATTCCCACAGGAAAAAGACCAGCTACAAAAACAATCACCATCAGATTCTATGGACCTCCAGATGTTGATAGACTCCAGCATCTGCCACTCCAGTTTCTTGCACAGCTCCATCGATTCCCCACCCCTGCTATAGACTATACATGATGTGTTTGAATTTGTATGCATTATTCATTTAAGGACTGGTCCCCTTAGTCAAGAAACTCCTGGTTGCTAAAGTAGTGATTTGCATTGCTGGCCACCAGAGGACTCTCTTGCTTTGAGCAGTGCAAACCACTAGTAGAAATGGAACTCTCTTTACCACTGGAGGCTAACAGCTACTTGTTTAACGGCTGCCTTTTATCTTTTTGTATTCTGCTGCTTTTAGTAGTTTTGGTTTTATTTGTTCTTAACGTATTGGTGTTAGCTGCCTTGAGCATTTAAACAGAAAGGAAAGACTATAAATGTTTTATGGAACCATTTAAAAGTGTTTGGACTGGGAACAGGAGAAGTGGATTCAGCTCCCACTGGACCATTACACTCACTGAGTAACTTTGGGCCAGTCACAGAATGTCCGCCTAAGCTACCTCATAGGGTTGTTGTTGTGAGGATGAAATGGAAAGGAGACGGAGAAGGGCTACGTAAACACCCTGATTTCTTGCAAGAAGAAAAGGGTGAGAAATAATGCAATAAAATGAATAAAGAAAAATCTGGAAGATATTGGGTGCTGTGTGGGTGCAGGGGAGCAGTAGATACATGCGAAGGTGATACTGGTATCCTGTCTTGCAATGACATAATTATGCAGTCGATGCAGGCTTCTTGGAAATTAAGACCCAGAAACATCCAGAGCAAATAGATATCTTTTCACAATAAGCTACTGACGGCTTGCAGCTGCATACATTTCCTCCAATGTAGCCATAGCACCACAGCCAACGGAATTTAAACAACAATCAAGAACAACTAGCACAGCCCTTAAGCCACGATTAGCAAGAGCATGTTGTTGGAACATTAACCATGCAGTCCTATGCATGCCTTCTCAGAGGTAGGTACTACCATTGTGTTCCGTGGAGGAAGTTTGACACTTCCCAGATTCTGATTGAAATACATAGGAGTGCAAAGTGCTTAACCTGGACTGCACTGAGTCCTTGGCATGTACTGTAATTTCTTGTATGATGATCTGACCTTTTCACTTCCTCAGACTTACACAAAACCAGACAGAAATGGACCAACTGAAGAAAACACACAGAGTTTTATCTGGTATTGATGCAAACATTAGACTGGCTGGGATCACAAGAGTCCAATGTGCATTCCTGAAGTGCACACTGGATCTGTCCCTCCTTCTGCAGTGTAACAGATGCCAGGGTCCACTAAGCTCTTACAGAAGTTCTGGGTGGGTGGGAAGGAGTGTTTGGAAGATGCGCTGTGCAGGCCACATTCACTTCTGTCAGCTGAGTCTAGCAGAGGCAAGAAGTCGCAAGGAAGTGGAGTGAACCTAAGTTGACTCCAGCAATTTTGTGTAATCACCATCTTTGCAAAGGAAAACATCAAACATCTGAATGTAATTCAGAATCCACTAGTAGCAAGTTGAATTAGTCCAGCAAGCAGCACCCTTTAATTATGTAGGGATTAATACATTAGATCTGTTTATTTAGCACTGCAACCTTAACCCTTCTGGCCTTCCCCTGGTTACTGATCCAGAGGCAGCAGGAAGATTTTGAGCGTGGCTGTTGGAGCTGCAAGCCAGTGGCTCAGACCTGGGCCGACTGAGGTTCCTGCATGGCTTTCCAAGGTTCCCCAGAAGGCCATGCCTCCATCCCCAGCTCCTTTGGCCTGGTCATCTATTGTTTGGGGGTTTCCCAGCGTTTAATGATTTACTCTCTCCTGAAAGACTGAAATGCCTCTCTCTTGGCTACGTTACTGGCAGCTACAATCGGCTGCCATTTGTGGAATTTTGGATCAAAAATCTTGGCTTTTTTGTAGCATACAGCTCACAATCCTTTTAAATCTTCCCTCACCTTGTTGATCCTAAGGCTTGGGCAACAGGCTATTACTTTTAACTCCTGATTACCCTACTGGTAAAAAGGAAGGCTATTGGCTCACAATGCAACAATAACATTTCAGTCTGAGACTATGTTACACTAGAGATCAGGACTGAACTAAGCCATGGAACAATCTGTGCTTGATCTCAACAGAACTTTCCCCCAAAGTTTTAACCCCATTTGTTTTGCGAAGAAATAAAGTGAACCCAAGGAAGGGGGTTAGACATCATGTGAAAATGCTGGCATAGATTCTGTGCCCTGATATTACAGACACTACCACTGTTATTATATAAAGCAAACCATCCCGTTCAAAGCACACACACACAGCTAATCTGCACTAAGAGAGGCCTCTCTCAGGGAGGTTTACAAAGACAGGGCAGGCTCTCTACCAATTAGCAGCCCTGGCACTGAACATCCCTGTTATTTGTTTGGGTTTCAGCTTCCTACCACAGGAAGGCCCCCCACCTGCTCCAGCGAGATGGTTAACCTCCCTGTTTACCTCCTGGCACTGCTGCTGATTCTGAAGAGGGAGATCAAAGCCCAGGCCCTCCTCTCCAGAGCTTTCACATGGCACAGCCAGTCGTACACTCAGTGGCACTTAGCTGGGCTATTAAGACGCAGCAGGACGCAAATGAGGCTTGGCGGCAGAGGGAGGCCTTCCAGCTCCGAGCCTGGGCTTGGCCTTCCAGGTGCCTGCGCTTTACAGTGAGAAGTTGTTTTGTTGCTCAGCATAACGCCTGCACAGAGAGCGTTGGCCTTGGAGTAGTATAGGAAATAATAAAGAAGTAGAAAAGATGAAGATAAAAAGATGTTAACACTCTCTCTCCCTCTCTTTCAGGGCTGAGTCATGAAAAATCATAGTTCTTGGCCTATGTGGGAGGTTTGTGCCAACTAGTGCTAGAGATGCTTAGCCCAACCAACGCATAAATCTGCCATCAGGCCCGTTTTTTTTTCTCCAACTTTGATCTTCAGGCTCTCTTGATCTGATCTGATCTGCATCTGCCGCTTCTAATTTGGAAGCCCTATATCCACTGACCAGGGTGTTTGACCCATTGAACTCAATAGGACTTCTGAGGACATCGTTACAGGTTGTTACCTTTCTTTCCATCGAGGTGTCTCTCAAAGGACAGGAGGGCCTATAATAGTCAGACCCAGCCTAGAATCTTTGTTGTCTGAAATGAAGAATAAAAAACACACCACATACAGATGCCAGCTAGAATGTGAGTTGGATCTGACTTCAGGACTGGTAATGGGGCAGCATCCTCCACCAAAGTACAAGCTGACTGAGCATTACACAGAAAGCTATCCTCCCAGCACCTTATTGCTGTCCCCGCCCCCACCAAACCTTTGCTACCTGATGTGGCTTCTTCCATGTGCCTAATGGTAGGACTAGCTCTGAGTGCAAGAGTTCTTTTCTTTCATCTTTTCACAGCCAGCTGGACCCACCAATGTCTGTTCTTTTACCCAGCTGAGCAAGTCACTAAAGCCCTGATCCCCCGTGCATCTCTCTTTTTAGCCACCTTATCAAGGAAGTTTGGGGAACAAATGAACTGCCTTTTATTGCTTCACTTTTCAGAGCAAGACAGAGTTCTGGGGTTTGCAGGTAAAGGGGCATTATTTGGGCCTATGTGAGTGCTGCACATAGCTATGTGTACATTTGTGAGAAACTATTTTAGAAAACCTCAGAACTTTTTAAAATAAAATGTTTGGAGGGGAAACTTGATGCCAATGCACACAAGAACCCATGAAGCAAGAACTGAAGCTAGAGGAATAGAGCTGGTGACGCTAGAAACATCTTACGATGCAAATTCCTGAGTCGGCTGGGAGTGCAGAATGACAAAATTGCAAAATTGGAAACTATTATCTATGTAAAAGAATAGCCTTGAGGACAAACCAACTGTCCTCAAAAAACCACCCTGTGTACATAGAAGCTATCATAGATATAAACAGATCTCCATTTCCTCAGCCTCTGTACCAAGGTATTTTTGAAGAACTGCAAGTTGATATGTTCTTAACTTGGACAATTGGATGTATGAGACTGAAATCAGACACATGCTAGCCCAAGTCTGAGGAGGGAATGACCGTGGGAGTTAGGATGTCTCCCTTCCTCCACTTCTTATGCCTCCTTTTGCTGTAATAGAAAAACTATCTGTTCAGAGAATCAAAGGGGACAAGAATCCATGTCTGCCAGAACAGATTTGGATTGCAGCCACTGACCTGGCTCATATGATCAAATCAAGCCACTGAGGCCTAAACAGCAAGCCATGTTGCTGGGGTTCAGATGACAAAATAAGCTGTGGCTGGCTGGTGATTATGCAAGTTGCTCCCAGCACATGCCACAGCTCACAACAAGCCACAGTGAAAGTGTGAGCCATGGCATGTACCGGGTGCAGTTTGCAGTTCTGCCACCCAACAGCAGTTTATCGTGTAATCCACACCCAGTGGCTTGTTGGAGGATTAAACAACCCTCAGACAACTAGATAATAGACCATAAATTATCTGTGGGTCGTATCCCTCTCTGAGAAGCCATGTGTCTGTCACAATAAGTCTCATTCAGGCAGTGAGCATACAAGCTGTGTTCAGTTTGAGCTGTAGCTTACAAAAAGGCACCGTGGCTAATCTTGATTGTTCAAACCAGCCTTGCTCTCCACACCTAACATCCGCATATGCATCAACTGGCTTCAGAGAGTCAACACACATACGATTTGTACACCCACGGCTCTCCACATAGTCAAGGATACTGCGATTTAATGGCTTCCCAACTGCATAGTACAGAATCTGCAAAGGCCAATCATATTGGCCACAGATGTACGGTCAATCAGGGCACAGAACCTGGTAATGGAGATAAGCAACGCTCTGCATGCCTTGATTCTAATTCTATTCTGAACGTTGGAATAAGACTTGTGTTGCAAGTGTTTAGCAGCTGGTAGAACAAAGACAGCTATTCCACCGGTGGTGTTTTGACTGGTGAGCTTTCAGTCAAGTTTTGTTTGAGCTCTTCCATAACAGGAATCTGAAGATGGATCTTTGCCACAATGCTCCTTTGCTACTTCCCCGCCTTATTTTGCCCAGTATTAACAACATGTACATATGGCACAATTGCTGGGAAAAACCCCATTGTCGGGCTTTGCACACTGTGCAATTGTTTGCTTGTTTATTATAGTTATATCCCACCTTGCTATCATTGTGGAATTCAAGGTAAGATCCCATTTCCCACTGCTGCTTTAGCCACTATACCACACTTCCACTTGTAAAGCTAGTTCTAATATATCCTTTCTTTCTTTCTTTCTTTCTTTCTTTCTTTCTTTCTTGTTTAACAATTTAGACTCATCCTCACTGCTTGGAAGCATCTTTTTATTACATTTGAAACATAATATGATGCATCACTCATTTCCATTGTGTGGTATGTGTCAGTTCCAACATTTATGATTGTGAATCAGTCACAAAATCTATAGATTCTCATTTCTAGAAATAAGTTCCTAGGATTCAAGACACTTTTTCAACTGAAGCATGTTCTGCAGTGTGACTTGCAACTTGGAAACTGAGTTACATGGCATTATCAAACATTCTCATGATAAAGAAGTCTTGGATATTCAGGACTGGAAATCCTAGAAACAAAGATCACTGTCTCCTCCCCTCCCCTCTCCCAAAACCTGCTTAAAAAACCCTTTAGCAGCAGACAGAATGGCAACAATTTTCTTGTACGTTCCGCATCATGTAAAACTTTACTTACTGATTTCTGCAGATTGACCTTCTGGTAAAAGGAGAGGTGCAGGTCTGGATCTAGTGGGGGTGCTTCTCTTGCCTTTGTTTCTCCCTACCCAGTTCACACTACTGATGTGACTACTGGACCAAAAAATCAATAACTGTAATCCTGATTATATTCTACCTTCTATTTTGGTCTGCCTGAGTGCTGACTCACAGCAGGCAAACTAAAACATGTACGAGAATGAAAAGAGGTACATGTTCTGATCAGATTCTTTGGGCTGGGCACCGGGGGTACTGTGTTACAGTGGTTCCAACCTTACCTGCAAGGTCGATTTCAGACAGTAATGTGGAGTGACTGTTCCTTAGCAGATGGGATATAGGATTCCACAGTGTTGTTTAACTACATGAAGCTGCTGAGAGAGGTCGTTAGGGGATTTGGACCTGTGTGCTCTCAGTGTGCTGATTATTTTATTTTTTTTATTTACAGATTTATAGGCCGCCCCTTGCCACAAGCCTCGGGGCGGCTTACAACAATGATGCACAGCTCTGTCTCCCTGCCACACCTGAATCAAGTGAGAGTGTGCAAGACCTGCATTAGTGCCTAGATGAAGTGGCCTAGATGTGCTGGATGAGGACCAAGGAAGTCAAGCTGAAGCCTTGCAAGACAAGAGTCCAGTGGGTGAGCATTTCCTGAGTCTGAAGCTGTCCTGGGTGGGATTGTATCCCCCTTGAAAGAGGCAGTGTATAATCCGGGGATGCTCCTATGCCCTTCATTGTTGCTGGGGGCCCAAGTGGCCATGGCAGCCCAGAGTGTCAGCTCTGAGCAGCTTTGGCTGGTGCACCTCTCCTGGACAGGTGCTAGTAACCACAAGACTGGATTACTGCAATCTGCTTTGTGTGGGCTGCCCTTGAGGCTGGTCTGGAAGTGGGAGCTAGAGCAGAGCAGCTTAGCTGTTGTCGAGAGCTGACCTTGATAAACATGGAGCTCCTGGCTGAAAGAACTGTGCATTCTCCCTGTTTGCTACTGGCCCAGCCTTCCCCTTTCTCAGCCTGCCTAGTCACTGGGGTCATCTGACTAGAGGCTCCTGGTGGTGCCATGGGAGGGGGGGGGGGGAAATGGCCTGGTTAGACTCCACCTGCAGCAGAGCCTTCAGTGTGGTGACTCCATTTCTGCAGAATTCCCTGCTTCTAAAGGTGAGGCAGGCATCATTGTTGCACTCTGCTTGCACTTCAGAGAACGCTGTTTTTCAAGAAAACTTCCTTTACTGACAGTCACGTCTTTCATTCATATTCTCTTTTTAAAACAAATGTTAATGTGGTGTTTTATTAGTTTTGCCTTTCTAGCTTTTATCCTTCACTATCCCAGAAACTGTTTGTATGTGAAATAGTATATGAATGTTGTTAATAAATAAATATTTAAAAACCTCAAAAGGTTTAACTCAAATCATCTGGACATGAGAAGGTACAAGCAAGAGTCGCCCACCCGCGCACACATATATCAGGGCATCCTCTTGTCCAGCTGGGGGCCCTCTGGATGTGTTGGCCTACAACTCCCAGCATGCCTCCAGCTAGGAGGCTGACCTGGGATTTTTCTTTAGCCTTTGAGCAGAGGCATGCTGGCAAGCAGGAGGTTAAGAGCTCTGTGCAAATGGCTGCAGAGCTGCTTGCCTTCTGCAGAAGGGCTGCCAAGGAGTTGCTCAGCTGTGGAGAGAATCTGGCACAGCTGGACCAGCGCTAATCATTCAGCCCTGGAAGAAGCTGCCATCTCAACAAAGAGGAAAGCCCTGCATGCCTCAGGGCTGGGCTGAGGGAACCCTGGGTTGCAGGCCTTAGGTGGCCGATGCCCAGAAAGAAAACGAAGGGCCCCTGTGTGCTGCACAGGCTGCCTCAGGACCCCATCTTGTCCCTTTTCAGTGCAGCCCACTTTACTTGGAGTGGGCATCTGGTAAGCAAGTTCAGGGATATGGATCTGAGGTCTAAAAAGGCCCCTGCAGACGCCTGAGGGGAGAGGAGGCGAGGCCTGGCGAGGCACACGCTGAAGCACCCGCCCCGCAGTGAGGTGCAGCGATGCATCCCAGCCGCAGCTGTTCCCACAGCAGGCTGCATCGCCAGCCCGGTTGGACCCTCGGCCAGGAGCACGTGGCCCCCACTCTCACAGCTTTCTTCCTCCCACTGAAGAGTGGTGTTTTGTGTGCCCGCTGACGGTGGGGAACTGGCTTCTCAGGGCTGACCAAGTGTTGTGCAACATTCAGTGGCGCCGAAGCAATTGCCGTTCCACTTCTTGTACGTAAATAATGGCCGTGGTTCCCAAAAGGAAGGGGTGAGACTGAGCTGACAGCTTCTGCACGAAGGCTTAGTCACTTTTACAACTACATTGCTCAACTGAGGGGATTTATTTTATTTCACTTTATTTTATTTTATTGGCTTAATGTGAAACATTCCTTATTGGGGAAATAAATTCAAGGAACAGCAACCACACTTAAATAGCTTTGCAGATGGGAATAAGCTGCAAAGGAAAGCCCAGAGCAGAATGAAATCTTTGATTTGCAATAAATGGAGGGAAATTATTTATGAAATTTCTAGGCTGCTTGGATACACCCTGAATTCTTAAGACAGTGTTGTGGGAAAAAATGCCCCTTATAAAAAGTTTCAATAAACCTAGCACAAGGTCTTTATTTTGTTTATTTTATGCTGGATAAGGCAAATATGCACACATTTTAATCAATATTCCTCACTTTTAAAATGTGTATTAAAAATAGGAGAGAAAAAGAAAATTCCAAGCTGTTCTCTCCATATGCCCATGTGCTAGCCTGCCAGCTACTGCCAGTCATTGTTGATGTGGCTTTTTAACTTATTCTGTGTGCAAAAGCTCATGACAGACTGCAGCCTTTAGATAGGTAATGCAGTAACCAAACCCCTTTCAAAAGATCAGCTTCTCTGCTTGTCTGTCAGGGGAATGTTTGTCAGGTGAGGCAAAGAAGTGTCCAGTAGAGGGAGCATTCCTTGCATTTTGATCACCTTGGATTGTCAATAAATCAATCAATCAAGTTTCTAGCCCACTTCACACACCTGATGAAGTAGCCTGCAGCCCATGAGAGCTCAAGCCAAGGTAAACTGTTCATTTTTAAAGCATAATTCCTGATCACAGACAGAGATCACTAGGAAGATCACTAGGGAACTAAGGGAAGAAGAATGGAGAAGAAGTGAAGGCAAGCCTAGGTTTCTAAGAAAAATGTGCAGAGTTAACATAACCTAAAGTCTGTCAAATAAATCTGTCCTTTCCTCCCACCATCCCTCATGTTATGAATATCAGCCTGTTTTCCACACGAGGAAGTTCTGGTAATGAATAGCTGATTTAGCAGGACTCAGGAGAGTTTAGGCTAAAATGGTCTGGCGCTGAGTCTTCGCTCAGGTAGTTTAACTGATCCCTGCTGAGGAAGTCAGACGTCTGTCTAGAACCTGGGAGGCAGGTTTTGAAGTCTGTGGTCAGAGCACCCTGCTGGGTTGGCTCCTCCAATTATTCACCTCTGCACGCTCCCTTCATGATCCTGCTGCCCCTCAGGAACTTAAAATAACCAAGGTTCTTCTCTGGTAGACTGCTCAGCAGTAAAGAGGCCGACTGCCGGGAGATGTTAGGAAGGATGTATGGAAAGCAGTCCGAAGCAACACAGGCCTCATTCAATACTCATCTGAAGCACTAATGGGAAAGAGCCAGAATATCTCATTGCCGTGAGAATAGAGAGATGTTCAGAGGAAAGGGAAGAAACATAAACTGGAAGATCAAGTTAAGCAGAGCCATTTTCAAAACAGATGGGAGAAGACTAAGGCTATATACGCTTCCTTCTGAGTGGATGCACATTAGATTGCACTGAAAGTGTGCAAAGTGTAGGATGACTTGCTCATATTTAACAAGTGGGATTTCCAAAATCTCCCAAATGCTCCTTTTGTTCTTCCATTATCTTCATGGAGGATAAGTAGCATCAATGGCTACTAATTCTGAGGGCTATAGGCTACTTCCTCTGTCAGAGGCGGTATGTCTGTGAGTACCATTTGCAAGGAAACCTGGGGTTCCCCAGGCAGCTGACTGGCCACTCTGTGAACAGAATGCTGCAACAGATCTGCTCTTGGACTGATCCAGCAATGCTTTCCTGATGCTCTGATTCCTTGAATGGCTTTCAGCAGCAGCAGTGACAACACTAGTTCAGTCGGAAGCATTAGAAACATAGAAACATAGAAACAGAGCTAGTCAGAAGGGGCCTCCCGGGCCATCTAGTCTGACCTCCGGCACCAGCCGGCTCCGCTCATGACATGCCCACCATGTGCATGTCCAGCCTGTCTTTGAACACCCTCACCGATGGGGCCTCAACGACCTCCCGTGGAAGCCCATTCCACGCCCTTGGGGTCCTAACTGTCAGGAAGTGCTTCCTGGCATCCAAATTGAGCCTTGGCTCCCTGAGCTTTGCTCCATTGGAGTGCGTCCTGCCTTCCTCTGCAGGGGAGAACAGGCCTCTCCCCATCTCCATGTGACACCCCCTCACATACCTTTATGTTGCCAACATATCCCCTCTGAGTCTCCTCTTCTCCAAGCTGAAGAGACCCAGTTCCCTCAGTCTTGCCTCATACGGCATCCCCTGCAAACCAGCCACCATCCTTGTGGCCCTATGCTGCACTGACTCCAACCTGGCTATATCCTTTCTGTAATGAGGGGCCCAAAACTGAACACAATACTCCAGTTGCGGGCCCACCAGAGTCGTGTAGAGTGGTAGTAATACCTCTCTTGATCTAGGGGTGTTGCACTTTTTGAAAACCTGGTCCAGTTATCAAAAATGGTCTCCTCTGCCAAAAATGGTACTTGAATAGCTATAGCCAGAATGCTTGACATTATTTGACTACTCCCAAGTAAGTGGAATAAAATTGTAGACTTTGCTTATACTCAGATGCATCCTGAGTATAAGCCCATTTCATCCTGAACACTAGTCAAGGACATAAAGATATTTCAGGGTCTCTGTATTTGGCTGGGAGGACACTAGGTCAAATCTAGCATCTGAGGTGTCAACTAGCCCTCCAGTGGCCCACCTGGAATCCAAGAAGGCAAACATGGTAGCTTCTGTGTCAACACAACTCTTGAGGGGTGGAAACTCAAGGGCTGGCCTAACAACTCACAGTTGCTTCACAGGCTGCCCCACCTCCCAAAAAGGTTCTGTAAAGTCCAGTGCCATATTTGTCACAGCCTCTACGACCAGGTTGCACTTTCATCTGCCCTCTGCATTTGAACTTGAGGTGGGAGGTGGCATAAATCCTTCCTTGCCCAGGAATGGAGTAACAAATGGCATGAGAACAGCATGTATTGCTTTGTGTTCATGTTCTGGGTTATTTCTATTTCTTTGTATTCACTGTTGTAATAAGGAATTCTGATCTAACTAGGCCCCAGTTGAAATGAGCTCAGTCTCTTGATCAGGAGAAACAATTCAGGGACAGCTACAAGTATTCTGAGCTGTTTCCTTGGCTTTCATGGGGACTAAATTGAGCCTGAATTGGGTTAGTAGACAACCAGTGGTCAGCAGACCACAAGTTTCTTTCAGTCTCTAATGCCTATTTATTGGCCAACTTTCACAATAGTTTTGGAACTGGGACATGGTGGGGTTGGGAAGAAAGAGGTAAGAATAGAGGATGGAATTGGCTGAATTTAGTTCAGCTCAAAGTGACCAACCTCTAAGGGACTAAGATTACATTTTGAAGGCATATTCCAAAAAGTTACCCAGAAATAGAAGCTTTACCAAAAGAATTGCTCAAGAAATACTAAAAGTCCTGCCACTAGCAACTGGTGCCAAAGGTTTGTGGATGTTTCAACATTTGTGGCTCTAAGATGACTTGAGAAATTCAGACGCAATGAGATCTTTCAAAGTGTTAGGAGGGTAAGTTCCTAAAATCAGTTCACAATGTTTCCATAGGGCCATAAATGTTCTAACAATGATCCCACAATGATACAGCAGACATAATGATGTGCCGAAGACTTCATCTGCATCACAGATGATGCTGTAGTGGAATCTGCCACAAGCTGCCAAAAACATTTCTTGCTGTCCTTATGCTTTGTATAAATCCTGTCCTCCATTTATCATGTGTTCTCCATTAATAAACCACCAAGCTATAATTCAGCTGATCTGTAGTTCCTTATTGAGAACCATCTGTCGTCTAAAGCCACAATTCAGGGAGAGAGCGGTGGCTGTGAATGAACTATCCATTGTGAAGAGTACTAAGCTTTTTGAAGCCCCAAAAGTATCCATCATTAGTTCCTCTGCTAGCTCTTTTATGACTTTGGGATGGAGCTCATTGGGCCCTGGAGCTCATCGGGCCATTTTGTCTGTGAATCTTGGACTGCCATCTCTCACATTCAGCTTGTATTTCCTCTTTGTTGTAGATTTTCTTGTGGGAGAAGACAGAGGCGAAATAGGAAGTGAGTGCCTCTGCCTTTTCTTTGTCATCTTTTATCATTTTGCCATCCACTTGGATGAATATGAAGAAGACTTTCCCTTGCTATTCTGTTCTTTTTCTGCTTTAGCCTTCCTGATGCTGTCCCTGCAATTCCTTGCTATTTCTTTATATTCTTCCTTTGTAGCCTGGCCCTGCTTCCACCTCCTGTACATTTTTCTTTCAGATTGTCACTTAACTTTTTGTGGAGCCATGTGGGCTTCCTCTGTTTTCTTCTACATTTTTTCTTGTTGGAATTGTTTTAGTTGTACTCAGAGAATCTATTTTTCAAGATTTCCCATCTGTCTTGGACTCCTTGTTCTTAAGAATGAGTTACCACAGCACCCTGCTTAGCATTGTTCTGAGCTCATTAAAGTTGGCTTTCAGGGTTTGTGTTTGGCTGCAGTTAAACTTTATCTCCTTTATAATTGAGAATTCAAGTATTGCACGGTCACTTTCCCCCAGAGTTCCCATGGTTGCCATTTTGTCCACCAGGCTATCCTCATTAGTATAGTTGTTCCTCTTGCTCTTTCCTCTACCTTCTGCTGGAGGAAGTTGTCAGGGATGCACATCAGGAATCTCCTGGAATGTTTGGCAGAAATTGTCTCCCGGCATATATCAGGGAAATTGAAGTCACCAGTGATGACTACATCATTCTTCTTGGAAATATTGACAAATTGACAAATTGCTTTTCAAAGATTGCATCCTTGACCTCTTTTTGACTAGGTGGTCGATAAGACACCAATAACTATTTTTCTTAGTTTTTTGCTCCCTTTAAATTAAACCAGATGCTTTCAATGGGGCTACTAAGTCCATCTTCTTGTATTTCTGTGCAGATATATGCATCTCTTACCTATAGTGCAACTCAACTCCCTTTTTTGCCCTTTCTATATTTCTTGAACAGGTTGAATCCATCAATTGCAGAGTTCTAGTCATATGAGTCATCCACCAAGTTTCAATTATTCCTATAAGATTCTAATTGTCCTCGTATACTATGAGCACAAGTCCATGTTGTTTGTTTCCCGTATTCGAAACACTGGTGTAGAGACCTTGAAGAGGAGGGCCTTTTCTGTAGTGGTACCCCAATTATGGAACACCTTACTTCCAGATATTTGCCAGGCAAAAACTTAAAAAAACTTAAAACCCTAAAAAAAACTACCTTATTGAGTTTCAGACACCTGGCAAAAAATGTCATTTTCCAGCAAATCTTTGGCATCATCCAGGCTATTTACATCAGTGCATGGTTTTAACGATATTAATGTATATTTTATTTTTATTTAATTATATTGAGACTTTATTTCATTTATTTATTATGAGATTTTAATTGTATTATTTTATTAATGTTATTTGTTGATTTTATACTGTAATGGCCACCCAGAGAACATGTGCAAATGGGTGGCTTTTAAACAAATTTAACAAATAAATAAATGTGAAGCCCAATGTAACATACATAATTATACAGAAGTAGGTGCAAGAAGGGGGAAAGGGTGGCAGTCTTGATCCTGGGATGTTTTGAAGGGTGAAGAAGTCCATTTTGGGGACTATGAAAGCAGTTGGGAAGATAAAATAAATGAGGGCACAATCCCATGCATGCTTGGACAGAAGAAACCAGTGTGGTGTGGTGGTTAGCGTACTGGACTGGGGACCCAGGAGATCTGGATATTAGCCCCACTCAGCCACTGAAGCTTACTGGGTGACTTTGGGCTAGTCACAGAATCAAAATAGAGCAGTCAGGTTGCTGACGGGGACCGGCCATTACTCTCACATAATGCTGGTCCTCTACCAGCTCCACTGGGTTCCAGTTGAAGTCCGAGCCCAATTCAAAGTACTGATTTTGACCTATAAAGCCCTAAATGGCTTGGGACCAAGATACCTGAAGGAACGTCTCCTTCCTTATATGTCCTCATGCCCCTTAAGATCTGTGGGAGAGGCCCTGCTCTAGGAATCCTCTCTAAAAGAGGTAAAAAGGTCATCAACTTGGAGTAAGGCCTGTGGTGGCGCCCAGATTATGGAATGTGCTCCTCAGGGAGGTTTGTCTGGCACCAAGCCTATATTCTTTTATTTAATCATTATTTTAAAAATTAGCATTTTAGTGGTTCACAGTCACTTTTGATTTGATTTATCTGTATTGGTTTATAGTAATTTTATTGTACTGTTTAATTGTTTTTATGACTATTGGTTTTAATCTTGTAAGCTGCCCTGAGACGTGATAGTAAAGGACGGCATATAAATGTCTTAAATAAATACCGTATTTTTTGCTCTATAAGACTCACTTTTTTCCCCCTCAAAAGAAAGGGGAAATGTCTGTGCGTCTTATAGAGCGAATATGTGTGTGCAGCAAGTCTGTCAGATGTGCAGCCCATGGGGAAGTGTTGGGGAATGTGCCTGTGATTATGTGCCCATTTGATTCAGAATAGGTTTTTTTTCTTGTTTTCCTCCTCTAAAAACTAGGTGCGTCTTATGGTCAGGTGCGTCTTATAGAGCGAAAAATACGGTAAATAAGCTCAACCTACCTCACATGGTTGTGGCCCTGCCCTGCCCTGGAGAACTGGATAAAATGTCCCAGCCACCTGGGGTTCCTCACAAGAGAAAAAAAGGATATAAATGCAATGTAATAATGATGATAATGATAATAAATATTAACTCCCAGCATTCCCCAGATAGCCATGGGAGCTATAGGACTCTCCCCGCTAAACATTCTGTCTAAAAGTTACATGCTAAAAGGATGGGTGAAAATGGGAGGATTTAAAGGAGTAGCAAGGAGTTCCAAAGCTGAGGGTTGTTCTGGCCCCCGGGTGGGAATGGGAGCTGCAGGGAGAAGAAAGATGACCAAAGAAGTCTTTGGGAAACATCTTTGGAGCAGAATGGTAGAAAGCGCAACAGGTGGCACTTGAAATTTCAATGACTCTTTCCCCCTGAGTGGTTTGTTTAGCACTTTGGCTCCGGGTGATAAAGCCACACTGCTCCCTCAGATACTGCTGCTTTTATATGCTGTTGGCATGTTTGGGTCAATCTTAGTCTTGGGCACTAATTTGAAAGGCAATGTAGATATCTCTATCTAAAACAAATAATATATTAGAGGAGAAAATTGCTTTTGCTTTTGTAATACCATGAGGGGTTGGTACAGTTCTAGGGATGCTTATTTTGTTTTGTGACATCACAAAATATATGAGCAATTTACTATCCATATGAGCATCGTGAAAGCTTGGAACCAGGCTTATGATTTCAATTCAATATGTTTTAACTTTCAGCTGTTATATTGCTGTCTTACTCATATATTGCTATTTTATACTGTTATTGTTATATTGCTATGTTATTGTTATACCAGATTTACTTATTTTATTGTATTGTTTTATTATCTGTTGTGTTGTAAACTGCTTAGAGAGTCCTTTGGAGGACTATTAGTGTGGGATAAAAGTTTGATAATTAATTAATTAAGGCCATTTGCAGTGCAATCCTATGCATCACCACTCAAATTCAGCTTAAAGCCAAAATGAATAAAATCAAAATTCCAAATGCTCATTCAAACATGGACTTTTGGTCATCAGAGTGCTACTAACTGGGCAGTTGTGCATAGGATATGAACAAAGGACAACTCTTCATTTCAGAGGAGATACTATGCTAGACAGAACGCTTTCACAGTTTCAAGGCTGGTTCGCACATTCATGGATGTCACTTGCAGCTAACTGCCATGGCCAAACACTGTGCTCAAAAAGCTACGAAGAGGCCCTCTGTCTCGTTTGATGTGGTGGCGCATTCACTCACCACCTCCAAATCCATCCCCTGATATGGCAGCCAAATGACGGACATGCCTGTGTGTGAAGTAGGCTTGTACTTGGATGAACTCATCCCATTCTTCTGTGATGTACAGAATCTGTGCACAGCGAATGAGGCTGCTGCCAAAGTGCCAAGGGGATGATTCACCAAGTAGGCCAGCCGGGGACCAAAGGACGTCAGAGCTGCCCCTCCTCTCCTGTCATTTGGCCCACAGAAGCGTGGGGGTTCATCTGTCACTCCCCAAGCTAGTCAGATAGAGAAGGTACAGGAAATGCCTCTATGAATAGTGCTGTATCTCAGCAAACTATTGAAATTATCTTGTTTCTAAAACAAAGGCATTGCTTTTACACATTTGCCTCTCATATTATATGCAGAAATATGGGACTAATGGCATAATGCCATGTCAGGAGAAGAAAGCTTCGAATGTGCTTTTCCACTCAATTAATTCCACCCCTGCAGTTGATACATTTGTCTGAAAGCACAGTGGAAAGGGACTGCATTTGGGTCATACGGAATCATGGCCAGCGACTGAGAGTGAGAGAACTAATCTGCTTGGGATATTTACAAATGTGTGTGTGTTGGGGTGTGGGGGAAATAACCAAAAAAGGGTTTCAGAGAAACATTATTTGTTGTTGAGTTCGGATTTTGTGGACCGAATTCCAGAAACTTAAAAGGATAAGGCTTCCAGGACAGATTGGGTGTGGGGCTTTGGCCTTCAGAAAAAAGACAGGCAGACACTGCACAAGACGTGCTTTTCAGCTCCTTTATTGAAAACAGACTACTGAAAAGAGAGTGATGCTGGTCCAAATAAGGCCATGACAGCACTAGGGCTGCTGCTGCTTCAGTCAGTACTTTGTGGATCCTTCGGAGATAGCCTAAGCCTGGATGCTTGAAGGGTTTTAGGGTTTGATTGCACTGTCCTATTCACGGATATTTACAGGGGACCCAAATAGTGTCATCTTCAGTATGGAGGAGTTTTCTCATCAGTTCTTCCTTTTTTTCTTACTAGTAAGAATAAACAGGTTAAAGAAGAAAAGCAGAATAGCAATGCAATATTGCTTGGCTGGTGTTAGCAGGTGGAGTTTTACATCCAAAAGCACCCAGAGGATAATATTGCCTTACTCTGAACAGCAAAATCCAAGATGTGGCACAGTTCAATTTCTATACAATTTTAATTCAGTTTTATCCCTTCAAATATTGTTAAAACAAGCTCTCCATGCCAGAAAATCGTGAACCTGTTATTGTATTTTTAATGGCACTCACATATCCATTTTATTTTTCTCAACTCTTTCTTAGTAGCAACACACTTTGTGTGTCCTTTGTTTTGGAAAAATCCCCTGATCCAACTGGAAACTCATAATATTTTTTCAGGGAACTAAGTGTGTTCTGCACAATATATCTTTCAGCAAAAATGCCATAAATCAGTTCCTGCTTATGTAATAAAAAGGGTATTTTGCATTTCTGAAAATAGACCTTTATGAGGTTGTCCAGTGTGGCAGCTCTCTAGAGTGGTGTTGTAGGCAATGGGTACCTTTCAGACCTACTCCTTTTGTTCCCTGGCCAAAATGTGGGTCTGCTGTGATATGCAAAGCAGCCAGGTTCTGCGTGCAGAACAGACTTCATGAAAGGCGTCCCGGCAAGTAGAGAGCTGCAGTGTGGATGCATGTGATGCATTGCTTATACAGCCTTGCTCCCCACGCACTCGATGGTGGTCTACTTATTGTTTTATTTATGGACCACCTTGGCTTGCAAAGTCCTACTGAACCAGATTCATGGCTCAGCCCTATAGATTAAGCAGCTCAATCCAGCCAGAAAATCCACCACGGCTCCATATTCCTCCATAAGCCCCTGCAGGCATCTGCAACCGACTCACTGAACAGCGGCAGAAGTCCAGAGGATTGCAGTGCCCCAGGCCAGGTTTGCCTCCTTCAGAACTCCTTGAGTTCTTCATTGTTCGTCTATCAATAGATTCAAAATTATTACTAGACCACCTTTAAAACAGCCTGTACTATAAAAAGCAGGTGCACTAACAAAGGAAAAATGTATGTCCAACAACAGTTTCATAAAACAGTGATTCCCATTTTTTAAAAAAATCAATAAAAGCAGTTGTTACCAAGACTCACTGGAGAACAATCATGGGAAGCCAAATGCAGAAAAAGGCCAAAGAGGACACACTGGTTCCATAAAAGAAGCCACAGTTTTGAGTTTACAAGAGCTGAGCAGGGCTCAGGACAGGAGGGCCTTCATTCGTGGGATCACCGTACGTGTCAGATGAATTGACAGCATGTAAAAACCGCCACCATTACAAACCTAAAGGTCAAGGCAATGTGGAAAGGGCAGTGCAAGAGGAGAGTCTTTGGAGCTTCCCTGAAGCCCTACAGAGAAGGGGGCTGATAAAAGCCTGATGGGAACTGATTGGAAGAAGAAGACAGCCATGGAGATCACCCTCTGTCTTGTACTCAGCTGCCAAAGTGCTGCTGTGGGAAAGAGTGAAGGGCCTCTCTGGATGACCCGAAGCACAAGCAGGTTCACATGAGAGAAGGAGTAATTTGGGCAGCGCTTGGCAGTGTCACCAAGGACCTCTTCTTGACAGAAAGCTTTCAAACAGTGCATGATGCTCAGCATGCATACTTTGTGGCCAACTTCCATCCTGGAGAAGCAGCTACTTGTGGTATTGGAATGAGCTGACTGGAGCTGTCCATTCTCTGGAAGAACCAGAGCAGGAAAATAACAATGGCTTTATTACACTTATTGGCCTTTCATGTCCCGCAAAGCCCACTGCGGTATTTCAGAGTGGTAAGTTTGGATTTTATAAAACACAAACTGAAACAATGGACTGTTCTAGCATTTCTCAGTATCACAATGGCTTGTTGTGTTTTTTGAACCCAGAAGACACAACTCATTGAAGCACCACGGCCAGCTCCATCAAGAGTGACTAGTTGCCACTCTTGCCAAGCAGCGAGCCACTGACAGCCACCATTTTGCACAACTGCCACTTTCCCCGCCCCCCTCCTTCTGTAAAGACTGTGCAGCGTGCAAACCATGCAGCAGCTCTGTTCCAGTAACCCACTTCCCACAACCCACTCTCTCTGTTCTTGCTGCCCATAGT
Organism: Varanus salvator macromaculatus; assembly: GCA_023646645.1. Classification (NCBI taxonomy): domain Eukaryota; kingdom Metazoa; phylum Chordata; class Lepidosauria; order Squamata; family Varanidae; genus Varanus; species Varanus salvator. Next base: position 88,652,387 of record JAIXND010000674.1, read on the forward strand.
CCTTGATCTCTGCCCAATTCTCTCCAGATTCAAACTGGCTCCAAACTGTTTCCCTGTCCCAGTTGCGCCACACTTGCATCTCTGACTGGTGTTGCCTTCTGAAGACTGAGTTTTCGGTTTCAGGGAAAAAATCTCTCTCAGTAATCATTATGGGAAACATTGAGGATTTTTCAACAAAGTCCCTGGCCATTCATGTATGGTGGGGACGGGTACAGAACTTCTTTTGTCATGAGGATGGAATTGCACTTTGGAGAAGCTTCAGGCCTGCATTGCAGTAGAGGGTTGCATGCAGGGAAAAGGGGTGGGATCAGGATCCAAATCTGCCAGCATATTTTAGCTTAAAGATTTTACTGACAACAATTGATCTTGGGAGAAGCATTTCGACCTTTTACCATGGGGGAAAGCTCGGAGAACACCAAGCCATCATTGAATGGAAACATGGATGAGATCATGGAAAAGGGTGGGTTCAGGGGAAGGAACATGGCTGCCTGCAGAACACCCTGGTATACAGGGATCCAAACATCTCACGGTGCCATACATTGAGGCCAAGTATGTTTATTAACCTTATAACCCACTCAGGGAGCCTTATTGGCTAGTGTGGTGGGATAAAAATCCAATAAATAAATAGATAAATAAAATTTTGATACATACAGATCAATAGAATGAGTAAAATTCTTATTTATATTTTTGTCCTCTTAGAATTCTGAGAATATATCTATTTTGCATTTCCGGTAAGTCCTATCCTAGCTCCAGGTATTAGACAAATGAATCTACAGTGCTCCAAGACTATCACAAGTCACCTATGAGGCTCAAAAGAAATGGCCCTAGCCTCTCCTGGACTAGGATATCCCAGCTGGACTGGTCCAAACTCTGTTTCCTGAAAGAGCCAAGGGGAAATCCAAGCTCATCAGCGTGGGAGGGTGGGAGCTGGAATTCAAACGAACTGTTGACTAGGCCATGCTGCCTGTATAGGAAACATCTCACAAATCATAGAAAACGTAAGAAAATAAAGGAAAATCCAACACAATGCTAAGAGCATTTCATTAGTGTAAGGAAATCTGAGGCTAAGCAACCAGTTCATCATCAGTTCATTCTGTTGCTGCCAAGGGAATATAGCACCTAATATAAATGCTGTGCCTGACATTTCCGCCCCATCCAACTACAATAAAGTAACATACAGTGAAGCCAGGAACCCTGATGTTGATTTTCCATATTTGTTTCCTTTGCTTCAAGTTCAGCCTGCAGCATGCTGTTAATAGTGTGCATAATTCTATATTTATTTAATACAGAATGAATATTTATCTCTTACATATGTAGCCTGCATTTCTACTGAAACATACTACTCAAGTTGGCTAACAATAAAAGCCAAAGAAATGACCATGTTGTGAGGGAAACATTAAATCCCATCAAATTAAGACATCCCAAGGAGAAAGTCAAATAAAAATGCTTCAATAGAAAGGAAAATAGTGGCATTCAAGGGATCGGCTGTGCAGCAGCTGAGATGATTCTATCAATCAAAAACCTGCTTAAATAACTGGCTGAGTTTGCACAACATGGCAAACCCTTGTTGTTCTTGTGATGAGGGCTACTGAGCGAGTGCATGGGCCAGCTCAAGTAGCACTTTGGGGCAGCTTGCTCTGGCTTCCCCCCTCCTCACTGCTGCCATGACCCATTTCAGCTCACCACAGCATTTTTCCTTCTTTCCCTCTTTTTTTCCTGGAAATCATGCAAGCCAGCTGTCAAGCCAGCTTTAGAGATCCCTGTTTTGACAGCTTCAAACTTCACCTTCAAAATGCCCAGCAATATGTTGGAGAGGCTGCCCGTGGTTACCAGACTTTATTTTTTTGAACACAGAAATGTCTTCAAATATGTGTGAAAAATTATTTCTAATGTATTTAAAGCCATACATGTGCAAATGAACAGAGATTTATGTAATATGAAGAGAAACCAGAGTATACTTGTGCAACTGTGAATGTTCACAGTTGTGCAGGTTTAGGGGTGGGGAGCCTCAGGTGGGCAATGTGGAGGGTGTGTACCTGCTGGCATAGTTGAACAGGTACCCTCCCTGGCATTGCCCCTCAGAGAGAGCAGGTAACTTCTCCCACCCATTTGGTTATATCAGACCATTGTCAAAGTACAAGTTGCAGATGTAATCAAAGACACAAAGGATCTTTAGCTGCAAAAAGATTGGGGGCATTGAATCCCCCTTTCCAGCAAGAACCTCAAATTCCTCACCCTCCATTAGGTTGCCACCAGCACCCACATTTTCTGTTTAGTTCTGAGCCTGTAGGGGCTCAGGAGGGGGTACAAAAGTCGATTCCCCATTTTTATGCCTGTGCATATCCCAGTCCAAAAGCCACAGCTCCCACTCAAAACTGCCTTTTTAAAGGAACCCAGAGTTTTGTCTAAGCTGTCAAAATCTCTTTTGCCTCTGAAAAAGAAAGGAGCACACGTTTGCACTTTCCAAGCCCCTAGTGGTTCAGGACAAAGTGCAAAATGTTCACTCCAGTGGGAACTAATGGGGGATCAAGATGAGGATCTTGCAGTGAAGGTGGTTTGCAATCCTTCCAAATCCCTGTTTTGTGGGTTATTGTGATGTGCGAATGTGGCAAAGGTCTTTGCCTGACTGCAGAATTACAACAGACATTGTGTTAACGTAGGCTTCTTTGGCAAGGAGTTTCAGTGTACCTTGGGAACAGCCACCAAGAAGGCCCTCTCCTGTGTTCTTTCCAAATGTTTCTCCAATGTTGCTGGACTGAGGAAAGGACATTCCATAAGTATCTTGAAGCCTGGCCAAGTACATATGAAATACTGTGTTCTTTCAAATATCCCAGTCCCAAGTCATGTAGATCATGATCACACTTAGAATTGTTCCTAGAAATAGAACTATAGCTAGTAAAGCTTTTGTAACAAGGGAGTCTATTATTTTTCCAGAACCAGCCCGGATCATCAGTCTGAGCATAACATTCTGGACCAGCTGAAATCTCCAAGCAATCTTCAAAGGCAGTCCATAGTTGCATATAGAGTCCAAACGGTATGCAACTAAGGAATATGTCAACATGGACAGATCTGACACCTCCAAGAATAAGCATAGTTTGTACCCTACTTATGGATGCACATTCTTTGCCACTGCCAATCCCTGAACCCCCAAAGCCTGAATCCAAGCATACACTCCAAATGGGAAATTAAATATTCCAGACAGAGGAATGTAACCACATGCATTCATGATCTGCTTTTGACTGGCCAGGTCCACTTCTGTCTAGTCCGGATTAAGCTGCAATTGGAATGCTCTCATCCAGTCCAGGAAAGACTCCCATCACTGCTTCAGACCTTGAATTAGACCTTCCTTGGATTTAGGCAGAAAGGAGAGACAGCCATGCATCATCAGGATACTGGTGACACTGAACACAAACCTTCCAGGAGTTTCACATATAAGTTAAACAACATAAGGAAGAATGTGGAACTCTCAGAGTTAGCAATGGATAGCAGTAGAAGTCCTCACCCCTCCTTAAATTTCTCTTCGAACAAGGACCCGAGTCACCTCAAAAGAATGCTTCCAAGAACCATTGCAGACGAGTGGTTCAGAAGGATACTGAGGCTAATAGTCATGAAAAGCCACTGAGAGGACCAGCAGAATCAGCAGGGATACTTCCTACCCATTCCTGCCCAGTTTGTTGCATAGACTATCTACCAAGGCAACCAAAACAGACTCAGTCTCATAACCAGCCTTGAAGCCAGGCTGAAATGGAACCAAATAGTCTGTCTCATCCACAATTCACCGCATTGTCTAAAAATGGAATATTGAAAACTGGCCAGAAACTATCCAATATGGTAGAGTTCAAAAAGTTTTAAAACACAGAAAGACCAAATCTCCCACCATTGCCACTTCACGGAGGACGAAGCCATACTTTGTTGTAAATAGTCATTCACGACTCATCCAGTCAACCCAGCCTGCTTGCCAGGAAGGAAAAGCTCAATACACAAGTGGTAGGTATTACTTCTCCAGTTATCATTTTTTTACATTCATGCTCGACAACTTGAAAAATATCCATTACATCTAGACAAACAGAGCCCAAAATCCATGAAGTTCTGAGCTGCTTCTAACAAGGCAGCCTCAGCATGGGTGAAGTGTCCCAGCATACCAAGCTAGGATGACCGCAACACCTTCCCCAAGACCACATTGGCTAATTCAGGAAGGGGCACTATTAAGCAGCATGGTGGGTGCTCCTCCAACAGAATCCCAGTTCTTTCTTCCCAAATATCTGCTCTCAGATATACACATGCAAAGCCAGAAGACTGGGAGATGGGGCAGGGGGACAGAATCATGACAGAGCAACTCCAGCTCCTCTCCCTTGCTTGATGCCTTGACTCTCTGCAAGAAGTTCTCATGATAGCTTACTAGACAAAATAAATGAATGTGCTGTACGACAAGAAAATGAATGAAACGATAAAGCTTGTAAATGAAGTACGTTGAAAGACATCTTTTATGCTGAGCCTGTGTAGCAGTGCAACAGATGTGCAGGAAAAGTAATCAAAGTTAGACAAAGGACACTTCTCTAGAGAGAGTTGAAAACATGAAAGATTTATTAGAGAGTTCTGAAATGCTGTTTAATTTACTGCTAAAATGTGGTTTGTTTTCCTTTGGTTCAGTGTCAAAATGACAGACTTGTAGTTTAGTGAAAAAGAAACCAGAAACTAAGTTCAGACTGTAATAGTCACAACAACATAATCAATTCTGCAATGAAAGACTTTGTACAACACCACTTGGTGTAACATCTTAACTTTCAATACATTGTGGAAGAAGAAAAACATGCCATGAATGTTAACAGTATCTCTAATCCATGTTTACACTATTTCTCACCCGCAGTGTTCAAGTACGGTATCCATCTTCCAAAAGACCAAAGTGCTTTTAAGAGCTCTTAATCCAGGACATGGAATAATCAATTAAAGCTGCGACAACCCCAATTCAGATAGATATCAGGAAAAGTTTCTTCACTGTCAGAGCAATACAACAGTGGAACCAGCTGCCTAAAGAGGAGGTGGGCTCTCCCACACTAGAGACAATTAAAAAGAAAATGGAAAGCCATCTGAGTTGTTGTTGTTAGTCGCGAAGTCGCATCCGACCCATCGCGACCCCATGGACAACATTCCTCCAGGCCTTCCTGTCCTCCACCATCCCCCGGAGTCCACTCAAGCTCACACCAACTGCCTCTGTGACTCCATCCAGCCACCTCATCCTCTGCCGTCCCCTTCTTCTTTTGCCATCTAGCCATCTGAGTAGGATGGTGTAAATTGGTGTCCTGCAACATACATTTATTTATTTATTTATTTATTTATTTATTATTAAAACATTTCTATGCCGCCCCATCGCAACCAAGCCTTGGGGCGGCTCACAACATATGAAATACAACAATCTACTTAAAACATCAGGTGGTTGGAACCGATGGCCTTTATGGCCCATTCCAACTCTACTATTCTATGATTCTATGATCACAGACATTCTTGCAAAATGATATAAAACTAATGGAAACTAATGGCATTTCTTTATTTAAAATTTTATAAACAGCCATTGAGCCTAAGGAGGTTGAAATGACTTCATACCAAATGCTTCTTTTCTTTTTAGGAATTTCTCCTGGAAGCCTTTTGCTTCTTGTCACTGGAGAGTGAGAAGCTAAGCTGCTGAATCTACTATGGCTAAATACCCCAAGCACTCATTGTTCTTCTGAGCTGTCACCCCACAAGACTAAGCAGTCTCCCACTTCCATCATCCCCAACCTTAATGGCACCCCAAAGAGCTACAAGCTACCAGTCACTGATGTGAAGCTGCGATGAGCCATTTATAACTGTCATGTGATTCTGTCTCTTTCTTTCAGCAATAGTCCGTGGGTGGTTTCACCGTTGCCTCTCACTGTGCCTATTTGAAACATCTTGGGAGTGGTGCTTCTATCATGGCCTTTCTTATTCTCTGGGGACTATTGACCCTGGGTGGCCTTTTTATACAAATGAACGCTCCTGCTGTTACAGTTCAGCAACAAAATGCTGAGAATGCACCTAATGAGATGCATGTGCATGTCAATAGTGCATCTGCTAGAGTTCTTGCTGCATTTTTTTTTTTTTTTTTTTTGGACTGACCACCCAAACATCAGCCCATGTGTCAAATCAGCCCCAAACCTGCTTTGTAAACTAGAAAAACAACAAGCTGCTTTTCTGATGCGGCTGAGAAAGCACACACTGTACAATGAAAGCCCTTTGTGTGGCATTTCTGTTGAAATGACCTGTGCTACCTTTCCCCGATTCCTTAACATTTTTGCGTAGAACATCAGTGAAATTTTTAAGGAAAGAGATCATCCGTAATCAACAGAGCTCACATGCTGCTATTTTAAGGACAGATGCTGGCAGCAGACAGTTTAGCAGCCTTGCTATTAGACAAGTAATTGCTGTTAACTCTGCCATCAATCCCATGCAAGGATCCAGGGCACCCACACATGTTCCCTGGGCTTTATCCCCATCCCTTAATTCTGCTAACAATATTCTGATAACTGATGAGGGATGACTGACCCACCTGTGTCCTGATGCAGTGATCTGGAACAGCATCCTAAAACATACGCACTGGAAATATTTTTTTTATTTATTTATTTATTTATTTATTTATTTATTTATTTATTTAGAAATTTATAGGCCGCCCCTTGCGACAAGCCTCGGGGCGGCTCACAACAATAAAAAACAACAAGTTCTAAAACATTAAAAACTGGCCCATCTCCAGGTCCGAATTAAAACAACTAGAACATAATACAATAAATAAATTAACATTTAAAATATTGCTTAAATAAAAAGCAAGCAAGCACAAGATGCAGTGCTCATGCAATTGCCTGAAGTGAATATCAAACCCACTTCAAGTCAAAAATCTTTCAGATTATTAGTGTTTTAAAATATTAAGTTATCTATCATTGTTTGGGTCAATTAAGTCTGCTGATTAGCTCCACATAACTGCTACTTTAATTTCCCACAATGTCCCCGCCCCCCCCCCCCAAAAAAAGCACCAGACTAGAACAGGGGTGGGCAACAGATTTTTGGGGCCTACAACTTCCAGGCCCATCTCCATGGACTGTCCTGATAGAAGTTGTCTTCTCTTTTGCCTGAAGGGGGCTCTGAGTAATAGCAAGCTTAGGCTTGCTGCTTTAGAGGGGGGATTCATCTAGTTTAGGGTGTTTTCTGTTGAAGGCCTGGCCAATCCAAAGCCTGTTTAATGATCGAGAGCTGTAAGAAGGGAGGGACTTGGGGCATGGAAGTTGTTCTTCAACCATTAGCACTGCTCAACAGTGACGAAACTGGTACAAATGTCACCTGGTCACCATCCTGTTCACTATGTATAGGTTTGCCTTTGTATTGCAGCTGAAAACATGCTATTTTGAAATACCGCTCTGCATTATTTATTTATTTTATTTATTTATTTGGAAATTTATAGGCCGCCCCTTGCCACAAGCCTCGGGGCGGCTCACAACAATAAAACAACAAATTCTGATACATTAAAATTTCCAAATATTAAAATTCACAAACATTAAAAACTGGCCCATCTCCAGGTCTGAATTAAAACCGTCACAATATAAATAAATTAACATTTAAAATATTGTTTAAATAAAAAGGCATATGTTGACAAGTGGACTTGCTCCCCCCCCTTTTTGCCAATACCTAGGTGGCCACCTGCTAGCTTACTAAGTTAGCCCACATGGATGGGCCAACTGAAAGGCCACTGGGCATTCTGGCTCACTAAGAACTCATCGTGGTTTCTGTTTATTGAACAATCTGAGTTTCACTTTATCAGACTGTGTTTGCTTTTCAGGCTTAGATTATCTATGAGCTTTTTCAAATCAGTTATGAGAACATCTGATAATCACAAAAGTTAAAGGGAGGCACTTTTCATGGAAGTAAATAAGTATTCTGGCCCACACAGGTTTTTATGAGGCATTGCAATGACAATGGACAGAGGAACTGCCCTAACCTCTAAGTGGGAAAATGGCCCTGGGCGGCCCAATGGGCCAAATACTCAGGGCTGTTTACCAACTGACCTTAGACAGCCCCCACATAGTTCAACATTCAATTGTATTTTTAAACCTCTTCACATGGGCTCTCCCCATGGCTCAGCCAGCCATAGTTAGTAGCTGTCTAAGTTCTGCTGCATTGTTTTTCTCATTGTATTTATTGCTGTCTTTTGCCACTTTATTTTTTGCCAATGGTTTTGAAACCTTTGCAGAAAGTGGCATATACTTTAGAATAATAAAGAGAAATTACATAGACTGAGCAACTTAATATACAATGAGGTCTGGGCTGAGCTGATGCATTTTATGGCACCAGAGCCAGAATGCTTGCAGGGGAAGCTAGACCAAAACTAGCAGTCCACTGGGATCTCATATCTCACTCTTCTCAGGCCCCTCTAGATTTACTGCCTGCTGGAATAGGCAGGAATGGGATGACTGCTTCGGAGAGGGGACCAGTTTGGAGTCCGAATTCCTTGGCTCACAGGTCTGGAGCCCTGCCAAGCATGATGCTGGCACCTGGATGAGTACTCAGCATCTCTGCCCAGCTGGTTTAGCTGCCCCTCCTCCGCTGGGTTAGCAGCTGGCTTTGAGCTGCTGCTCCATGGGTGAGTCACTGCTGCCTTGGACTGGACCAGAGCAGAGTGCGCTGAGGGGCCAGTTGCTTCCACCTCAAGACTTCCCCATAGATCTGTTTGCATGTATGACTTGAAAAGGGCAGCAGTGCCTGGAGTTTAGCCCTAAGTCACTCTGCTCCTCCATCTCCAGCAGGACACCTGTTGTGGGAAGCTGCAACCCTTGGCAAGACAGTGGGTTGAAGGCATACAAGTAACATGAGAATAACCGTTTCAGATAAATCTGGCTCTTTTCCTTGTTATGAAAAACAAAAGTAATTGGGTACAATTGCTGAATGAAGCCCATTTAAGACATGGTTGGAGTTCATGGCTCTCATGACAAGCTTACAGATTCCAGCTAACTTTTCAGATGCACTAGAGTTGGAGACAGCTGTGCCAAGAATGAAGTATTTCATAGGCATGGAAGTCGAAGTTTTGAAGCCACCGCCCAGACAGCACACTGAATAAGCAAGCAGACCAGGAACCAATCCTGGCTCAGGTCCAAAGTCACCGTTGCCATCTTATCCATCCCTGGCTCTTTCTTCAGGGCGTTTACACTCTATTTAAAGCATTTCTCTGCTACCTTTATTCCATCTTCCTGTTTCTCCTCATTGGATTCTAAAGCTATCAGATCATGTTAAAGCTACCCTGACCTCTTACTTTTGCAGAGTAGGTCCTTTTTTTTGTTTTCCTTTCCTTATGTATATGGGGAATGTGTTTATGTGTGTGACTGTATGAATATTACCATGAGAGAAAGTAATTATGAGAAAAACCTTGTTGATTTGGGCTTCCTTTCTTGCTTGCTGTAGTTCAGTTTATTTATAATTTAACTTAATTCAGTTTAATTGACTTTTTAATCTTTTACAATTGAGATTGTTAACTGAGTTTATTAACATGGCCTTCACAAAACAGGGGTATAAGAGCCAGGGGGTTTCCTCCTCTCCAGTAATTTGACCTGCCACAAAGGAAAAGGAGAATAAGACAAACAAAAATCTCATCTTACTTTGCACCAAGAAAGGCAGGGGAAAGTGCAACATTCAGTTCCTGCACCTGGTCTGTGGTTAATTTCACCTGGAACAATTCACCCAATTTGAGTACAGAAAGGGAAACTAACTTAGCAACAGAAAATGCCTTGGCTGAAAACTCTGAAATTGTTCATGTTATAAATCCAGAAGGGCTAAACCCAGCATTACAGGGAATCATAGAATTGTAGAGTTGGAAGGTGCCCTGAAGGCCATCGAGTCCTACCTCCGGCTGTTGCAGGACACCAAGTTACACCATCCCACTGAGATGGCTGTCCAGTTTCTTTCTGAATGCCTCTAGTGTGGGAGAACCCAGCCCCTCTCTAGGCAGCTGGTTCCACTGTCATGTTGCTCTGACAGTGAGGGAACTTTTCCTGATGTCCAGCCTGAATCCAGGTTGTCACAACTTGAAGTGATTATTCCATGTCCTACACTCTGGCATCAGCACAAAGAGATCTTGACCTTCCTCTTTGTGACAGTCTTTGAGGTACTTAGAAGGATAGAAAAGTAAATGTAGGACATCGGACCTAGCCCTTTAAACTTCCCTTAGTTCAGAAATGGAAGCACCTACTGCGGAGAAGGCAATGGGCTCACCAGGAATGCCCCTTTTGAGGACATATTTTGATTTTCTCCTTTAATAAGCACTTTGATTTAATCATTAATGAATATGATTTAATAAAGACATTCCTGACAGAATGTAATGGTTTGCTAGTTACTATGGCTGAACTTTGCAAGAGAACTGAGAATCTGGTAGTTACAAACAAGAAAGTGAAGCTATGAATAATGAGCTTGGCCTTGATGGAAGCCAGAAAAAAGGTGTAATAAGTAAATAGCCTAGCAAGGGAAGGAAAAACTGTCAAAACGGAAAGCTGCCAAAGAGAGCAAGAGTGAGTGAGAGAGAAAAATATTAAAAGATTGAAGAATAGTTAAAAATATAAAAAATATAATTGTCCAAGTTTTTTAACTCATCAGATGGCACCCACAAAGAAATTAGCAAAATCTTCATGGCAGAAATGTAGGATACCAGAGGTATTGCCACCCAATGAAATGTAAACTCTAACCCAAAGGGTCCTATAGCCTTCGCCACCTCCAGGTGGGGTTGAGTCTCTCCCACTCCTAACTGGGGTTGGTGAGTTAAAGTCCCCACCTTTGCATCACACCCATGAGGTATAATTCAAGACCCTTTGGCAATAGCCCATAATGCTGAAGTGGATTTAAAGACCTCAAAACACAACCTAGTGCCCACTAGAACTAAGCCCAATAAAGTGAGACCTGGTTTAAAATCACCAGAAGTTAGTCTTTTTGGACTTTCCCAAGTCCAAAGGTGTGCTCCTCCAGTCAGAGCACAAAACTCACTTCCTGCAATTTATTGCTGAAGTAACCTGTCATATACTTAATATTTCAAATACTGAAATTGTTTTATGTTTATCACCATGCATGCCTTGAGGTGACTTTTAGGTCTTGGCAGGTTGCAAAGAAAGTAGATGATAAAAAAAGATTACTTAAAAAAACCAGTCTGGTGGTGACTGGATTCTTTGAAAACAAGAACACTGCTGCCCTATTTTGTAAAAATGGTTGATCTTATCCATAAAGATTGTCGAGTTGGGAGACTTATTAGTCTGGAAGATTCCCAGATCCATGGCTGCTTCAATAAATTAAATTTGTACAAAGACAATATAACCCACCAGAATTTATTGAAAGTAAATACTCCCTTCCTAGTAGGAGAGTATTTACCTTCTTCCTGGACCTTGGATAAAGCTTCAATGATTCAAGCTGTGGAGCCAGAGAAAACTTTTAACCATGTGCTATTGAGCCAACAGGATAGAAAGGAAAGTGAGGTTTTCTCCAATAAGATGATAGACCTGGTGAGGAATTCTTTTTGCCTGAAGAATGGAAGTTGATTGAAAGCTTTGGTGGCCTTCCAGTGCAAGAACAACAGTGAAACAAATGAAATTATTCACTTTAAATAAACTCTTAATGGAAAGATTTTTTCAGAGTATGGGGTCTGCACCAATAAAAACTCATGTGCTCATCATCTCCTAGAATGAGGAAATTCATATGTGATGAAGAAGGAAGACTCTTAAAAAGGAGATTAACTCTAGTAGAGGAACAGAGGAATGATAGTAATTTTAGAAATCAAAATACGTTGGTTAATTTAGATTTATGTCAGAAAGATTCCACTGAATTACCCCCTGCCTTAAAACCTGTAGATATTCCTAAATCTCCTATAAAAGACCTGGATCTAGTACAGTTGGGTTATTTTCAGAAAAATTACACAGTGTTGCGGCTGAAATTAATCTATCTCCTCACCTTCTATGCCTGTAATTAGAAATAAGATCTCCCTCCATCCAAGGTCACATATAGATCACATGCAGCCCACCACTGTGTACTCATTGCTGAACACCTGACAAGCCTAGACTTAATACATGATTCACATCAGGTGGTGCTTGATAAAAATTCTATGACTGAAAGAGCCATAAAATCCAGTGTGCCAGTGTGAGAGCCAGTGTGGCGTAGTGGTTAAGAGCTGGGACTGGGACTCAGACAACCTGGGTTCGAGTCCCCGCTCGGCCATGGAGCCAACTGGGTGACTTTGGGCCAGTCACAGACTCTCAGCCCAGCCTACCTCACAGGGCTGTTGTTGTGGGGATAAGATGGAGGAGGAGAATGATGTAAGCTGCCTTGGGCCCTTTGTAGGAAAAAGGCAGGATATAAATCCAAAAATAAATAAATAAATAAAGTGAAGATGTTGTTGTTAAGTGGGATGGAAAATGGGCCTTAAACCTGTGGATGAGCCAGTGTGATGTAGTGGTTAAGAGCATGGGACTGGGACTCAGAGGATCCGGGTTCGAGTCCCTGCTCGGCCATGGAGCCAACTGGGTGGCTTTGGGCCAGTCACAGACTCTCAGCCCAACCTACCTCACAGGGTTGTTGTTGTGGGGATAAGATGGAGGAGGAGAGATGATGTAAGCTGCCTTGAGCCCTTTGTAGGAAAAAGGCAGGATATACATCGCAATATAAATAAATAAATAATGATGCATCAAATAAGGTAGGACAGGATGGACTACCCATTCCCCCTTATCCCAGTCATCTTTTCCCATGTAGAATCTAGTCGGGTGGTTCTCCAAGCTAGTTGATGAGAAGTTTAAAGATTTTTGTGCTCAGGTTCAAATGAACACTCAAGAAGCATTCAAGAAACTTGCGCTGTCTCATCACAGACTTTCCCTCTGTAGCTGGGTGTGTGCTATATTTGTCACCAGCAATAAAATCAGACAATAGAGGATGACCTAGACATGGCCTAGAAACAATGATCCCAGTTGATTACAACCCAGATATTGTATTGGTTGACATAGGAACCACTCATAATATCTTAACCCTTCAAATGGTTTGGACTTAAGGTATAAAAAACCTTTTTTAAGTCTTTTAATTTATTTTGAGAATATACAATGGAGGAGAAAAATGGAATGTTTAAGAAGAAAAGAAAAAGAAGGGGGGAAAAGCAGTGGGGGAGCCAAGGGTCATTCTAAGGATTTCACAAGCAACTCCTCATTTAAGCGCATTTGCAATAGACAAAGGTCTCTATCAACTACTCTCCTGTCACCCATTCAGTTCTTAATCATATATTTATAGTTATAAATATCGACATTTTTTTAGTACTGATAGTAATCACAGACTTTGTATACATTATGATTTCTTTAGCCATTATTAAATTGGTTAAAGAAAAGCAGAATCTTCCATCTCCAAAGTAGATCTTGCATCTTTGAGTAAATTCTTTAACTGGCCTGTAGACTTAGCTTGTTAGCTTTGCCACTGTTGCACACTCAGCCAGCTTGTCAGGTTTAAAAAGCCTTTTGATCAATGTGTACTGTCCTCCATATAATATAAAGAATGAGGGCAATCCAGTCTGGTCAGATCTAGATTATGTTCTTACCTTTTTATTTGATACCAATGTGGACCTTTTAATTGTAATAGCAGGGGGGGATGAATGCCAGGATTGGGCAAAAAAATGATAAAATAGGGGAGAAAAGCAGGTTGCTTACCTGTAACTGATGTTCTTCGAGTGGCCATCTGTGCAGTCACACATATGGGTGCTGCGCCTGCGCAGTGCCTTTGGCCGGAGATTGCAGCTAACGGTTTTTGGCGGGAAAACGCTTCCCTCCCCTCCCCCATAGGCTATAAATAGCGGAGCGCCTGCCATTTTTTTCAGTCTTTGTGACCGAATGTGCACCCCCATATGGCTAACGAAAAAAAAAATTAACTGGATGTGGAGGATAGGTACCGGCAAAAGAAAAGAATCGGTACCGACCAGAGCATCCACTCACTGACACCAAGCGGGGCCGGCGGGCAGGTTGTGTGACTGCACAGATGGCCACTCGAAGAACATCAGTTACAGGTAAGCAACCTGCTTTTCTTCGTCATGGCCTCTGTGCATCACACATATGGGTAGACTAACAAGCTTACCATTAAGGAGAAGGAAAGGTGTCTTTAGTGAAGAACCGATAAGAGGACAGCTCTTCCAAAAGAACAGTCCTGTCAAGCTCGAACATCGAGACGATAGTGTCTTGCAAACATGCAAGGGTTCGCCCAAGTAGCAGCCCAACACACTTCATCCAGTGAGACTCCTGATGCAAAGGCAGAAGAGGCAGCAACAGCTCTGGTCGAATGACTTCGAGGAATCGTAGGTAAATCGAGCTTGGCAAGTTGGTAAGACAAGATGATAGTATGAGCTATCCATTTAGAGAGTCTCTGTGGAGAGATCGGAGCGCTCTGATCTGTGGTGGAATATTTAACGAAAAGTCTATTCATGCGTCGAATGGACTCGGTCCTAGACCTATAAAAAGCCAAGCCGCGGCGGACATTGAGGAAATGTAATGACCGCTCAAGAGGAGTTGCTGGTGACGGAAAGAAAGCCGGTAAAATGATGTCCTGTCCCAGATGAAAAGATGTAGTCACTTTAGGGAGAAAAGAGGAATCAAGTCTTAGAACAACCTTTTCTTTGTGGAAGTTCAAGTACGGAGGGTCTATCCAGAATGCACAGAGCTCGCTGGCCTTTCGAGCTGAGGTGACTGCAACCAGGAAGGCTGTCTTCCATGATACCAGCCATAAATCAACCATTGCCAATGGCTCAAAGGGAGCTCTTGTTAGAGCCTGTAGGACCACAGAGAGGCTCCAGGTAGGCATCACTGGTCTTATTATGGGATTAAGGTTGTGAAGGCCTTTAAGGAACCTCTTAACAACTGACTGGGAGAAAATGGAGGATCCGTCCACGAGCCCGCGATGATAGGCAATTGCTGCCGTATACACTTTAATTGAAGATGGTTTCAGTCCGGAACGATGGAGTTCCAGTAGGAACTGAAGGATCTGAGGTATGGATGATTCCAGTGGAGAGAACGAATGAGACTCAGCAAAGCTGGAAAAACATTTCCATTTAGCTGCATAAGACTTCCGTGTGGACGGCTTTAAGGCAGAGTCTATGATGTACTGGATAGACGGATCCAAGGTTGTTGGATTCAACGAATCCATGGTCGAGGCCGAGAGTGCAGTCGGAACCAATGAAGAAACAGTGCTAGGAGCAGAGGATTCAGAAAGTGGTATGTTCGAAGCAGCAGAAGTAGCTGTCGGTACAGATGGGACAGCAGGAGCTATTGGATCCTCCAGGCTGTCAGATTCAGGGACCTCAGATCCGGATGTTGAAGCGTACCTCGATAGAGATGGGTGCCAAAAAGGGACTCCCACAGCTAGATTGGTCTGTACCGTCCACCAGAGGAGAGAGTGGAGAACCGAAGATGATATTCGAATCGGTTTTGATTGTGGATCCCTCTGTGGGTGGAACAGCTTGTTGAAAAGCAGCTGTAGAGGGCGGAGACGAAGTCTGGCATGTGGCACCACAGCTACTGACGCCACCATATGACCAAGTAGTCTTTGAATGGATCTTGCAGGGACCGTCCCGTCGTGTCGCATCCGAAGAACATATTGAACAAGCGTGTCTTGTCTGTCGTGGGGAAGGAAAGCCTTTTCCATCATCGAATCCAAGCATGCTCCGATGAAGGTAAGCGTCTGCGTTGGAATGATAGAAGATTTTTCTGTATTGATACATAGGCCCAGGTCCTTTAGCAAGGTGCACGTCATGTGAATGGAATCGAGAAGTCCATCTCTAGATCGAGAAACTAGCAGCCAATCATCCAGGTACTGGTAGATGTGGACGCCCTGAAGGCGAAGGTAGGCACAGACCGGGGCCATGCACTTGGTAAACACTCTGGGAGCAGTGGCCAGTCCAAACAGTAAAACTGTGAATTCGTACAGACTGGATGCAACAGCAAAGCGAAGGAAACATCTATAACTCGGGTGGATCGAGATATGAAAATAGGCGTTCTTCAGATCTAGTGAGGCGAACCAGTCCTCTTTCCTGAGCAATGGCAAAATGTTTTAAAGAGTGGTCATCCGGAACTTCTTAGTTTGGATAAAACGATTTAGAGAGCATAAGTCCAAAATCGGACAGAGACCACCATCCCGTTTCGGGACCGTAAAATATTTGGAGTAGAATCCGTGAATTCCGTCAAATGGAGATAACTGACGAATTGCTCCTTTGCGAAGAAGTTGTTTTATTTCATCGAGCAGAACCGGTGAGCATGATGTAGTCCGTATTGGGCTCAATGGAGGAACTACGTCGAACTCTATCCAGTAGCCGTGCTGTATGATAGACAATATTTATTTATTTATTTAGTAAAACATTTATATGCTGCCCCATCGCAACAAAGCCTTGGGGCGGCTTACAACATAAAAATACAAAACATTTGTATAAATTAAAAACCTATATATCTATCCCTCCCCCCTGTGCACTCGGCAAACCTAAAAATACAACAAATTAAGAATACAAAATCATACACAAAAAAACCAATAGACCACATAATTTAAATAAATCCACACGATTAAACTATAAACGAATAATAACCAAACTAGACAACAAATAGAACATAAATACCAACAATAAACTATAAACCAAATAAACAATTTAACAATTAAAATATGATTTAAATCCGATCAGATGTGATGGACTCCCAAATGGGGAGTCGGCTTTGCAGCTGACCCCCAGATGAGAGAGGGGTGGGTATTGGGTGGGAAAGAGGAATGGTCCACCTGTCCCGTCAACTCTGGTGCCTGCCCGTGTCGAATCGGTGGTGAGCTTGTTGATAGCGCTGCTGGGGCTGCTGCCGGTGGTGCTGTTGTTGTTGCTGCCGTTGGTGGGGCTGCTGCCTGGGCTGGAAGGATTGCCTATAGGTGGGGCGAGTCCATTGCCACTTACGTGTCGTCTGCGGCGGTAACTCCATCTGACACGCCATCATCCGGGACTCATGGAGTTTTTTAAGTTTGTGGTCCGTGCGGGAATGGAAGAGCCCGGACCCATCAAAAGGCATTTCTTCAATCCTGCGCTTGGTCTCCTCGGGGAAGTGACAGCTTCAAAGCCAAGCGTGCCTCTGCAGGGAGACAACACCAACAAGAGCCCTTGAGTTGGTGTCCATGTGGTGCCTGGCCGTAGACAGTTGTTGAACGGCCACTTGCATGGCCTCCTTTATCAGGACTTTGGTCACATCCCCTTGGTGGTCTGGTAGGGTCGAGGCGACGTTGTGGAGGCGCTGCATCAGAAAGTATTGGTATCGTGCCAACGTCGCCTCGTAATTGGAGATGCGAAGTCCCAGTCCTGCAGCCGCATACACCCTCCTGGCCAGGGAGTCGATCCTCCTCCCTTCCTTGTCCCACGGCGTTGTATGGCCTCTGGCCTCCCTATCCTGGGAGGACTCAACGACGATTGAATTCGGCTTAGGATGCCGGAGGAGGAAGGGAGGAAGGGATGTCCTCCTCCCAAACCTGATACATTGTCTCATATCTCCATGATGTCGGTTGAGGGTGGGAAGCCAAGTCCCAAGGCTGGGTCATCGCCTGCCTGAGTGTTGTGATAAGCGGGAGGAAAATGGAGGTGGACTGCTCTCCCCGGACGATGTCATAAAACCTGTCTGTCGACGGGCCCGAACATTGGACCGTCGACATTGAACATTGGATCAATTTCCAGAGCCTGGACAAGCCTTGCCATCAACTCCACAAATGAAACATGAGACTCATCCGGCGCAGCGGGATCTGGGCGGTGATAACGGCTTCGGGAGAGGTCGAATCCACCTCTGAGTCATCAGAGTCGGCCATATAATAAGGTGATGCTGACGAGGAAGAGTCAGCCGGCGAAAGGGAGCAGCTGCTGTCATGCCGGGAAGGCATTGGCGAGACCCGCCTTGGATCCCTTGGGCGTGGTTGGTCCCGAGGGGCCAAAGATTAGCTTCGAGGTGCTGGGTAGTATCCCACAGAGGGAGGCTCATGCCAGAGCTGATAGGATGGACGATGCCAGCCCCCCATGGGTTGCTTGATGGATCGACTCCGCCGGCCCCGAGGCGGAGAGATGTCTGCATCCACTGTAGTCAGGGGCATCAGTGTTGGGGACCTTGCCCGTGGGGGGGAGTCCTGGATCTCCAAGATCGAGTCCCTTGGGAGTGACGGAAGCGGGTCGGATGGACAGTCCGCCATACACCGAGGGGACCCTTGTGGGGTAACCCTCATAGCCTCCTGGAGAAGTGGATCAGGTAGCGTCGGTACCAAAGTTTGGCCCGGTACCGATGGCACCAACGAACCCGAGTCCCGGTGCCGTGGGCGCTCAGATTCCTTTGGGCGTTTGGAAGGCTTCGGAGGCTTATCTTTTTTAGCCTTCTTGTGGCTTGTCGACTTTGCAGAGTCGGCATGCTTATGCTTCTCCGCCTTCTTTTTTGGAGAAGCAGGAGGAGCCGCAGCAGATGACGCACCTTCGTCCGAAGGGCATTTTTGTGGGGCCACAGAAGAGGAGGCCAGCTTCGGGGCAGTCACAAGGGGGTCAGACTGCATGAGAGCCTGATCCCATAGAAGCCTCCGGAGGCGGTTTTCTCGATTTTTTCTGGCTTGTTTGGAGAAAGCCAGTCAATGTGCGCTCTTGTCGGTCCTATGCCCCTCTCCCAGGCAGAGGAGGCATAGGTCGTGTGGGTCAGCCGGTGACATCTTTGACCCACACTCTGCACACTTGCGGAAGGCCGCTCGCTGCGCCATTGCAGAAAAGGAAGAGAAAGAAGACAGCATAGAGGGTAAGTATATATTTTTGTTTTTTTGTTTTAGGAGATGGAACGAAGAACGAGAGAACGACTACAGAAGAAAGAACTACGAACAAGGAACGAGGTGGAAAGAAGCAAGGGGTATAACATCTTGGCAAAGGAGTAGAAAAAGCTAGCAAAAAACGATCAGAGCGAGAGCGAAAGCGGCACAAGGCACAGTGAACGGCGGTCGCAAAGTCTGAACAAAATGGTGGGCGCTCCGCTATTTATAGCCTATGGGGGAGGGGAGCAGAGCGTTTTCTGCCAAAAACCGTTAGCTTGCAATCTTCGGCCAAAGGCACTGTGCAGGCGCAGTACCCATATGTGTGATGCACAGAGGCCACGACGAAGAAATAGAGTTTGACCATCAGAATTTCTAAAGGCTTGGGCATTAATAAATCAGATCAATTAATAAAGCAGGACCCCTTACTGTTAAGTTCCTTTTACATATACGTAATGGAACAGATAGGGGTTCTGATTCAGACTTACATACACATATGGACCAAGGGGTAAGAGTGTTGCAGATTTTCTCATCTTCTCTCGATCAGTTGTTCCTTACTATGAGAATTTTAGAGTTTTGATTAGGCCAGAGAGTGATCAGCTGCCTATACAACTTCTCTTATCTCTTGTCATGGGGCTCATCGCTCCTTAGCAGTTTCATCAGAGAATTTGACTGTTTTAAGTAACAAAAGAGTACATTGGAACAGAGATATTCAGGAAGAAATTTATTCTTAACGTCCCCAAGATGTTACTTCTATGGGACCAGCGTCTAACCTCCTCAGACCCCCTGGAAATTCTTGGTAACTGGGTTGATGCAATTAGGCCTCTTGTGGTCCCTGCTAAAGCATCTCATCAATCAAAAGAGGTTAGTTTGGTGTACTGCTCAGAAGCACACCTTAGCAAAAAGCAACAAGGACACTGAAATGTGAAGACACTTGGGGAAATTTCAACTCTTACATATGTCTTCTAAGTAAGGCAGTATAAAAATTATAACAATTTAAAAAGAACAGACACATTCATATTTATGACTGGAGTTAGGCTTGGTGTTCCCAAAAATAACTCATCCAGATTCTGGGCCCTGGTAGCAAATGGGACAAGAGATTATAATAGCCCTTTTGATAATCAAATTACATCGGCACAGTGGCATAATTATTTTCCTTACTTTTTAACCATTCTCTCTGCCCAGTTCTTGTGCCTCAGTCTTCACATAATTCACCGTGGGAGAGCTCCTCATGGCTGGGGAGTCAGCGTTGTGGCACCGATTCACAAGACAGGCTCAAAGGCTGACCCAAAGAGGCTTTGCCCAATTTTTTCACTCAGTGTTATCTCCAGACTGTACTCTAAATGCCTACAACACAGACGAGAGCAGCTGGAAGATCACTTATTGTTGAGGAACAGGCTGGATCCATTCGGGGTTAATCCAATGCTTTATTCTTCATCATCTAATTCAAAAATATACTCAAGAGGCTAGAAAAGAATCATTTGCATCTTTTGTAGATTACAGTGCTGCCTTGGGTCGCATAGACAGTGAATGTTTATGGGAGAAGTTAGCATAAACATTGAGAAGTAAACATTGATATACTACTGATCTTAATACAAATTCTGCAATCTAAAACCCCCACTCAAGGGTATTTATTTATTTTATTTTATTATTTATTTAAAACTTTTGTATGCTGTCCCTTATGCCTAGGCATTTCAGGATGGCTCACAATACATAAAATTGGAATACAATAAAATCACATTTATAAATGACCTAACTCAATAAAAGTTTACATAAAAGACAAAATCAAAACGACTGTAGAAATGATAAAATATTAGTTTTTAAAATAGAGATTAAATAAAAAGGTTTTGACCTGATGCCAAAAAGAATATAAACTCAGTACCAGGTGCACCTTTCCAGGGAGTGCAAAAAGAATCTAGCTTTTGTTTTTTTCAAAATGACCAGGACACATATAGGTTCTACTGAAATTTGAACTCGGATTGCTGGAGACTTGGGGCAAGTGGTCTCCTCTCAGAAGACCCACCAACTAAAAGAAGTATTCACCAGGGTTGTCTTCTGGCCACTTTCCTTTTTAGTTTTTATATTATCAGCATTGTTCAAGAGCTGAGTGGCCTGGAATTTTTTTTTCTAGTATCTGTTCTGAATGTCAGGCTCTCAATTATTTCATATGCTGATGATATTGTTATTATATTTACTGCATTAATTGGGATGAGGAGGCTACTGAGTAAGTTGAGTGACTTCTGTTCAAAAGAGCACTTGATAATAAATTACATAAAAGCAACAGAAGTTGCCTTTGGAAAGAGGAAAAACCACAGGTTTGGAAATTGGATAACATTGCCATTGAACAGTGCAACTTCAGATAGCTTGGGCGTGGGTTTCATGCTTACTTCCCACCTCCAATGGGCCCCCAATTGGAGTCTGCTAAACCGAAGTCCTCCCATTCTCTACACTCCCTGATGGGTATTTTTAAACATCAGGGTGGGCCTGGTTGAACCCAGGTATTTTTGAAAAGATACTTGCACACTTCTGCATAGTGCAGAAATATGGGGGTACACTATCTAGGTCTATCCTAGAAGTACTTCAGAACTCTTTTTTGAGATCTTTGTCAGCTGTTCCTCGAGGTACACTTGCTTGCAGGCAAGGATGCATGTGCCCTGCAGTGGCTGGAAAAGCAAAGACTCTGTGACTGTAAGCACCTGCAGTTTGGGGACAGAGGCAAAGTCCCTCCTGAGATTGCTCATCAACTTAGTAGAGCAACAGTGCATCACTGCCTTGCTATATGACGTTGTCCCTCCACTTTGAGCTCTGAGGTGTCTGTGCTTCATTGATTAGCAATACAGGTGATCACTGCATTTGATCTCACATCTTGATGCACATTGTAAAAAATCCTTATCACACAGCAGGGCAATAAGGAGGTCAAATATGCACAAAGATTTGCCAAGTCATATAGTGTGTGTAGTATACAATGTATAGTATATTTCTTCTCTTCATTTGGCAGGACAATGTTGGCAACTTACTGGCCAAGTTGCTGCCTGAGCAACTTCAGTGTAAATGTTAAGAGCCACGGATTCTACGCTAACCAGCTCTACAAGTCCTTTGATTGCCCAGTGGGGTGGGGCTTCCATAAAAACAGAGAATCAAGTTGGAAGAGGCCAGTTTGGTTGTCAAGTTCTACCCCCTGCTCAATGCAGGAATCCAATGTAAAGCATCTCTGATAGAGGGCTGCCAGTCTTGGCGTGAATGGTACCCGCATCAAAGAACCCTCCACAGCCTTGGACTGGTGGGTCCATTGTCTAACTGCTCTGTTACAAAGAATTTCCCGAGGCCCAGCCAAAATCTGCCTTCCTGAACTCAAGTTCTGTTATGCTGTGTCCTCCCCTCTGTGTGTGAACCCTTTCAACAGTGGTATCAGTTCCTCCTGGACTTGCTCTTCTCCCCACTGCCCATTCCTTCCCCCTTAGGCATTTGTTTCTAGCACCCTGATCATCTTTATTGCCTTTCTCTGAACTTGTTTCAGTTTCCCCGAATCCCTCTGGAAATGTGGTGCCCAGAAAAAAGACAAAGTATTTGATATAAGGTCTGATCAGTGCAGCATAAAATCACAAATTTCCTGTGATTTTGAAACTAAACTTCTACTGATGTTGCAACCTAAGATTTTCCCTGCATTTTATGCAGCTGCATCACAGGCCCAACTCATATTCAATTGCTGAACAAACAACTCCACAATCCTTTAACTTTGTTATTTTCTGTCCAATTTTCTAATTCACGAATTATTCGTGAATGTTCTGTCTTTTAAAGTATGAGATGTTTCACTTAATATTCAAGAAACTAATGTCCAGAAGGACAAGGCACAGATAATATGTAAAGTAAGGAAAACCATACACACAGAGACAAAATGGAAGCAAAATATAATTGCCAGTAGCCTATCAATGAGGGTATGTGAGTTTGTCCAACAGACTCTGGCTTGGAAATGTGATGCTGCTGCAAAGCTACCAGGCTCCATGATTAATTTTATTAATTCAGACACCAAACCACAAAGGTAATACTACTGCTATGAACAGACCTCAGAAGTTATTGAAAGGAAGTAAAGATGGAATTCTTATCTGTGACAAAGTAGAAAGTGGTATTTGACCATGGGAGCGTAAGGTAGCTTTCTTCAGGGCAGATAGTAGAGTATCATTTTTAAAGCTTGTCTTGAAACATATGAATATTGATTCCTTTCATTCAAGTTCCTCTTTCATTTCCCCATTTGTTCCCGAAATAGCTGCAGACTGAGTTTTGCTGTGCTGTTTGTTTTGCATTTTGCCCTTTCATCACAGCACTGCCATGGATAGACCGTGGTCATTCTGCTTTTCAGAGCGGACCTTCTGCACTGAACGATGCTGTCCTGGCAGTTTTCAGCTCTGGAATATGCATGTTCCCAGGGAGCGTTTCTGCTGGTTCCCCTCCTGCTCCCAAATAGCAGATGGCTTCTGCTTTAACCCGTGGAAGCATTTTCCTTCATACGAGTTGCTAATCGGAGTTTGTCACAATGAACCCCACTTAATAGTGCTTATGTGCATTTGTTCCAAATTACATTATATAACATCTGCTTCAGTTCTGAGGTTACAAGAAAGAGTTGCATTACATAGGTTATGTTTATCTGTATAAGAAAACTCACACATAGTTATAATCTAGGATTAGCTCTAAGGTTCACAACTCTTCTCCCAAAGGAAATTATCCATCCCTTTTCCATAAACTATAGGTTAGTTTATACAGTGAGCAAAACTATCTTGTATGAATGCTCTTTCTTGGAAAAACTAGAAAGGACAAAACATAATTCCTAAAAATGTAAAGTGAGCATGCCAAGGGAATGGTTCATCACTGTGTACTGACAGGAGTTCCTCCCTTCGCTGAGGACCACCCAGGCAGAAAAGTGGTACAGTCTAGAAAAGCTTCACCATTTGATTTGGCTGTTGCTGCTTGGTTAAGCCAACATTTTGTATTTTAGAAGCTGCATGAGGATCGCTTGAATAAGATGCTGTCCAACGGAATGCTATAGTAAATGATTACACTGGGAGAGAAAAGAAACAGTGTCACCAGGGCTTAGCTTGACCAGCAAGCCTGAAAGGATACGGCTGGATAGCAAGACCTAACAGACTGCCGGCAGGGCATACTGAAGGCCTTGTGTGAGGGTTTGCAGGCCCTTGTTCCACGTGCTCAACCCTGCAGGGTTTAAAGGTATTCTTTTGTCTTTCAGTTCTAGACAGTAGCACCCAAAAACAATGCCCTCACTATACATGAATGGTCCTACCATGCTGTGCAGAAAAAGAAATGCCTGTGAGAAATCCAGCATCTTCTGAGAAAGCCAAAGGACACTAGGCATGGTGCTACACCATCATGAGAATTTGAGGTGTAAACTTGGAGGAACCTGAATCAAATCTCAGGTCAAGCACTAACTCACTGGGTAGTCCTAGGCAAGCCCCCACCAGTAGCAAGAGGTTAGCAATACTGCTTTACTTTATGGAGTTGCTGCAGTCATGACTAGTGTACAGAACATCTTTTGAGTGAGGTGTTACTAGGGTAAATATGCAGTTAGTAGGCTATCTGGTGGACTTACTTTAAAAGTAAGGATGGCACACCACAGCCACTAGTAGCACATCCTAATGTGGCACCTTTGGTGTCAAAAGCAAAACCTATACACAGGTAGTTAAATGCATGCTGTTCTGCTCCGTTTCAGCCTGCAGTTCCCATGAAAAACCTCCTTGCTTTAAGCTCCATCAGTGCTTATGCGGCTTTTCAGCTCAGCCACTTCAATTATCACATGGCCATGGCAGTCCTGTTTTCACATGATTTTAAATTGCCCATATTGGAAAACTGCTGCCCACCGCATCAGGGAAAGCCATGTGGGTATGATTTTGCACATGGGAATATTGTTTAAAAATCCCTATAGGAAAGCTGTGCTGGTACTGCCACACAAGAAAAATGTACCACCTTAGAAACTGAATGCTTCACCCTCACTCTTTGTTCTGGGGAGATATTATGTGGCCTGATTAACCCATAAGACCAGTCCCCAATGTTCATGCTGGGGATGTGTGTACCCAGCCACACTAACAAAAGAGAAGAGATGGCTTGTTATTGGGTTGTTTAAACCATAGGTTGCCAGTACAAGTGAATGTAGATCTGTGGGTTTTTCATGGGTGGTTTATTAGGGCTACCAAAATAACATTCTGCTCTGATATAGCAATGTTAAGATATTTTGGACATAGGGAAGAAGTGGTTAAAGGAGGGAATCAATCAAGGGATTGAGAAAACCAAGCATGGGTTGTTTGATCATCTGCCAAATTCTAATTGGCCAGAGATCCTTTGAGCTGTTGGGCAGTATAAAAATGTAATAAATAATTCTGGGCAGGAGAGCAAACCATGGGTCAAATCAACCATAGGGTTGATGTGGTGGATGAGGCCTTTGGTTGCATATGATTATTTTGACCAAGTCCCTCTGCCTGAGAGCAGTACCTTTTCTTCCTAAATGCCTGGAGCAATGTAAGAGGCCCCAGAACTTCTGGGAGGGGCCCTCCGAAACATGTGGAAGAGCTGCTGTGTGGGCTCCTTCCACATTGCCACAGCTTCTGGGGCTACTACGGTGGCTCAGGAAAGCACAAGACTGCTGCAGCGCCTTCTCTGCGCGTACCAGACCTCTGTGATAAGGCTGTGCCTGCAAAAATGAAACATGCCGAAGACATTCATACTATTTATACTGTGTATTTACACTTTTAAAATAAAAGCCAAGTTTTATTACAAATGAATTTTTTATTCAAAGTTTTGATGAGGGAGACGTCTCTGACCACATTACAGAAAGGGTGCATGTTTAGATTTAGGAAGAACAAAAGATATTAGAGTTAGAACCATATGTGTAAACAAAAGCTAATTGACAGCACTGATCAAATCATAGCTTATATCATGCAAATTCCCCAATATCAACAATGAGGCTTTAAAAAAATAAAAATGTTTAAATGCAGAATTGCATGGAAGGTTTTCAAAGCACAGGAGGGAAGAAAATAAAAACCACATGTTCTTGCCGAAGCACACAAATTGCATTTTGCACAGAGAGCCCAGAAAGGTCTATAGGATTACAGGATGCATTTGGAGTGTTTGTGTTAGCACGTCTGATGGCCTATATGTACACAGGCACCTTTTGGCAACAGTCTCCCACATCAATAAAAATCTAAATATCCTAAATGTTTGCTATCCATCAGGGACTATTGATGTGGGATGTAGTTGGAAGAACATGTGTGATGCTAGTTGTGCCCAAATGAATCCAACTGCTCCTTGGATTGTGACTACAGAGTCACTGTTTAACTAAAGTCGCAGGTCCGTTTAATCTTCTTTCCATAAAATATGCACATACACAATTATGACCAGGCCATTGCTGCTACAAGTTTGGGAAAAAGGTAGCATTGATCCTTGGTTATTGTTAAGAAACTTGCTGCCTGCTTTGCATTTTCAAAATGCATCTAGAGTTGAAAGCTCCCACTGTCCCCTCCTTCATCCTTTGACTACAGGAGAAAGACCAAAATGGAGTATCTTAGCTTGTGGGTTGCAAGGCTGAGATCAGAAAGTCACAAAGCTGGATATTTAGTCTTAAGTGTGGGCTGTTCAGTGAGCATCAAAGTTTAGAGACAGTTCCTAACCTGTAAGTACAAGCCAATGATTCTGACACTACATATATAGAAATGAATACTAGATAGTTATGTGACTCTCCTAAAAAAATAGATCACAAAAAACTTGACGAAGTAGCAAAATCTGTTAGCACCGTATGAAACACTGACCATCCTATTAGCCCCCAAGGCAAGGAATAAGGTTAGGCCCATGAGCTTCACCAGTCTTTAGTTTGGAAGGGAATACCTGCAAAGCTGTAAGGTTGGTCAGAATGACTACATTTCTCTCTCTGGAGAAAAATGAAACAAAATGGAAGCCAGTCCAAGAGTAATTCAGGCTAGAGTGGTCAAAGGCTTCTTTTTCTGGAGCCAAAGCCTCAGCTATTTCATATCTGAGGGGGGAAAGTCTTGAGTTGCAATCCTGGGCAATTTTCAAGAGAAAAAAGGGCCTACAAAACCAAGCACATCCCAGCCAGTGCAGCTTGATATAGGAAACCATCTCAGTTGGGGAAAGCTTGCCGCTCAGTGGAAGAGTTCACGGTTTGCATGCATCATGCCCGGCCATGCGCAATCACCAGGGTGCCAGCAGGGGCAGGAGGGACGCATGCCGGAGGACTGGAAGAACTGCTGCTCAGTCAAGAAGGTTCTGAGCGAGCTGGAGCCACTGTCTGACTCAGGGAATGGCAGATAACATGTTCAATTCCTGACAGCACATACAAATCCTCAGCACTTTCTTATGCACTAACCTGAGAGGCATAGATTTATCGGTGACTATCAATCATAGTCATACATTCTTAGCTCATGCATCCCTGGAGATTAGGCCTAAATTGTTTTGGAGCAGACACTCATACCTGAGGCTCCCCGGATTATCAGCTACAATGGGAACAAAATTAACCTTATCAAACAGCGGTTTAAATAGATATGGCTTTTATTTTCTCTCCTTCATTTCGGTTAGAAAAAGGTAAAACTTTCTGTGATACATGCTGGTGGTTGTGGTGGTGTTTTCGTTTATTTTTAATGGAGTCCTTCTCTTGAACAGCCCAATGGCACGATTTGCTGAATCCCTTGTTGTGCTTTACATGTAGAATTGCTGTCTCTTTAATGTTTCATCCTTGCCAACAATCTGGAATACACAGGAGCTGAAAGAGGAAGGAAGCAGACACAATCGTAAGCAAAACTGTATTAATCATCCTGCCTGCTGTTACAGCTCGAAAAGATACACTAAGTTCTACTTAAAATTAGTAACTAGCACCTCTCTACTCTGTTTAGTTTGTTCCTCTGTAAAGTGTCCATGGTTAAAATGTAAACCCACAATTTAAATGAAAATGTGGGTTGCCTGAAAGTAGATTTAGAATATGCCTGTAGTGATTGTTTGGCTGCAGGCCATGTTCTTTGCAGCGAGTTTGCTGAGCTTTAATAAATGTAATTGGATGCCTCTGGATTATAAGCTAAAACTTTATGGGCCTCTGATAGGAAAAGGGAAAAGGATACACCAGTATTTGGCATACAGGGAGCATGCACCTTGACAGTGGGGAGAACGGGGCAATCCCTGCCCATATGAGTGTGCGCGGAAACCACAGGTGTTCCCTGAGAAGCGTGGCAGACTTATACGCCAGACTGAGGTAGAAGCAAGTTGGACGTGAACAGCCATGGCGGCACAAGTTGTACTCATTTCAGACTGCAGGTGGTAGAACCACATTTCTGAATATTTCTCCCCTCTGTAAAAACACCACACCAAACCCTCTCTTCCATCACAGCAGGGAACGGACCGGGTTAGGAACCAACTTCCTGAATGGGGTAGGTTCATGTGCATGAAGTTCTTCTACTGAGGCCCTTCTTCAAGAGCCCCTCTCAGATATAGGGTACATGCAGCAGAAAGGAGGTTCTCTGCCATGGTAGCCCAACGATTGAATTCTCTTGGCCAGGTGGCTCCCAACCCCTGGTGCAGCCCACACCACTGAATGTGGCAGCAATGACAACCCCCAAAACTAATGTTAAAATAAAGTGACAGCTTTACCACTACAGAATTTACAATAGGCACACTTAGCTACTCCGAAGCTGTATTTGAGCCTTCTAGTGCTTCATAGCCCCTACAAAATGCTGAAAGGAATGGTTTAGCTTCAGCACAACTTAAATTCGACCCTGGTACAACACTGTAGTGATCTGCTGCTGAAGTGCAAAATAGCATCCTATGATGGCCCCAAATTCCCCAAAGTTCCCCACCAGGGCTATAGAGGCACACCTGGTGCTCACACTGAAACCTTTCCGATGCCAGGCTAATATGTTTTGATTCAGCCAGGAATTTTAACTTGTTTATGTTTGGATCTATTACGATTCTAAAGAGAATGTACAGTGATTGCAAATAGTTTGAATAAATAATTGAATCTATCACCCCTTCATTCTCTTTTATGTGTGGACCAGGCCTTAGTCTTAAAATCTGAGAGGTGCAAGAAAGATATCTGCACTGAAACCATGAGAGGAAGTACCCTGCTGCTGAATGGCAGAATGGACAATCAGCAATGAATAGGCTTGATCAAGGCCCATAGACTGTATTGGATTCTATGCAGTGCTCTTTCTCACACCAGCATGTTTCATGGATGGGCTCCAGATTTAAGCTGGATCAACTGTGCTGGCAGCCTCTGCTGAATGGATGAGCTGTGGTGTGGGGAAGAACAGGATCACCAAAAATTAGGGACCGTTCATAAGCTGAGCCCTTCCTTTTTTCACAGAAGGCAGATCCTGGATCCAATCTCATGTATTTATAATCTGGACTATTAATTTCACTGGGAATCTGGCTTTGGTTGTTTAATTCCTGGGTTTGCAGGACTTAAAGAAGCATTTGATAAAAACAGATGAATTATATAAAATGAGGCAGATGTATAAACAAGAGAATCTAAAGCTAAACTGACAACAACTCTACCTCCATAAATTACAAAGCAAATATTTAAAAACTTGGGTAATGTATTTATCT
Organism: Varanus salvator macromaculatus; assembly: GCA_023646645.1. NCBI lineage: Eukaryota > Metazoa > Chordata > Lepidosauria > Squamata > Varanidae > Varanus > Varanus salvator. The sequence goes on from JAIXND010000674.1 coordinate 88,681,826, forward strand.
CAGCAGACTCAACACACTGAAGCCATTTGAACATTGGCTCAGATCGGCAATGCAAGCATATCCAAGAACTCAAGAACTGCTTTCTTCATCTTACCTCGGCAATATTTGCCAAGTATTATGTGACAACAGAGTATGAATTAACCCTGTTTAGGCTCATTCAAGCAGAGGTAAGTACACAACACCATCATTTTGTACTCTTTGCTATATTCTGTCTGCTTGGTATTCTGTCTTCTAGTTGAGCCAAAGGAAGACACCTTATAAGAGCCTCGTGTTTCCTACATACAGTGCAGAAAATGTCACATATCCCCAATACAATTAATTCCTCTAAGGCCAGAGGAATTCCTCTTTAACACCCATGGACACCTCTTTTGGCATCTACCATCTTCCCTCCCTCCTCAGTTTTATTTTGTTTCTAATTTTGTGATTCTCATTTTTAAACTGGGAGTCTTGACAGCTGTGTTGCAGCTCTGTTCATGGGATGCACGAGAGGGACCCCTTCCAAGGTAGAGAACTGAGAACAGGGTTACAATGTTCACCCATTGCACGAGAGGAAAAGAGCACCCCCCCCACCCCCCACATTGCCTGGGTGACCACCGCTGCCTCAGGAAGTAAAGCCACCACAAAGCCACGTCCAAACAAAAGGAAAACTTTCCTGTTTTGGGGAGGAGCAGAAAGGTAGAGCACCATGAATATGTGCTTGAGTTTTTCAAAGGGCAATTCAAACACACTCAAATCCTCCTCTTTACCCCTAATACTTTTCTCAATTGATAAAAGCCTTCAAGGGGAAGAAAGCCTTGCTATGTGAAGAGCTGATGGCATATTACCAAAGTAGGTACCAGAGCAGGCAAATCCAGGCTGAGGTCCAATGTACACATTACTGGGGTGCTGTGGATGCTTATCTTGGCCAGCAGCGACAACGCATTACTCAGATGTCGAGGCACAGAGCAAGCAGAGAGAGCCCGTGTGGTGTAGCGGTTAAGAGCACAGGACTGGGACTCAGGAGACCTGGGTTCTAGCCCCCTGTCAGCCATGGAGCCAACTGGGTGACTTTGGGCCAGCCACAGACTCTCAGCCCAACCTACCCCACAGGGTTGTTGTTGTGAAGAGAAAATATAAAGAAGGAGAACAATGTGAGCCCCCTTTAGTTCCTTGGAAGGAAAAAGGCAGGATACAAATATAATAAATAGTAAGATGCTTGCATCGCATGAGTGCATCCCGTGTCACCATGACAAAACCTCTGCAGGATATGAGACTCAGGTAAATGTTGCTTTCTGGTGAGACATGGGACCAATCCCAAAGTTTTTGAGGCGCTACCACACAGAGGAACCTTTTCAATAAACATGGCATGCAAAAATTACTTACCTAGCTTAGAATTCCTTAAGGTAGCCTGCAAAATTAAAAAAAAAAGTTTGGTTTTATAAAGTATTAAAATGATTCTCTCATATACTTAAGAGATTTGGTTTCTCTCCATATTAGAGTAGAAAGAGGCTGCCTTAAAGGACACCAGTGGGTTAACGCATTGCTGGAACACAGCGATTGCTGGGGAGCTCCTGCAGAGCTTCAGAGACTCGCTGCACACATTCAGAATGCCTCTGGGACATTTAAGGAAGCCTTCAGAATGACTTTGATGCAGCACAGGCAGAATCGGTTGGAAAATAACACTCGGAAAGGCATGGAGCATGCCTGGGAACAGTGTGCATCACTGCCCTGACTTTGGAGGCCATTCAAATATGATTGAATAAGTGGACGGGATGGGATACCATGCAGCACAGCCGAAGAATCCCCCGAATGGGGAGTCATCCTTAGACTTCGAGCTGTGTGTTTAGGTGCAGACAGGCCAATGTCATTGGAGAATACTGCCAAGCAAGCACAGTTAGGATGTCTTCAGACCATCCTCCCCATGGCGATCCCTTACATATGGTGAGATCAAGAGTGAGCCCTGGCCCCACATCAGCTGCCCCCCAGCCCCACTTACAGCGCATGGATACAACCATGGATGGAAGAGACACCACACTTATTTGAATGCAGGATCTTCCTTACCCTGTGAGCCAGTCCTTGCTGGCTTACAAGGCCAGACAGATCCCATGTACAAATAAGGAAAAATGCCGTTTTGGAATGGGCCCTGCATGTTGGTTGGACATGGTGTTTACCTTGGATATTGGAGAGGCATGCCTGAAGATTTGTAGTGCAGGGTCTGAAGGATCATCACTTCTTTCATTGAGCTTAGAAGCTAAAGTAGCACAGTTCAAAAAACATCAAGGCATGCTTGTCAATATTTTACTGGTTCTGCTAATTATCAAATTGCTTTAATTCCGTGTTTTTATTAGGGATTTATGTTTTTCAGGGTTGGCTGGCTGGCTAGCTGTGAGTTATTGTAAAGAGGCAGGGTGCCAACATATGGAATGAACTGAATGCAACCCAGGCAGCTACCCTAAACCGATGCCACAGACAGCAGCAGCTTGTCCCAGTAGTCAAGCTTTCCATATGCATGTTTCGAAATCCCAGAGATTAATCCAGACACATCTTTAAGAGACATGTTCACAGCATATGCAGATTTCCACATCTTAAACACACATTCTGATACACTGCTTCATTCAGGATTGGGTAACCAATTCTTAAAAGCAAATCATGACATGTCAGACCAAGCCACATGAATGTGTGAACACATCGGGAGCACCTACTTCAAGTTAACCTTGCAGATGAGGCACGTCTGCACTTGGGAATGTGAGAACCCATCTCATCTGACCACTGAACTCAGAACTGATTGGCCTGACTGGCAGTGACTCTCTGGGGTTTTGGACAAGGGCCTTTCCCAGTTCTACTGGGAGATCATAGACTGAGGTCAAGAGTTGCATGGGTGACAGCCGGAACAGCCACCTAATCCAAGACATCAGGAATGACTGACTGGACAGGTGAACTAGTGCATGAATTAACACTGACTCAATTTGTATCTCTTTAAAACGTATCTTTATGTCCCGCCCTTCCGCACAAAGAGCCCTCTGGAGGAAAAGCCTGTTCGTGTCAGGCATCTCCAGACAGTGTTAGAAAAACTCATGCCCAAGATCAAGGAAAGCGGCTGCCAGTCACTGCTTAATTAATTCTGGGCTGGCAGGGCAAGAGCCTGACTCAGATTCAGGAGGCGTCCCGCATTCCTTTGGCTTACCCTCTTGCAAAATACCCCCTGCATATTTATGCAAGGGCACATTATGGGAGAAGAAGTGATGATTCTGTGAAAGTCCTGTGAAATCACTTTCCTTTTTTCTTCCCACAGTTTTCAAGAAATTTGTTTATTTGGCCTTTTTCTACCCACCAAGGCCTTCCAAGCAAAGTATAATTTAAGACAATGCCATAGTAACCCAGTGTAGGATGCAAACAGAGGCAACGTGTTCTTTCAAACAGAGGGGGTAACTTGCAGCTCTTCAGACGATTTGGCCTACAGCGTCCGCTGTCCCTCACCGCTGGCTCTTGCCTGGGGCTGGTGGGAGTGTGGGCAGAACATCTAGAGTTGTCCGGCCTTGTTTTAACATGAGCCACACTACTATTAAAACCTGACCAAGGTCCAGTGAGACAGTTTGGATTTTACCGCCTGGCTGAAACTCAGTAAGAATGGGGCCAACATAATCTCTCCCTGGAGCGAGTTCCATAACCAGAAATGGTACCAAATATATACCACCTATTGTCTCTCCACGCTTCACCTTTGAGAATACACCCAACCCATTTGATGACTGCATGCGTGCCCCACTGCAGCATGCAAAGGCTTTGAAGACCACAGCTATAATGTTTCTCAGGAAGATGGGAATCACCCGCTTGTTTCCTTCTGCACAGGAAATAAACTTCCTTTTCTAAATACACATTTCATGGTGTTCTGCGATAATAAAGTGCCCTTCACCACTTAGGGGAAAGAGGCAAACATGGAGGAACATGTGAATTCTTCTGTGCCTGGAACCTATTTGACTTACCTGGTGGTTGTAAAACAGTATTTACAGCATAAATCACGCCATTAGTGGCCATAATATCAGCCTCAGCAACGGGTTCCTTGTTGATGTTTACGATGTGGTTTTTCTATGGTCAAAAGAGTTAGAGATGCATTGTGAAAAATAGGCACTAGGAGAAAGAACCCTAGAGCCCTTATGCATTGCCCCTCCCAAGGCCTCTGTCGCTCCCCTCTCCCCCTTGTGGCCAACACAGAAAAAATCCAGAAACTGCTTCCTGTGGTCACAAAAGGGGGAGGCAAAGCGGGCAGGGAGGGGAGAGGCTGGGATTTGCAGTCTCCAGGGGCCTCCCGAGTTTCATCTTGTCCTGGGCAGCAACACCTTTCTAAAGAAAGGAAGCGCAAGGATGGAGGCAGGAAAATTGCCTTCGTCACTCCATCTGCTCACAAAGCACAGGATAATAGGAGCGCTTGGACACCAGACGGCTCCTAGAAAGGGCACCCTGCCTATGGAGGGATCAACAACTCAACCCAGCCAGCGGAGACAGAGGACAGAGCTGCCACAACTCATTCATCCCTCGTCTGTCTTCAACTACAAAGCCGCCTTAGGCTCCATATGACAACAGCACTAGAACTGTGTGGCCCCACTCTTAGTGCAGGTAGTGCAAATCTGAAAGTTGTTCTAAACAGAGCGTTTGAAGAGAGTGCTGGAGCTTGAAAGGCAAACACGAGAGTCACACGCACGATCGAGGGAAGGCAGTGGTGGTTGAACTCACAGTGCTGACTTCCAGCTTATCGCCCTGTAGGGACTTGATTCTCACAACAGCACCGACTGCTCCACTAACCAAAATTTCATCCCCAATGTGGTACTTCAGGAAGTTGGCGAGTTCATTTGCATTACCTAGGAAAATACAGGGGGGAGACATAACCACCGATACCACAATTGTTATAGCTTATTTCCCATACTTCACGATACGTAAGGAAGAAAGAAAGTAGAACATAGTGCTTCTCTCTTGCATAATGAGTTAAACAGATGGGAAGCGAAATAGCTTAACTGGATTCTGCCTATTTCTGACAAAATGCCGCTCTCACAGCCAGGTGGCTGTACAGCACTGGGATCCAGAATCTTCTGCATATGGAGAGACATTCCTTCTGGCTAATCAAATCCGCTATACAATGGAAGAACTTTGGGTAACTGCAGGAAGCTTGCAGCAAATTTCATGTCAAGTTTCTTCAACTTAGTCCTTCAAGCTCAAAAAACATGCAATTTGAGTTATCTTAAAATTTGGAATGTTTTGTGGGGAGGAAGGAATCTCTCTGAACAGAAATGACAAATTTCCACAGTTCCCTGTTGCTTGACATTGCCCTGTTTCCTCACCACGTTTTTCTGCCAGGCTGTGCTGCTAAGGCTGTCATGTCCCCCTTCTCTAGCCGCTTCTTCCATAAATGGGAGAGGGGCCAATAAATATGGACACTGAATCACAACAGCTGGCCTGTACATTAGGCATTGGCAAATGTGTCCAAAAGCATATGTTGTATCTCCTCTAGTCCCCCAGAGCAGCTTTTCAGGAAGTACCAGAGACTACACTGAGAAGGAAGAATCACAACTAGCAGTGCAAGCAGAACCCTGCTAAGCATTAATCTGGATCCAACCCGGTGGGTGGGTGGAGGGTCTTACACATGGAAGTCAGTTAAAAACCCACTGGCCGCAGTCTAGTTGCAACTACTGCAAGCACAGCGACGGCTACACGGACACTCAGGAACCCTTCATTGCTGGCCGTGGCCCAGCTGGTCTTTGCAGAACTTTTCCTTCCATAACTGACAGTGCGATCTAGTCAAGCTTGGGGCCAAGTAGATCATAACTCTGGCATGGAAGTGCCAATGATGTCAGCAGCAATTGCTCCCACCCAGGTAGTCATAGTAGTAGTATGGCTCCCGGATGCCCAGGTCTACAAAGACAACCCAGCTTTTATATATCATAAAACCACTGGCCACAAACTGTACCAGAAGTAGCAGGCTTTTCCATCATGGTCTTGCACTAGGATTATTTTTATTCCTTACAGGGGCCAACTTGGCACCAGTTTTACGATGTGCAAACTACTCAAAGCTGTATTCATTTTCAAGAGATAACATTGATCAAACAAGTAATTGCAGCTTCTTTTTTCCCCTTTTCCTCTTTCACAAGTCTGCAGTGTGCTATATGTTCCCACCAACTGTGATTCACCACTTGCAGAACAGTAAGCTAAATATTTTGCTTACGAAGCTTGGGAACATTTTGACTGTTCACATCTGGGATGTTTCAGCTCCACAGCTGCTTACAGTAGCTACAAATCAGTTATGAAATATTTGTGCATTAAGCAATAGAACAAACATGCAGATTGCCTCTTGACGAACTTAAAAGGATAACCAACTCCCGTAAGCAGATGCTGCATTGTGAGGTCATGGATTGGTTGGGGTATAACGATGGAAAGACATTGCCCTAGAACAGCTTGTGTTCCTTTGATGCAGTAATTATTTTTCTCTTCAGAAGAGAAGATATTCCAATATTTATACAAAAGATGATTGAACATACCTTTCCTTATAGGGTTTGCAAGCTAGTGCTTTTTTGAGTGGCCAGTGCCTATGATTGTCCAATCTTTGCCTTTACTAGCCCTGCTTCTTTGAATCTCCATTTATTTATGACTACCTGTGAATTCTTTCTGTTCTGATGCAATTCCAAATAACTGAAGTAGGCATGCACACTGCATTCTTCTAACTTAGATCCTTCAATATTCAAAACCCATGTTCTCGTTCAAATATTTCCCTGTCTCTCTGTTGAGGAACATAGAGTAAACCAGTAGATTTGGGAGTCATTAGTAATTTGTCTGTTAGCTGTTTCAAATGCCACTGCTCCATGAAAATGCAGCAGATAAATCCCAATAAATCCCATCCAATACAATAAATGTACTTAATCTCTGAATAGGAAGAGCAGCCCAGACACATCCCACTGTACTACCAGTGCTGGGCTTTGCCATCTACCTGCAAGCACTCTTCTTTCTTTGTCTAATCTCCATTCCTCCACTGTTCCCATAATTTTCCTTAAAGAAAGGGTGGACAAGCTCTTTGTCCCAGGATTTTGTGGGCCTCATAAAAAGCAGTCAAGCTTTGCCCTTAAATGACAAAAATTCCAAAGACTGTGGTCATATGAATATCCTGAACTTTCTGGGTGAGAGGTGTTCATTCTACCATAAGCAGAAGACATCATGAAGAACCTGCTTTTAGAGGAGCAGAAGCCAGTGGTCCAGAGAATGAAGAAGCCGGGCTACAGCTAAGAGGAAAGGGTGAGCAGAACACCTTTTGGTAGCATTGCTTTGATGTACAGCATGCACTGAGCCCAAAATCTACTCTTTTGTTCATATAGTAATTCCTAGTGGCAAATATTGGATATAGATGAAAACCATCCATTCATACGATCTATCATGCATATACCGTATTTTTCGCTCTATAAGACGCACCTGACCATAAGACGCACCTATTTTTTAGAGGAGGAAAACAAGAAAAAAAAATATTCTGAATCAAATGGGCACATAATCACAGGCACATTCCCCATCACTTCCCCATGGGCTGCACATCTGACAGACTTACTGCACACACATATTCGCTCTATAAGACGCACAGACATTTCCCCTTGCTTTTGAGGGGGGAAAAAGTGAGTCTTATAGAGCAAAAAATATGGTAATGGGAAGAAGGGATAATGATGATTGATTTATTATTTATCAGTAATATTTTATATGCTAAGTATATAAAAATCTCTAAGTAGTTTACATATTAATATTAAAATTGCATTAAAATTGCTTTAATTAATATTAAAGTGCAATTAAAACATTCCAATTTTAGAGCAGGACAGGAGCGGTAAAACAGAGCAGCATGGTTAATTTAATTATGAGCCAAGGAACATGTGGGTGATCAAATGTGTTGTCAGGAAGAGTCTGAAAGCTGCCACTTTTTCTGCCTCCTGAACTGCACAGCGGAGAGCTTTCCAGAGCATGGGTCCCACTACAGAGAAAGCCTGCCACACGCTGACAGCCCAGTAGTTTCCAAAGCACCCACAAGGCCTTTTCTAACCACCTTAAGGGTCAGCTGTGCACATAAGGCAAAGCCGCCTGCTGGATAGCACAGATGCAAGTTGTTTAAATCTGGTATGTAAAGCACGTAGCCTTGAACATGGTTCAGTAGCTAACAGGCCACCACCGCAGTTCTTTCAGCACAGGCCTTGTGTGGGGACAGCTGGGCGCCCCAGTGAGCAGCCCAGCTGCTGTGCTCTGCCCCAGCTGGAGCTTCTGGACCAGGCCCAAGAGCAGCCACACACAGAGCACTTGAGAGCAGCCTGCTTAGGAGTGCATGGATCACCGTGGTCGGTTCTCCCCTTATCCAAGAACAGGCACACCAACTGAAGTTGGCAGTGGAACGTCCACGCCACCCGGGTCGCCATCCAGAGATGGCTCCAGAAGCACCTCCAGTTTACATCATCTTTGTCATGATGATATGGCATGCAGTGCTCTGCAAGCAGATGTTTCCTCCCCCTTCGCCCCTGAAGCTTCCTATGCCCCCCAGATTTGCTCCAGGGTTTGTGTCCCTCAGCCCTCAAGAGATTTGGGAGGATGTGAGAATTACAGATAGGAGGAATCCACTTCATGAGTGGAAACCATTAAGTTGGGAAGACGCCATAGCATACCATCGATTTAGCAGCAGTGTCAATAGGTACAATAACAATAGCAACAATAAATCCCATGCTTGCAGCTCTGTGGTGATAGAAAAACCCTTTGCTATTGAATACCTGGCATGATGCATGTTAATTTTCAAATTTCAGTGGCTTCATTAAAATGCTAATAGTAGCAAACCCAGCATAGAGGAAAGGTGTGTCTCATCAACAAGTGTCAAGCCAGTGATGGCAAAAATAGCATTTTTCCTAATGAAATGAACTGAAAGCTGAGCCTCATTTTTGTGGCCTTGTGTCGCCTTCCCACGGACACACAGAATCAATTGGAAGAGGAGTAGCTGATGAGTCTGAAATGGAACCAAACGCCGGAAGCTCCCTCACCCAAGGAATGCAGTAAGAAGCAATCCCATCATCAGCCCCAAACATCTGTGGGCACTTACCCATGAGCTTGTTCAGCTCCCCTTGTGGCATGGCTCGGAAAGCTTCATTTGTTGGTGCAAACACTGTGAATGAACTTGGCCTGTTCAGCGTTTCTGTTAGACCTGCTGACTGGATGGCAGCTACCAGGGTACTAGAAAAAGATCAGACATGAAAAATACTTTATTTCCCAAGAACTATTTAAAATGTCACCTTTTGATTTAAGGACCCTAGTTGAAAGCGCCCTGTGGTCCCAGTGCTTAAGCAAGTAGGAGTCTCCTTTCATTCCACTGGTGGAGATGCCCATAGGTTGTACCCCATTTTTGTAGGTCCACTAAAACGAAGAGTCACCCCTCATGAAACCAGGATGCTGATCATTCGCATGGACAAGTGCTCCACAAAAGGAGTTTAACCAGTCAATATGCATCCGGGTAATATAAGATCCCTCAGCATTAACTGGTCATCACTGCCTTGAAACACTGAGCTTGCTGTCTGTACAATGGAATTGACACTGTCCTACTTGCCTGATATCGGAAGGGGGTGGGGAAGACACAGTGCACACTGAAGGAATTGGGGTGGGTTGAGATCTATTTCAGTGACAGTATTAATCTGTGTTCCATTGATTTTCTTCAGTTAGTATTGGATAAATCTTAACCTGGGTGTTAATGAGTTGATTCTTTTTAATCATTTAGGGTTTTATTCTTTTACATCAAAGTGGGAGAAGCCCGCTTACTTAGGAATTCCAAGAACCCAGTGGGACCACAGGCTGTTTTTTATCTTATTCAAAAACTTAGTCAAAATATTTTTATCTTTTAAAGTATTTTTAGTGTAAAAGATGAAAGAGCAGTAGTTCATAAAAACACCGGCTGTCTTTTCCTTTCAAAAATTCACAAATAGGGAAACATTTTAAATGAGTGAGGGATGAATGGAAGATTAGGTTGGGATTTTTTTGGTTTGTTTTTGTGACAAAGAGAGTCAGAGCAGAGAATCACAAAACTAACTCTGCAGCCAGCAGAACATTTGGACATTGTTTCTCCTGTTCCTCCAACAATACAGCAAAGTAGCATGGCAAGCTACTTTTGCACTTCAGGAAAACAAATTTATTGGCTGTGTTAACCAAGAGAAAAAGACGATTTTTGTGAAGAGGAGGTAACAACAAGGTTTTCTCCGGGTTTCAGGTCTGGATGGCTCTGCAGCCCAGATGGGGAGTCTCCACGGATGACTGTGAACTAGGGATTCCCCTAGTTAGTATTAGTATACCAAGAACTAGATGGACCAATGGTCCAACTCGGTATGAGCCAGGTTCCTATGCTCCTTTGACATATAGTGTAGAAGCAGTTGAGTAGATTTATTTATTTGACTTTTATCCTACATCATTTGCCATAATGCTTTAAAAAACAGACCTGTGTTTAATATGTGGAAATAACTAGTCCCATCAAAAAGGTTGTTTCCACAGAAAAACTACTTCTCCACAGCTTTTGAGCTAACAGAGAAAATGTCACCTGAAGCGGTCATCTGCTTTCAGCACATCCATAACTGTTCCGACAGGAGGAGTCACCATCTTATCCACAAAGAACAGGGTACCAAACCTTCCTCTTTTGTCATGGGCAGCGATGCAGGCATTCTCAATACAGAGATTCTGCGAAAACAACATCAGAAAAGTTTGGACTCATTTATTTCCCATGGCCCATGTAGTGGTGCCTGTACACTGACTGGCTAGTAGAGTGTTAATTCTATACCCCACGACTAGTAGATTCTTGACTATATGTTCAACAGAGCACTTTTACACAAATTAGCACAGGCGTGTGCTACTGCAGATCAAACTCGGAGAAGAACTTGGTTCATTCATTTACTCTGAACCAGGAACATGCTAGTGGATGTGGAATGGGAAAGTCTGACTTTAGGTCCTTATGGTACCCTGTATGATCTTAGCCTAAACAGTTTCATATGACTGTTACGTGAAGATAAAACAAAAAAGTCCTCACGAGTGCCTGGGGGAAAAGCTGGGATTCCACCGTGGTTTGGAATGCCCTGGAGATGAGGAGGTCACCAACATCATGCCATGTTCTGCACTTCCTGAGAACATCTTGATTTCAAGAGGTCTTCCTTGCTTGACTACCCATGGTTTACACTGGAATTCCAGTTTTATATAGTGTGGTTTTGATATTCATTAAAAAAAAGATATGGTACAACATTGCAACAGTATATCAGCACTATAAATAAAGGACTGACTGAATAAATAAATAAATACATACAGAGTCAGCCATGCCAGTGCACTAAACTCAATGAGGTTGTTTCTGTGGGGTTTAACTGCGGAAAAAATGGGACACCTCCGATTTTGAGAATGAAATGTCTGATGAGGAGCAATAATGGAGCGGAAACGTACGTTGCGATACACAAAGACTCTCAGTTCTTTGCCACTCAGAGTCTGTAGCTTCTGTCCATGAAAAAGGTACTTGGAAGAAAGCTGCTCCTTAATGATGAGGTCTTGGAGCAAGTTCCTGCTTGCAGAAGGGGTCTGATCTGTAGAACCAGATATAAAGAAGAGTCACAGATCTATAAGAACACGGGCCATTCAGCTGCTGCCTTCTCTGGAGATACAAGCTTCTATCTAGTTAAATACAAACGTCAGATGCTGTGTGCGCTATTGCCTGCCTTTAAAAATAATACAGGCTATATTTTCAGATGCAGAATCAGTGTCCACAGGGGGAAAAGTACACACACACACACACACATGAATAGAGAAATCTTGCGGATGGAAAATTATGATTCACAATGATGTCAGTCTCAATGAATACTTCCCAGAACTAACATTAATACTACTGCTAATAATAAAAGTGCTGACATTTCTTTGTGGATGTACTCCTGTTCACACCTTCCCTGCCTTCCGAGCTGAGACTGCTGGACATTGTAGTACTTTTTCCTGCTTCAGCATGCATAGGATCACACCTGCACTTACCTTAGTCAACCTGCAGAAAGCCTTTACGCTCCAGTCAGCTTTTAGGTAGGGGGCTAAAACCTACTCTTCCCAAAAGCTTTCAATAGTGCTATACAAGACACAGCATCTTTTCCGAATCCCAAGCCTGAGTACCATCAGTACTCCATTCCCTCATTACTTCCACCCCAGGCATCTCTTGCTACATCATTACCAATGAATAGCAGGTCAAAAGAAGCAGACAGGTTTGTGTAATAAAGCCAGCACAGAATCCGGAACAGTTCAAGTTTGAAGACCTGGCGGCACTGGAGGCCACTTTGCCATGGGAGTCCTGGCAAGTGCAGATATAGCTCTACAATGGGAGCTGCCATTCGCAGTCTGCAGTCATTTAGGATGCCACATGCTTCATTCCATTCCCTGAGTGTCAAGATAGCCATGGGATTTTTTTAAATCACATATCGGAAATGTGCTCAGACCTTGTAGCTGGGGATCTGCTTCTGGATCTCCCTCCCTACTCACAACTGGCATGGCAAGAACTGTGTTGGCCGTTTCTCCAAGGCTGGTACCATGAAGATACAAGGTATTGTGGTGGCATCTCAACCTCCTCCCCTCCCAGTCTACAGATGAACTTCGGCTCCATGTGCATTGTTACAAGGCAGAGCAATTTCCCCCAGTTTCATTTTTCGTTCTCTACTACAGTCATGCACCAGAACCAAAGTAACCTCAAGAAACCAAACAGATGTGGCCTTAACTTACAATCCTACCAATTAAAAATGAATCCTAGCAAACTATATAGGGATGGAATTGCACTCTCTCCTTCTCTCCATAACTGTGCATTGATTGCCCATGTAGCCCACTCACGGAAGAAGAGATGAGCTAAGCTAACTAAAGCCTGGGGCTCTAATTATGAACAGATTGTGCTGCCTAAGAGTTCTGGCACTTACCTCTGTAGAAAGAGTTGATGGGGGCTATGAGTGTCAATCGCTCATTTCCTCTGAGATGTGACTCGAGACCAGCTCGTCTAAAAAGGTCAATAGATGTCGAAACATCGGATTCCAGACCCAATTCCAACAAAGTCTTAGCTTCAATTTTTTTTAAAAAAAGAAAAGAAGTCAAAATTGATCTCACAATTAGTACTCTCAATTGGAGAAACAGCCAATTAACAGTAAGAGCTTTTCATTCTGAAACTAATGATAAATTAAACATAAACATTTTCTATGCTGCACGTTGCTTTTTAAACCCACAAATGGTCCATTTTGGTGCTTTTGTGCTTCATTTTAGATTGTCATGTCAATAAGCCCTTTTGCTTTCATTTCCTCCATTGTTTGCTTTCAAACAAAATGAGTTTGCACTTCTGTTTCCATGCTGTTGTTTTTAAATGACTATAATGTAACATATTTTTCTCAGTTAAAAACCAAATGGAACTACAACCTAACGTTTAAAGTGGAGAAGTCACAGTATTTAGGAAATATGACCCAGATTTCTTGTCAGCTTTCCCAGTCATGTACATTGTTGTTAGTACCCTTCTCAGGCGGGGAGAAAGGAATACCCAGACTTAGCCTGCATGTTGTTCTTCCCCCTTTTCCCTAGTACCGCCTGCCTAAAAGACCAGTGCATGGCGGCTTTTCATCCTTCACCTGTAAGAAATATAAGGTGCTCAGCAATGGACAAGCAGCTTTCTATGGCACTTGAGGCACCAGGGATCAAGGGCGACCATATGAAAAAAGAACAAAAATTGCCACAATTTATTCAAAATCCATTTTGTTTGAGAGCACAGAAAAACGATGCTTGGGTGAACTGTACATGCTGGGTTACTGGGCTGTCAGGAAATCAGTGGCAAACTGCAGACTATTTGAAACTGTGTGCAAAGAAGCCTCAACAGGTGTCTTTTATAGATGAGCAGATACAGGGCACAATATTTTCACACACAGGAACAACCAGTCATAATCCTTTGGCTGCCCAGTGAAATACTCTCAACCAGCCCCCTTCTTTGCTACAGGTTTCTGTTGCATTTTCGTGACGGTATCAATGACACTAGAGCCTTGGTAGAAGAAAGGCAACTTGGGCAGGGTGGTGCAGGAGGAAAGAAGCAGAAAAAAACAGGCAGAAAGATAGCTAATCCTTCTTTCCCCCAAAATAGCAAATGCTCATGTGTCTAATATTTAGTCTGTTAAGACCAGCAGATCATGTAGAGAGGAGTTGCAGGTGAGTCAAAGTCCAGCTGAAGCCTTGCAGTCGAACCAGGTCATTCTGTTGCACAAGTAACTTCCTACTTTGGAGGGGACTTAGAATAACTGAGATGAGGAAGGAGAAGATGTGTGAACTGGTTTGTTGGAACAAACTAGTCCCTCTTCAGGGTTTTCAAGTTAATCTTTGAAGAGCCGAGCGGGAGCAACTGTTGTACACATTAGCCCCTCTCCCATGGAGAGAGGTTCAGGGCTTTGCGAGGTCAGCTTTCGGCTGAATGTGGGAGACCCAACCACACGATAATTCAGTTTGAAACTCACTTCCCTTGCCCTGAACAGGGAAGGGGTCGATGCTGCCTGCACAGAGGCGGGGAGGCAATGGCAGTTCAAATGGGCACAACCCTGTTGCAATTCTCTAGTCGCCTCTGCGAGGGGCTACTGCCATAGACCATGCTCTAGATATGGGAAGAAAGGGATGCCATTCGCAGCCACTGCGCTGCATGCAGCACACATCGTTTTTAAAGAATACACAGGAAGACCAAATGTCTTACCAGAGTCGGGGATGAGTAGTTCATTGACAAAGTGTATCACGCCGTTGGTTGCTATGACATCCCTGTTGGCAATGATGGGCCGTCCATTGAGGGTCAGTTCATCACCATTGCAGCCTATTTCCAACATGTTGCCGTCCAGGGTTTCCATTGACAAGCCAGCAATGATGGCTTCAGCACACATGGCCGTTTTCAGGATGTGGTTGCTTAGCAGATCTGCATGGCAACAGAATGTAGTAGTCACCTTGAAAATGGCTGACTTGCAAATTACTCCCTGTGTACTGTAGGTTATGGAATGGGAATAAACCAACCCCTCCCCTCCCCTCCCCTCCCCTCCCCTCCCCTCCAAGAAGCCCCAGGTGTGGTACTCCCCCCCTCTCTATTTTTCTCCCTAGACAAGCTAAACCATGCAGCTAAAATCCTCAACATTTTAGCACAGGGCGATAACAGCACAAATGGCTTGTGAGAAGACGAGTCCTTTTCATTCCACAGAGCTTGGCATCCTTTTAATGTCAAAAGGTAGCCAGGGAATCCAGTAACCTTAATATAAATACTAAGTTTTCTTTAATATTTCCAAAAATATTTCCACTTCACCGAAAAGAATGTTAAGAATATTCATCTGTAAAAGAACAGTCAATGTTTTCACATGCGTAAATTTTCCCAAAGTGTTATGTTTCCCAAAGTTTTATGTTTCAGATCCTACTAATACCGGGTATGCTTTCCCACGTAAAGGGCCAAAGGCTGGGCTTCATTCTGTGTTCATTCTGCTTTGGAAGTTTGTCAGCCCAGCTGCACAAGTTCCTGGGACCAGGCTAACGCTCCTCCACTGCATCTTCCAACATGCTTGCCACTGCTCATCTAGTTCCCCATGGAAAGTGCTGACCAGGGTGTGATTACTCATTGGGTTCTCCATGTAGTTGGGCTCCTTCTGGCTAATGACTCGATACTGACGCCACTTTGTTCTTGGCTTCTGCCCTGCATTCCTGCCTTAAACCCAAAGGCAGAGTCGGGAAGACCACCACCACAGCAGTGTGTCATGCAAACACAACATGTAGCCATGGGGAGAAGGGCCCGCTCTCCATGCATAGTGTCTTTCTGTCTTCTGTCCTTAAAAGGAGAAAAGTCAGAGAGGGAAAAGCCTACGTTCATCAGCTCAGTGGCTGCCCCTCCCAGCTGTGCGTGGTCACGTCGCACAAAGCTCCTGTGATAAGTGGAAACAGAGCCCTCAGATCCTCTGCTTGCAGTCATTCCCCTCCCCAGTTAGGCCAAAGGCAATTCCATTTGTCTAGGTGAGTGGAAACAACCGGAACTGAGGCACAGTTAAAGTGACGCAAGGGCCCAGAAATATATTTTAATGCCATTCATCACTTATGCAACCCCTGACAAATGGCGTAGCGCAAGTTCTCCACTTCCCCATCCCCTACACCCATATACTCTTGATTTCCATGTACCGCAGCCATGTAATGGCTGCTTACCTTTTAGAGCTTCTGGGTCTCCCAGGATCCTGTTGAGAGTATCTTGTGGGATCTTCTCGAAGGCTTCATTGGTTGGAGCTAACAATGTAAATTGGCCTTCATTTTCTAAAAGGTTGTTGAGGCCAGCAGCTGCCACAGCAGCCTTTAAGAGAAGGCAAAAGAAATGCAATTAAACACACAGAACATACTCAAGGGAAACAGGTTTGAATCCACATGTAGTTTACTTAAGAGAACACCCAATGAAATCAAAGTGAATTAAGTAACTCCTTGATTTCCTTGGGTTTACTCCACTTATGA
The DNA here is from genome assembly GCA_023646645.1 of Varanus salvator macromaculatus. Classification (NCBI taxonomy): domain Eukaryota; kingdom Metazoa; phylum Chordata; class Lepidosauria; order Squamata; family Varanidae; genus Varanus; species Varanus salvator. The sequence goes on from JAIXND010000674.1 coordinate 88,698,314, forward strand.
CTAAATCTGGATCAAACCAATTTCTATAAGGTGATTCCATTCTAAATCAGCATAGCAAGATGCATTAAAACCATCTGAGATGGACTTACCCGAAGGGTTTCAAGACTTTCTTCAATCTCAACAATTTGCAGGATATTGTTTGTTGTTGTAGAAATGACTTTGTCTATCAAATGGACCACTCCGTTAGTAGCATGATGGTCAGCTTTCAATAACCTTGCACAGTTGACTGTCACAATCTGGAGAAGAAGGAAACCACCAAAGACAAAAACGTAAACTAATGTATTAATGAGGCTTAAAACATTTGAGTAGCAATATACCATGACTTGGTTTGAAGAATTCCACAGCTTATTATGTGTTGCTTTATCTCCCTGAGTTCTTAAAAGAGACAAGGTGAGTTCTAATGATCACCTGCATGGATCTGTGAAATCTATTGGCTTAAAAAACAAATCTTTAGATTTAATAAGTAAATAAGTAAGGGTACAACACTATACTTATTTAGACAGAGACATGTCCTACCATTCCCAGCACAATGGCTTAGAATTGTACCTCAAATAACTCATCAACTGGTTCTAAGAATAGATATTGCTCATTCTTTCACAATTTTTATGCAGGCACCCAAGTGCAGAATGGATGCCTACCAAGTCAGCTATGAAGGCTGTGAATCGGTCTCATTCCATGTTTTTCTGTCATGCCATTTTCACTACATCTATTCATGTGCAGTTACAGTAAAGATGTCCATCCATATTCAAGCGTAAATTATGTTTAAATAAATAAGTGTAAATTATGCGTAAATTATGTTTTAAATGTATGCCATTTAAAACATACATAAAAGTATAAAGAATCTGTCATCACAGATGTAGGGGCAGCTGTGCATAGGTTGTGGGGAGCTTGGGTCTTCTCACCCCAGAAGGAATTCTGATCACGGCTTAACAAGCCACCTATGAAACTCATATCTTCTTCAAGGAGGGCTCCTGGTGCAGAACCTGCACCTCAGATCTCAAGGGGCAGGGACACACAGGGAAGAAGGTGCTCCTTCAGGTATCCCAGACCCAAGCCATTTAGGGCTTTATAGGTCATAACCAGCACCTTAAATTGGGCACAGGCTTGAATTGGTAGCCAGTGTAACTGGTTGGTAGAGGACCAGCGTTATATATGAAAAATGGCTGGTCCCCATTAACATCCTGGCAGCTCTGTTCTGAACCAGTTGAAGTATCCGGACCACCTTCAAGGGCAGCCCCTATTATAATCCACAAGACCATTATTTATTCAATTGCTGCCTGAATTGTACACTTTGTCATATGCATCCTTCCCTATATATCAAATATTGTTAAAGAAAGACATGACTCCTGGGAAAGATAAAGGGCATTGCTTTATTAAGCGAGTGCAAACAGAAGAGCTAAGCCACCATATACTGCTTGTATTTTAGCCCAATGCAGAACAATGAGTAGGGTGCTGAGTTTGGATATGGAATACCAAGGTTCGGGCCATTGAAAGGCAGGCACAGTGGGAAGGAAGCAGGAACTCAAACAGGTACAAGTTTGCACAGCTCTGCTCCTTAAGTTTTGGCCCATTTCCCTCATGTCCTTCCTCATGCTGCTTGGGAGTTTCTTCAGGGCAGAAAGTAACAGAAAAGACCTCTTATGTGAACCCCCTTCTGCTTGCAAATCTTGGGATCCAGACCAACTTGAGTATCTGCCATAGCTCACAGTAGTTATGGAGCTGTCTATACATGAGAGCTGCTGCAGGAAAGGAACCTGAAGCAGCTTCTGCATGGCAGAACGTCATGTGAAGGCCATAATGTAGAGCAGGGGTTGGCATCTTGTGGCCTAAGCCTGGGCTTGCCACCTCCATCAGCCCTCACTGGGGACAGATGGTAGGACTTGTAAGCCAATATTGCGCATCCCTGATGTCGACCTTCCAGCTCCAAGTCTCTTGTTTACCTCATCTGCCCTTGGGGAAAAGCCAACCCGTATCAGTTTATCTGGTCCAACAACGGACTGATTAATCAACCAATTATATTAACAAATTCTTCTAAACGTAGGAACAAAATTATAATAGCCTCATCCATTACTCTTGGACTCAAATCCCTCCAAAAGGAAAGAACAAAAAAAATCTGTGCTCAATGCTGTTTGCAACTTTAGCAAATACTCACTCCATTTGGATAATGATGGATCTGGATATCAATATTTTGGTACATTGAAGGAAGAGATATTCCATGTTTCAGATCATCAGTCAGGACTCGCTTATTCACCATGTGGTAGCGAAGTGCATTTAACAGCTCGATATTAACATTGCTCACCAAAGAATCCAACATTTCCTAAGAACAACAAATCAGGTCAGTTACTCAGTTCCATTAAGGTTATTTTTCCAAGCAGGGAAATGCAACTGAATGAGACTCTTCCTACGTGCCTTTGCCAGGGAAATTAGCATGCGACTTTACTAGCCCTTCAGTGTGACTGAGGACGTTGCCAGCAAAGCGACAGGTAATTGCTGTGTTAAGCTTGATTGGGGCTTCTCACGCAGGCCCCTGCAGGCCCCTGGATCAGCGGAGGCCCCTTTGGCCCCAAGGCCTGGAGTGTGCGCATACAAGCACAGATGCCATTCCTGACCATGGGACATTTTCCCACCAAGGAAAGCACGGCTCAGTCCTGCGCATACCTGCTCAGAAGAAAGCCTCGGCACAACAGCTTTCAAACATGCAAGCACAGCTAATTCTAAAAGTTAAAGGTCCTCAAATGCACAGCAGGTTATTTAAAATGCAACTGTCTTTAAATCACTCTTCTCTCTGATCATTGATGGCAGCTTATCAGAGATAGAAGCAGCCATTTCCCTGCTTATGATGGAAGAAAGACATCCTTCATCACTTTCTAATCTACTTTCTGTGGTCGTTTTCCTCAACCCATTTTACCAGCAGGTAAAAGTGAGTTTGTTTATTTATTATGTATTAAATTTGCATAAAAGCCATTCAGTAGCATAATACTGTCTGGATGGCCATTACAATAAACTATCAATAATAACATTACTAAAACAATTAAAATATTGTAATAAATAAATAAACTAAAGCAATCTCTCTCTCTCACTCAACAAAACATTAAAAATAAAAAATAAATTAGATTCAGATTAAAATTAGTGCTGTCATATAAAAACTTAAGTAGTGTGATAGGTGAGCTGAAAAAGGAACGTTTTCATCAGGTGCCTTATACTCAACAAAGTAGGCGCCTGATGAATCTCTGATAGCAAAGCGTTCCATAATTGGAGTGTCACCACAGAAAAGACCCTCCTGCTCATCACCTCACCCTTAAACTATAGGAAGGTCTCTACTGATCGGGCCACACAACTTGCCCCTGAGGACCACATATGCCCTGTGAGCCGCAGGGTGTGTACTACTGCCCCGGATGAAAGGGATTTTTCATCCCCAAGTAGACAATTGTGCTTGTGGAAGGAAAAATCAGCGCATGGAATGCACAGATCCTGCCTAGTTTAATAAAATTATACATCCTTTGACCCTAGGTGTTATTTACTGCTATTAAACCTTTTGCAATCTATTTTTTTCTTCATTTTTATTGGGATCCAATTATATAGAACAAATTGTGACAACAAATTATATATACAAATTATGACCCAATTTGTACTGGTATGCAACATAATTACAGCTGCAGCACAGTTCTTTTTCAGGTTTCATGCATGTTAATAGCACGTTTCAATATGGCAAGACTCTGAACCTTACATTTGAATCTACTCTTATCAATATTCATATAAATTGGTTATAATGAAAGATAAGATTTTATTATGACAACAACTGCAAGCTCTTACAAGAATAAAAGTGTCTGCATTCTCTATGCTCAGCCATTGGGGAATTTTAAGAGTTCCTTAGCACAATTAAGGGAGTTCCTTAACTCTACAGTTAAGAAAGAAAGCAAGTTTACAAAGGCATCTAAAGTCACATGGAACTTGGACACTGCCTTGCATTTACTGCTTTAAGAAAAAATTCCTTCCCTTCTCAAGGTAAAACTTTGATTTAATCAATCATCATATGAATGGTCGTAGGGCACACAGAAACATGCAAGGCCTGGAAATAAAAAGGAAGGGATGTATGGGAAAAGGTGCAGAGTAGCACTTCAGGTAATCAGGACTGCCGGTTAACCAAGTGGTGACTCTCATCATGGTGTTGGGTAGAACATTTCTGCACAACAAGAAGCCACCTAAATCTAGGGATGCTCTCGCTGACTTTAAAATGGCAATGCTTCTCGGTATGCACTTCCCACATGATAGATAAATGGCTTCCATTTTCATGATCTCTTCAGCTCATTCAAGGTTAGGAAAATGGAAACCAGACTTATTCTTACAGCAGGCAAGGAAGCCCAGGCCTCGTTGGTTGGAGCAAAGATGGTGTAGCTCCCAGGACCTGTGATTTCAGCACTCAGGTTAGAGCTGGCGGAATAGAGCTGAGTGGTTGTGGCCCCAACAACTCCAAGAGTTTCGTAAAGGTTTGAAAGAGGCAAAGCTGTTGAAAAAATAATACAGTTGATTTCAGCAAGGTAGTCATTGCATCTCGACAACAGTTATTACTGCACAGTTAAAATAAAAGAATGATTTCCAACAGAGTTCTCAAAGTAAATATAGATGCAGTTATGCTTGCAGAAGACCTTCTGCAATCAATGAGAGCACAAGTTACGCAGTCTTAACCCAAGTCCCATTTGTTTTAATGGTTTACTCCACGGACATGGTACTTCTGGGACACGAACCTCACATGGGCCGTGGAAGTTCCTCCCAGCTAGCCTACGGAGCCCTTTCAGATTCATCGCAAAGCGTCCAAGTCCCAGCTGTCTCTGGTCTGTGACTGAAAGGAACAGTGAGGACTCCTCCCACCTCCCCAGTGGATCTGAGACAGCTGTGGAGTTTTGGCTTCTCATACCACCTGGGAGGACAGGCAGTGCACCAAGCTGGCGACCAGGCAGGAGTCTGTTTTGGGTACTTCTTCTTGCCCCATTGAAGATGGTGCACAATGGAGGAATTGACTGGACCAGAACTTGGAGGAGCCCCTTCTCCAGATGCCAGCCAAATCCTTTTTATTATTTCAAGAGATACTAGTGATGCTAATTCCTGAGTGTGCTTTGTACTTCCAAAACATGATACTGAAACAGTTTTTGGAAATTAAAAGAGCTGCTGCTTCTCATATCATAATGTCTGGAATCTATTGAAATCCAGAACCTCTTCTCTTCAGGAAAAGAGCTACTTACCAGGCTTATATGCTCAATGGACAACAACAGCAACCTTTCCATGTTTGCATTAGATTTTTAAAAGTTTATTTACCTGCTGGGCAGCCCTTTTCGCCAGGAACCTCTTCATATCCTGGGCAGCACTCATAGGCAATCACTCTGCAGTGAGAAAGAACCACAGACTGTTAAGAGAAATGGCTAACCGAAAAGTCCGTCACAGTGGGAAGAGACAGCGCTAGGCTCTGGCTCACTAGGGCTGAAGCCCTGAAACTTTCATTTGCGTCCCTGAATCCTGGGGAGGCTTTCTGTCCCACTATCTGCTGTGCATGGACACTTGCTGAAGCAAAGTTGCAAGCACCCAGATTATTCATCTCTTTTGCATCTGTTCTTTGAATTAGCCGGAGGGGTTTTTTGGGGGGTGGAGGGGTCTACTTGTGCTTCCTCCTGCTATCTCTGCCCTGGATCTTCCTGCTTGATTTTTTTCACTGAAATCAAATGTTCCCTTCTCTCCTGTCCATACAACCCCTTTTACAAAGACCCCTTAGGAGACAGAGCCTTTCAAGATACAGAGAGAGAGACTTTAGAGCACATATCAATTAGCAGGTATGAATCTGTGCTTCTTCCTCTTCCTAATTTGCTCCTGTCAGACTAAGTCCTGAATCTTTTTGGTACCAAACACCATCCCAGTGAGTGGGCTTGTGTTGTCCTGGACACCTGTCTAATCACTTTCTGCCCGGGTGGCAACCTGGATGGGCAACACTTGGTCTATGTCATTGAAGAGCGTGCCTTCTCCCTTGCCAGCCTGCCTGGCCATTCAGACATGTTGCTCCATGCAGACTAGTCCGCCCAGAGAAGAGCCTTCGGTGCAGCAGCTGCATTTCTCCGGAAGCCCCTTCCTCTGGAGCTCAGGCAGGCACCAATATTACCTTGATATTGGTGCCTACTACTAAGTAGTCTTCCTGCATTGACCAAGCATGGCTTTTATTGGTATTTTTTTTAAAGCTTCTCATAGGGTGATTAATTATTATCATCCCATGTTGTCCACTGCTCCAGAACCTATTTAGATGCTGTAAATCAATAAAATAATCTCTACATTAGAATTGGATAGGGCAACCTGCCAAATAGGGGGCATCTTTAAATAAAAGAGGTTCCTCTGGCAGCCCTTCAAATAGAGGCCTGTCCTTTGCAAAAGGGGACACCAGGCCACTGGGGCCTGCCTATGCTGCTAGTTTAGAATGAGGGAGAGTCAGCACAACACGGCTTTATCATGAACTGAATCTCATGGTATACATATCTAGTTTCTGTTCAAGTTAAAATTGGCAAAACACAGGCTTTACCCACCTTGGGTGCATGGAAGCCCTTCAAATGCAGTGAACCTTACTTCGGAGTAAACAGTGTTTGCAAATTGCCTTGATGCCACAGGCTCTGATCCAAACCTTGCAGCCTCCTGTTTACTGTGGCACAGAGAGGCTCTTCCACACCAAAGGAATGAAGTTGCAAATGCGGTGTTTTGTTAGCAGATTAAGCGACACTGGGAACACTGGGCTTCTATACCACATGTAATCACTGTTTGGTTAACACTGCCATTCTGTTACGTTTATTATCTTGACAAGGCAACCTAATGTTTCCTCTCTCATCAGGCCCCAGTGTTGGAATAACACTTCTCTCCTTGAGACACACTTTTTTGTTTCCTTGGATTAAATTGTAATAGAGCAGCATTCGGAATTCATCCATTGATGCTGATGGCTTTATTTATCCTCTGTAGCTATTTAACTAAGCTTTGGGACATTAAACTGCTCATAACATAGTAAAGTGGCAAATGTAACCTCTGTGATATAAAGAAAGCAGCTAAACCAATTATAAACCCTAAGGCTTTATAGGAAAAAAAAAATGAAAAGTTGGTCAACTAATGAACTGTCTGATACATTTAACAGCTGGTGGCTTGTTCTTTCTCTGGCTTTGAATGCTGTTAAGTCATTCTAGCAGACCACAATTTAATTAAGCTTCAATATATATACCAGCTTTATAAATAAACCTCACAATGCTTCCACTTACTCTATTAAAAAAAAAAAACCAGGCAAAAGCTGTGCTTTCTCACAAATAAGAAAAGCAGACTTGCAATTTCCCCAAGGTTGTTTTACTTCTAGCCTTACAGCTTTTTGAACTGAGCACACAATCTCATCTCTGGGACAAACCTGCAAAGAATAATAGTATGTTGACTGGTAAACGGCGCTTCAGAATTGGCTCGCTAGCAAGTATAATCAAGAGATGGGCAGAGGCTATAGAAATCAAAGGGCAAGCATGAGTTTCTGCCACTTGTGAACATGTATGGGAACGTCTGCGGGAGACGACCAAAACTATTTGTGTGTCACGATTTGGATCCATAAATCAATATTGGGAACACCATGAGATTAAAAAACCTGACAGTAATTAAGAGTTAGCATGTGAAACAAATACCTGCATTTCAGTTGCAGAAGCAAATAAATTATGTGTCATAGTTTCCAAGCAAAATTACGCAGAAATATCCAGACTGATTGTCTAGACATTATATTTTCCACATGGGAAATGGTTTGCCTAAAGAAAATTGCTTGCTTTGACTCCTGCGGGTCTCAACACCCCACTGGTACCCTATTTTCTCGTCAGGTAACACACACACACGTACATATTCCCTAAGCATAATTTGGGGTCACAGATGAAACTAACTGCATATTCTCTCCTCGTCTAGGCAGCACTTTGGTTCAAAACTGGAGTGAAACACAAAGAGATGATTAAAGACAAGTCCACCAACGTTTAGCATAAAGAATTCTCAGAGTCTGACATCATTCCTCAAAGGCTTATTTATAGACAGATGGGAGGTTAATGAGCTGTGACTAATAGACCAGGAACCTAATGTACACAAAACTTAGGATGGTAGTCTAAACTCTCCAATGGACGTGTCTGCTTGGGTAAGGAAAGCTGTGTTGGTGTAATAGGCTGACGATTAACTCCCGAGGGACCTAATGGAAGATAAAATCTATAATGCAATGTCTTTTTCTGGAGTGGACATTACAACTGTTCTGCACATTTGGGAGAGGGAAGCCTGTTTTTGCTTCAAAATGTCCACTCAGTTGGCGGCGGCAGCCTATTACTCTTTATGGAAGCACCATAAAGCTTCCACCATGTATGGATCCCTAGTCTAACCAGGTATCTTTCCCAGTGCAAACAGCGGTAGCGGCATGGAAAATGCTGACATACGCAAGCCTCCTGGATGTAGAACCGTATCTTGAAGCCCCACCTGTGCTCTTGGACTGGCTGTCCCACTCACTGCACATATAATTCCCACGATCCCACTAGCTGCTTTGCTGCCCACAATATAGGAAGTATCGTATCTACTGGAACTGGCCCCAAACCATTTTATCGGGGCCCTTGGACTACTGTCACATTTTTGTTCCTGAGAAAAAGGGGCATAATGCTAAGCAACCACAGTAAGTTCAGGAGATGTATCTTTCAAGCTTTGGCAGATGTGCAGAAAGCGCAGCCCAGCCAAGCAAAATGCAGAGGGAGACTGTACCTTCATAACTTAGGCAGGCCCTGGGACCAGCTGTCCATCTCAAACATTCCTGGTTCAAGTGTGGTGAGTGCAGGCTTTGAGAAGGCTTTCTTACAGACTCCCCTGCCCTGTAAACTCAGCCTAACTCTCCCCAAGTCTTTTCAAGGCTGGATTTAATTACTGTAAATGCACTTAAAATTAACTCAGAGCAGAGAGGATATCAGTAAGACTTATGTTGTTTTCCATTTTAAAATGAAAGTCTGATTGACTAACAAGAAAGATGTCACTTAACATCATCCACATAAGAAGCGGGAAACTGTGGCTAAAAGGGATAAGAGAATTGTTTCCAGACCCCAAGGACTAGAGACTTATCAACTCTGGTGTCCTGCTGCACTTCCTTGTTTTAACACCTTCCTCCTTTCTCAGCCTGATATGCAGCCTTGTCAGCACTCATCTTCCTGTTTCTGAATTCCCCCTTTCCCAGGAATGAGCGATACCTACAAACAACCCTAAACAAGCCTGCATGAGACAAATCATGTTTTGCAGCAGATGAATTGCATAATAAATGGTCAAGGGAGAGTTCTCAGCACAAGCAGCCTCGAGAGCCCTCATCTTCAGTGACTCCTCAGCCCTTCCAAAGCCCAAACAGCAACTTGTCTGTCATTTTGTCCAGAAAAGACAAGCAGTGGTGCAGCCAGAGAAAGTAGGCGCCATCAGCACACCAAAGTTATAAGCTGGTTATTACAGAAGGGACTAACACAGGGCTGCTCACAGATCCTGCATGCTGCGGCAGTGCAGTAAGGGGCAGAGCAAGTAGCATACATGTGTTGCATTAATCAAAATACATATTGACATGACGTTTGAAGCACCAGGCTTTAAATAACACATTTAAAGCCAATTAGTGTAAAAAGTTTACAAGAGAATGGGAAAAAAGGAGAGAAAGAGAGAGATTTTCCTGCCTTTCTTTTAACCAAATAATATTGCTACAAATTTAAATGTTGGGCCAAGGGAGAGGAAAACCAACCAGGAATTGAGATATTCACATTAAAAATATATTTCTGTAGCCCCAAGTAATTAGATCCTTTTGGTGCTATTCCAAATAAACAAATAGGCCCTTTTGTTCTTAAATGGTTAATATTTCCTCCGCATACAGTTTCACATGACATCCATATACGCATTGTTTTTAGTATGCAGCAAAATACACATGGATGTGCTTATTGTCTGTGTTTGCACACATTTGCATGTTCCCTCCATGTTCTAGCTATTAAAAACATGTTTTCAGTGGCCCAGCAATGCAGCAGGTCCTAAGGCTATTTAGTTCTCGTCTGTGTTCATGAGAATGCACAGTTCCTGGAAAAGTAAGCTATGACTTTGAATCACAGAACCATCAATTTTCAGAAATGAACGCTCTGAGGTCAGTTTCAAGAGGGTCATTTCAAAGTGTTTACAATTAGCAAAGCTGCACAAACCACTGGTGAACTCTGTGTGACAGTGCCACACGGTCATTAGAGTATCTGGTGAGCTGCTTCAGATACCGACTGCTCAGCAATGCAGCAACTCAGCCCAAGGGCCCTTGACCTAGACATTCTCAACCCCGTTAACCACATTTTCCTGACTTCTTAATGTGGACGCAATTAAGTGAAGTCGCTCTCATTAATTAATTAATTAGGCCTTGTTTTTAAAATGCAAGACAGCCTCATTAGTCACACTGATGTCCTGCCCATTCTAAGTTCATTTTCGGGTAGTTAAAGATGAACTTAAACTTCCAGGGATGCTTCCAGATGAGGCTTCCATTGTGCAACCTCCCTGTGTCCTTCCAAGAATTTTACAGGGGTGTTGCGATGTCAATTCTTCTAGAATTTGTAGCCTTCCTGTTTTCCCACGCTTCTCTTGGCTTCTGTTTTTATGTGAAAAGATACATTAAGCATAAAAAGCTAGACTAGCCATGTAATGTTTTTGGAGTATTACTGCTAGGAGCCCTCTCTCTAGAAGGTAATGCAGGGAAAAGAAAATGGCAAAAGCGATAAGACAAAGACACAACAGATACAGCATAGTGTAGCTCAAGCATAGACTCCTGGGCATGTTAAGACAGGAAAAATCGTCCTGCAGCACCCAGCGTGTCTCTGAGCGCTATCCTGGCTGGGGAATACTGGAGCTTGTAGGCCTTTTCTTTCCTGTCTGAACTTGCCTGGATTGCACCCTAAAGGTGTTCCTGCCACTCAGTGTGCCTTAGAAAGGGGGTGGGACTGTGCCAGAGCCAGGATGCCCCACTTCCTATATTGTGGTGGCTGAGGGAAGGGGGTGGGGCGACAGGAAGGAATGCAACCTTCTGACAAGCTCTGGAGGCCGGATTGGGACCCCATAAGGACAAAAACTCACCCCTCAGTTTGAGGGTGCTCCACCCCTGGACTAGAAGCATCACAATCAAGATCCACAGTGATCTTGTAATCAAAACCACATATTCTGATCTTACACATTTTATCAGTACTTGTTTCCTCCATGTTATCACATATTCAAGTAAAGCTTGGCTGAATTCTGAACTTCCACAGGGAGAGCAGTGCCCTTTTCTGTGACTTCTGCAGCTTAAAGACCAGTTTACTTGTGGTTCTGGTGGCCACACAAGCCCCTTGAGCTGGGATTCCAACCACTCTGGGAGTTCAAGCCCCACCAACAAAAGCAACCACACATAAGTTTCCAAAATGGCAGTCCTACACAAGTAAAGCAAGCCTGATTGTTGCGCACAATTGTGGCCCTGTGCTCTTCAGGGGAGTCTGACAATACGCAAGTTCCTAAAATAATTTAGGACACAACCCTACACATGTTAGACATTTAACACTTAACACTCCCAGCATCTTCCAGCCAACCATGTTATGTCTATACCATCCAACAGCCAAAGCTCTCTGGGCAGTCCACAACAATTAGTGCTGTAAAATTCAGCACGACAAAGCACAAAATAAAAATGTTCAGACATTTAACATTACTGTAGAATAACACACACACACACACACACACACACCCGCGCCGCCAAAGAAGTGCATATAAAGCAGATGATCTGGCACATGCTTAAGAACTCAGCTTCATGGCTATGTAGAAAACCAGCGCAGTTTGTTTGTGCGAAGCAGCCCCAGGGCAATGGCAGGAGCACGCAAGCTTTTCAGCACTGAGGGCAGCATCCAGTGCCGGCTCGTGTCTGCCAATAAATGAACCCAATCAGGCAAAACGAACTCAGTATTTCAAATTCACTTAATAAAGTGCATCTGCCCGTCATGCAGCATTGTTTGCTCACTCTTCCCCGCCTCTGAAATGTATGATCCCGAAATGTGTGTACAGGTCTTTGTGAGCAGCTACCAGATCATCTCCTGGAAGACAATCGTCTCCTAGAGACACCTAATGGCTCCTGGATCTGAAGAGGATCCTCCTGGAAGTGACCAAAGAGGAGGGGGTGATTGGTGGTGTGCAGACTATGATCAGACCAGAAGAAGGGGGTCGGCAACATGGGGCACAGTGCCCCAGAGCATGCAGCAGCCCTGCAGCACCCCAGCATTGTGGGCAGAGATGCAGCCATTTCAGCAGTGTGGGGATTATCACAGCAGTGTGATAATCTTGGGGCTCACAGCAGGAGTTGGGAGCCACTGACAAATTGTGGGTTGTGCACCTCTGTTAACCAAGCCACTAATCTGTGAATGCTCATTAATACTGATCTAAAGGTATTCTTGCTTGCAGTTCTGAGGGACAGAATTCTAACGTGCTTAAACAATTCCCAGTGAAATGTGGAATGGGTGAATCATAACCGAAAGGAAGTATAAAGCTATAAGGGAGAATGATTTCTTCCTTTCTCTTGCATCATCTAAATCTGGAAAATTACAGAATTAACCAAACAGAGCTCTTCTTTCACTGTACAGTTAATAAAACACCATGATGTCACATTAGCTGCCATAGCTCTTAGGCCAATTTATCCATAGCTTATCCAAACATATGCTGACAGTTATCCAAACCTACTTCCAGACCTAGCCAGACTTACTTCCAACCAAAGGGCACACCCTCTCTAATGTGGAATGCCCAAACGAACGTGCTGTGCTTTGAGAAGGATACAGGTTGGGATCATCGTTTCATACAAATACTTTACAGTAGTTGTATTACAAGCCTTAACATTAATTAACTTGAATGCAGCAGCTCTTCAACGTACGCGTAGGTACTGTGCATTTACTTGCGTTGTCAAATGAAAATAAGATCATCATGCAGCCCCAGAACTGCATGATGATCACCGTCATTTCAAGCTGGTTTGGCACTCCTGAACACCACACAGGGTGGGGCTATGGGAACTCACAGCAGACAGAGAAAGGAACATGTGCCAGACCCCAAACCAAGACATTTTATGTCTGTAGCTGGCTTTTTGATGTGCATAAGTATATGGAGACCAGCAGAGCAAGCCAGATGATGGCTGAGCATCAAGCAGCTTGCAGGAAACATGTAGTGACAGTAACAAGATAGACACTCTTTGATTGCTCACTCCAAGGGCCAGCACAGGATTCAGGGACCTTTGGGTTTCAGATATGCAGGCCAGAGCTGGAAGAAAGAAGTACTTTGTAAATGGTCAACAGATGGCAGGAGATCCAAGGCTAAAAATACAGAATATGTGACAGTGGAGCAGACTGAAGTGCTGATGGATGGGACAAATTATCTGAGTCTATCTCAACTGAGGTTCAGGCTTACATTTACTACCAATATAGCCTTGACAGTCCTATTGGATGGCCTCTGCAACAGGAGAGATTATGCTGGGGGTTTCAAGCCTCTTGATTCTCCTTTCAGTGTCATCAGCCATGATAGCTTCATGGAGCAGCTGCCTGAATCGGGATGTGAATGGGGCTGTCTTGCAGTGGTTCCCCTCAGGACGGCCATTTCCAGGTTTTTTTGCTTCTGAAAGACGTCTAGTCAGCCTCATGACATGTTTACTTCAGGAAACACCCATGCTGTTCGACATAAAACCACAGAATGAGGTCATGCAGGGGTCTGGAGTCCCCTGCATGTTGATGGTAGACGACTTCTCCTTCTTTCCAGAGCCATGTGATGCTGTGGCTGTACCAGACTGTTGCCTGGCCATGGTAATGGACCGGATGAAGGCTAAGAAAACTGCAGCTCAACCCAGACAAGGCAGAAGTGCTAGTGGTAGGCAGTTCCAGAGAAGAACGTTAATCTGCTTTTAAGATAGGTGTGGCCACATGCCTTGATCTCGTCAAGACTGTGGAGGATTAGGGTGGCGGGTCACCCAGCGCACTCATTCTAGTGGTAGGAAGGCATGCCCATGCATGGAGAAAGATCTTCTGCCTCAACGTTCTGCAGTGGGACACCCAGAGGGAAAAGCAAGGAAGGTAACTTTGCAGAAGCAAATGTTTCTAATTACATTAGTTGTGCCTGTGCCAGGGATACATAGCCACTAGACTCAGTTGGGACTCTTCAGCAGAAAAGATGCATTAACCACGGAAAGCTAAAATTAGCTTCTTGTTTTAAATTGGAAGGAAGAGATGAAAGAAGTTAAAAAGAAACAGACAGTGATCTTTAGTGTTGAAGCAAGTATAAAATTCAGTTAGGTCTTCGATCAGATGGATGGACGCCAATACTTGGGTAAGAATGCACAGCCAGTGATGCACTGTCTCTGGTTGGCGAGGATGACCTTCTGTCGTTTGCTAAAAACTATGCTCTGATTCAAAGGGCATCACATACACAGAGCTCTTCCAAAGAAGTGGAAATCCTGCTCATCAGTCATTTAACAGAACACTAGTTCCCCATCCACCTTACAATCAGCTGAGCACAGCAATTTACCTTTTTCAAGGGATGTATAGATGCCGTTTCAGCTTTTGGATCTGAAAGGGGAACTGCTTTCACCAGACCTATTTACTTAAGCAGTTTCCTGTCCAGCAGGGAATATCTATGTGGAAACTTTGTGGGCAGAGGTGACAGAACCTATCCAGGTAATGCAGATGTGCCAAATGTAAAGCGAAGCTGTGCCTTGCCATTGCTCAGTTTAGTAGGTGTCTAAACATTTGAGATAGCAATGGAGTAATGCCACAACTCTGCAGTCATTACATGGCATCGAGATGGCAATAGGAAAAGCTGGAGGCCCAGGCCTGACCTCGGAAACACAGCCCTTGCAGCCAGCATGGAAAGAACTATGCTGGCTGCAGCTCTGAGGTTGGAAGATCAACCTCAGGACCAGTGCGGTGGGCCTCCTGGGGCAGGGAGAAGAGGAGGCAGGGTCCACCAAGTTACAACGTATCCTGGCAGCGCCTCGGGCTGCCCTCCTTGCAAGGAGGGGCAAACGAGACAAACTGGATAAGTCCCTTGTAGGAAAGGAGAAGCATGGCATGACCTCCATCTCATGCTGCTCCCATCCTCATAGGATACCCATGAGCTTCTAAATTTGTAAATGTTACTCCATTAATGTGTACATGCACGCACATGTATGCATCCTTGACTTCAGGACACAAATAATGAAAACTAAAATCTCAAATGTATTTCTAAAAATTCTGAATCAATAAAATACAGGTGCATTTAATATCACACATGTCTGTTACTGGCAAATGTATTTTCATTATTTATTTGTCCATTTATTGAAGTATTTATCACTCACCTTTTGGCCCCCTGGCACTCCATCAAATTAAAATAGATATTACAGTATAAACAAATGACATAATCTACAACAAAAAATCTTCAGAAACAGAGAAAAGAAATACTTTTTAAATCTCCCATAAGTCAGAATTAAAGTATTTTTACAGCTTGCTAACATTAAATAAGAGAGGAATTAACCTAACCCTCTGTGGTTTGGGTACCACCATAGAAAAGACATTCCCAGACATTCCCATGGTGGAGAGACATGTAACTGGGCCTCTGAAACATCATATGACGATAGGCAGATATCAGAGGGAGGTGATTCAAAGCATTTATGGTTTTATACATAAGCACCAACTAAAGTTGCATAAAGAATCAAACAGAGAAATGGATCTCCTCGACTCACATTGGATTTTCTTCCATGTCCACTTGGCCTGATGCAAGTCAAGGCAGGTAGACTTATGCTTTGAAAATGGGCCACAATTTATGTATTAAAAAAACAAGCTGGGACATTTTTTATAACATATGAGCCTCTCCTCCACAATTTGCAGAAAGTTGCACAAATTGCATGCAATTATACAGAATGTGGAATGGAAGGCCACATTTTCCCAAAATCTGAAATCAACTGTCAGAAAATTCGAGGTGACCAAGGAGAAGTAGAAGCCTATGAGGTGAGAGGAGATGTTTCCATACTTCTTCAGTAAGAACAACATCTTGAATCTAATTTGTTCCCAATTTGTGCTAAAGAAACATGGTTCTTGGCTCCAAGTTTGCACAAATATTTCAAGCAATTTCACAGAAGCCAGCCTCCAGCCCTGCCCGCCTTTGGCCTGCTTTTAGCAATCAGGTCAGAAATGTGTTGACAGTCCACCAAGCTCAAATGAAACAAGTTTTCCAGTGTCTTTAGCAGCAGCAGCAGCAGCAGCAGCACCTTCACTTGTGCCCAGAAACTGAACAGAAGCCTGTGCCAAGGCTAATAGGATCAGCAAATCCCATACCAGGAAGCCCTCTGGCAGCCATGTTTTGCACAAGCTGCACTTTCTGAACACTCTGCAAGCAGTTGTTGATACACACTGGAGGACCTTCCTCTTCAGGTATGTTTTTGAAAGGATTAGACGTTCTGGAGGTTTTTTCTGGCTTTCAGCATCTCAATGTATCATGATTGTGTGCTAATTTTACATGAGTTTGTTGTAAGCTGCTCACAACTTTCGTAGACAGATAAATGCAGCAAGTCACTTTGGCAGGGTGTGCTGGTTACTTAGTTCCCTCCGAGAGGGGAGCCTCCCTGCACAGTCACCATGGACCGGGTCCTCTAGATGGCAGCCAATTCCATTTGCCCTAAAATATAGTCTAGCTTTCTATCATGACACTTTCCACTAAAGAGCATAAGGCACAGACAAGCCCAAGCAAGACAGACAGTTATTAGTATTATGCTAGGACTATGATTTGGCTGAATAAGCATGAAATTCCCTTTTAGCTCAGTGGCTCATCACAAGTTTCTGGCAAATCTATACTGAAAGGTAATATGTACAGGAGGAGAGACACACCCTCCAGATGTTTGGTATTCTTCTTGTCTCAAAGAATAATTGCACTGAATGCTTGCAAAGAAGCAGGATGCAGAGCTAAGAGAAATTCTTTTCCCCGTTCCCTCCATGAACAAAACAGTGCATTGAAGAATCTCCAGAGTTTACTTTGCAGCTCTCTCGAAAGCGTCCTTTTCCTCATGCACAAACGGCAGATAATACGAACACCTTATTTGCATGGTTTGCTTCTTACTTGTTATTTATTCAAAAGACTTATAGACTAGCTATTAGAATCAGCCTTCCCAGAGCAACATTAACAAAATTTGGATCCTCAAAATACAGTGGAACAATTATAGAAATAATAAAGCATCAACATTATCAAATAACACCATTTAGAGAATGGCATCCAGTAAGCTCTTAGTTCAGGAATAGGCCAGAACAGACTGGTAGGATTTCGGGTGTGCTGAAAGGCCTTCAGTGATGGGGCCTGGTGGCCAGAGCCTGCAACAGGACTCTCCAAGTAGAGGGCCAATACTGAGAAGGCCCTATCCTTTGTGCCTCCTATCCCAATTGCCTTTATCGATTTATTTCTTTTCAAATGCATAGGCTGCTGAAGTGCCTCAAAGGGCTATTTCACAGGTAGCTGCCTTAATAAGGCCTTCTACTGAGCAGAGGCTGGTGTGGGGAAGGCAATTCTTGCATGCTTCTTGTTTGTCATTCCATAGGAACAGGCCATTAACCCTGACCAACTAAGAGATACTGCATAGGGAGGCAGGACACAGCAACATCTGCACGCTAACTGACACTTCTGCACACAGGCAAGCTGCACACCATGGAGGCAGCTTCCAAGTTCTGCACTTGGTGGGCTCTGTGGCAACGAATGCACAGAGAGCTGACCTTGCCACCCCGGGGCCCTCTTCCCTGCGTGTGTTTAATATTGCTGGCACGGTCCTGTGAACAGACGGGCAATACATGAACAACAGGCATGTGTCAATTCATCCTGATTAGCAGCTGAGGGGTACACTAAGTCTAAGCTGGAGAGCTCTGCCTGAAAGAATGAAATATTGTTCCCCTAAAACAGAGCAGTAACAACTGATCTTGGGCAAACTGACATTTTTCATCCAATGTCACACCTGGACGTTCGACATTGGAGATTTCACCGTGAAGTAAACTTCGGCATAGGATATAACATTACACAGGACTCATGCAAAAGCCAGCAAGCCTGGCTGTAGCAGACTCTCCACACTGCCAGCATCCCAGTTGCAGCTGGACAACCATCTGTTAGGAATGCTTTGACTTGGAGTCCTGCACGGAGCAAGAGGACGGCCTCACTGGCCCCTTCCAACTCGAGTAGGCTATGATTCCATAAGCTGTCTGAACAAACATCCAGTACTTCTGCCTCCCTAACAGAAATAGTTGGGCAATGCAATTAACTGTCTCGTAGAACTTAAGTCTTTCAAAAATACGTGGGAACCAAGGTGCACTGTAATGCATGTGGAACTGGACTTGGGAGCCACACTAATAGTCTGCCACGTGACCACACAAGAAAGTTTTCTCAGTAAGATCAAGCTTACCATGCCTATATGATTCAACCTCCAGTATGGCTTGTTAGAGGAAGTAAGAAACCACAAGTTTCAACAACTGAAGATGGGGAACATTAAAAACACGAGTTATTTTGGCTGTGCACAGACAGGCAAACCTTGAGAAAAGAAACAGCTGGAGGCACCTGGAAGGTCGTCTAATTGCGGGGGTGGAGGACAGATTTCCAGATGTTTGAACTGCAATTCCCAGAAGCCTCTATGAGCATGGCAAATGGTGAGGGATCCCAGAACCTGGTATCTGGAGATACCTACTGTCTGCCCCCGCTCTAGTCTAACTCCTTTTTGGTAGGAATAAAAACTGCATGGGGCATGGGAGTGAACTTAGAATATGTAGGGCATGGTATGTCATCACTGGGACATACAAAAGGTTCCTTCCTGTTCTCACATTTGGGGATGATATCCCATCTGCAACCACAAACTCAAACATAAGCAGGAGTTCCACTTTTATGAAGTTTTTATAAATTCCAAATTTCACATTGAAAATTCACATTTCCATCCAAAAATGGGCATTTCAGATTCCCTCCACCCATCTCTCTCTCTCTCTCTCTCTCTCTCTCTCATTCTCTCCCTGCCTCCAACTTACTGCTGTCACTGTCCTCCATCTCCTTAAAACTTTTGAGTTTCCCAGACCAACTTTCCCATATTGGTGCATTTGCAATCTGGAAGTGCTAGAAACTATTCATGCAGATGCTAGGAGATGCTGCTCCCTTCTTAATTTAGATGTTAGGAGACACTGCTCTCCCCTTTTGGAGGGCTTCTCAGCTCTCTTTTTTGCTGTTCTACCAAGTTATTTTCCCTTTTCAACAGTCCCACGTTTTCTCCAATTCTTTCTTGGCTAGACTAAATGCTCTACAACTTGCAGAACGTCTGGACCACTGCGAGGGCATTGGCTGCTCGCAGCGACTCTGCCCTTGTGGCAGCAGTGCGACTGAAACATCACCACATTTCCTATTCAGTTGCTATGCAAAGAATTCTGCACAAGCAAGCTCCACATCACCTTTTCTGAGCAGGTTCCCTTGCGGCTCACATGTTTTCCACCTGCTATTTCTCTTGCATGCCCCCATCTGTGGTAAAGTTTATTTTCTGTGTCCTTAAAACTGGACAGGCATATGCTAAAAATATTTCTGGGGTTAAGTATCAGTGACGCGGTGGATATATATCAATATATATATATATATATAGACAAGCCCAAGGCTTGTCTGCAAGGGGGCGGCATATAAATATGTAAATAAATAAATAAATATTAATCAATATATTAATCTGCCTTGGGGCATGCAGGCACTCTGATTTCGGAACAGAACAGGAATCCAGAAGCACTCCTGTCTGACTGAAGAACTTCTCCAGGGGTGCTGTAAGGCCAGAACAGTGTTTTCCACACAGGATGGCTGGACTGCATGGAACTAAACCTGCACCAGAATTGCACCCCCAGCCATGCGAAACCCATTTGCAGCAACATCAAACTGCTCTAGTGGGATGAAAATTGTTCCTAATGCTTCACAGGAGAGGGCAGGGGAAGAATCTGCTAGCCCAGGGGTCGGCAACCCGCGACTCCAGAGCTGCACGTGGCTCTTGAACCCCGCTGCTGCGGCTCCGTCGCTCAGAACGCGCAAGCACAGCTGCCGATCTGCTTGAGCTCCACTCAGGAACAGCGCTTGCTAGTTAAGTAAATCAGCTAGTTAAGTAAATTGCTACATTCCTCTGCTACACAAGCTTCCTGCAGGCTCTCATGTTACACGAAATCTGCTGAAAGGCTTCTCTTTGTCCCAATGTAATCTCCTGCATCTGAATGTTAAAAGCTGTGCTTGGGACCTGTCACAATTCACAGCACTTGACTGTTGATCTGTGGACCTGCACCGATTTACTGAGCTCCCCCCTCCCACCCCTTAGGCCAACCATTCATAACTTGAAGAAAAGTTCTGAAGAAAACCAAACGTTTAATGATATCTGGGTATATTCATTTGCTTTTACTGTTGACGAACTTCTGGGGTTTGCTGTTTAATGCATGCAGCCCTTTAGCACTGACTGTGACTCTTCAGGAAGCTGTTCTCCTATTCAAAATACATGAAAGGAGTCCTACTAGTTTATAATGTAAGATTAAAAATAACAGTTTTTAGTGACTGAACAAGAGCTGCAGCTAAATCATAATGAAGATCTACATAGCATTAAGGTAAAAAAACGATGTATGCAGTGTTATCTTCATTTTAGATGTCAAAAGGGCTTTGCGGCTCCAGGTGTTTTCTTTTGTGTGGGAAATGGGTCCAAATGGCTCTTTGAGTGTTAAAGGTTGCCGACCCCTGTGCTAGCCCAAGAAAAGAAAAGGGGTTAGGGACAGTGCTTCAACCATTTTTTCTTGAGAGAGGCTTCATGCCTTTGACCTGAGGGTAGCTTACTTTATTTATTTTTACAGCGACATGCTGAATTTTCAAAATTTCAGAACATCTCACTCAGCCACTATCACAAATGCAGAGAGCCTGGCTCACTGTAGACACACCTACCCAGTTCTGGTCTCCTGCCCCCACCTCCTGACCAACATTGCCGTTAACTACTGCATCGGTTTCAGCTTACACAGAAACTTTTATTGACCATTATTACTGACAAACATAGAAGTCACTCAAGTGAAATTAGCTGCCTGGAGTCTCTCATGAACATTTATGAGGTTGTCTCATCTCCCAAATTCCAAGTTTCTGAAGCTTGCGTGACCTTGCGGAGGTTACACCTTTCCTAGAAGACTAGCAGACTTCAGTTCAGGACTGGCAGTCTGCCAGCCCTGTACACAGTCTTAATCAGATGCAGACTGCCCCCTCCGTGATACACGTGGAGGCCACTTTTCAAGATGCTTTATGCAATGTCGTGAATTCTGACGTCTGCAGGGGCAGACTCAGATTCATTTGCAACATCTCTTATGTGGCAAAAGGAGCCGGGAAACAAAGGTAACACATTTGCACACGTTTAATCTATACAAACACATGCAATCCTAATATACGCGCATCCACCCCCCAAAAAAATTCAAAAACCCCACTTGCAATGTCTGAATTTACTGCATGGAAATGATCTCTTCATGAAGTGGCCCTTTGTTTGCCACCAATAAATTCGAAAGAAGAGACGTGGCTTTGGAGTCACAGAGAAAGGCGGCCCGAGAGAAAGCCAGATAGGTCCTGAATGGGATTTGCATGGAGTTACTGCGAATCATCAGGAAAAGCTCACTGTCTGGGGGAAATGTGAGTTTAGATGAGAACAAATGCACTGGATCGCATAGCCATCCAGCCAGCTCAGCGCCCTCTCTGACAGCAACCTATTTTAAATTCCTGGTTTTAGATATTAGAAGCATCACAGGCATTAAGATGGACACCTTGGACATCCCACACAGCAGCTGCCTGCAGCCTGAAAAATGCTGCTCATTTTTACTTGTCTTTTAAGAGGAAACAGAACATTATTGAGAAAAGATTATTTATTTGGAAGGTGAATGACTTGAAGGACCCTATTCAGTCATAATTCCTGAACGTGGCCTGCCAAGTTAGCATGCACAAGAGGCCTGGAGCTGCGTACGACCAGCCACTGTCAGCATCTCTGACCTCTCCGTGCTGAGAAGGGTTACTAGCTGGAGACTTTTATCGCATTTAAGCTTGCGTGCGACCAGGGAGCCTGCTTTATCAGAGTCCTTGCTCGCAAAATGGCTTGTACTCGTGTTCACGAATTCTTCGGGCCTCTCCATCCACATAGGGCTACCAGGGACTTAGAGGGTAGGGCCAGCACAGGCAGGACATTTTGGCAGAACCATGTGGCCCTTTTTAAATGCATATTATTGCACCCTATTCAGTCGTAACTCCTGAGTAGGGATCAAGCTGATCTGGGCATACAGAACTACCTCCTTAAACCAGAAAAAGCATGAATTGTGTTAACAGCACATTGCAGCTGAATTCAAAGCAGCACTTAGCCAAAAATAAAATTTCAATTACTGGGTCCTGGAATCCTGGAAAGACTTTTTTTTTTAATTTTGACATGGCTTTGGCTCATAGGCTGAGCTGTAAATAAGTGGAAATGGGCTGTTACTGTTTGCTTTTAGTAGTTTTATTGGCATTTTACTTGGAATAAGCTGCCTTGTTTTTATATATTTTCCTTTAATGTTTGTTATGCTTTTACTTTTATACTTTGTGATTTTTGTTGATTGGATTTTACTATATTTTATTGTCCTTATGAACATCAATTGGTAGGAAAGTAAACTAAACAAACAAACAAACACAGGTTCCATGGTGTAGCACCAAACCACAGTTCAGAAGTTGCTTTACAATGAGTATTACCTGTATGAACTGGGGTGATCCCTGCAGTTTCTGGCAGGGGGCCTCCCTAGCCCTCTCTAGCAATGTTGGGAATTGAACCTGGTTGCTTCCGTAAGCAAAGCAGGTGGTCTCCCACTGAGCTATGGCTCTTCCCCAAACTGCTCACCTGAACCAGCAGAGGATGATCACTAGATCCTGCCCTTCTCTTTGTGCCACGTGGTTGCTTCCCATGGT
Organism: Varanus salvator macromaculatus; assembly: GCA_023646645.1. Taxonomy (NCBI): domain Eukaryota; kingdom Metazoa; phylum Chordata; class Lepidosauria; order Squamata; family Varanidae; genus Varanus; species Varanus salvator. Next base: position 88,721,303 of record JAIXND010000674.1, read on the forward strand.
TGCCTCCCTCCCTCCTTAATGCTTGCCCTGCAGCCAGGAAGGCAAACCAGAATCCAACTCTGGCTTGCATGGTAAGCATAAACCATACTTTACTGGTTTGAACCAAACAGCAAAAAGCAAACAATAGTTTGCTGCAAACTCGGATCAGGAGAAAGGAATCGCAGAGTGCCTTTAAAACTGTTCACACTCGGAGTTTGATGACAATCCTTTCCTTTTTAATTGTTACTACAGAAATGTTTAAGCGCTACAGAGACAGAAATGTTGTGAGTCACCACGGAACATTACAAAACATGGCTGCTGCACAGCGTTTAGCCTGATGAGTATCAAGACATGCAGGTAAGTCACCAGATATGTATCTCATAATAGCATCGTGTTTTCCTTAAAGCGTGTCAAGTACTCACGTTGATTTTCCACAGATTTTCCTCTGGTACCACAGTTTGCAGTTTGGTATGTATTGCCTGTTTGTTCCAATGAGTTTCAGCACAGCACACACATTGGGACTATAGAGAAAGTAAATGGAGAAAAAAGGAGTTACTTTTAAGTTTCTCATTCATATCCTGGTGTTCAAAGATGTATTGTCAATAAGACATCTGAAAAGAAGCAGGGAGTGTATAGAGAATGGTTCTTTTTGTTATTGGTCTTGTCATTTAACTTTCCAGGAGATCAGAAGATAAACTGACTGTTATAAACTGAGCTGACATGTGAAAGAGCTTTTTCTTTACCAAGCCAGGTATGAATTTTTTCCCTTCTTCTTTTCATTCCCTTGAATAAATATAAACACTCAGTCTTTCCTTGCCCTGACAATAATAGCAATAATTCAAAATGTTGTAATTGCAACTGTGCTTCTACTGGGATGAGTCACAATGAGTTATAATTTGGAAATGAATAGGCTTTCTAATTAAATCACCACAGAAAACAGAACAAATCATTTATACAAAATACAACTCTAATCATTTTGTGAATCATTAGACACTTAGATTTTTTGAATAATGCTGAGTATATATTCTGGTAGTCTGATTTTAAGGGTCAAACTATACATTTAATTATGTTCCATGTAGTTTAGCCTATTTTCTGTCCCCCTTAAGAATAAGAATGGGTGGCCCCAGTCAGATCAGGACCAGTATGCACCAGGAATAAAGGATCTGAGCTTCCTATACACATCCTCTTTTGTTTCCCCAAATTCTTGCGAAAAAGTAGATATGGGGGAGCCTATATTGACCCAAATGGGGGGCTATTTAATCTTCCCCACTAAATGCACACTGCTCCTGATTCAAACTGGCACCCCACACATATTACTTTCAAGTGGAGATAAGACTGAGAGCAGGAGGAGGGGAATGATGTAAGCCACTTCAAGTTCTTTAATAGGAAAAAGTGCAGGATATGTAACTCCAATAAATAAATAAGTAACTGAGCCCTGGGAGTATAGTGCCAAATTCGTCACCCGTGCTTTCCCAGCCATATTGCAATGATGCTGTGAGTACACAGATCCCAGGCATGCCCCTTCCAGCAAGCCATTTTAAAGGTTTCCTGTATGAGATCATGCACGTGCATGTAAAGTGCCATATGGAGTCAGGTGCAATGGCCATGTAGCTCAGCATTCTGTCTGCAGCCCTCCAGTTGTGACGTGCTATACAAATATATGCATCTGCATATTGGAAGGAGACCCAGAAGGACCAAAGTACATTTTGCAATGGGAGGAGCATTGCCCCGTACCTTAGACCTGGAACAGAAAGGGCCATGTGATATTGCATGCATCCTACATATACCGTATTTTTCGCTCTATAAGACGCACCTGACCATAAGATGCATCTAGTTTTTAGAGGAGGAAAACAAGAAAAAAAATATTCTGAATCAAATGGGCACATAATCACAGGCACATTCCCCATCACTTCCCCATGGGCTGCACATCTGACAGACTTACTGCACACACACATTTGCTCTATAAGACGCACAGGCATTTCCCCTTACTTTTGAGGGGGGAAAAAGTGAGTCTTATAGAGCAAAAAATACGGTACTTTCAAAGTGAAGCCTATGTTAATTTTGATGGAGTCATAGGAGGAAAGCTTATGGAGGAAAGTTGCATGTCAGAAACTTAGAAGGGTGCCTTCCTCTCTGCCACCAACAGATTAAAAATTAGTCCAAGGGGAGCAATTGTTACACACACATGCATACACATGTGCACAGTATAATACAAAACAAAAACAAAAAACAAAACTGGGAGAGCACCGTTTATAAGCAAAATAAAATAAAAAGTGAGAAGATTCCAGATGCTGGAAAAGAAATGTATTCCAGGCCCATCATGTTTAGAAAAGAAGTGTTTCCTTGGGGGCATGTTTCCAGCAGCAGTTTTCAAGACAAAGGACAGTTTGCTTTTAGACATGCACCCTGAAGAAAAGAATCTTCCCTAAACACCTTGTGCCCGGAATAGCTTTATTTCTCAGCATTCAGGGATGCCCCCTTCCTCCTGCCCACACACATGCAGGCTGGGTTTGCCTGATCACAGGGATGCTGATCATGCACTGTACAATCTGCTTCATGAAGTCCATGGTGTGCCTGAACCCAGCAAAAAGCACTGCAGGGTGGCTTCCAAAGCAGCCCAGAATGCATGGCTTGCTTGAGAGGGTTCAGAAGCCCCCCCCCACCCCCCACATCATACATCTTGCCAGGTTCAGTCAAGGCAACCTGCATGCCACATGGGAACTGCTTTCCCCCCAGCATGCAGTGTAATGGGGAATGAAGGCTTCTTTTCCCTGGTTATCATGTGAACCTGGCTGCTGAAATGCACTGAACTGTATAAAAAGTGCCTTTCCAAAGGAGTCCAGCCAGAGGGGGAGCGGCTGAACTAATTATTTGGGGAGTGCTTGCTCCCTTACCCCTCTCTGGCACCACCTATGACACTCACTCCCACAATGCTGTGTGGTCCGCTTACCTAGAATCCCTGGTTGACCAAACTCAATGCCTTTGTTCTGTGAATCAAGCATTGGCATATATACTTCAATGGAAGACCACACAGCCCTGATTTGTATCAAGAGCACAGTGGATCAGGAGGATTGATTTAAGCTTCCCCTCCCATTTTTGTCCCCAGATTCCAGATACTCCCCACATGTTGGGGGAGATTAAATGCAACAGACATCTCTGCATTTGAATCATTGCAGATGGGTGGGGGGGCTGTCTAAACTGTATTTGAGAGGGAGAAATGAAATTTTAGCATGGGAGGGGAAAAGCTTTAATTCCTCCTTCCCAAAGTGACAGAGTTCCAATCCAAATCAGGACCTCACACGCTTACAAAGAGACAATTAATCCAATCATGGATAACTTTACACACACCAGCAAAATAACCAACTAGAAGAATGCAGCTTGTCAGCTTCTACAGGAGAGCCAGTGGGGCATAATGGTTAAAAGGGCAGGACTGGGGCTCAGGAGATCTGGCTTCTAGATCCCCTTCAGTCATGGAGCTCACGGGTTGACTTTGGGGCAGTCAAAGGCTCTCAGCCCACATTACTTCACCGGGTGGTTGTTGTGAGGGTAAGACTGAGAGAAGGGGGAGGAGAATCATGTAAGCTGCCTTGAATTCTTTGAAAGGAACAAGGGTGGGATATAATGTAATAATAAATAAATACAGCATGACAGGTAACACCCCCCCCCCCCACCCATGCAAATACTGAAGAGTAGACAAGCAGGCCAGTCTTCCATGCCAATGAGTAATTTCTTGCCTTCACACCTGAAAGCCTCCCAGGAGCCCTTCATCTCAATTTGATTTGCCTCCATCACCATCTGCTTCATGGAATTCCCTGGCCACCAGAGCCTAAAACACACTGGCCCAGAAGATGTGCTGGAGCTGCAGTACACAAAGACCCTGTCCCGGTCCATGACACATGCGGATGTTTGGGAGAAAAATGTCAGCGCACCCTCAAGGGCTCCTCCATCCTCAGCAAAGGCCAGCCTCCCATTAGGCCAGCTTGGGCAGCTGATTAGCAGTGGCAGTGAATTTATCACGGCTGCCTTTTTGCTGCCTGGGATCTGGAGAGGTGCTTGCAGAATTTTCTGCCTAGGGTGCCAAAAGAACTTGGCTGGCCTTGGGTACTGTGTACCTTGATTTGGGTGGAGGGGAAACAATTTGCTGTTCTCCCTCAGGCAGCAACATGTCTTGGGGCCAGCTCTAATCCCATCAAAGCCAGTAAGGTTGGCACATGTCTATGGCTGGATAGGATTTCTACCCTTGTTTTGTTTGAGTTCATTTTCTCCATTTGCATGGCATGAAGCGAAGAGGAGCTCATGCAAATAGCTTAAGACAACCCAAAGCTATAAAATAAATCTCTCATACCAATGCACTGAGAAAGGTCCTGCAGTACTTTGGAAGAAAACAGCAGGGCATTCATAAGAACATAAGAGAAACCATGCTGGATCAGGCCATCCAGTCCAGCACTCTGTTCACACAGTGGCAAACCAGAGGGATCCCTCTAGCAGGATGGGTGCAAGACCTCCTCCCGCTCCACCTCCTCAGCAAATAGTTTCCTCTTGTCATGTTGTTTTAAGTTTAAAATCTGCTTAAAATAGACCATACACTTGAGAAGAGCCTTGAAGCCCACACTTCCACAATAGATCTATATGCCATGCTTTCCAACAGACTTTCTTCTAGAGAAATGGCGATGGGGTACATTTTTATATGCTTCTTCTTCCCTAGTCATCTGTCCAACTGTCCATTACATGCTACACTGGCCAACTCAATAATACAATGTCTCTTTTCCCCCTTTTTTCTTTTGTTAGGATTTGAGGATCTGCTAATACACTGTGGCTGCTAATTAGGAATTCTCCTTGACATGGGTAATTGAGATGGACAAGATTTGCAGAATCACTTATTACATTCAAAACGAAATGGATCAAGAGACTATCAAAATGGATGTTAGCTCTGTCCTTAAAACAAGACACTTTTGTGGTCCATACCATATTAGCAAAGTAGCCAATGGGTTTTCTCCACAGTACTACTCAGTGCCCTGTTTCAGTCCACATGATAGGCAGTAATGTCTTCTACTCTTTTGTGATTATGGTTTGAACTTCACGACTGCTTGTAATATGGCTAACTCAGAGGATCTTAAATGGGCTGGGGGCTGCCACAGGACTCTCCAAAAGAATCCATGGGATGAGTCACCAAGAAGTGTCCAGCAAAGGAGAGGGTACCTGAGCAAATGATACCTTGAATGTCCTTGTGCTTTCCACACAATGACTTCTGCATCAATCTATCTGAATGGTGCAATCTTAGAAGAAGAAATTCAGAAAAGACCGTGGTTTGTTCTTATGTTTGTATGTGTGTGGCTCTAAGAGGTGATTGGAATCCAAGAGACTTGTGGCACCTTAAAAGTTTCTAAGCTTTCATGGATCAGAGTCCACAGATCCACACATGCAGCATGGTAGGTTGTTTTACATAACTTTGTGCAAAAGTTTCAGCACTTCATCAGTGCAACACATGCCTGGTCCTATGTATGAGTTTAGAAAAGTTACCTGAACTGAGAAACTTAAGAAACTCTAAGATAATTGATGCTTTGTTCCTTTCAATGTAAGAAAAATATAGTCTGTAAGTTTTTCTGTCAGTAATCTGAACTCAATACAGAATGCAAAAGCCTTCCAGAATTTATATTCATTTTTTTTAAAAAGCAGACATTGCAGCACAGCAGTATTTAGGCACAAACACTCTCAGCCCATGTTAAACATTAATGCAAGTGCTGCTTTTACCATTCCCATCTTCCATCTATTTATGTCCTTTCTGTTGTGGTTTCTCTGCACTCTCCTTTAGAGGAAGAATTCTATGGGACTCAAAAGTTTCTGTACCACTCCATACAGCTGATTCAACAGAAGGCATCCTGTAATTGGTTTAGGACCTCATTCTTTAAGCCTCGGCCATTGAGTATGTGCGTGTTTGACATAGAAAAGGGGTCTTACTGCTTTGGAGAACACGCTACAAGTCATTCGGTCTCCATGTATGACAATCCCAAGTTTATCAGGGCAGGCAGATGGAAATGAGTTTTCCGTTCGTTCCCTTTCTACACCTAAACTGTGGACGGCCGGGCCCTTTGTAATGGCACAAGACCATCCTTTCCGGGCATCCACCCTCTGCAAGAATCGGCCTGGTAGGGACCAGGGTGAGTGAAACAGGAGCCCACTCATGGTGAAGGTGGCCCCGCACGCCCCCACAGCCTGGTCGCTGCTCCACGTCTTCCACGCAGGGCTACCAGCCGCTCTTTCTCCCTCCGCTGCCCGAACGGAGCGATCCTCAGGCAGCGCCGCAGCCGCCCGAGCGCAGCAGGCACCGGGGCGCAGGAGAAGGCGGGATCACGCCTCGCCAGAGGCTTCGCCCCGTCCTCTCCCTCCCTCCGTCCCGCGGCACTCGGGCTCTTTCTTACCCTTGATGCCTGCCGCGGATGCGGCTGTGATGCAGGATCTGCTGGTAAGGGGTTCTGCTGGCAGCCCAGGAGAGGGTCACTCCCAGCGCCAGGGCCAAAGCGAGCAGCAGTCCGGAGCGCATCTCGAGAGTGCCGGCTGCAGACGGACGGAGAGGCTGCTTGCCGGGCAGCGCCTAGGCAGAAGTGCTGCGGCGACGGGGCAGCCCTGGGGAAAGTGAGCCGCCCAGCCGCCTGAGCGCCCCATTTAAATAGCGGCGTGAGTGAGCGCGGAGGCTGGAAGGGGCGGAGACAGACGTGGCGATGCTCTGGGGCGGGGCGGCGCGGCGCGGCGGCCCAGCGACGGGCGGGCTGCCCCCAAACGAGCCAGGGCGAAAAGGAGCGTGGCGGGGAGCCCGGGCGGGTGGAAGCTGCGACGGGGGGCGCCGTCCCGCCTCCGCCACCTCCTCGGCCCGCGCCTGAGGGACTGTGCTGCTGAGCGCGTGCAGGCTCTGCAGGGAAGCCTCTTCTCCGGTGGAAAGCCGCCGGCTGGCCTTGCGCAGGTTCTCCAGCTGCCCCCCCCCCGCTTTACACCGGCGGAGACCCCTCTTTTCTGATCCCTCGCCCCCTCTTTGGTCCTTTGCTTTGGGGGGGGCACGAGGGGAGAGAGACAGGAGTTCAAGGGCCAAAGAGAAGGGATCCAAGTTGGAGCCACGAGGATATCTCTCCTGGAATCGCAAGCAGCCGAGAAAGGCACCTCCCGTCGAATCAAAGGCTTCTGAATCAACAGATCTGTTACTCTTAGGTTTTCCTTACTTTAGAAGAAGGAACCATACTCCGAGAAAGCCCCCCCCCCCCGTTTCTGCAGTCTCAGCAAGTTGCTGGGGAGGAACGGGATGCACCTATAGGTGCCAGGGCAATAGCATTCGGCTATATGGAATTTTGGGGGGGTCGCGCGCTCCGACGTGTTTCCTTCCAGATTTCGTTGGATTGCAACTGCCATCCTCCGCACTATTAGCAGTGTTGGGGGCAACGCATCTGCAGGCCAACCCGATCTGGCGGGCCACCCGCTCCTCCCCCGGAGCGGCCCTCGTTTGCAACATGTTGGAACGGCAGCCTCAGCGTGGCTCTGCCCCTTCGTACCGGGGGCCCTGCAGACTGCAGCCCCGTCGACCCTGGTTGGCGGGAGAGGCTGCCTTACACATCTGGAGGGTGCGGGGCAGTGCACTCCAGTTCTCCATCGACAGGGGGACGTTATTGTTTGGAGGCTCCCTGCACAATACGGGCCGGAAAGCAGTTTGCAAATACGTAGATGCATGGCAGGTGCGTTTACTGTTCATAAGCAGGTGGCATAAAGAGGGAAAGGAAAGGACATCCCGAGCATGTCCGCTGACTGAAGGTGAGGGCCAAAATGCTGGCGATCTACTAACGATTGCAGATGGGGGAGTCTGTGGAAACAGGTGCCCAAAATGCTTTCCACTAGTCAGGCCTGCTCTGTGTCTTCTGAAGCTTTCTCCCGCATCATCTCTCTCTTGCAGGGGGTACTTCACGTTTGGATACTGCTTGTTATGCTTTTTCAAGGCTGTCAGCTTTCAGGTACCTGTGTCTGGCTTCTGCCCCTGAAAGGGAAAGCTGGGCTTCCTGGAACCATGTCCAGAATTTTGTGGTCCAAACTTTGTAAATCCACAAAACTAAATAAGGCAAGCTAGGGAATGCAAAATGATTTCTAAGTATGGAAAAAATTACACTGCTCCCATTTTACAGATGGGGAACAATAGAGATTAATGCAGCTGGTGAGATCAAAGCTGAGAAGGAATCTGGTTTGTGATCTCCCTGATAGGATTCCACTGGTGTTATTTTGCAGACCACAGGTGGACACGAGGTGGACCAGGATTGATCGGCAGTGAGAGAGCCACTGTGGTGTAATGGTTAAGAGTGTGTGAGACGCAGACCCAGGAGATCCATTCCTACCCAGACTAGGTGACTTGGGGCCAGTCACTGCCTCTCAGCCTAAACTGTCTCACAGACTTGTTGTTGTGAAGATGTTGTTTTTCTTACTGTTATTTTATGTAATATTGTAATCTACTTAGAGAGTATTTGGACTAATAGCAGAATATAAATTGCAATAATAAGACAGAGAGGAGAATAACCTTGTAGGATGCTTTGAGATCTGTGCAAGAGGAAGAAAAGTAGGATATAAATACAGTGTAGCAATATTAATAATACTAATGGATTTCTGGGTTATACAAAGTAGATTGGGAGTATTTAACAGAAACAACGACAGAATGACTCTTCTCTGCTGCTCTAAATCACGTGTAAAAACAAAAAATTTTGGAAGTAAATGAGAATGATTTTTTCTGTGGAAGGCCTATGAGCTCTGTTCAAATCTGATAGTGAAACCAAACTCCTGGAGTTTGTATTCTGTAATTCCAGGTTTAGGTCTTTTGTAGTGGTTCTGGCTGGTGGATCACAGAAAGAATAAAAAGATCCAACAAGCCTCAAGAATGCCCATCTCTCTTCTAGTCTACTTTGTAACCTCATTGCTAGCTGCATAGAAATATTTGTGTGGAAAATTTAAAATGAATAAAACAAGTGACAAAGGAACCATGTTGCCAGAACATGAAAATACTAGATTACTTAAAGTATTAAGACTAACAGCACTTTTTACAAATACCTCATCAGGGGAATCCAACCAGAGGGAAGATTGGACTGCTAGATAACAAAGGAGTGAAAGGTGCGCTGACAGGGAGTGTGCAGAGAAGCTTAATGAAATCTTTGTGTCCTCACTGTAGGAGATGTAAGACAGATGCCCATGCCTGAACTGGCATTTTCCAGGAGAACGGAAGAGCTGAGTCAGACAGACATGATAAGGGTTGACATACTAAGGGCAGGTTTGGACAGCATCCATGCAAAATGTCTGTAATAACTTAAAAGTAAAATTCCTGATAACAAACTATACCACTGCATTTTTAAAAGGAGATCATGCGGGAAGGGAATCTAAGAAATTACAGACTGTATCTGTTCCGGCCAAGTGGTAGGAAAGATGGTTAAACATTCAGTAAAACAAGGCTTGCTAAAAATGAGCATGGAGCATGGCTTCTACAAAAGGAACTTCTGCCTCACCTGCCTTCTGGATTTCTTTGAAAATGCCCATCTTTTGAGATAGCAGTGATCTAGAAGATACTGTTTACTGGGCTTCCATCCAGTTTTTGGCAAAGGTGCCCACCAAAGTCATGAAATAAGAGGATGCTCACCATATAGATCAGTGGCTGGTAAAGAATAGAAAGCAAAGAGAAGGACGAAAATGGACTGCTTTCTAAGCCCATGGTATTCCTCTGTAAAATTGTCAGTGCATTCTGCAGATGCTTCGGTCTACAATTCCCATACTCCTTTACCATTGGTTATGATGGCTGGCGATGGAGGAGTTGCAGTCCAAAATATTTGGAGGGCCAGAATTTGCTCATTCCTGTTCTAAACAGATAGTGGTGGTGATGCCAAGCTTCTCTCATAACTGCTTGTGGGTTTGGACTGTTAGATAACAGGAGTGAAAGGAACTGAAGACCAGGAACTGTGATTTTATTACTGTTCTATTCATATTACTTAAATTAATACTACTCATTTTATTATGTACTTCCTGTTTTTTAATGCACTTATAACTTCCCCTGAGAGCCATTCTGGGTAAGGAGGTGGGATAGAAATCCAATCACTAAATCGATTGTGCATTGTGGAAGCATACTTTATGGGGAAACCTAAAGAGGATTTTAAGTGCGACTGTGACAAAGGGCCAGGTTACAGTTTATCTTGTAGTATGTTTTAGACATGGAACCAGGTGTTCTACAGACATGGGAGTGCTGCTCAGTAAGGCTAACACACAACTCTTTATCCACAAAGGGGAATTGAGTGGCTCCATCTCCCCACACCTGACTCCTTTTAAATCTGTGCAGGCCATTGCTTGATCTGTGCCTGCTTACTGGGGACACTCTGCATTGTTTTAACAGCTGCTTACAGCCTGCTCTGTGATAGCCTCTGTAAAAATAGCTATAGGATGTTCTTTGTCACAGCAGAATCTTACCTTCTTACAGGAGTTGTAGCAGGTTCCCCCACTCCAGTTCCTTTTTAAAGCACACTGGTGTTCCTTGGCTATGGTTTATTACAGTCTTTTTGGAATTCATTATACAGGGGTACTTGATGTCTGCATGATCTGTATACAGAAAACATGGAGCAAGGAAAATGGCTTTTTGCTCAGCTCTGCCTGCACCTCTTCCCATTGGTTGTTGGGAAAGAGCCTAAACCTATTGGCCTGTGGAGTGGAGATATGGCTGTATATGGTCCCAGATCCCTGCTGACCCAGTCTGGGGACATAGCTTCGGTGTTGGGGCTGTATGTTAGGGTTCTGAACATCTTGCCTTTGGTCTGTTGTGATAGGGTGAGTTCCTAGATGGCCCCACTGGTCCTGTCCAAGGAGGGGCCATTTCTATCCCTGCGTATGGCAGGGTCTAAACATGATCAGATTGCTCCGTAGTGAAATGATGAGCTGGTAAAAAGGTCCCCATCAAGTGATCCCTACATCCAGGGGCAGAACTTCCAGAGATAAGGCTTCTGGTAGAGCTGGACTTCTGGCCTGAAAAGGGGTGAGGCCACCTGTCCTTTGAAGAAGGGGCAGGATTTAGAGTTTGGCATTAGGTAGCCTTTCTCACTCTTCATTTTTCAAAGGCCACCCAGAGTTCCATTTTCGGGAGGTGCATGTACTGTGCCGTGTGAAGACGTGCTTCCTCTTACCCGTCCCGACTCTCCTGCCAGTCAGCTGCTGCTTCTAGCCTTCTCATGGCAAGCTGCGGCTGGGCCACAGTCAACCGCTGTGGGCTATTTGATCACGAGAACTGAGCCACTGCAGCAGTCTGCAGGCCATGACAGCTTGGGGCGTCTAAACACGGGAAGCGATTCAATGCATAGAAGGGCTGTTGCAGATACAGAATACATGCAGCTTCCATTTTGAATGTTTGCTGTGTCCCGAAAACCTGGTGAGCATGCAAGAGTTAAACAACTTTCGCACAACCCACAGTCTCTTGTAACCCTTGCATAACTGACAACACTCCTCTAGTGGGGGCCAGATATGCAAGCTGGCTCCCATGGGTGCTGCAACTTGTGGGTTAAATAATAAGCATGGGTTCAGTCCCAGTCACTGAGCACCACCAGTGCTCCAAGGTTTCAGGCAGGATTTTTTCCAGCCATGCTGGGAGCTGCTGGGGGGTTGAACGCAGGACCTTCTGCATGGAGAGAAGATACTGTTCCACCAAGCTGCTGGCCCTTCCCAGGGCTGCTCTATGAGGATGCTTCATGATGCAACTGAACTGTAAAGATTTGAGTTGGTGAGGGAGCACCTCCTAACTCGCATTTTTAGGCAGGTATTTGGATCTTATTTATTTATTAAATTTGTATGCCGTCCAATTACTTGCGTCTCTGGATTGAATGACAGAGATGTATATTCTGCTTTTCCCTGCCGAGAAGGAGTCACTCAAAGTGGCTAACAAAGTGTAAAGGGATAAAAACAACGGTCATTCCTCAGAAAAACAGAATTACAGGACTCCAAGTATCATCAAGAGCAAACAATGCAAAGAGCCAAAACAAACAATTATATCATATAAGCCATGTTGGGCAAGTGGGAAGATGGGCTGGAAAGTTTTAAATCAACAGATCAGTATTTTCCTTCAGCTATAATAAACACAAGGGGAGTTATTATATTGTTCCTTTGCAAGTGGATGACTGATTTCCACTCAGGGAAGGGGCTGAGAACCCACTGCGGCTCTGACTGGGAGCCGGCGTGAGTGGGTGGACGATTGGCAAACTTCCCTCTCTCTGCCTTTGTTCGCTGGTTGGCATCCATCCCATCAGCTGAATGCAGTGCACAGGAGCGCTGGATGCAGGCCATGGCTTTTGCCCTCTACCTTAAGGTGGCCAGATGTCCTACTTTACAGAGGATGCTTCTCTGTAAAGAAGGACAAATGGCTGCAGAAGACATTTTGTTTGAAGAGATCCTCTGGTCAGACTTGCTCATCACCAATTACCACCTGGAGATAAAACTCACCATACTGAGATTTATTATATTTCTGCTTAAGTTATACTTAGTGTTTCTAAGTTGCACCTTCACCTACAAGCTGGCATGTGCAAATGTTACGCAAATCAGTGCCTGCTCTTCTGGTGAGACGGTTCCTCCTCTTCAGCAGTGCAAAGAGGAGAGGAGAGGAGAGGAGAGGAGAGGAGAGGAGAGGAGAGGAGAGGAGAGGAGGGCAGCAGTACCCCCTAACTCCCAGCCCAAAATGAATATATGGCCCGATCCAAAAGGCCAGACGTTAGCAGGGAAAGAGAAGAGCAGGTGCCTTTCTGTGCAGTGAGGGTTGTGCAGGAGCGAAGGGGGCGTTGGTGCTGGATTGTGCCCCATAGCACAAAACCGTGACCAAGGCTGAGATCTACAGCTCCGAGGTGTTCTAATAGAACAAGCATGTTCTGCTCTGTGATATGGGAATGCCTTGCTCATTGTCTCACATCTCACAATATCCTGGAAATACTGACTATACGCACATAGACCCAAAAATGCTTTTACGCACATTTTCAAAGCAAGTAGCAGCCAAGAAATGGCAGCTGTTCCAGTACAAGTCAGGAAGCAAATTTCCCCCGAAGGTATCGCAGAGCCAAACAGAAGATGCCTTTAACAATGATAAAGCTTTATTATTTGGAAAGCTCCAGGGGGAGGTTGGGGAGGTTTCCTTCTGTAGGCAAAACGCAACAAGCAAATGACTGCGCTTTTTTGCACCAAGAATAATGTACTTGTTTTGTGAATTGCGTAGGATAGCCAGGAAGTTAGTGGCCATATCTGGGACACTTGTAGGACTTGCCTTTCAGTGCGGCTTCCGTACCGTTGGACACCTGGCGGCGGCTGCTACCGGCAGAGCATTTGGGGCGCCATGGAAGTGAAGCCAGCTCTTCCTTATGGGATTCAGGCTTGTATTTTCACCATCCGGGAAAGGGAGAGGGGAAAAAATGTGGGGTTTTCTGCTTTACGTGCCAAAGTAGCATGACTGGCCTTGAAGGCACTGCTTTCAGCTTGTGGACAAAGCATGGTGGTAAGGCACACTTTCTCCTCCTCCTCTTCGAACAGCCCTGGGAGTAAAAGGGAAATGGCCATCACTGACAATAACGACTGTGATCAAAGTAGAATACATGGCTGGACCTGATGGGCATCCAGCAATTACAGAGGATGTTCGGAAAAAGTAGCCACACTCGAGAGTCAAAAAGAAGCTGGACAGCACCTGAGTGGGATGGTGTAACATGTTGTCCTGCAGCAGCAGGGGGCTGGACCCGATGGCCTCCATGGCCCCTTCCAACTCTACGATTCTATGATTTCCACAAAGAATCACAATTCTATTTTTGTTTCAGTTTTCACTTTGGAAAAGACCAGGCGGTATTTTTTCTCTGTGCGTCTTGCTATCAGTTTGCATGCTCTTTAGAAGTGACCCAGGTTGAGTGACACCTCCCTGGTGCCTTTTTTCTGGGTCAAGTAACATTCCTGGAGGTTATTCTTTGATCTCTGAGCTACTACATCCAAGCATTCCTTTTTATGAGTCCCAAATAATTTTTATGTGATATCTCTAGCCACTTCGGACCACTTGATTGGGAGGCAAGTTACAGAATCTGCTATGTACCCTGCTTGCTGGGTAACAACGCTCCATCCCTAAAAAGTCGATTTAGGGGATAATTTTATTTTGTTCACATATTTTAGTGAACAGATGTAAGTCACACATCCCAGTCTACAGCACAGACCAGAATACTGCTGCTGGACAGCAGCTGGTAGCGCTTCCAACCCATCTACTATGACATTGTAAAAATTCCACTTCAGCAAACAATTGATCAGATTTTAAGAGCTGGAAAGATGCAGTTGAGCTCTACAAGCTGCATGAGTTGTTTTGTTTTAATGATGCCATATAAATATAAAAATTAAGAAAACAGCTGCTGGTGGTTTTTGATGATTCATGGGGCAGGTTTTGCTAACAAGATAATTTCACTGTGGGTGGCCATGGCTCACAGAAGGCAGTGTGCGTATACACACACACACACACAGGCAGAATAATGACTGTGGGTGCAGAGCTTAGGGTGGCTATTCCTATAGGTAAAGGCCAACTGACACAATGGAAGAGGCACAGCCTTTGATCCCAGGACAGGGCATGGTAAAGAAAAAACCATAGGATGCTGCCCACTCACTTTGTCTCTGGTGCAGCCCTATCCCATTTATCTCATGAGAAAACCAACCAGAACTGGATTCAGGAAAAAAGGGAATCCTCACTGGGCTTTTGCATAATATGTACAACAGGTACCATATCATGTTTGCTAATTTAGGAAATCTTAGCAGCACATGCACAGAAGAAGGTTGGGTTCACATGTCACAACAAGCAACCCAGTGTGGTTTCCATGGTGCAGGGTTTTTTGCTTGGATGTACCTGGCAGATGATTAAATGGTTTCTATGCTAGCATGGTTTTTACTCAATGCTTCTCCTGGTGACATATTTCTCATTGACCACTATGCCTACAATTCAGCCCCATAGTGGTAGCACCATGGAAACCAAACCACAATGCTGGGTTTGGATGAGCAGAGAAACCATGGTGAAGGATAGAAACCGTAGAACGGACTGTTGTTTCTTACTGAGGTTTCTGAAAACCTAATATGCCATGTTTAAATAGCACAGCAGGATTTGGGCAACACAACAGACCACCTACAGAAGGCTGTTGTGTTGTGTGAACCCATCCATGGGAAAAGCAACATGCTGCCTGTGAGCCATATGCAACCTCCAGTGTAGCCCCACTACCCTAAATTCAGGGTGGGGGCAAACCCTTTTTCCCCAACAAAATGGCATGTATAGCTGCTATAAGATGCCTGGAGCAAGCAAGGTAATTTTGTCACTTCAAGTGTTCCAAAGCACCTTCAGATGCAATTTTGGATTTATTTTAATTTTTCCCTGAATTTCATACCTTCGGGGGCAGCATGTTGCAAATAAGTTTCTTCGATTTTGCAAAGAGCCAGCTTTTCCCAAACTGATAACCCCAGGTGTTTTCAAATTTAATCCCTAGCAGGGCCAACCAGCATGATCAGTGGGCAGGAATGCTGCAAATTATCTACCAACCCTAAATGGGCACCAGATTTGGGGTGGCTGGCCTAGACCTACATTGTCACCATTTTGCTTCTGGCAGCGGACATCTCCCTCATCTCTACTGTTTCCTTTCCCTCTCTTCCTTTCATGCATTTTGCCATGCTGATTCCACCTTTTTATAAGAACAGAAGGTGTGGCTTTATACCAAGTCGATCAAACCCAGAAGTATCTTGGGTAAGCAGCATCTCCATCAGACTCTCCAAACAGGTATTTCAGTCCAGAGGTGGGGAACTTCTGGAGGTACAAATGAAACCAGATGGATGGATGGATGGATGGATGGAGATGCTTCCAGGTTACAAGCAAGACTCTAGTGACTGCACTATACTGACTTCCTTCAAATGTAAGAGATAAATAGAGCCAGTGTGGTGTCATTGTCAGGATTTTGCACTGGGACTTGGGAGATGGGGGTTCTGGTCCCTGCTGAACTGCAAAGCTCACGAGGTGACTTTAGGTTAGTTGTTCCTTCTTAGCCTAACTTCCCTCACAGGGTTGTTGTGAGGATAAAATGGAGAGGATGAGGAGCATGTAAGGTGCCTTGAGTTCCTTGGCAGAAAAAGAGGTTGGATATACAGATAATAAGATAAATTATAAATACATATACAGATGTTAAATATTTTTCTAACTGCTTGTTGTTTAAGCCAGTCATTTATTTTTGACCAGCTTCAGTTCACATGATGCGGTTAAACAACTTCTGTGTTCAGTGTAGCATCTTGCATGGCGGAAGCACATCAAGGATGTACAGCTGAGAGGAGCGGAAGCTGCCGTCCATTTTCTTTCCTGCTCATTTGTACACATAGTTTTCCTTTTCAACAACCCAAATGCTAGAGAGGAAGAGGGAAAGGCAGTTTGTATACTCTGAACCATACTGGTGATAGGCATCTCCAGTTCTAGTTATGGAACAATGTATGTCACCTCTGGAAAGAAGCCATATCTGGAGTTGATCATTGCAAGTCTGAAAATGTTTCTGCTTTGCTTTCACTGACGTCAGTGTTTTGTAGATGCCTGAATTTGTGTGGTGGTGATCTGCTGCTGCTGCGGTGGTTGGCTGTAGGAGTACAAGAGAGTAAGAATTTTGGACCATTGTCTCATTTTGAAAGGTTGCTATGATGGGCTGACAGAACAAAACGAAATTCAGTGCAATTTGGACACTGATGACTGTATGAATACTTATGTTGGAATGGGATTCACTAGGGGCTTGTTTGATGTTTAGGCATTCTGGAGTCATCAAGAAGTGAAAATGCCTTTGGAAATAAGCAAAACTCGTCCAGAAACTGCAGCCAGTAGAAAACATGGTGGCATGTCTGTTAACAGGACCCCAGCAATCCAATTATATTGCTGCACTGGCTCCTGGTCTGTTTCAGACACATGCTTTTGACATTTAAAGCTCTTCACTGATTGGACTCAGGAGAGCTGAAGGGCGACTCGCTCCTATGTATATCCGCCAAACCCCGAGATCCACAGTGCTCTGGATGTGGAATGCCTTCCAGGAGGCACCCACCTGGCACATTCTTTGTGGTCATGTTGGCACCAAGTGGAAACCCTTTTATTTCCGCAGGCCTTTCAGTCGCGTGGTTTTTACAAAGCTTACTTTTGAATCCACTGCTGTCATAATTGTACACTGCTAGCTATACCGTGGGTCTCCGATCTCTCTTTGCCGGTTAATTTTTTACGCTGTAATTGTTTTGTGGCTTGTATTTTAACCAGTATTTTATATTATGAGCTGACCAAGGAACTGTGTCATCAGAGAACCTATATATAAATAGAAGGGATTGTTATCTGAAGTCTGCCCTGTATTTCTTTTTTCTTATGCCAGGCTGGAACA
Organism: Varanus salvator macromaculatus; assembly: GCA_023646645.1. NCBI lineage: Eukaryota > Metazoa > Chordata > Lepidosauria > Squamata > Varanidae > Varanus > Varanus salvator. The sequence continues at coordinate 88,738,699 of JAIXND010000674.1, forward strand.
AGACATTATGGATGAGTGAAACAGCCACAACAAAAGCAGCTGTTGCCCTCTTTTCCACGACTTTGGGGGATGCCCAATGCACCTAAAACACTTTATACTGCCTGGTGAACATATGGGCTTCCAATGTCCTGGGATATTATAGATAATGATGGGGTTGATGGGACTTGTAGTACAGCAACTCCTGGTAGGCTACAGATTTCCCACCCCTGCTTTATACCATTTTCTCCCTTTCCAGGGAGCCTCTCAGCAGGAGTGCTGCTCCTCATTCAGTTGGGAGGCCAAATTTAACTTTGGAGACGCTCACGCTAGCTCCTCTCAGGTGGTAGGCGGGGCTCGAGGCAAAAGGGTGGCAATGCAAACACCCAGGTTATCTGCATGTTTTAGTTTAAGGCACTGACTTCTACTAATTAAGCCTTAGAAGTCTTTCACTCTTGTATCATCTTTTACATGTGGCATTTATTGTGCCCACAAGATGCCTCGCTCATGTGCTTCATACAACATGACCTTCCTGTTTTCTGAGACTGTTTCCATGGGTGTTTTGTTTTGTTTTAGGTTTGAGGAAATGGTGGTGTTATTTGTGAATGAAGGAATGAAACCTGTATTTGCAGTTCCGCTACACCACTGCACCACTTGGTCGTTATCTAATGAAACATACAGAAAGGCAGAAAGAGGAAGGGCGCCCACCCAAAAAGTGATGGAGCTGATCCAGAAGGCTGCACGCACAAGCCCTGGAAAGTTGTGGGTTAAAAACCTTGTGCTGAAAAGCTCTTCCAATGAGGGAAAACATACAAAAACCATGACTGGCAGTCAAGGGAAAGCGACAGGGCTGACCTGGGGTGTGTGGAATCCTGCTGGGCCAGGTTAGGATACCGAGTAAGCCAGATGTGGCTAGAGGGCTGGAGCCTCCCCGCCATGCTGGACAGAGTCCCATGAGTGACAGAGACAGCCCTCCATGCTCCCAAGCCGTATATGCAGCTGGGAAAGAGGGACAGGCAGAGAGAGAAGTGTGTGGTGAGGGCTGACTGAGCGGCCGTATGCCGGGCAGCATTGGGTGGCTGGATCTAAGCACCCTTTCAGTTTCCTACAGTGCACCAGCGTAATGCTATCTTAGGAGGATTGTGGGAAATAAAAATGGTGGCATGGCCCATGAGAGAGGGAAGGAATAAAGCATGCGTGTGGCTGGGGCGCTGGGGGACAAGGGCAAGGAACGCGAGGTGGGTCCTGCCAGAGCATTGGGGCTTCGGAAGCTGCCCAAGGAAGCTGCGGGCATCTGCTCTTGAAACAGCAGCTTAGAGTGTGGCTGGCACGTCACTGTCCTGTCTTAGCTCCATCCAGGGCACTAAAATTTGGGGGACATTTCCCAAGTTCCAAATAACTTACTTTCCTGACACGTTTGCAGTGCAAGTCTGAATCTTTATAACCTCTCTGAGTTGAAGCTTTGGGGTGCTGAGTGATTAATTAATTAATTAATTGTTTGGACACTGATATGTTTAATGCAGAGCCTGTTCGGTTTCTCCATTACATCATGAGGTTAGACTTCCTAAGGTTGGTCCAGACTCAGCGAGTGGAAAGATGGCAGCGAGCCCACCTCCTCCCCTTCACCCTTGGGCCTTGCACTGGGAACACTTTAGCCAGCCACAGGAACCCAGCTTCCTAGATGTGTGTGTGTGTGTATGTGCAGTTTTAGTTCTATCTTTGTATTTGAAAAACATCTGGTTTACTTTAGCAAGAGTGATTTTGTAGATTATACTTAAGCAGATAATTGGGAAAAGATGCTGTTTATAGCAAGTGGAATAAAAAGAGAGCCATTTCCAGAGATTTGTAAAAGTTGTTTGATAAAGAATTGGAAGATAAAAGAACATTAGATCTATTCCTTCACAGCCCTCTTCATAAGCTATTTTTTCACAATCTGCATTACATTTTTATGTAAGTAATACATAGCAGATTTTAATGGTCAAGCAGGTTTATTGTGGGACCGGCTGCTAATTTCACCAAGGCTGGGTCTGTCTCAAAGTGTTGTGTATTGAATTTGCTGGCAACAAGTTTTCAGGGACTTCACACAAGAATTGTGATGCCTCCAGGCTAAAGAAGATGGGATGTTCCAGCTTTTGCAGCAATTAAAAATCAAGTGAAGGAAAATATAGGTCCAGTGGCTACAAATTGGCAGCATAAAGCTTTCTCCTTTGGTGATCTTTCTTCTAAAAAAATACCCTAAAACTTTAAAAAAAAAAAAATCTGGGATCTTTTATGAGAGAGAAAATGGCTTGGAGAGGGGACACGTATGTGAGAAAGGGTGGAGGAGAGGAAAGGGTTAAGAAAATTCTTTTCACGGGTTCTAGATCTGCAGTTGGTTCCAGAACCATTATTCCAGCAGTGAAGGATATCAAGGGGTGTGGGGTGGGGGGGACCTCGGGAGAATATTTAGAGGTAGCAGGGACTGCAGAGGACAGGGGGAAATGGGGAAGACCCATTCTTCAAGGGAGATTCTTCTGACGGCAGAATGAGAGTTCTGGCTGTACTTTCTAAATAGAGGAAGCTGGAGGGAAAACTGCACCAATGAGCATTACATGCAGCTTATCCTCCAGTAGCGGTAGTAAAAAAAACCCTGCCTGCAGAAAGCCATTAAAGATTAGCCAAGTATTATTTGAAGCATCCACATTCCTCTTATCTACACACAAACCTGGCACCATTGTCTATTCCAAGTGGCTAGAGGGCTTCTGACTGAGGCATCTGGAGCAAATTATTTTAAAAACCAGTCTGCAAGCACCTTGAAGAAAATGCAGTGATTAATAAAAACCAACATGGATTTATCAAGACTAAATCCTGTCAGAATAATCTAATTTTTTGCCTGGGTAACCTCCCAAATGGACAGCGGAAGCACTGTGGACATAATCTCCCTTGACTTTAGCAGAGCTCTCGGCACAGTGCTGCATGACATCCTGACAAGCAAACTGGCAAAGAGTGGATTAGATAGAAAAACTATTACGTGGATCCAAAATTGGCTGCTAAATCAGACACAAAGAGTGCTCTTCAATGGCAAATGGAAGAAGGTAACTAGTGAGCTGCCGCAGGGTTCAGTCCTAGCCCCAGTGCTCTCCAACATCCTTCTTAATGGTTTAGATGAGGAAGTACAAAGAACAGTGATCAGATTTGCAGACTATACAAAATTGAGTGGAATAGTGAACACCCTGAAAGACAAAATGAATGAAGATGTAGGGCAAACTTGATAAACTTGAACACTGGGCTGAAAGAAACGGAATGAGATTCAATAGGGAGGGACAAGTGCCAAGTCCTCCACCTGTTCACCAAATGGTCTGTGCCCTGGTGAACGTATGCCCAAAATACACAACAAGGTGTGTATTGATTTTCTTTTGAAAGATTTATTCTCAAGAATAACTGGCTGCTAACAAATCCTTCCAGATAGTGCACCTGAGCAGTCTTCAGTTGGGCCTTTTATACATTGATCATTAAAGGGTACAGCACATTTAACACTTTCCAATAGGTTACAGAAGAAAAAAGTTGCAATGCTGTGATCTTTTCCACCTCCATAGCAAAGAAGATGTTCTGAAGGAGTGGGCAGGATGGAGCGTTATTACATGTGTGTTCATTTTAGCTTGCTTTGTTCTTTTAGTTTGTTCTGTTTCACATTCTTTTTTGTGTATTTGTTTATGTTAAGAGAAGAAAAGACAAAAAGGATGGGCATATGTGCAGCCATGCACTGGGCTGATGCTCTGCTAACAATGATGGCTAATATTTATTTCTATTGCAGTTGGCACTGGGGAGAGAATCTTGAAGTAGCATCCCATGCTTTGCATAAGTAATGGAGACATGGTAAGCCTAGTTCAAGTTTCGGTCCTTTCCTTCTCTAGGTGAAGTCAACACAGTTGTTCACAATTAGAATAAATGTGTGCCTCAACATGTTGTATTTTGTTAGTAGTACCGCTTTATTGAGCACGTTTATCATTGGAACCCACTCACTTGCCATGGTCACCTGCATGCCAGGTGCCCTCCCTGAAGGAGATTAGGAGGGTGACTACCCAGAGAAGGGCCTTCCCCTCCGGTGGTGCCCCAATTGTGGAATTTGCTCCCTAGAGAGGCTCGCCTGGCGCCGTCACTTTATTCTTTTTGGTGCCAGTCTAAAAGATTTTAATTTTATTTTGGGGTTCTGGTTTGTCCCGATTTGAAGTTTTATACCAGACTTTCCTTGCTCTGAAAAGGCTGGCAAACATGGAACAGGCTCTGACATCATTGGGGTTTTATAGTCAGATGAATTTTTAGGATGCTGTGTTTTATTTTACATTTTGTATTGTTAAACTGTCCTGAGACTTCAGTGAGGGTCGGTCTAGAAAAGTTTCAGATAAAGTGAGTGAGTAAATACATACATACATACATACATACATAGAAAGCCTTTGATCCCACACTGAAATCTAGAAATAGTTCCCATGTTTAGGCTGCAGTGCACACATACCTGGGAAAGCATTCCCGCAAACCCAGTGGCGCCTCCTTTTGAGTAGGCATGTACAGGATTGCCCTGTTAGGTTCACAGAGCACCTGTACCTCCACGCTTCCTGACCCAGTGAGACTAGTCCTTAAACACTGCATTATGCATGCTAAGGTAAGAACTACATTTCTTTCCATCTAGATCCTGTGGATCACGTTGTACTGCTTCTTTTTTTGATTCAGAAAAACTGTAAGTCCTATAAAATATTAGTCTAGCCGGCTGTTGCAGTCTTATTGTTTTAATATTATTGCAGTGGGGAAAGAAATGTCTCCTGTTACATTAAAAAAGATAAATAATTCATCAGCTGCTATATGGGGCAAATGAGTAACGTGATGTAACCTGCATAAAATTCCAGTAGGATTCATCAACATTTTGTAGCATGATCAAGACAGACAGATTTGGTGTGAGTTACAGAAGGCTTTGACACTTAGGGGGCGGGGCAGGGGGGCATTATTCCTAGAATGGTAAGTTAGCAAACAAACATTTTTCTCCTGTAGATGTGCTAGTTAAAGTTCTTTAGTATCTCCTAAATTGTAAAATGAACAGGCACGTTCCCACCCCAGCCTAAAAGAAAAAAACAACCCCAAAGAGTTTGCTTTCCATGTCTGACAATGCAGCAAGGGACCACAGGGTTCAAAGTCATATGGTTTTAATCCTTCAAGTTGTGCAAAGAGTTGAAGTCATTCTTGGCTATTTCTTCTGCACGACTTTCCTAGTCAGGGGAAAGTAAGAAAAACGCAAAGGCATCACTGGCATGTCAGGATCTTTTCGGTGCTTTCATCTGTGTTGAAAGTGGCCCACGAACACCAACCGACACGGCTGCAAACGACTCAACGGCATGTCACTGTTTGTGATGCAGCACTCATTCCTGCCGTCTTTAGCCTGGTGCCCTCCAGATGCCTTGGACTGCATCTCTTTACATGCCCAGTCACGCATTGGGATTTATAGGGATTGCAGTCCAACAGTCTGGCGGGTACCGGGTGGCGGAAGGCCGATGTACTGCATTTCTCCAGAGGTCTTGATTCTCAGTCTGGGCACGTGCTGAACCAATTATAGGACTGATGAGATACATGGAAAGGTCTGCTTGTGATGACTTGAACACACAAAAATGGCCACAAGAGGATAGGTCCTAAGATACTGAATAAGATCTATGGCCCATTACTGGATGGCTCAAGCCAATCCTAGAGGTCAAACAGCCAGACGCCATTTATGGTCCAAAGTGCTTTGTATATTGCCTCAAGCTACAAAGGAGTTTACTTTATACAAATTCCTGATAAACACAGATGTTGAAGCAGCAATGATGTAGTTAGACTGCTATCCATTGCAGTGCAATATTCTTTGAATTTTGTTTCCTTCTGGTGCACAGATTTCTAGCCTGTGAAGAAGGAAATGCACGTATTTCTGAGCACAGCATACCAATATACACAGGTTCTATTCCAAAAGAAAAGGGTAATGATAAAGACAATGAATGTGCATCCCTTTTAATAGATACTGGTGTCAGCTGTAGTCCAGAGAAGCAGTCAGATGTTTTCTTATTATGACTTCTGTTTGGGCTTGTCTAGATAGCAGATGCTAGTCAAAGACATTCAAAATACTGCTGACCAGTGGAATGCTGCATAAGCTATGGGACTGGTTGTTATCTAGATAGGCCATCCTGGTGCCTTCCAGATAGTTAGAACAGCACCTCCAACATCCTTGACCATTAGCCATGCTGGACGGGGTTCATGGGAGTTGCCATCCAAAACATTTGGAGGGTGTCAGCAGGGGAAGACTGACAGAGACCATGAAATGCACACCTAAGTAGTATCTTCGGCACCTTAAAATTAAGGTGGGGGATTCTTTTGCTGGTTGGTCTCTCTCTCCTTCTCATTATTCAGAAAAGATACTTTGGCTTTTGGTGCATCACGGATCATCAAAAATGTACCACTCAGTGACCCATTCAACTGGTTGATCAGAAATTCTTTCACACCATATCTCTAAAATCAAGAAGGGGAAAACGACAAATCACCTTTACATAGGCAAGATAAATATCCTTAAGAACTGCTGCTCAGTTTAGGAAAGCTTTTCTGAATGGGCTTATCTCCATGAAAGCACCACCGTGCACTACAGCTGGCTATTTGGAATCTTCCAGGTTACAGATTCAATCCCCAGATGACACTGGCCAACACAGTTGGCCATGTGAGCTGGGAGCACAACCTAGAACACACTCAACATTTGCGTGGTTGTGCCTTGTGGGAATCACTGGTAACAGAGGACACACAGCCAGGAACCCCAGATAGTGCACAAGTTCCGGAGTTGACTGTATTTTTAAAAAATAGAATCACAGAAAAGAGTTGGGAGGGGCCATCGGGTCCACCCCCTGCCCAGTGCAGGACTCCAGGTTAAACCCTCCCTCTCAGATGGCTGCCCAGCTGCATCTCGAATGCCTCCAAGTGTGGGAGAGCCCACAGCCTCCCTGGGCAATGGGTTCCATTGTCATACTGCTCTGATGGTCAGGAAATTTTCCTGCTATCTAGCCGTAACCTGGTTTCCTGTAACTTCAGCCTTTTAGTCCATGTGCAGGATAATCAAAAAGAGACCCTGTCCTTTCTCCTTTGCAACCTTTCAAGGGCTTGCAGAGTGCTATCGTATCTCCCCTCAGTCTTCTCTTCTCGAGGCTAAACATGCCCCGTTCTTTCCATCTCTCCTCGCAGGGCTTTGTTTCCAGTTCCTGGATTGTCCTTGTCGCCCTCCTCTGAACCCTTCCCAGCTTGTCTGCATCTTCCTTAAACTGTGGGACACCGAACTGCACATGGTTCTCCAGATTTATATTTCTCTGCCTTCCTACGAGTTCTTATAACTAAGCACAAGGTGGCGCTGTGGTAGAACTGCAATTTAGTGGATTTGTGGCCGTGCACCAGGTTTTTGTTCTGGTTTGTCCCGATTTGAAGTTTTATACCAGGCTTTCCTTGCTCTGAAAAGGCTGGCAAACATGGAAAAGGCTTTGACATCATGCAAAGCAGATCCCTACAAACCTCTGCATGAGGCATCAAGCCAGGCCTCACGGAGAAAAGCCCTACATCCAGAACGCTGCTTGAGAGGAAAAAACCAGGCCTGGGGAAGGTCGCAGCAGCGGCTCCTGCTTAGACACTGAGCCAGTTACTGCCCAAGGAGAGCAGAGCAGGCGCTGACTCAAGGCCTGGTGCACACAGACACATGCCTTGCCTTGGCTTTTCGGAAAAGTTCCTTGCCAGGCTGGCTGCAGGGGAGAGCAGGGGGAGCGAAAGCCATGCTTCATTGTCTAGCGGTAACACTGGCTTGGATGCAGATTGAGCTACACTGAGAGTAAACCCAGTGAAATCCTATGGGGATTAAGTGTTCATGGTTCACTTAAAGCCCATTGATTAGTGGGTCTGTTCTAGGTATGACAAGATCTGGATCTAGCCTCTTGTAGGGCTACTAAGCTCAGCCCAAATATGTGCTTCCCTGCTAAGTTTGAGAAACCTCGTATGCCCTTAGTGATCCTATTGAGAATTATCTGGAAATTCCCAGCATGCCGCTTGGAAACTCCTGACCAGAAGGAAGAAGGCAGTGGTGCCAGGGCAGCTACCGCATCCCATCTCAGTTAATTCATTTCAGCCGCTACAGCTGCTTCTTTTCCTCTTTTGTGTTTATGGTTCCTAGTTCCAAATATTTTCCTGTTTCAGACAAAACGGAACCTTTCTTAATAAAATAAATGACTACTTCCTGCTTCGTATTATCTTCCATAGAACTTGTTCTTTCACATTCACGCCAGTCGCTGTGAAAATACTTTCCAATTTCATCCCTCCGGTTTGGCCAAGGCATAGTTGAGGTGTGTTTATCTTGTGTAAAATGTTTGTGACACCACTATTTCTCTTAGAAATCTGAAGTGTCCATATTCCTTTAAAGATTATTGTCAATTCAGTGTAAATCTATGGCTACAATTCAGACTTTAGTTTCAAGGGTTTTCTGCTGCCCAAAAAGAAAACATAACTTGCTGTAGCTCTCAGGCACTGCAGGGCCCGTAATGCCCTATCAAAATGAACAGAAGTTGCACGTGCTGGTAAGCAGATTTAAATCCCATTTGTTATTTTGTTTTGTTTGGCACTCAAAACATCTCAATCTGATTTGTCCATTTATCTTTCTTTAATCATCAATCTTCATGCCAATATCAACACAGCAAAATTCTCATCTATAAGGGATCTGTTTTTTGTTTTTGTTTTAATAAGTCACCTTCCAAAACTTTCAGTGATTCCAAATCTAGCAGAAGCTAGCCCAGAGCTTTTTATGAGCTTTCCCTCTTCCATTTTCTGGGACAACTCATTGGAGCACCTCCCCGTTCCCATTCCAGAACCATAATTGGTTTTCTTTTCTTCTTCTTTCTGTTTAACCATTATACTCCATTCATTTCATGCCTTGCATTATTCTCTTCCTTGTTGTTGGCATCAGCTTCTGGAATGTTAGCTGATGAATCCAGAAGTGAGGGAGAGGAAATAGATTAGCATTGTCACAAGGACTTAATGAGGTTTTTCTCATAAATAATTTCCAGATGTTTAGGGCTGGGAGTCTGCCACACAGGGACGTGACCTAATGACAAGTTGCTCCCTCTTTGGTAATGACAGCTACTGTTTCTCAGGAGGGCTGCCGGAGATTGTTCCCTGCTTTTTCACTACATGCTCCAAAGTAGTTTTGCAGGAGCTTTTTCCTGTGGCAGGCAAATCAATCAAACGCTTAGCAAAACAACTCCTGTGTGAAACCTAAGGTATGCTGCAAGGCTAATCATCCTGGAAGTGAGTTCCTTTCAGACAAACGCAGACTAAGACAGACAGGAATGGATGGATGGACAGACTCGTTCCTGATATCATTCAGCAGTTGCTATTTCCCAGAGCGCTCCTTGCCCTTTTCCTAGCTCAGCACTCCAAGCAGTTGCAGACAGCTGGATCTCGCCATCTTTTAAATCTCCCGCATTGTAACAGACCCCATTTTGTTCTGAGGCATTGTGGGAAAATAAATGGGTGGCTAGATGGAGCTTCCTCCTGGTTCTTGGAACACTACTGCACCTGCCAGGGAGACCTGACAGTGCCCACCCAAAGAAGAGGTGGGATATGCTTCCAACCTGGACCCAGTGCTAGGGAGGGAGGCAGAGGCAGAACCTGGTTCCAGCTAGATATCTTTGTTCTTGTTACATGCTTCCACGTGCTTGCTGACTTATGGTGACCCTTTGAATGAACACCCTCCAAAGTGCCCTCTCCCTGATAGCCCTGCTCAGCTCTTGTAAATTCCTTTATGGAGTCAATCCATCTCATCTTTGGTATTACTATGCTTCTTCTGCCTTTGACTTTCCCTAGCAAGATCATCTTCTTTAGAGAGTCTTGCCTTCCTATGAAGTGTCCCAAGTATGACAGCCTCAGTTTCGTCGTTTTTGCTCCGAGGGCAAGTTTTGGCTTGAAATTAGAGGCCTACCTTTGCTATACTGACTGTAGCCTATGGACAATCGTGCATGTTGACACTGTATTTCTCAAACTGGCTCACTGGGTATCAAGTTAAGAGGACCTGGGGCTTGGGGATGGGTTGCTTCGTCCAGTGCTGTCCATGGGACCTGCCCGGAGTGCTGGTGTTGAAGTGCAGCCCCTCCTGCCCTCTGGGGATTCTGAATGCCGAAAGGCTGAAGGGCAACAGGAATGCACTGATGGGCTTCTGCCAAAGGCATGGCTCCCTCAGCAGGTGCTCTGTTTCTTGGGGCTGTCAGGCTGCCAGCTAAATCTCCAGTATCCTTACTGCTCAGACATGAGTCCAACATGGGGTTTTCATCTAAGTTCTAGAGTCTAGGACATAGAGAGTTGGTACTTAATGATTGGACAAGCACATGTTGGGGATTACATGAGTAGAGCTGGCTGGAGCTGGGGGTTAGACTAGATGGCTCAGGAGACCCCTTCTGACTCGCTCTGTTTCTATTTTTCTATGTTTCTACTTGGGGCAGAAGAAGTTCTTCACATGATGTGTTGGGGCAGAAGACTTTCTTCACATAATGGTAGAGATATGTTGCTGTGCTTTAAATGGAGTTGCCCACAGAAGAGGGCAATGGCCAGGGCTCAGCGGGAGAGGGGCTGACAGAGAATAAGAAAGCCAAGAAGAAGAAGGGAGAGCAGGGAAATGTCCCGGCTCCCTGGGCTGAGGTGCCTGCAGACGGAGGTGCCTGTGTTGGAAGCAGGGCTGCCATCCGCCACCTTTGCCCTTGGATCTGAGCAGTGCAGCCCACCCAGCCACTCCTGTAAGATGATTTCATCTCTCTGGGAGCCAGTTCATCAGTCACTTGGGACATGTGTGGCAAGATGCTGCTTTTGCCTGCAGTGGAGGTCAGAATGCTTTAGGGAGTACCTCTCATTGATTGGTCGATCCATCGATTGATGCAAACAAACCTAGAAACAAAGTGAGTCAGAAGTGAGTCTGCTCATGTAATCCCCAACATGTGCTTGTCCAATCTTTCCTTGAACACCCTCAGTGTTCAACCACCTCCCTTGGAAGCCTGTTCCATATCCAAGGGGTCCTAAGTATCAGGAAGTACCTGAAGCCTGGTTCCTGGAGTTTTGCCCCATTGGAAGGCATCCTGCTCTCCACTCTGCTCTCCAGAGAAGAACAGGTCATGGCCTTCCTTCACATGCCATTCTCTCACATACCTATAAGTTGCTAAAAGATCCCCTCAGAGCCTGCTCTTCTGCAGGCTGAAAAGACCCAGTTCCCTCAATCTCTCCTCATATGTCATCTCTCCCAAACTGGCTTCCATTCTTGTGACCCCTCACTGAGCCAATTCTAACCTAGCTATGTCTCTCCTATAATGTAGAGCCCAGAACTGGATGCAGTGCTCGAGCCTTCCTTTTCCCTCTTGCAAAGAACACAGGGTGACCTACATGGTCTTTCTCCTCCTCTTCCATTTGTCATCTCAATGGTTTACCACCATCAAATCAAGCAACAAGAAACTAAGAAAAATCAACAATGAACTTTGTATTATAATAGATTAAATTTGAAAGTACAATATTAAACATTTACACATTTTTCAATATTAAAAATAGATAAGATAACTGTAAAATGAAAAATCAAGCCACGGGTTAAATTAAATCAAGCCATTTAAAAATTAAGTGGCTGCTAAGCAGACGGTCCTAGGGATGCAGGTGGCGCAGTGGTTTAAACCGCTGTGCTGCTGGGCTGGTTGATCGAAAGGTTGCTGGTTCGAATCTGCACACGGTGTGAGCTCCTGTGCTCCGTCCCAGCTCCTGACAGCCTTGCAGTTCGAAAGCATGCAAATGCAAGCAGATAAAAAGGTACCCCTTCGGTGGGCAGGTAACAGCGTTCCGTGCACTTCGGTGTTTAGTCATGCCGGCCACGTGACCACGGAGACCGTCTGCGGACAAACGCTGGCTCCCTTGGCTAGGAAACGGAGATGAGCACCGCCCCCTAGAGTCAGGCATGACTGGACTTAATGTCAAGGGGAAAGCGTTACCTTTACCTTTTAAGCAGACGGTCTTAATCAGGCTAACAGCTGATGGGTAATTTCCAGGGCCCCATGTCTTCAGCTTATAGGTCTTCATCTTTAAACCAGACTTGGGCTGGACAGCCCTTCAAATGGATGGACACCTTGAAACAAGAGGACTGCCCTCTGTACAGCAGTACGAATGGCCACTCCAAATCTAGCCATTCTGTCTCAGCCTGTGGCTGAAGCCACATCAATTGGCATTGCTGTGCCAGGGACATAGAAATGCTTGTTCAGCCCTGCCCCTGTTTTGGCAAAGGGGCCTACCTGTTCGTTGGGTGTGGTCTGTTTTTAGGATTAGGCCCCAAACACAGGCAGCTTCAGCTGTGAGGAAGAGGAAGAAGAAGAGCACTTACTTACTTACTTACTTACTGTGTTTAACTCAGGGTTGGACAGAAAGTAGATCTCCATATGAGATGAACTTCAAGTCTCAGAAGCTCTCACCAGTTTGTCCAAATAGTCGGGAATGCGGATAGGTGAAGACTAGAACATCTGGAGATGTTTTCTGCCCACGCTTGCTTTAGCTAACAGTCATACTTTAAATGAACGTACCTGGATTTACTGGTAGGCTGTGCAACATCGCTGGATGGACAAAGCCTCAGACCCTGATACCGGGAGATCCGAAAAGTGCCCTGCCTAGCAAAGCAGGAAGTGGAGCCTTAGACTGAAGATGCCGAGCACAGAGTGTGAGAGTCATCAGGGCGGAGCTACCTGCAAGAGATCTCACCAAACCAGGGGGGATTTTCTGGCTTTGGCCCTCTACCTGTGATTGCCGAATTTCTTCTGAGGACTTCTGAAAAAACCAGTTCAGGCTCAGAAGCCTGGTATCTCAGCAGAACTCTGTGGAGGGACCAAATGAAGATCTTATTCATTGGACTGTGCTAACAGCTGTCCCTTGTGTACATGAGAAAAGAATACCTCATCATTCATTTTCTCTTGGCGCTAATATTAATGTTCCTCATATGATTATTGAAAAATGCTGTTGGATTTTCCATGCCTAATCATATGCAGTTGGTGTTGTGCTTCAGAAAGTCCCTCTTTTTCCCCTTTTAATTATCCATACATTTCAGGCTTTAAGTCCTTGTGCATCTGGAAGGGTGTCTATGGTCAACTTAAAAACAACAACAATGATTAGTTTCTTACTGAATCTTATTGCTCTGACTCTACTTTAGAAGTTCTTTGGCTCAGTGAAGTGGTTCCCACATGCACAATTTCCATTTGGATTACTATATATGATCTCTCTGAATTACAGAGATGGGAATGAATTCTTGTTTCTTTGTGTTTTGAAACCTCTTCATTTCCTCCTACAGTTTATAAACTGGAGACCTTGATGCTTTGATGTCATTTCAGAAGGTGATGTAAGGGATGTGGTAGCAAAGATTGCTGGAGCTTAATAAAAGTGTGAAGAAGGGAATTAGTGATCATTTCAGGACATTGGGGCTTCTGGTATGCTTGCACAATAACCATTAGAGGTTTATAGTCTCTAAATAATAAAAAATGGTGCAATTTCCTTCCATTCAGGGTGACAATCCATAACATTCCACCATCAAGTATGTCAAGGGAGCCCTGAGTAAAAATTACACTGCTGCACAAAGAGTCCTCTCTTTTGGAGGAGAAAATGCACACAGATGTGAGTACAGCAGAGGCGGTGTTGCAGGGTAGCCAACTATGTCTGGAGCAGCAAATCTTTCCTTTGGAGCCCCAAACCCCACCTGACTTGCACTCCATGGGCACTTGCTGAAAAAATGAAACAAGGCCCTGATCATCTCCGTTGTATCTGATCCGCCTGGATTAGTCGGCTTTATACCATATGTGTGTCTACTCATGCTATCCTCCACCAATCTTCTTGCCTGAGGGGTGTTTTTTTTGTTCCTTCCTGAAATCAAATCAAATGCAAGCGTCCTTATCTTAGCGAACAGTGTTCTGCAAAGACACACACAGAGGCTCTTTAGTTAGCAATACACTTTTGATTCCAGCATCTATATCCATGCTAATACTATACAGAAACATCTAATTGTTAGACATTTAATTGCTAATTTTTCACACAATACCAAAAATTTCCCCATTCAGTGTGTTCCTTTCATTCAATTTACAGATCTAACACATTAAAAATACTTCTCAGTGTTAGAAGAGCTTGTGCATGTTTGCACAATAAGCATCAAAGGTTTATATTCCATCAGGATTGGAAAACATGCCTTCTGAATAATGTTGGATTGTAACTCCTATAAACCCTGAGCATTGGCCATTCTGAGTATGTCTGATGGGGTTTGGAGTTCACCAAAATCTGAAGGGCCAAAGGCTGCCCTCTTTGGGGCATGTTTTGCAAGGAAGTAAAACACCCTCAGCCTTGCTCATTCACTAGCAAGCCAGGAATGCTGGAAGTTGTAATCCAAAACATTTAGAGGCTGCAGGGACACATCTATGGGTTGCCTCTCTCGAAGTCACCCTGTTTGTGCTTTCAGAGTGTCAAGGAGTGCTCAAGCACCCTGCGTACAACAAGGGAAAGAGTTTTCTTGGTTGTGGCATCCCAATTATGTAATACCTTCCCCATGGAGAGATGACTGGTGCCAATATTGCTGTATTTTTGGCACCAGCTCAGTCTTTTTATTTGTCCAGCTACTTTAATTGGTTGATTTGTTCCATCTTAATGTCTTCCATTACTGATTACATTACAACAATATGGTTTTATTGTTTTCTATTGTATCTGTACAATAATTTCAATCATATTTTGTACACTGCTCTGATATTCAGAAGGATAAAAGATGGCATAATATATTGGAATATTTTGAAAGGCAGTATTTAAAGTCTGACGACAATCTGCTTCCCCATTCTCAACAAAACCTAACCAGCTCTGTCCACAGCAAAATTCAACTTGCTGTTGCAATTCTAAGCCATTTCCTAGCAGCCAAACCAACCAAATATTTTCTGACCACAACCATTGAAAGGAACTATTCATAGTTGGTCAACAAATCTGGGATTTCCTAAGCTTCTGGGTGATTCTCCAGTCTGTTGGTACACACAGCAGTGGTTGCTAAAATACTGAAGAATGAGCTGAGAATTATTTGTGTGCTATTCATTCCAGAATTGCAGCACAATCCTATGCATGTTGGGACATAAAAATGGCCTACAAGTCCCAGCATGCCTCAGCATGAGATTTACTGATTTTTCCTTCTGCATGTATGTTGCTCTGTCAAATGAGCAGCTCCTCTTCTGGTTAGTTCTTTGGTGGAAATGGGGGACAAATCGAGTCCGCCTCTCTTCCAAACGTTAAATTGGAAGGCTTGGAGTTTCTGTAACAGGGGATGTGCATGGGAGCTTGGCTGGTGAATCAGGCTTTGGAACAGCACACACAATATTCTATGCACACGCATCCCACGATCCAGCTAGGAGGCCTGTAGCTGGATTGCGGCCACCGAAAAAGTTCCCCTGTTCCCATCAAAACTATATATTTGCCAGTTATGGTCATTTATCATGAAATGGTATCCATTCTCAATCATCACCGTGAGGGTTCCAGATTTCCTAAGGAACAGTTAAAGCAAAGAAGAGAAAAATTAATCTCAATGCAGAGAGAATTGGAGACAAGCTAGCAGCTTCTTCCCCATAGCCAATAGTCACTCTGGCAGAGCAGAGTGGAATCGGGAGTAGAGAGCGAGGGAAAAGATAATAGCTCCTGGCACCATCCTGTGGTTTCAATCTTGATTGTGCCCGACTTTCCCATACAATTATTACAAAACAGTTTGTTAAATGCACTACAGCATTGTAATTTGGTTCACCCTTAACGACAACCCAGAGTATGCACTGAATGTGGGTTGTTGTTTTAATAGCTGGCCATTTATTTATTTATTTTAAACATTTTTACCCCGTCCTTCCCGATAAAATGTCTCAGGATGGCTTACAATAATTGATCTCATGTGAACCCTGGACTATGGTTTCATAGTGGGTTGGTAGTTGTTCACTAGCCAAGAAAATTAAAATCTGGGTTACTTGTAGTCAGCAACACACGCTTAAGCTCTAGTGAAGGGTTCACATGTAATGACAACCCACACTTCAGCAATAGGTCATGATTCAATAAGAACCCATACTCAGCTCATGGGTTGTTGTTCTCTGTGCTCTAGGACCATTCCCCTCCCCTGAAAATGACATGGAAAAAACAGGAATATCTTAATCTTCTGACCTTTCAAGTAATCTATTAATATGTTTGCAATTCAGCATAAACCCACAACATGGCACTGTCTAATAAATGCCCGATAGATGCAGATATGTGGCAACTTTTCCAGTTGCCACAATCTAGGAACAGACCTATGCACATTTGAACTGCATTTAGGATTGCAGTATAATACCTAAGGTGCAGCATTGTTTTGATTTTGGTTTTTACATTAACTCAGGGGTAGTATTTTAACCTGTATGTAATGTACAACATGTTAACATAAATCCTGTGAAAATTGAGAGCAGATGTTACATAGCAATAATAGTTGGGATTAGCATGCTTAGGTTGCACTTTGTTGGAAAATACCCACAGCAGGCTTTGAAACATGCTTTCCATATAGAGAAATGTGGCCACTTAAAAAGAATATTGATGTGTTGGGCTCTTTTATTATTAGAGGTAACTCATCTGGTTAGTCTGGTTTCAGATGAGTCAGACTAAATTTGCAGATTATTTGGCAGAAGGAATATTTTCCAGTAAATGATCGTTTGTAATTGTCTATATCCTCTGGGTCTGACCTTTTCACAGCTTTTCTAACAGTTCATAGAAATCATGCTCAACTCATTAATTGAAATTTCTATATTTTTTGCGTATGAAATGGTACCACTTCTTCTTCCTTGAGAAATGGCAGATCTTTGCTCAATTTCAGAATCACAGAACAGAAAAGGTATGAAAGGACAATAAGAAAGGCAGAATGGTTAAATACTAGCATCAGGGAAAGTATAAAGAGAAAGGATGAGAAGCGAGGCCTGAAGGAGAACAGGGGGAATACAGGGAATCCTACGGAATTTTCTGCATGAGCCTTTGCTACGGAAGAGAGACCCCTCCAGGACCTTCACGCAGGTGTGAGGGCCCTGCTGAATGTGATAAGCTGCGCTGCAAGATCTGAGAGGATATCCCGGAAAGCTGGGCAGAGGCATCTTCCCTGAGCAACTCACCCGGAAGGCTGAAGCAGCTCTTTAATCGGCTGTTCTCTTGTCGGGATCTGGCCTCTGCCACTTGCTTCCTGCGAGGTACATTTGGCTCCCTTTCACCCAGAATTTGAAGGAACATGAAGACCATTCTTTTTAAAACCCACTTTCCCTCTTTAATGTTTCCTTCAGCTAGCTATCTCATTAGGGATGTTTTGCAACTCTTTTCAATGGGCAGCATCCAACTGCTTCACTTCATAAACGCAAACGATGCTACTGGAGCTCTACCAAATTTTTCCATTGCACAAGTAATTGTGCAGCTGATGTACAATGGACGAACAATGCTGCCACGTTGTCTCCAGCTCATGGCGACCCTATGAATGAATGCTCTCCAGAATGTCCTGACCTGGACAGTCCTGCTCAGCTCTTGTAAACGCAAGACTGTCCTTGATGGAGTCATTCCATCTCCTAGTTGGTCCCCCGCTTTTTTTCTGCCTTTGGCTTTCCCCAGCATGATTGTCTTCCTCAGTCCACTGAGTCTTGTCTTCTCATGGACTGCCCTTGCAACTAGTCGCACAGTGGCTTGCACAGGTTACACGTGCGTCATGCAGAACTGGCTTCTCAACAATGTATAATACATAAGCATAATATCAAATACAAAATGTATTCATTGTTTCTTAAAATAAAGATCTCCAGTCGGGACCAGCTTTAGCTGGGTTCTCCTTTTGCACATAGTTTGGAACCGGCTTTCCACCAGCGCATTGTCATTGGCCCTAATGGAACCACACAGTTGGATACTGTCCAGTGTTTATTTGGTCGATGGCCTATGTTTTGTTTTTACTGTGTGAAGGTATTGATCAGAGATTTTAAACCACATTAAGGGACCTGTCTGTGGTGGGAAGGCTACATTCAAAGGGCACTAATAGAAGTCAACCATGGTGGTTGTGTAGAGCATCCGTGTTAAGAAAGAAGTTAGCACTTGCATTCCAGGCAGTAAACAGTCTCTGCTTTTATATCCAGCTTGTAGAATTCCTGGAGGGTCCAAGGATGTGGGCGACCACTGCTGGAAACAGGACAATGTTGGCCAAGATGGACTCCCAATCTTTTCTGGTAGGATTCCTGCATTATTAAACTCAAGATGTTCTGTACATCATCATCACCATTAATTTCATTTCTGTACCATCCTGAAGCAGAAGCTCTCTGGGTGATTTACAGCAAAGTATAATAGAAAACAATAAAATGCAGTACAAATATCATGAAACAACAATGCTAAATGCAAGATGAGGTGGTACAAGGCTGGACTTGCCTCAACTGCGAGGCTGGGTTAGGGTTAGGCGAAAAAGGGACAAAATACAAAACTAAACCAAAGCACTTTTCATCATAAAGCTCTCACTGGCAGTTATGAAGCCTCGGAGAGGCATGAGAATAGGAGTGAGGGAAAGATGCACCAATGCCAGGAACCAGCCTGATAATCCACCCTGGTAGGAAAGAGGGAGGAACCAAAAGAAGGAGGTGTAGCCTTCTGGGGAACCTCAGAAGACTCGAACAGGACCCAGGAGAGCCACGTTTGGCCCCCAGGAGTGACTTTCCCACCAGAGCTCTGCAGATTTGAAAGAGGGAAGGAGCTTATGCTTTTGAAGGTTTGCTTTCAGACCAACGTGCAAATGTCTCCTTGTATGCACTTGCATGATCCATTAGTTAGCACACTAAAGTTCTGGGTTTTTTTTTTTCCTTAAAGGGCATTAAACGTATGACCTCACTACATGCAGCGTGAAGCAGGAGTATCCAGAATTCTCTCACCTGCTTCTACTATCACTTTCTGTGGCATGGATGCATCCATCTTCATTGGACCTTTCATCTAAGTGCCCCCTTTGAATCCATTTTTGTTTCCTATGTTTTTGAGCACTATTTTGAACTCTTGGGAAAGACACACAGAGAAATCATCCATTGATGGAGAGTTTGCCAGGCTGGCCTCCCACACGAAGACTCCTTGAAGTGTGTGTGAAATGGCTAGTTAGGAGAGATAAAAAGCAGACAACAGGCATAAGATTAAGTATTGTAGTCTTCTTAATCTGGCCTGTGTAAGGCAAGACAGAAAGACCGAGAGAGAAAGACCACAAAACACAGAGAATTAGGCTGCAAATCTATGTACAATTATTGAAGTGGGACCTAAGTTCTGAGTAGACACGTCTGAGATTTGCATTGTAACTCTGCAGTCCTGTTCACTTACCAGGAGTAACCTCCACTGAAATCAATGCAACTTATTTTTGAGTAGACATATAGTCCAGAATTGCAGATATATAGTATCAGACACAATGGAACTGGCCTCAGAATAAACATGTATAAGAAATATGCTGCAACACACAAATGGAAAGAAACAATACATAGACAGGGAAAAATGCAACTAAACTATTTGCAGAATCTTCAAATTCTCTTTTATTATCCCGGTTATGCAAAACTGGGCCATCATGCTCTGGAAGCCTCTTTGGCCAAAGGGTGTTGTCTTTTGTTTTTGTTTTTTTAGAAAAATCCTGTAACAAATACCTGTCTCTCCTGGGAACCATGCACATGGAATTTTCATATCACCGATCCAACTAAAAAGGGAGGACACATGAATGATGAATCTAGGACTACTCTGTTTTTCATAGCTTTATAATTATAAGTTTGCTGCGCCAGGTTTCTGTTGTAGATCTGTATTGCTTCAACCGTGCCTCTTCGTGCAGACTCATTTGCTTGGGGCTGCTTCATATCTGATTATTTTCCTATGCTTCTTGCAGGAAAAAATGTCCATCCTCTAATTTGCACACTGTTCAGGGAATAGAATTGCAGCTGGTGAAGAGTAGGGTGGCCCGTATTCATAGAGGCCGCTGAAGGAAGCAAATTCCTCTGGCTGAGATCGGCAGCCTAGGATCAAATTCAGATGGGTGTCCTTATGCCTATAAGTCCTACGTAGCTTGACTCCAGCATGTCTTTCCATATACCCATGGCCTACTTAGAGCAAGGTATACATGAGTGTTTGCAGCACTGTCTACTAAATAATTGGTTGTTTGATTGAGCTGTCCTATACCAAGAAAAAAGGGACTTCAGATGGGTTAAAATAATAAATAGAGCTTAATTAAAACCATGATAAAATCTATTCATTCAAATGCAATTAACAACACAACATTAAGAGAATACAAAACAACCTCCAGCCCAACAAACCCACTTACACACCAAAGGCCCCCGGGATGAAGCAGCCTTGTTCTGCCTGTGGAAGGGCAGCAGAGAGAGAGCAACTCTCTCTCCTTTTCTTGGAGAGAGTTCCACAGCCTAGGAGTGGGTGCCCAAGAAGGCCTCCTTTCAGGCTACCACCAAATGCTCCCATGAAACTAGTGGTCCCTAAAGAAGAGCTTTTCCAGAAGATCTTAAGATCTTAACAGGCTTTTATGGAAAGCACATGTGGTCAATTCTGGCTGCAGTACCTGGGGCCAGCAGAAGTTTATGAATAGTTTTCAAAATGTGTGTTACAGTAGTTCAAATGGGATGGAAAGCATGGGTGGCTATGTTCAGATTGTACTTCTACAGGAAAGGACACAACTGTTGCTCCTGGCGACTGACAAAACCTGAGCATCCAGTTTCAGGGACAAGCCCAATGACACACCTGCGCTGCAAGCCTGTCTCCAGGGGGACTAGAACCTGATCTAGCGCAGAATGAGTTTTTCTTCCCTGATCTGCCTGCATCTGTTGCTGTCATTTTCAGCGCAATGTGAATGCTGATACGTTGTGTTACCTTAATAAATTGACATTTTGTTGTATTGTTGTCTACATGTCACAACAAACAACCCTGCATGGGTTCCATAGTGTGTGGGCTTTTTGGCCAGATGGGCTTGACAAATGTGGTTTCTGTGCAGAATGGTTTCCACCCTGCTTCCTCTGTCCTTGCACTGTTGGCACTTCCTCCATCAGTCACAGTGCCTGAAATTCAATCGCACCCTTGATGATGGGAGCAGCTCCCAGAACAGCTGCCACTCTCTCCAGGGTGCTCTGTGTCACTGCCTACCAGGACCATGCAAACTGTGCTGCCAGGTTTGTACCATCAGAAAAACCACAGTGAAGCGTGGAAAGCATAGAGCAAACCATGGTTTCCAAAACCCAAATGTACCATGAGAGGGTTGGGTTTTGGAAACCAGTCTCTGTGTTACCTTCCTAAGATTTGTCAGTTCAGTCCAAGGTCAAGGCTGTCTGGTTTCTTTGTGCATCTGCAGTTTCAAGTCAGGCTGGGACGTCCAAAAGACTGGCTAGGAAACACCATAAATCAAGATACCAATTAGTTTTAACAAAGTCAGAGAACACAGATAACAACGCTTGTAGTTTGCCCCACAGAGCAGCTCTGCCTGAACTCATTTGTAGCCAGCTGGAAAGCAGCACAGTTGACTAATTAAGCCAGTGCGCTGTTTCATGGGAAGCCCCCCTTTCAGCCTGCTCGGACTTCTGCTGGAGCCGTGCACACCTCCTTCTTTCTAAGGGGTGCATTCCCACCACCTCTGGCTCTGGTTCCTGAGGAACCCCAGGGACTGCCCAAGAGGGACTTGGCTGCTCCTCTAGTGGAGAGCAGCCATCTGCAGCCACGACCCCTGTGTCTGGCTGCGTCTTGGGCCCATTGTAATGGCTCTCTTCATCTGAGGAATCATGGTGCCTGCAGATGAAAACATGGTGCCTTGTCCTGTTGTATGAACAAGCCCAGAAGCCGGTTTCTAGTATATCCCTGAAAGGCAGAATAATAAGCTTCCAAATAATAAGGAACAGCAGGGCTTTTACTGTGGTGACCCAACTTCCTTAGCGTGTCTAACCAAGGAAACCTGTCTGAGCGCAGAGAAAAAGTGTGAGGCAGAATAGGGAAGCTTAGTGCCTTCGCCCAACATAGGCGTGCACTGGCTAAGTCCCAGGACCCATCCTTAATAGAAATCCACGAGGCAGCAGTCATATTTGCCTTGCACCATTCAGGAAAAATGCCGTTTGCTACACAGTACTATTCTCTGGGTAGATGATGCATTGCAATGTTATTCTTCTGTACATTTTGTATGTCGGCCAACTTTATCCTTAAATGGCTCACGTAGAGTACAGGAGGAACAGCATCGGCCATAAGTATAAATTGCATTTTTTCTAGAAAAAAACCAGTGGAGTAGATGTGATGTACCTTGGCCACAACAGTACAAAGGAACTTTAAGTTGCTCAGTGTATTATCAAGGTCAGTATCTAAAGGCAGCATGAAATGTTTGCAGTTTGAAAGGATGCTGGCACTGAAACAAACATCCAACGAAGCTCCCCAGCCCTGCCGCCTCTAATTTATTTGATTTTTTAAGCACGTCTTATCATCTCAAATGTAATCCAAGGCAGCTGGCAATCTCTCATTAAAATAAACAACATCAATCAAGCAATCAGTAAAAACAAAACAAGAAATATTAACAAAATAAACTAGCACATAATAATCTTGCAAACCAATAGCAATTACAGCAAAAGAAAGAAGGAAAAGTAGTTGTCCAGATTTCAGTCAGAAACGAAAGCAAAAGCCGAACCAGCAGTTGGAACTGAGACTTGTCTCTAGCCCAAAAGCAATTTGGGCAACGTAGGGGCTTAGAGGGACCCATGTTGTGCCTGAGCCTAGAGGGCCTCCCTGGTGATGCCCTTGATGCAGCTGCAGCTGCCACGGAAAAGGTGCTGCACCTGGTAGACACCTGCTGAGGCTCATCTGCCTGTAAAAAATGTGGGCATTCAAATATGGGCTCCCTCTTCTCTGGGAGTGACTCACTGTGGATCAGGCACTAGTAAAGGCCGCAACACTAGGCAAGTTTAGGGAGTAAAATGACTTGCAGTTCTCAGTGTTTCACGTAGTGGGAATTGTGGGACTTTTTCGTTATAAACTATACATAGGACTGCACCTTACGTAGTGCTGAGCTGAGTCCGCTTTATCTTTTCCCATTTGATTATAATGATAGCTTATAATGATTTCCCATTTGATTATAACGACTTGATTATAACCTAAGCCTTGGATCTAATCCCTAAGAAACGATCTTGGCTCAAGATAATGGTAGGCAGCCATGTTGAAATCTGTTTAGCCCATGTGAAGTTGAGAGGAGAGGAGAGGAAAGGAGAGGAAAGGAGAGGAGGCACTATGATGAGTGCAAGCAAATAGGTCAGTAAACCCTTAACTCCATTTTCATTCTTTCTACTGCCATTCGCATGACCCTGTTTGGCAACCGGTGCTTGCCTGCACGTTTTTTGGTGCTGGTTCATCGTTTGGCGGTACATTGTCTGGGCTCCTTGTAAGACAAGCAGTAGGAAATGGAAAAGGCCCACTCAGAAAATATTTTCAAGCAGAATGGGAATTATAAATAACACGAACCACGAAGCCTGGGATTTCCTGGCTTTTGATCTCTAATGAGTCAATTGCATGGAAACCTCCAAAAGGAGCATAACTTATGAATAAATGCGTAGTCCCCTTGGTCGACAGCTTCCAAGTTTAAATCAAATGCAAGTGCACATCAGCCAGATGTTTCTCACATTACTTATGTTCCAGAAGTTTACTAGAAATGATCTCATAATACATGGTCAATGTAGGTGACCAAGTCTGCATGTTATTCATACCATATCATGATTTAGCTTTAAGAGATGGCAAGTCAAACTATTGTTTAAAGTGGATAAAATCTCCACTTAGCCTGTCAGAGGGATAGGAGGCAGACCAGCTTGGATGACTCTTAATTCATGTTGAAAGTGAGGAAATTTAATCACATATAGAAAAGAAATACTGAGAACTTTTCTGGAAAATAAATTAAGTTTGACTAATCTAGCAAATCAGCAGCACCAGTGTCCTCCTACAAAGCAGGCGCTCCATTAAAACAGCAATCCATCTCTTGCAGACTGAGAAAATATGAGTCAGTCCACAAGAAAAGAAAAGAGATATGTGGTCTAATCCTCTATGGATTTACATTAACATAAGCCCCACTTTTGAGAACAGTTACGCTTTATGCAGTCCACATATCACAGCAGCAAATGATAGGTCAGTTAACCCACAATTTGCTGCTATTCCCATCGCACAGAAGTCACCTCCATATACTTTAATCAGAAATTGTCAGCACAACAGCCAGACCATTGTTTATGGGCTAAACAACCAGATGGTTAATCAAACAACAAACCAATGGGTAACTGCTGGCTTGTTTAGCCCCTGTGAGTCCAATTTGCATGTCATGCTGACAACTTCTGACTGCACAGATTGGAGATTATTTACAGTATGTGAAATCAGCCTGCAAGCAGCCTCTGCGTCATGAATCCTGGGTTAAATAATCCATGATTTGTAGTGTAGCATGTGAACAGCATCTAATACTGCTTTATTATGTTACTTTTCGTTGCTTTAAAAGGTTACTTTTCATTACTTTAAATGATTGTTCATCATCTGATGGTCTTTTATAACAAATATATTACATCATTAATGCAATAATGCAATTAATAAATATGTAATTAAATAAATTGTGTAGCTAAATTAAGGGTTGCAAGTTTTAATAATGTTATATTATTATTATACTACTTATGCTTTTGGTGTTGTCTTTTTTAGATATGTGGGCTGTGTATTTTTATCTACACATACTTGTAGTTCTTTTATTGTCTCTGTTTGACACTTACTTGCCTTTTTAAATTTCATTTGGGTAGTTTATATAATTGTGGTAATAGAAAAGTATCTTTTGACTTGTTATGTTGGCTTGTGTTTGTTTGTGCTGGTCTATGATTCTAATAATTTGACTGATTGATAATAAGAGTAGATAGGATCACAGCAGTAGAGTTTCCTGGGAGGGAATCAAGATGGAGAGAGAGGCAATCTGCTTGACCTAAATTAGCTCTCATACCCGGTTAAACATTTATGACCCCTTCATTTGTGTAGGACTTTGACGTACCGAGCTCCCCCTGGTTTGTACACATAATTTTCCCTGGACTGATCCACAGCTGGGGCTGCCTCCTGGGTTGTCATTCACCAAGTTCAAGTAGTCCTAGCAGAGCTCCACCAAATCTTTCAGCTGAACAGGCAGAACAGAGATTAACTAAGCACACGGGCCATTTCTGAAAGCGACCGAGCATGTAGCACTTTTGCTGGCTTCTCCCCTTGCCTATAATTTGGGACTAACTTGCACTAGCAAAGTGCCATAGGTGGTCAAGCTCAGGACCCAATGCTATGGTTTCAAAAGAGTCTGTGGATGCCTTTTGAGCATTTGCTGCTCCAAAAAAGAGTGACTTATGGTAAACTTGGTATGCAAGCCTTGCCTCAGCATGGACATTTCTGTGAGCCGTTGAAAGATGCCAGGTATCTCTGCCATAGTTGAGGGTCAACTAATGGAGAGCTGTATCATGTCATAAGCCTCCTGAAGGTGACTAGTAGCTCATTCTTGGGATGCCCCCTTGATTTCTGTAGGATGGTGCCTTTGTTTATTTATTATTTGCATTTGTTCTTGATCAGTGATCAGTTTCACCAAGCTAACATGCCAACGTTTCAGCCACCAGACTATGGACACAATGGGAGTGCACAGAGGACAAAAGAAAGTTATTCAAACAGCTGCCTCACAGTCTTCCTTCCATTCTCCTTACTGCTGTGCCAGCAATGCGGGGCAGTGTCCCTTCTGCCTGTTGGGCAGATGATCAAACCGAGGCATAGAGGAGCAGCCCTCTGTGTGCTCTCTGAGGCTGAAGAAAGGAAGGGGCACTTCATTGTTCTGCAGAACTATAATGATCTGCAAAAGTCTAGGTAACCTTTTGAACTGAAGTGAACAACATCTGGCAGTGAAGTTCCTACCAGCTGTGCAAACAGCTCCGGAGTGTGTGAGGGGAAGAAAAGCATGCTCAGAGAGAATCTGCACAAATCTGTAGTTTGAAATAGTTTTCACTTGTGAATCATGATGGCAAAGGGCATGTATGGATGTATTAAATGTATACCCTGTCTTTCTTTCAAGGAGTTCATGCTGTACATGCCCCCTTATTGTTATCCTCACAATAACCTTGTAAGGTTAGGGGCTAACAGATAGTTGGACTGATTGGCATTTCAACTCAGATATCCCCAGTCCTGCTCTAACCCTGTCTTATACAACAGTGTGTTGGGAGAAATCAAATATGCAGGCATGTGGAAATACATTGATGTCTATAGGTCAAATGTGAACCAATGGCCTGGCCTGGCCTGGGCATAACCCTGGGAATTGTCTGAGTCCAGGTTCAGTCCCAGAAACAGCTGTTCTTAATGCCTAAACAAATCCAGACTGTATTTCTACTGCTTGTAGAAAGAGGCTCCCATATCTTCTCCTTTCCCCCTGAAGTCTCCCTCTGCACCTTCCAGATCCACTCTGGAGTCTTTCCCATCTCTCTGGAGCAGATTTCGAAGGGGTCTTGTGTGGGAAAGGGTGGCAGCAACCAGGAGGAGAGGATGTGGAAGTCTTGCTCTTCAAGCAGAAACCTTCTCCAAGGGATGTATATACATACGACTGTCTCTCACCATGAACAGAGTATCATTCCTTCACTAGGGAGACTCAGCAAGGTTCAACCTTGTTGAACTTCTCCTATTTCCATGTTTGAGTTTGGTTTGTCTCCTTCTCAAATGTGAGCTTCTCTGGCCCTTTTTAACACACACACACACACACACACACACACACACACACACACAATATCCAAATCCGTTCTTCCGTTCACTGATGGCTCTTTGATCCAGCAGAGATGGAGAAATCTTCCAGTGATGGGTTCTCCTATTCTCCCATGTTGCTAAATCTCAGGTTCATTTCATGCTTTCTATAGGAACTTTGCAAGTTTGGTAAGTTCTTATAACCCACCCAGATGAATAAAATACTCTTTCATTTGCACTGCCCACATTAAGAAGCTATTGCTCTTCCCAGCATGGTGAGGAGGAGGATGGTTCCGGCTGCCATGGAGCTGTCCAAGATGAACAAATTGTAACGATGCTAATTAAACTCTGATATGGCTGAACACACTGGAAATCAGACTCAGTTTTCTAAGGGCCAGTGTTGTGTGGCGGTCAACAGTGATGGTAGTGGGGACCTGGGAGATCTGGGTTCTATCCATGAAACTCCCTGGGTGACTTTGGGCCAGTTGCTCAATCTCAGCCCAAACCAGCTCCCAGGTTTGTTGTTCTGAGGATAAAATGGAGCTATGTAAGCCCTTTGGGTTCCTCACAAGAGGAAAATGACAGGGCATCAATGCATTGTAGTAATAAGCTAAACAGTAGCCATCCTGGACCTGGCTAGATGAATCATTCAATTCATTTTCTCCCATATTCACATGTTTTATGTCTCAAATTCTTTGCCTTCGGTTACTGAAGAAATTAACAAATTTTGTTAAATTCTTATTTTAAAATTGTACAGAATAAAATTCGCACTCACCCTAGTGGAGAGTCCTGTAAATAGAAAAGGGAGGAAAAGGAACTTGGGGCTAGAAAGAGAAGGGAGAAATTGTGAAAACAGCCAGTCCGGCCAGTTTTTTGCATGGAACATGGGTAGGTACCACTTGGCCCTTGCCTCCTTGAAGCAAATCAACCTTAGATCAACCAGCTCTCTGACTCTCTTGGGTCCAAGTCCAACAGTCTGAAGTCCTGCACCAGCTAACTCCCCTGTGCAGATCTGTGCTATGGTAACACAGCTGGTCAATGTATCGATGACAATATTGTATTTAAAACACCAGTGCATATTTGCTATAGCCAACATTCTGGCCAAAAGGTTAAACTGGACTGTATTGCCGAACTCTGTGTCACACCTTTGTGATATAAAAATGTATGGCAGTTAATTTAATTTTGAATTTTATAATTATATAAGACCAGCAAAAGCTATGGCTATTGAAAGGTATAGAAATGAAATAAACAAGTGAAATAAATAATGACGTATGCAACCTATGGAATACAGAGAGAGAGAGAGAGAGAGAGAGAGAGAGAGAGAGAGAGAGAGAGATTGATTGCAAAGACAAACTGTGATCTATTGCTCCCCCTGCTGACGAGTATTGAATATAACCACAGTATTTTATCAGATGGCCAAACTAAGACTGTGTCAGCTGCAGTGAACATTCTGGCTGTCTCTTTTCAAACCATTTCTTCTCCAGAGCATGCCACAGAGTCTACTGCCCCACAGGAATGCATTCAGTCAACTTCACACAGGGAGATTGTGTGCACATGGCCACACATCACGTGTACACCACTTTCTAAGTGTACTGACAGACAAGGCCATGTTAAAAATCAGCACACAGATGGTTCCCCCCCTTGTAACTACCTTGTGCATGTGCTCAGTGTACGATGCAAACAGCCCCTGTATAATAGAGACGAGCATTACAATCATTGTTGAGGTCCTTTGTTGGTGTTCAAAGATAGGCTGGACATGCACATGGTGGGCATGTCATGAGCGGAGCCGGCTGGTGCCGGAGGTCAGACTAGATGGCCCAGGAGGCCCCTTCTGACTCGCTCTGTTTCTATGTTTCTATGTTTCTATGTCCTTTGCTCACTGCCGTGAGTTCAGCTTCAGTGGAATCATTTTGCCTTTATAGGTCAATTCCGAGAATGCATCCGTATCCCTAAAACTTGAACAGCTTGGGAGTGATGCTTACTTCCATTTTACCTCTGTAGTTATATAGAGGTTTTGTTTTTATAGAAATGAGACAGTAAGATATTGCATTCACAGTGAGAGAGCTGTGAAGTGCCCAGGTAGATTCCACTAAAGGGTGGCATAAAATGAATGAATGAATCTCCCAGCGATTTGGCTAAAGAGCAGTGCAGAAATGCACGTTTAAACATTAGTACTTTCTAGGCCTAAGGCAAGTGCACAGGGCATAAGAGAGCATCCCTTTGAGAATCCCCTCTCTCTGAATCCCTTAATCCTCTATCTCTGCAAGCCCGGCATCCTGCAATGTCCCTGGAAAATTCAGCCAAAATAGCCAAAAGATCATGTTGATAAGAGACATGTTTAAGGGGTGGCGGGTGGGGGGAGGCTCATGCCCTGGGAAATGCACACTGCTCAAAAGGGTAATCATTCAGGAGATTACAGCACATGACCAGATCTGATTGACATTATGCAGCCATGAATTAAAATGTTCTCTGATTGACTGGCTCACGTAGAAAGCAACTACTATGAGTAACGAGCAAGAGCAAAATGACACCGGAAAGGGTACATTGGAGGAGGATTTTGGGAGAATACTTTAGACTGCTGTCTTCTGTTTACATCCATAATGGTAACCCAACAGTTTCAGCTCAACTGCCCAAACATCACAAATGATTTCTAGTATGGCAGATGCCAATTTGCATACATTCTTTTTGACCATAAGGTAAGGACAGCTGTGTCTCAGTTGTTGGACTGGCCAACACAAACTGAGGTGGAGCAGGTGTAGAGATGAAAAGATGGAACAACAACAAAAAAAGGCAGGCTCATTGTGCGAGTGTATGTGCGTGCACATCTGCATATGTCTATACGAACAGAATGCTTTTTATATGTATGTGCAATTTGGCAAATAATTTTTGGGAGGAGCAAATTTTCCTCTTAAAGATTAAGTACTTTTATACAACATCCTATTGATTTTTAGAATAAAATAGCAAAGTGTACTTTGCTACACATTCAGAAGTGAAACAGGAAATCAGAGGATGTGATGCAAAGGAGTTTGTGAGCACAGATGTTGTTACAAATGATTGACTGTCCGTCAAGAACAGCCTTGGGGAGCAATGTGCTTCTTCAGGCTCTCGAGTGCTACTCTAGGCATGCCATCTTTTTCCTGGAAGTAACACAGACTGAACCTGGGCACTTCTGCATGAAAAGCATGGAGTAAATGCTGCCCCATGTGCACTTCATATGTGGGTTCACAAGGACAGCTCCTGATTTACTTCCCACAAGGCTATTCATTTCTGGGTTGACCAGTTGATGTGTGTAAAACATAAATGCTAGACGCACTTTTTCATGTGCGCAGTGCTTTGGAAAATGTCACCTTCAGCTTGTTATCTGGGGATACTTTAATTAGAAGGGCTCAGAAGAGACTACATAGCCAGGACTGTCTGCAAGTGGAACGTGTGGTTTCCCTTTCTCCCAAAGACTTCCTCTGCTTAGTTAGTTCCAAGTCATGTAGTGAGAACACCGTACATTACCTACAAAATTGCTTCCTACAAAAACAATCCATGGATATTATGTGCTATCAAATAATCTTATAGCAACCCTACGAATGAAAGCCATCCCAAATGTCCTGTCTTTGACAGCCCTGCTCACCTCTTGTAAATTCAAGGCTGTGGCTTCCTTCATGGAATTGATCCATCTCACCGTTGGCCATCGTCATCATCTCCATCTCCTCCTAGCTTCAACCTTCCCTAGCAGAATTTTCTTCTTCAGGGAACACCTAACAGGAAGGTCTTTTGTCAACTTTTATTTTACTTAGCTCTTTCAGGACTGTAGTCACAACTTTTCAGCACTGAATGCACTTTCATCCCAGGGTGGTTCACTTGGATCACATGAAGGGGGATGCACTGCATAGCCCCACAGCCTTTTGGTTAATGCACATGCCACTGATACATGCAGCAGACACATGGCAGAGCACTGTGTGCATGCCAATGTATGTGGAAAGGTAATTGCCCTCTTGCTACCATGCTAGGTGTACCACTGGGCACAAAATCTGCAAGTTCTGTTTTGGTCAGATTTCATGCTCAATCTCTTTTAGTTCACTTTTCATTGAAACTTCATTTCATTTTTTCTAGTGAGCCTAAATCTAGAGCATCTGTATATTCTGAATTTGAAATCCAGATTGTTTAGATGTAATTCATATTTTTCAAGTAGCTGTACAGTTATCCGTGATGGGAAGTTTACAATCATTTGTGTTCCTGACAGATAAGAAATACTTCTGAAGCAAAGTCCATCCTATTGAGTTTATTATTTATAACTCTTTATTAAAAATAAACAATGCTTGGCTTAACTGATACTATTTTGATTTGTGGTGCACTTGATGATAAATGTATTAGTCAAATGTAACCAATTTAGGGTGCAATCCTATCTCTATAAATAGGAAAGTTCTGCATCACCCAGCCTGCTAGCTGGGAAATCCCAAGAATTGTAAGATTTCCCCTATCTAAACTTGCATAAGATTGCACCTTTAGCCATTTCCAGGGTCCCACAATGAAGACAGATCATCTAAAAACAAAGGGATCTTCTTTAAGGTAGAGAGAACAGATTACCAAGTAAATTGTGATTTTGATGAGATTCATCTTTCTCTCCCTCCCCCCACCCCCGCTCCCTATTAGCATTTCATGTCAGTTGTCATGAAAATCTATTTCCTTTTTTCTCTTTTCAGCAGGTAAGGACTGAAGGGTTTCTAAAATACAATCTTTTACTGAACCAAGCTGGCTATGCAATAGAATGGCTGGGTTTACCTGACACAATAAACAACCCTGCACTGTTTCTATGGTGTGGTTAGTCATATGCACACAGATCATTACAACATTCAATGGAATGATTCAGCTAGTTTTGGACCATTCAGATTTCGAGATGACATGTCTCTTTCAAATGCGACCTATTTATTTATTTATTTATTTATTTAAAAATTTAAAAAATTAAAAATTTATATGCCGCCCCTTGCAATAGCCTTTACTGTCAGCATTATTTCTAGGTTTTTAATTTACATAAGAAAATCCTTACATAAGGATTCAATTGGCTTAATTGGCTTATGTTGCTTTCTCTATCCCATTTTGCTTTGGATAGGATGGAGAACAATGAGCTGTAACTCTATTTTGTCCTGGGCACAATGGGTGATATTCTACTCTGTCCTTTTTACAGACTGGTTTTGCATGATATGACCACCAGTCAATATTAGTTGGTGGTTGTGTTGGGCAAACCCACCTATGGTTGCAACTATTGGTTCTTAGTAAGGTTGGCCTCCAAGAACCACCAGTGGTTTGTTGCAGGTTGTGACTCACAATGGATGCTGTCTGAATCCTGATGACATGACACATCATGCAGTACAGAAGGGAATTTGGCTATTGTGATGCATGGTGAGAAGAGAAAGATAAAGCCAGGGAGTGTGATAGGTCCAGGCAAAAACCCACAATCCATGGAAATTGCACAAGGTTGCTTGCTGTGATGCGTAAATCCAGTCACTGAGTGAAAACAATGATAAAATTTTTCACAGTCCTCTCAACTTCAAGCTAGAGGGGCAAAGAGTTTGAGTCAATCTTCCCCATGACATGCCCAGCACAGAGAAAAACAGCAGACTGGGAACACCTTCTCTTAGCCATGTTCATTTTTAAAATGCAAGTATTGTCATGGCAGAAGATTCTGAACACTCAAACAGCACCTGTAGCTTCAAGCAACCCAATCTAAAGAAAGCTTTCCTATTTGATTTGTCAAAAGTCTAACTCAGACCTGACACACAATGTTTAATTCATCAGGGAAGGAACACCAACAGCAAAGATCAAATCGGTTTTATGACATAAGTGCAGACCTGCCAAACGTCTTTCCTGAGTGTTTAAGGTTCTTAGGCCCATGCTCTAGTCACTGTTCTGGAGTACTGGTCATTAGCTCTGACCCTGCATGGCCCTCCAGATGGGTTGGCCCAGAACTACCACCAGTCCTAGCCAGCACAACCAAATGGAGAGAACTGGGGTTAGATAAGATCATCATCATGAGCTCCACCACATCAATCAATGTTTTATTTACAGACCACATTATACTGTAAAAGCAAGTAAGGAAACAATGACACCACACATTTACATAGCTGTCCTGCTGTAGCATGAACTCATAATCTGCCAATGTACTAATACATTGTAAGGTCTCAAGCTTGACACAGTAAGTTGCTACTGTTTACAAGTTTGTACATTACCACTGTTTATTAAAGAAACAGGAGAAACAGCACTTAAACTGCAAGCTCCTGACATCCATTGATCAAAAATTTACAAAGAAGGCCAAACTTTAGCTACATCAGAATTGCTAGTACTGTAGTACCTTTTATTAAACCAAGTGCTTAACAATTAAATACAAATCAGTTAAAATGCTCCAATTAACTGGAGGATAAACTAAGCACTTATTACTTAACAGACGTATCGTCAATATGTACTGTACACTTCAATATACTCTTTCCCATCTTTAACGTGGCATAGCACTGTAACTATGCAGGTTATTAAGGAAAATACTGCAATACATTTCATATTTAGTATTCCTCATTTGCATAGAAAGCAACACTGCGTACAGCCAGTTCTGACCGCAATCATCTTTTGTCAGTTTACCATGTTGGCATCATATCAGGGAACCATAATCTTCCGAGATGTTTGGAAACTTCAGAATGAATTTGATCGAGGTTGTAGTCACTGTCTGGAATAAGCACCTCCTCCATAATGGAGAGCTGGGTGAGTCTGCCTCCACACATCTTTACAAATTCAATGAAGCCACGACATGTGACTTCACATTCACCAAGTCCCATGGCTGTTAGATTCTTACAGCGTTCAGCAATGCGAATTAGCTCATCATCCAAGGGTTGAAGGCCATTAGCACAGACAACCAATTCAATCAGCCTTGGGCAATTCATTCCAATACGGCCAAGCATCGCTTTGCTTACTGCACGGCCAAAGTAAAGATGAGTTACTGGAGTCTCCTCCTTGAAGAATGCATCAAATTCCTCCTCATACAGGAAAAAATACATCACAATATTGACTTTGGGGGAGTGTTTAATGAGTGCATCCCAGCTTTGTTTTTTGATGGCATGAAACTCAATCTGTCCTGGATTTTCACTCACAACATCTATGCGGAGGTGTTCAAGATTAACATGCTTTTCACTTGAAAGGGCTAGCAATAATTCATCACTTAGCAGATAGTAATTAAGAGCAAGTTCCCTTAGGCCATGACATTGGTCCGCAACACAAAG
Source organism: Varanus salvator macromaculatus (assembly GCA_023646645.1). NCBI lineage: Eukaryota > Metazoa > Chordata > Lepidosauria > Squamata > Varanidae > Varanus > Varanus salvator. Next base: position 88,772,727 of record JAIXND010000674.1, read on the forward strand.
AATCCCTAGAAATAACAAGAAGCAAAATTCAGAACAAATTAGTATCAACATCTATTTACATTTATCTCGACCATAATGGGACCCCACCCCCCTCCACCTATTCCTGGGCCCAAGACTTATCAGAAACAAGCAATATTAGGCTGCAATCTCACACCTGGAAATGTTTAGGACTGTGCTGGTTAGGTACTTGTAAGGCCAGGAATTTTTTTGCCACATATATCAGTTTGAAAAATATAATGTACTGCTTGGTTATATATAGGCCTTTTTTGCACAGTGAGATTTCTGGGTTAGAAAGTTCTGTACACCGCTAAGTGACATTTTAGCAGTCATTCTAGACTGCTGTCTGGGTTTCAAACAATGCTAATCCGTAACACTTAATTGGAAGTTCCAGTCTGCATGTTCAGGAAAATGTTTTCATTTTGCATGCAAATAGCCTTGCAATAACTCTATTAACACTGAACTACACAATTTTATTTGCCCTAATAATGGTTCTGTACACTGAGCTTTCTGAGATACTGACCAAACAAGCAATGAAGTTTAACTTACAAAAATTCTGAGGTGCATGTAGAATAGGACAATGATTTTGTAATTGTTTTCAAGTAACTACTCTCATTCAAGTTTTGCCCCACAAACTGTTAAGTAGCTGTGCTTATGCTATCACAGCTGAAGAATAACTTGTACAATCCTGCATCCTAAAATGGCAACATGCCACAAATATAGCATAATAATGTTTTGACAGGTGGACCTGAGGCATCCAGGTCTTGCATAAACAAGAACAAAAAACATCCCATTACTATGAACTATATAACATACAGACTGTGCTGATGAGGTAGTTCTTTGGTTAGATTATCATTCGGATAATATGAATTGAGTCTCTCCAACATTCCAATAAATACAATGTGGCAGAAAACTATGTGCTACTAGCAAAACTATGTTAAGTTTTGTAGTTTATTTATTTAAAACATTTCTATCCTTTTTATCTGGCCGGATCTCAAGACAGCTTACAACCAGAGTGTAACAGAACATTAAAATATGAATATAATACATAAAATATACAATAAAATAATTCTAAGTATATGATAAAATAATCAACCCTTAAAATAGTGGGTGAATAAAAAGGTTTTGACCTAGTGCCAAAAAGAATAAAGTGCAGAGAGAGAGAGACACCACTCTGAGGAGCAAATTCCAAAGGTGGGGCGTTACCACAGAAAAGGTCCTTCTCCGGGTAGCCACTCTTCTAACCTACTTCAGAGAGGGCTTCTGAAGGAAGACCTCAGTGAAAGATCTTAGAGTTCCAGTAGATGTATATGGAAAGAGATGGTCCTTCAAATATCCAGGTCCTAAACTGTTTAGGGCGTTATATATCAAAGTTAACACTTTAAATTGGGTCTGGACTTCAACTGGTAACCAATGGAGTTGGTAGACAGCTGGTATAATGGGTTCATTTTGGCCAGACCTCATTAACAGCTTTGTTGCCCCTTTCTGGACCAATTGGAGTTTCCAGACCATTTCAAAGGCAACCCCACACAGAGTGTATTATAATAATTCAACTGGAAGGTTACCAGAGCATGGATTATTCTTGTTAAGCTCCACCCACCCAGGTAAGCACGTAGCTGATGGACACAGTTAAGCATGTATCTGTAAACTATAGGTGACAATAAAACATCTCACAGATTTGGGTAGTTTAAAGGAAATCTCTTTCAATAAATTATTTTGTTTTAGATAACCTTGCATTTACGTTTGAAGAAAAAATATTTGGAAAGAATTTAAACCGTAATTTAAATACAGAAATACAGGTTTTTCTCTGCCAGAAAGAGAAAACTATGTTTTAAGCCTGGTAAAATGAGAGGTTAACAAGATTAAGAAACAGCATGAAAAATTCCACTTAACAATATAATTTCAAAAGCAAATTCAGTATCAAGTGTCAGCTTGATTTTATGTTTGCTTCTTAAATTTATTACTTACCAGCAGGTGACACATGAGGGCAGCTGCTCATCTTAAGCAATTTTAACGTATCACTATTATTAGCAACGAGTACCTTCAAAGATGGGTCATCTACTGGAGTGTCTTCAATCTTTATGGAAGATAATGACTTTGAATTGACAAATACTACTGTCAGCGCTGATACAAAGTGAGCCTATTCAGAAAAGTCAAGGAAGAAAATGTTTGGCATCCACTGCAAAATTATATATCCACTTAGCAATTTCTTTCAAAACAGAAAGTAGTATTTAATTTTCAATCTATATTTGAGTAGAAAAATGCATATGTTGCTTGATTTTAACAGATGTATACCTTGAAGGTAAGTGACAAACAGTTTGATGCAGTCATTACTATCATATGGACACTTTAAAAAATGATTTTTCCAATTAATTGATCATGCATGACTTATTCCTCACTAATTTTAATGGGTCTTCTCCAAGTATCAGTCAGCCTATACTGTTAGCTGTCAATCTTTCCGGCCATAAGCACTGCGCAGGCGCAGTACCCATATGTGCGATGCACAGAGGCCACGAAGAAGAATGGGTCTACTCTAAGCATCAGTCAGCCTATACCCAAATTGATAAACTTTTTAAACTGGCCACCATCTAGCTGAATAGTGCAATATGCTTAAAGATTAACAGTATACAGTCCAATTCAATCTACAAGAAGATATAAGAACATTAAAATTGTCTTTTCACATGGATCTGCGCTTGGTCATGGGGCTGATATTACCACTTTCTATGTGATCCAGCAAGCCTGCATGTTAAAATTTGAAATATTCACATAGACAAATGAAGATTTCAGCAAATCAAAGTGATTTTCTGCAAGAGGAGGGTACCATTCACAAAGACAGCATAAGTTTCAGCTCTATGGAATGCAATATAAAAAATCCCTTAATATTTATAACGTTGGAAGAATGTAATTTATAAATTTACTATTTTCCCTTTGTTTGCAGACTGTTATGATTTACTTGTGGATTTACACATGAATCTTCAAAACACTAACATTTCTGTTGTAATCAAAGGTTAAACACAATTCCTGGAATTATTTTCAGTCAGCACGTTCTATCATTTGAAATGTGAATATATCACATCTCTCAAGTTAAATTATAAGGTCAAATGCAATTGCATTGCTCCAAAGAGTGACTTTTGATGGAGTGAACACTTTCATTAATGGAAGAGACAGGGGATATTTTTGGCATTTCCCCCTTCAGTGCACAAGCCCAACTTGTTCCACAGAATTGAGGGACCTTCCAACCCAGCATGAGAACTGGCAAAAATCATTCCTATGTAGAGATCAGTGCCACTGATTTCTAATTTAGATTGAACTGTAAGAACAAATAAAGAATACCTTTCTTCCAATGTGTGGCAGTATTATTTACTACAAGTGAATACAGTGGTGCCTCGGTTCACGAACGCCTTGGTTCTCAACCAAATCAGGTCACGAACAAAAATATCATGAAAATTTTGACTTGGGTCACGGACTCCACACTGGGTGGCAACCAAGATCACGGCCATCTCCCCTCCCCCCACCTGAGTGGGAAGGTGGCCACGATCACAGTTGTGTTCGTGCAGGGAAGACATAGAGGAGCTGACGACAGAAGAAAGTGCTGAACTCCAGAGAGCAGCAGAAGGCACTTGCTGAGGAGGATTCCACTGAGGAAGACAGGGATGTGATACAATCCATTATGAAAAAATGGAATGAGTGCCAGGATTACTTTAAGGAGCACCACCTCAACATAACTGTAATGAACAGAGTGTTGAATCTGATGAACGATAATGTGGTCTCTCATTTCCGGAGGGTTATGCAGCGCAGGAAAAGCAAGTGCCTATAGACAGATTTTTCACTAAAATTGACCCTGCAGCTAAGAGACAAAGAAGAGAGGAAACCCTGAAAGAGATCTCCCCAATGTCCTTATGGAGGGGGATTCTCCCTCAAAACAATTAACTCCCCCCCCCCACCTAGGTTAGTGTTCTCCACTGTACTGTACAGTACTTTGCTGTTGTCACTTTGTTTCAAATTTTTCTGATTAAAAAATAGTTACAGAACGGATTAACCTTATTTACGTTGAATCTTATGGGGAAATTTGACTTGGGTCACAACCAATTTGGATCAGGACCAGTGTCGTGGAATGGATTAAGTTTGTGAGCCAAGGTACCACTGTATAACAAACCAAGAAGGCAAAGTCAATTTTTTTCAATTTCGTAAGCATACATAACTTCATATTCAGAACTCTACAAGAATACCTTGGAAACATTCATGAAGCTTGGCTTTGCTGTTGAAATTAAGCCTAGTGTCTTGATAGAACAATTCACTAGCTGAGAAAGGATGTCACAGGCTGCTTCTGCAGACTCAGTACTACTATCAACCTGAAAAAGAAGAGACTCACTGAAGCATTACACACGCTGGAGAATTAGTTAGTAGGACAGTACCTTCCTGCTCCTTTATAGAAGCCTACTGGCAAACGCTCATTTTTTTTAATTGAGCAGTTCTTCCCAAATTCTGCCTTATGATATTATTCTTTTTAATCACTCAACCAGTAGGCTGATCTTGTCCCAAAATGTTATCCAAAGAGTTCCTGAGAATCAGCACACATATGACACAGGCAGAGTTTTTCATCTGTACACTGCTCAGACATCATCAATTTTAAAATGTAATAAATAAGGATTAGATGTCAATGCTCCCCACACAAAACAGATAATTTAAAATGGATTGCAAGTAACCACTGCTCACTCCAAACCTGTGGAGCTGAATGGCAGGGTGATGTACACATTCCTCTCTCTTATCTTCACAATCTGTAGGTTAGGGTGGGAAATGGTAGCTGTTCCATATTGGAATTACTCGCTCCCTCTTTGTCTATTAAACAGCTTTCCACAAGCAAGCTTCCTTGCAATTCATTAAGGAATATTTTCATATAAAACTTCCATGAAAATATTCTAACCAATTGTTATTTACTAAAAACAATTAATCTGAATCCACATGTTCACAATACCCATTAATACTCATCTCCTAGGGAAGCTTGGGACTGACAACATGCAGCTGTTAGTACATTTCCCTTACAAGTTTGTATTCTTTAAAAAAAACAAACAAACCAGTGGACTTGTGCAAGCATATCGAAGTTTAAAAATGGCTCTATTCCACTAAATATCTGAACACATTCTAAAATATCTGTAATGTTCAGAGCTATTGAAATGCAAGCTGCAATATATAGCAGTTTGAGTGACAGTCAACACTGCCGCTCAACTTATGCTATCAATGTAATGCTTGCATAGGCAATCTCTAGTGTGGTACTATTAATTTACTGTGGAGTCTCTGATGTGGCACAAGCATGTCACTAGCATCAACAGCTACTTTAAAAAAAGTGCCTTGCCACAGACTCCATAGCTCAAATCTTAGCAGTCATGGAGAAAGACTTTCTGGCTAAGGAGCAGAATAATAAATTAAGAGGGAAGGACAGTTTATAAATCAGTAAGTTGACAAGAAAAGAGAATGGACAGCAGGAATAAATGATAAATTTGCCTAATGGAAGGATGGAGAAAGTGAGGGCCCTGCAAGGATCTGTACCTGGATCAATGCTTTTCAACTTATTCATAAATAAATTGCGATTAAGAATCATAAGCAAACTGGCCAGGTTCACAGATGACCCAAAGTTATCTAGGGTGATTTAAACAAAAAGGGATTTGTGAGTCACTCCATAAGGATATCTTCAAACAGGAAAAAAAGGCATCAAAACAGCGAATGCAGTTCAATTAAGTAAGTATGCAAATACCCCCCCCCCACCTCAGATATAAACTGTTGAGATCAGAGGTAGCATTTTGTAGAGAACAGTATAATTAAAATGCTGTCAAGTGTGCAGCTGCTGTGAAAAGGCTAACTTCATATTAGGTGTAATAAGCAAAAATAAAATTGCAAATGTCATCCTGCATTTGTACAAATCTGTGGTATACTGTACCTTACAATGTTGTACAGTGCTGGTGACTAAACCCAGAAAAAGCTATTGCAGAGTTGGAAGAAAAAGCAGAAAAGGGCAACTAAACTGATCGAAGACAACTCCCCCGAGAAAATATTACAACAGCTGAGATCATTTGGTTTAGAGTAAAGGTGAGTTAGGGGAGACATGAAAGAGCTACAGAAAATGATGATAGGTGTAGATAAAGTTAATAGGGAGACATTTTGCTCCTCTAATATTAGAAGCTGGGTCATCTCAGGAAATTGAGTAGCTGGAAGATTCAGGAGAGATAAAGAGGAGAATTTCTTAAGAGAATGCACTGTTATACTAAGGGGGTTACTTCTACAGCATGTAGTAATACCCACCAATTTAGATGGTTTTTAAAAATGGACACATTTAATGGACAAAAAGTACATTTGTGGCTATATGCTACCTTGGGTATTGTTTATGTTATTACTTGATTTCTACCCCACCGATTAGCCACAAGGTATTAGCAGTATGACCATGGGCATCGGCTGCTAGGGAAGTTGGGCAGAAGGGTATGTGCTGTTGCACTCCTATTATGCAGGCCACTCTGAATGCAGGAACAGAGACTGATCCACATGGTTCTTGTTATGATCAAAGGCATTGCACAGCAGTAGCAAAGTACTGCCCTTTTTTTCTTTGAATAAAACAAAGCAAGCTTCTGTACCTTGAAACTGACATATTGCAAGTGATCTGCATGTCTCTTAATAATCTGCTGGATAAGATCTGGGTGAGTAGACTTTAAATATGAAGTAGCAGGCTGATTAAGCTCAAATTCAAATTTTCTCCACAAGTCAGGGATATGAAACACTTCATTCCATCTTCTGCAAACCGAAGATGCACGAGCACGATCAACAAGAGGCAGGCATTGAAAGATGTGCAAGACTACATGGTGTGGCAAGCTACCCCAGTCCATCAAAGTGTAAGAATGAGAAGTGTCAAATAATGCATTATGCAAAGTAGTTTTCTGCTTTTTTGTTCTTGGTACTGCTTGAAGAACTGGATTTTCATCTTTAACTATCTGCCCGATTCTCTTCATCCCGAGAAGAAAACAATTTCAGGTATAATAGTGTTGTAATATATACAAGGTACAATTTTTCTGTAAGTTTTCAAGTACAGTAGATCCCTAGAAAAGAACAAAAGGCAGACAAACAGGTTAAAATTCTAGAGTATATCTCACAACTACATATAACTGTCTTTGCTTTGTAAACAAAAGTATACTTTTTTAAAACCTGATAAAGATTCCATACAAAAGATTTAATGTGTTATTCACTAGCCAAGTTTTTTATATATAAAGCTAATTTACTACCTGGCAACTTCAGATGTGTGAATAACCTGTATACAACCTCTTCCAAAAATGAAAGCAATATTACCTAATGCTTTTGAATTCCGTATCCTTTCAACCTTACTTTTCACTGATTTGGTGAAAATTAATTTGCAAGACATAGTTTGACTACTTTCTTCTTCATGCATGCAACCACTTAAATGGAAATTTGGACTGTAAACACAGGAATACTATTGTTGATGGCTGGATGGGCAGACCTTGACTGAAGAGTGCAACGCCAAATGTTTTCTATATAGCTTAGTGAGGCAGAAGATGCTTTGAATGCACAGGATTATGCATTTAGCTCTCTGGAATCTTCAACTGAAGAATCTTAAGTAGCAACAATGGAAAGATCTTTTGAGAAACAGGAAGTTATAGGTGCAGAGAATTAGGAGAATAGCTTTCAATCAGAAAAGGAAAGGAAAAGAGAAAAAAGAATGAGGAAAAGAGGAAAAAACAAGACTATATTGGACCACTGTTAGATTAGTAATATGCAGTGCAGCCTCACTCCGTGTACCATCACGGTCTATCTCCTTCTGCCCCCACCCCACCCGAAAACCTTCATAATTTTTTTTCTTCAAAAAAGTCTTTTGAATTACTTTTCAAGAGAGTTCACTCAGGAGAACACAGACCACAAGAACTGGGCAATCATAGGGCAGGTTGAAACACACCTGGCTTATGTCTTATTCCTCAACCTTTCTCATACTGGAGATTATTGGGCTTTCTAGAGGCAAGACTCAACACTTCATATGGTTCTGAGAAGCAGTTACTTTCAGAGAAGAGGAATCCCAGAGAAGAGCCACACTTCTGAACAAAGAGCTCCCTATTGCTAGGACCTCCTTTCCACATATTTTGTAGTCAGAAGACTTCAGTCACTAGCAAGGCTCACTTAAAAATATTTTTGAATCATATTATATTTGAAATGCTTATCTAGGATGCATACAAACACATTCACGTAAACCCTTATCATGAATATAACATAAATTAATATAATTTAGGGGCCTTCCCTTCCCTAAACCACAAAATTACTGGTGAATAGTTAAGCAAATGTATTCATAGCCTATTGCAGTATCATCTAAATAAAACAGTGTAGCTCTAAAAATAGAAGTATTGTTAGCAGTCTGTTCCTTTGTTTACACTGTATCAAGAGACCATACCTATGCGAGAATGCAGTTTTATTAAGCTGTAACAACCTATAGTATTTATATTACCTCAGAAGGTGTGATTTTTAAAAACAAGTGAGGGTATATCACAATGTTCTGTCTTCATACTATTTTATGCAAAATCTGTATGAACACAATAAACCTTCACTGAGCCATTCAGATACTGATCATAGAATAAATACAAGGTCCTATCATTACCATTCATGCTATTATATTATTCAGTCATTTAAAACAGATTAATATTGTTCACTCAGAAACTACCTGGCACACCTTTAAAGCCAAGGTACATTCCTCTTGGTTCTTTAATTCCCAATCACCTCCATCACGGACTTATTTATTTATTTATTTATTTGGAAATTTATAGGCCGCCCCTTGCCACAAGCCTCGGGGCGGCTCACAATGTATCTTAGATACTTATGTATCTAACAGAGATTGTTCAGATTCATTACTAACTCGAATTACTGGAGAGAAACTCAAAAGAAATCTAGATGCTTCAAGCCCCGCTTCCTAAAAGTTGTCTACCAGAGATGCCACTTCTACCTATGGATTGGCCAGGCAGTAGATCTCAGGAATGGCATTCACCCCAAGAGCCTCAGCTGCGAATTGTTATGCTAAAGCTCTTCCAAAAGGGTAATATCACTTATGTACATTTCTACAAGCCTAAGAATATTAACGTTATTTTAATGCCACCTAATAGCAGACCAGTGGCACTAGTACGGACTCAAAGAAGTTCATGACCAAGTGATTATGCATTTTATCTCTAAACATAGAGGTTGAACTATGTGGCATAATACACTGACATTTATTTGCAGTAATCAGGATTAATTTAACACCACCTATAAGGCAAAGACTCCCTCCAGCCAATTTGAACAGAAGGCAGAACCATGTATGAACTACTAATACCATTTACTTAAAAAATAATTAAACTACATTTGGAACCTCATTCTGAACCAATTCATAGTTATAAAAACAAACAAATTCAGGTAAGCCAAAATGTTTCTAAATCGATTCAAATATATTAAATCAGCTACAGCCACCTAATGGCTAGTTGAACAAATAGGACAGCCTTGAATTAGAGGTGCACATGCACACATACCTCCAGAGAATGTGGAAGTTCCTGTCTAACACAAGCACCTTTCTGGTGTGTGAACAGTCATCCCACTGATGCGTCATCCTGTCTGAGTGAAAAGATTTCTTAACTTGACAGCAGGGTGGGGTCCCAGAAGAATGGTTGACTTGTGAAGTCATCCACCAAAGAAAAACCGACCTGCCAAGTCTAGGAAACCCATATGAGGGACTCAGTTAAGTTTTGGAACTAAGTCTGGTGCAAGTAAATCACTCCATGTTAGTAGCTTCAATGTGAAAATATCTTAAATTATTTAATTTTATGAAACCTCTCCAAATACTACAACACTGACCAAAGAAAAAAAATGCAAAGGTATTGTGGTGCTAGACAGAGAAACACACACTTTACAATTCCTTAATATTAGTTCAGCAAATTGACTACATCCAATCAGAGGCATACATACCTGAAAATAGCTTTACACAACAACGAAGAAAGTTGAAACTTTCAGCATTGATACTATGTGTGTTACTGCCTAAGATATTGGCAGATAATGGGCAAAAAGGCCTATAACATAAAAATTAATTTTAAATAGGAAATGTCTTATTTAGAGGCAAAAGGCACAATCCTATGCATGCTTAAGACAGAAAAAGTCCTACAACTCCCACCATTTTCTGTACTAAGAAAAATAGGATTGTACCATTAAAGAGATTTACATGTGCTGCACAAAAAAGTCATCTAATGCTTTCACTTAATTGTAGATCCTATGTTCTTTGGAGGAAGAATCTGGTTTTTTTTTTACTCTGTAAAACAACATGCACAGTAGTGACAGTATATACATATGGCAAATAATACCAACAAATGCATTCTGACAGATATGAGACTCTGATTCAGCTGACCAGTTTGCCATTTTTAGTATGCTGTGATGGTTAAATAAATGACAACTTAATGGAAAATATACTTTAAGTATAAGAAATTAGTAAAATAATGAGTAAGAAAGTTCTTATAACTGCATTTTGAACCATTTTGATGTTTCTTTTTTTGCCCACAAAAAAAGACGAAACTGTCTTTATGAAGAAGGTAAACCCTTTGTTTAGGAAAGAGTTAATAAATGGCCTAGCAAGGCTAAACACTTTGCCACTCACCTTTCTGACTTGGTGAATGCCAAGTGGTAAATGACTACCTAACGCTTCATCACAATCTTAGCTTAAGTCGCACAACTGCCTTTCTGCTGTAGATTCTCAAGTTGTAGAAATACAAAAACGCTGTGACTGTAGTACATACACTACTACGTACATTCCCAAATCAAGAGAGAATGTTCTCATTCAGATGCCATGTTAAACTACAGTGTTGTACTTTGTAAATGAACCCAAGTTTGCCCAGTTCACGTTCCTCTAATGCAGCCACACATAGATTAGATGCTATTTAAGTGCAGTTTACTCTGTTATCCCTTACAAACTGTAGTTAGCATTAATAACTATTTTCAGCAGACAAGTCAAACCTTGTTTTGATGTTGACTTGTTTCAGTAAACCACAGCTGCTATTAACCTCAATGCAGAATTTAGACAGAATGCTGAACTTCGGTTAAAAATAAAACAAAGCTTTCAATGACTGCACCGGAGGGGTAGTGTATAAACCTAAGGCTCAAATTCTTCATTCAATGTTAAATTGCATTTTAACATTACATTTGTACCAGGTCAGTCATTCACATGCATTAGCAACTTGCCAATGGAGACACAAAGAACAGAATAGGAAGTGAATGATAATCCCTACAATAAAATTTGTGATAAAGTATTTGGAGGAAGTAGGAAAATCAAAACCATCAAAGACGTTTGGGTTAATGTTATGGAATGCTGACTCAAACACATCATGCATTAGAGATGGAATTCAATAGTGCTGATTTATTATCTTCACATGATTCCTTTTCAAACGCCAGGACCTGGCTCCAGTGTTTCTAAGTAAGCAGCTATGGTTCAAAGATTGTGATTAATCTGTGCAAGGTTAGTACAGAAAAAGATGACACCCTAATCAGTATAGCAGTGAAGAATATGGAAATAAAGCTGCAGCCTGAAAGACACTTAAAAATGTGGACAGACAATTGTCATAATGGAGAGAATTAAAGAGTGGGCTCTCATGGAATCTATATTAACTTGCTTTTTAACTTGTTAATAAGAGATCTGGAATTAGGCGGGAGCAGTAAGTTTGCCAAGCTCATTAATATCATGTTATTTGAGTGCTCCAAAAATGTCTTTAAACTGAATGAACAGTCAACAAAATGTCATTTTTGATGCAATTAACTTGTAATTAATGCTGATATTTCTGGTAATCACACTGATACCATCTCAACTGGAGATAAGCAGAAAATCAATTTTGGTGTCACAAGGCTAGCTTAATGGCAATGACCATATGTGTGCTACCTGGGATAAATCTAAGTTGTATGCTAAGGATTTAAGGAAAAGAACTGTATTGAAAATAAAAGTCATTATCATTATGTCCTTATACAAATCTGCAGTGTGGCCACACTTCAAATGCTCTATAGTTCTGCTCACTTCATTTCAAAGAAGGATATGCCTTCAAAAAGGAAACGGTGCAGAAAATCAGAGCCACAGATCTGAATCATCTTTCCTACAAAGAAAGACTGCAGTACTTGGACTGTTTCCTTTGGAAAAGATAGAGGAGAAGAATGTAATACAGTTATGCATGGTGTCGAGAAAAGCTGTTAGAGGTTAGAGGAAGACATGCTTCCCTCCTTTATAACATTATAAATCAAGGTCATCCAATACAACTGATTGTCAGGAGATTCAAGACAGATTATATAATCTTTCCACATAATTTACCAAACTGTTTGCCACGATATATAGTGAGGGTTACATGGTTTTAAAAGAGAATTAGGCAAATAAATACACAGTACTGCGCATCCATAAATGGTTATTAGTCAAAATAGCTGTTCTAATGGTTCAAAGGCAGCATACCACTGAATACTTGGTGGAAACCAACGATGAGGGGACTTAATACTCTGCTTGTTGGCTTCTCAGAAGCATTTGTTTAGCCATGCTAGGATAAAAGATGCCACCTCCTTGCCTCATCCAACAAGGTCAAAGTGAATTTGATTTAAATCAGTAAGACTAGATTTAAATCATGGTTTTCAACACAATTTGAACGCAGCTTCTTGTGCTTCTATTCTATTCCCAACAATCTTCCATGCATTGCATTTTTTGAAACTTAGCAATTAGGAGGTAAGGCGTTGATTCTGTGTACAAAGATTTGTAAAGGAACAATGGGATTAAGTTCTTTTTCTCAACACTGTATGATTGTAATGTTTTTGCCTTGAAGAAGAGGCATGTGATCTCTGCAGACATAAATTTACCAAGTATCTATGATACTATCTTCTAGACAGAAAAATTGCTCATTAATCTTACAGAATCCTCTGGAAGAGCATGACATTGTAAATGGATTAATGGAATCCACTTACCAAAAAATTTAAAAATTGTATGAATATGCAGCCTTGTGCTATGTAACTAAAAATTACACCTTATTTCATGATGAATAACCTTTCAACTATAATGTATCTTAAATAGAAAATTATCTTTAGGTAGATTTTCCTCAAAAAGCATTTTATTTTTAAAAATCCAATTTAAATTAAAAATCTGATTTTTTTATTAAAAAAATTATCCACCCTGAGCAATATTCTTGTGTTAGTACTGAAAAGTATGTTCCAATAAACTCAGTGGGTCTCATGTTTGTATAAGCATGCACAAGATTATGCTGTGAGATGCAAGACTATTCCTTACATGTGGGAGAGGAGGATTTCAAGAACTTAGTTTTAAATAATGTAGAACATATCAAGATTCACAAGCAGCCTGCCTCAAAGAGGCTACAATAATATTACTAAAACACAGAAACTGGAAAATGAAGACCAGGAGACCATTCCAACGTGTTACTGAGGGACTGCTAAATGCCTCCTCAAATTGGCCCTTCTCTTTAAAACCAAAATCTACATTTTAATTATTTTCCTATTAAATATACTTTTACTTCAAAGATTATTATTATAGTCCCTTTCACTGTAATACTTGTTACATTAAGTGCTAGACATCTGGAACTGAACAAAAGATGGGCATAAAATGAGACGTGTCGTTGCAGGAAGTAAAATACTTTTCCAATATCAATTATTTCCAAGGAAAAGGTTGCTTAATCATTCTTTTCCAGAGACCTACAAAGCTAGAAACAGAACAGACCATAGCACATGTAGCATGCACATTTCCTTGCAGGAAGTACAATGTTCTTAATATTCAGGTGCATATAAGAATAGCATAGTGATGTTAAACCCAACCCAGACTATGCAATACATCTTCATTCAGCATTCTCTTACCTAAGGAAAGCGTCCAAGTTATAGTTAATACTGGATGAATGAACTGGATTATCTGCGGCCATGAGTCAATCACCCACATCTGTCTGCTTGCACTTCTAGGCTAGGTAAAACAGCAAAGAAATTTTAATTTATTTTGCTAAAGCAAATTTAAGAACAAATTTTAATTCTTATAACATGCAAGAATTTAAGAACTGAACTTCTGAGTTCTGCCACTTGAATTGAGTCTGCCACTTTTGACTATTCAGCTTCCCTGACAGGCACAGAGAAAGCCATTGCCTTTGCCCAGGAAAACCAAGTTACATTTTTTTGCATAGGGCGGTGTTGCAATTATTACTGCTAAATAAATAAGTAGAACTTGCAGATTCAAAGGGGTGTTTAAAGGTTATTTAGCCTACTGTGACTTTAACTGACTAAAGAATTACTGCATTGGAACCTTATATGAATAGCTACTGGTTTAGTCACAGTTGACCAGCTGACCCAGGTCATGACAGTTGCAAGAGAATTCATGAAAGCAGCCAACAAATAGCAACAATTTACACATCAAAGTGGCATGCTGTAAACTGATATATTATACTGTGTATTAGACTTCAAATAAAACCTCCCTTGCCCTGGTGTCTTTTTTCATAAACTTTCACTGGCAACTTGACATAGCACAGCCCCAGGTTGCAGGAAAACAACATGCAACACCCAAATTTTTCTACAAGAAAATAGATGAATGCATTTAAGTAACTAAATACTAGCTCAGGAGAGGCATGCTGCTCTATGATAATAGACTACTGTGCATCTAACATGAAGAGGGGGTAGTGAGTCCTTATCCCTTTCAAATGTTACAGAGTTTTATAAAAGCTTTCCATGGTGCTATATGGAATGGAGTTCAGCGCTCAAAATAAAAACTTCAATGGAAAACATGCACCTCTAGTATAAGACTTAACAGCTTCCATTAGTAATGCATAGGTATTATCCACAGTTAATATTTCAGTTTCTCAAACATTTAAGTTGAGGTCAATTACATGATCTTAAAAAGATCTCAGCTCACATCAAACAGCATATGAGTGGCCTTCTGCTGGCAAATGGTGGCAACTAGATATAATCGTTTGTATTCTAGCAACTATTTAAGCCAAGGAAACATAACTGCTGTAACCCAACAATACTAATTTCGAGAATCAGTGTATGCCACAATTGCAGGCCACAAGTAATTACTGCTTTAACATTAAAATGCAGATTATGATGGCTACATTAATATTTGTAACCATAAGAACATAAGAAAAGCCATTTTTGATCTGATCAAAGATCCATCTAGTACAGTAGTCTGTATACATAATGACAAACCCATGTTATATTGATTTTAAACTACCAGTTCAAAATAACTGCCATTTCTAGCGAGTTCAACCAATTTACAAGCCCAATCTGGTATGTACCAGACACAAATATCTAAGTTACAATGGTGATTCAATTTTTGCAGGTATAAATGACATTTTGGGTCCTTTCTGATACCCAACTGAAAACGCAAGAAAATCTAACCCACTTGCAAGTGGTAATGTGAAAACTTTCCAATATTCTCAAGAGTTATGTAAACACCACAAACTTCAGTAAAACTCAATCCAGATTAATATCGGTGAATAACAAAATAGATGGC
The DNA here is from genome assembly GCA_023646645.1 of Varanus salvator macromaculatus. Taxonomy (NCBI): domain Eukaryota; kingdom Metazoa; phylum Chordata; class Lepidosauria; order Squamata; family Varanidae; genus Varanus; species Varanus salvator. The sequence goes on from JAIXND010000674.1 coordinate 88,788,235, forward strand.
AATACAGGGAGTCAAACAAAAATAAAAAAAATAGGTTGCAATTCTATACAGGTTACACAATAAACACAGTGAACTTACTTCTGAGTAAATGTGTCTAGCACTGAACTGTTTGTATCACAGAAATTCCTAAAATGATGTATCATTCTCATATAGGATAGTAATCCATCTAAAGAAAAATTGGTCAGCTCCTAAAAACTAGATAAAAATACAGTGCTTGAAATCTCTCTCATTTAAAGTAAAAATAGCCTTCAGTTTAACATCACCACTCTCAAATCAGCTTACCAAGACAATAATATACACTAAGAAATGCATTAAAGATCCAAATAACTATGCTTCTGCTGCACCTGTTTTAGACATTTAAAGAAATACTTACTGTTGTTTGTTCAGTCTAATGCTAAACCTTTCAATTTTCAGTTAAGACTCAGCAAGTGAACGACTCAAGATTCCTTTCTAAAACCTGTCAACGGAAAGTGTAACCAAAAGATCAAAATAACACTTTTATGAAAGCAAAGGAAAAATGCATGCTCCTACCATAAAGCTAGGTAACATACACATCAACAGAGGAAAAAAGCAGGATACAGATGCAACTATATACAAACAAGATAGCACAATGTAGAAGCAACCAATTAGAATAAAAATCCTCCTAACATGCTAGCAAGAGCTTTTCACAACATGAAAGCACAATATTTACTATTTTTTCCATCCCCATTTACGAGAAGTATATCTATATGCAGACAAAACACAGATAAATCTGCTCAGTGATAAGCAGCTGAACCACTGTTTATAAACTGTCGCTTAAAATGTGCACGAACACTTTTCTACGTCAGAAACAGATTTTCAGCTCAGCGTGATTAGGAGTTAAAGACTAATTATTAGCAACGCTTTTTGATTTAGAACGTTACTGCTTCACGTCTCCTCCTCGCCCCACGAGACATATGAGTAACTTCTGCTGGAAAACCCCCGTGACTTTCTAACAGCACTCTGCTATCGGGAGTAGCTTTACTGACCAGCAGAACAGAATATACGATGGACAACGCCTTTAATCGTTCTTCAAAAAGAAACTAACAATACTGTCAAACATGCTTTGCCAGTTGAATTTCTGCCTTCCAGAGATGCAGTTCTGGAACGGAACCGGTAGCCTCCCTTCCCTCCTACCCACGCATTTGAAGGAAGCCATCCCCCTGCATTTCCTCAGTCCCCAAATGCCGTTCTAGCATCCAACCCACTCTTCGGGCGCTGCCTTGCCTGGCTCTGAACGAGCGCTCCCCGTCCCCCTTCCGGCAACACAGGCCCAGAGTCGGGCCTGCCCTTGTGGCGCAGGAGCTATTACCTCCTCCGCTCACTGAGGGCGCCTCCTTGAGTCACGGAGGCGCCCTCCCCACCACCCAGCGCCGCGCTCGCTCACCCCAGAATCCTGAAAGCTCGTGGGCGCTGCGTGCAGACAGAGGCCGAAGAGAGCCAGAGCCACCTGGACCCCGCACAAGCCCATTCACTTCCGCAGCGGCGGACTGGAACTGCTCGGGGACTAACCGCCGCCACCGATTTTCTTCGCGCATGCGTGTGCGCGCGTAGACAGCCCGTTGACCCAGATTCTGGCGCCTGCGCATTTCTCCTCCTGACCCTCCCATGCTATCGTGCCGCGGCTGCTTATTTTCCCTGAAGGCGAAGGGTTGGGAAGTTACGCGCGCGGCGCCAGGGCCACGTGACGCCAGCCACCATTTTATGCCGAGGGGGAAGCTTTTGGGCGCCTAAAATGGTAGGAAGGTACCTCTAGTTTAGTAACAGGTTTATTGTTTATTAGTTTATTGTTGTGTGGGGTTTTATCAGTCTTGGTGTTGTTTATTACCAGTCAAAGCTAAGGAGGAAGGCATACTGAGGAGAACATTGCAGGAGACTATTATGAAGGGAAGGAAAAGTCAGGTTGAAATTAAAGCAGTGTTTCAATGTGACGAGATCCTTGTAGAGTTTGTAGCAATGAGTTTTGAGAGACAAAATAATAATCTGTTGGCTGTAACATAGACATATTTATTAAGGGTTGAGAGGCAGTGCAGTAAGCTTGCACTGTAAAGAAGTTAAAATTGAGAGGGTTCACCTGTCCAAATCGGTTGATTGAAGACATAAGTTAATTGAGGAACACTGTTTTGGGAAAAACTAAAATGGCATATCTGGTGATTCATCTATCTTTTAAAAAGGAAAAAAAGCCTATTTTTCTAAGGTTGCTTTAGAAATCCCCAATTTAATGCATTGGTTAACTGAAGAAGGCCCATTAATCAATTGGCCTGTAAAGAAGAAACTTTTTTTCTACAAGGATAGTAATACACAAATCAGTAGGTAGAATTTTCATTGGTTAAATTGTGCAATCATTGACACATAACCAGGCCTGAGGAAAACCCTCTTTTCTAGAGATCAGCATGTGTCTAGAGATCAGCATGTGAAATGTAGCTGACACTGACCAGGCATCATTCCAGAGAAAGCTAGCTGACACTTGACAGATAGCAGCAGCTCAAAAAAAGGGGCAATTCACATCACACCACCCCCTCTTCCTTTGGAGCATCTTCTTTGGTATGCAAGTGGAAAAGATCAAGCCACAACTTTTCCCTTCAGTATCCTATTGGAAAGTGTTAACTGTGTTATGTGTAACCCTCTAATGATCAATGTAAGGCCAACTGAGGACTGCTCAGGTGTGCCATCTGGAATGCTTAGTTAGTGGCCAGTTATTCTCCAGAATAAATCCTTTAAAAGAAAACCTTTACATATTGTGTATTTTGGGCATCTAAAGGTCAGGATACTGACCTTTCGGTCAATGATAGGGTTAGGTTTGTGAATTCTCTTGATCAGATCCTAAATAACCTTTTCCTTGTTGTTCATATGAGAAGTTAAGCCATGGAGGCAATGACTGTAGAAAGGAGGTACATTGCAGGAAATACTGCATACTTTCTTGTGAAGCAGGTGCTTCATGTAGGACCAGTGCATTTTTACTCTGTAAATATAATGTGAAGAGAGTGCATAGTGACAAAGCAAACTTGGAGGATACGTGTTGGGGTTATGTGCAGACTTTCATACATTGAGGCAAAAGAGATATAGCAGAAATACCAGAGCAAACACAAATATTTTCTTAAATGGTCATATTGGTGTATTAAAGAACAATAGTTTGTTATGCGGTGATATTTATGGGCTCTGTCCTGGGGCCGATCCTGTTTAATCTTTTCATTAACGACATGGAAGAAGGAGTGAACAGTCTGCCGATCAAATTCGCAGATGACACTAAAACTGGAGCAGTGGCCACAACTGAGGAGCAGGTACTCCAGATCCAAAAGGATCTGGACGGACTATGGAATTGGGCAGGAGACAACAGGATGGCGTTCAATGTGGATAAGTGCAAGGTCTTGCACTTGAGGCATAGGAATAGCTGTCATAAGTACAGGTTAGGTGACAAGTGACTGGAGAGCAGCACTTGTGAAAGGGACCTCCGGGTACTGGTTGACCGCAGGCTAAACATGAATCAGCAGTGTGATGCAGTGGTCAAGAGGGCGAACGCCACCCTTCGTTGCATAGCCAGAAGTGTGGCTTCTAGATCGAGAGAGGTATTACTACCACTCTACACGACTCTGGTGCGCCCGCAACTGGAGTATTGTGTTCAGTTTTGGGCCCCTCATTACAGAAAGGATATAGCCAGGTTGGAATCAGTGCAGTGTAGGGCCACAAGGTTGGTGGCCGGTTTGCAGGGGATGCCGTATGAGGCGAAACTGAGGGAACTGGGTCTCTTCAGCCTGGAGAAGAGGAGACTCAGAGGGGATATGTTGGCGACATACAGGTATGTGAGGGGATGTCACATGCAGATGGGTAGAGACCTGTTCTGCCCTGCAGAGGAAGGCAGGACGCGCTCCAATGGAGCAAAGCTCAGGGAGCCAAGGTTCCATTTGGATGCCAGGAAGCACTTCCTGACAGTCAGGACCCCGAGGGCATGGAATGGGCTTCCACGGGAGGTCGTTGAGGCCTCATCAGTGAGGGTGTTCAAAGACAGGCTGGACATGCACATGGTGGGCATGTCGTGAGCGGAGCCGGCTGGTGCCGGAGGTCAGAATAGATGGCCCGGGAGGCCCCTTCTGACTCGCTCTGTTTCTATGTTTCTGTGTGTTTCATGCCACATGACCAGGCATGCCTTATGACAAAGATAGTGTGAAGCCTCTCCATCTATTATGAGCTTGTTGATGTGACTCTTTATACATTTTATTTATATCCTTGTTTCATTAAAATATAGTCTTGCAAAATGTTATCCTGCACAATGATATAAGGCAATATGAGAAGCCCTATATTATCTTAGAGGCTGGAACAATGGGAATACCTCAAACTGACTAAGGTTCGTTGTTATGGGAGCTGTGAAAAGTGGGAGACACACAGAATGGGGAAAAAAAAAGAGCTGAATGTTAATTTAAGGAATTTTGTTAGAACAGGGCAGAAAATAACTGCCCTGTTATTCGCTGCAGGTTTCAACTGAAACATGCCTACAACTGTCTGGGGCATGCTGGGAGTTGGAGGCTTTTTGTGTCTAAAGATGTATATGATTTTCCTAAAGATAAAAAATATAGTTGGAGGAGAAAGCCAGAGAAGGTAGGGGGCAATTGAGAAAAGTAGTGCCTAGTGGCTGCTGCTTCTACTAGGGAGTCATGTAGAAGTTCCAAGGCAGCTGAGAAGTTTAACCTACTGTAAGACATATAGTGCCCTTTAAACCAGTGTGATTTGAATTTTCTGAATCCAAATTTAATGTGGATTGCACACTCGAAATAATGTGCTTAAGTGTCTTGAAATCCAAATACGTGGTACAGTATTTGAATTTAGCTTTCTGTGCTAATGCATAAACCAGGTATTCTTGGTTAAGCAAGTTTCAGGGGGCCTTTCACACACAGGTAGGCTTCCTCATGAACATCCTCTGCTGAATGGTAATCTGCATAATTTCCCAAGCTGATAAAACAGCTTATAAACAAGCAGCAGTCTTGCTTGTCAACTATTTGGGAGCACAATAAGGACCTGGTCTTTCCCCTTCACCAAACAGTGGTTTGGTGTGATTGCTTTTCATTTTGCAAGGTTACGTGTGCACGGACATGGCTGATAACACATGAGATATGTTGGACTGGACTGACAAAAGTCATATCACTGTTTATACAGTTGTTTATTCCATTATTGAGCTCGCATGATGAGCTAGTTCATAGATGTAAGGCCTCAAACTTCATGCCTCATCTTCAGAACAAAAATACTTAAATATTTCTGAGTCCCCTTTTAGGCAAGAGCCTTCTCAGGTGGTGTATAACAGTAAAATTCACATAACAAAAATCTATGCAGTAATCAAACAGTGACAGAAGCAAACGAAAAAATCAGATGGTGGCCTAACATGATTAGAGACTGCAGTTGTGATGGATTGGAATTGCCAAGGAGACAGAAGTGACAACAACATTAATACCTTCAAAGTAGGTTAGTATGTCAAGATCCATGAAAGCTGCCTAGTAGTTCTGTTAATCACCTACAGTTTACAGGGCTGTAAGTCATGCAATGTTCTTTAGCCTCTAAAGTTTGGAGCACAAGTGATTGGCTTTTTTGTCAATGTTTGAAAGAATCAGTCTAGTCTTTCGAACTGTATTTTCAGAGGCTCAAACAACTAGTGTAGCTTATTTAATATTTGGATTTTCTAGCCACAGATGGTTTTTTGTTGCTTCTCAGAAAAAAAGTCAATGTCAAAAAGTCAAAAAAACCTATGAGGAATAGTGAGAGGGAGTCCACTCAGGATATAAATTAGTCCAGACAAGGCATTCAAACCAAAAATGTCCTATTTATTCCATAAGTGGAAAGGTTGATTCACTGTCCAGCTCTGTCTTCACCATTTCAGCAGTGTTCTATAAGCTACATTTAACTGTCATCCCCTAATATGTTTGATAAGCACTAACTTAAAAGTTTTGAATTTTCTTTTTTCTATACGTATGGTCCACTGTTGCGGAGTCAGGAAGGTGAACATCAACCCCCTCGTACCATTCCCCTTATCATCACTCACACTCCCAGGATGTGTTTAGGGACTTTATTCGGCATTTGGGGTACCACTGAATGTCCACACACAAATCTTTCTTCAGAGGGGAGCCTTCCATGCCCCGTCCTTTATCAGGCATTTCTCTTTCTGTCGGAAGTTAAGACATGGAGCGCTGTTGCCCTTGCTGGTCCCAGGCTCCTATGGGCTCTTCAGACATACCTCCTAGGTCTCATCCAGTCAGGACAGGGCTTCTTCATCCAGGCATTCTCCATCTAGGCCCTGAAAAGAAAAGAAATCAGCATTACTATCCAGTTGCCCATGTCTGTGCCTGATGGTAAAGGTATAGGGTTGTAGAGAGAAGTAGCAGCATATGAGCTGTGAATTGGCATCCTTCATGTGATCTAATCTTTGCAGGAGAGCATGGTCAGTCACAAGGGTAAATGAAGTGCCACATAAATAGTGCCATAGAACCTGAACTGCCCATTTGACAACTAGGGCCTAGGGTTTGTCAAAGGGGCTGCTTTGGCGGAAAAGTGCAAAATAAATTTCTGGTAATATCCTGGCTAAATTCCTGTCTAAATCCAGGAATTGTTAGACCCTCCTTCTTGGTCTGAGGCCATGGTCCCTGACTGCACTTTTCTGCTTTATCTTCCATAGGCAGGATGGCTCCTTTCCCTACCATATAACCCCAGTATTGTACCTCTTGAGCAAACTATCCTACATTTTTTGGGGTTGGCAGTCAAACCTGCTTGCTCTGTGGCCACCAAGACTTGTCAGAGATAGGTTAGGTGTTTCTCCCAAGTGCATCTAAAGATAATTATGTTGTCTATATAGGTTGCAACACAACAGACAGGCGCCCTAACACCTTATCCATTAACCTCTGGAAGGTGGTGACTGTTCCATGTCCAAATGGCATGTAGGTGAATTGAAATAACCTCACTGGAGTTGAAAAGTTCATTTTCTCCTTGGACTCTGGAATTAAGTGAATTTTTCAATAGCCCTTGGTGAGGTCTAAGGTAAATAGAAAATGGGCTTGATTTAATTATTCGAGTTATTCCTCCAGAAGCAGCATAGGGGACACACATGTAATTTTGAGACTGAATTTACTGTTCTGAAGTCAATACAAAAGCAAATACTGCCATCCAGTTTGTTCTCCAACATAGGCTGGATCCTCCTGGCTCACTGACTCCTCAATTACTCTCAGGTGGAGCATATTTTCCACCTCTTATATGATCACCTGTCACAACTTGTGGGGATAGGGCCAACCTGGAACCTGGACCTTTGTGCTCAGATCTGTTGCAATGCGGTGGGCTATCATGAGAGTTTCCCTTGATTATTCATAGGGTCCTTGCCACTGCATGAGTAACTGCACTGCCCCAGCAAGACTCTTTGCCCAGGTTTGAATTCCTGGGGTTGCACTTTGTCGTTATAATAAAGCTACTGTTCCTCCTGAGTCGCCTTTATGTTACCCTTGGTTCTTTGTGCTATGCCCCTGAGATGATTTCATATCTCCAAAACATTGTAACATGGAAGTGGCCTTCTGAGGCTCGGCTTCCCAGCCTTTCTTTACTAGGTTGAGAACATCCCCATGCGTGATGCCCATAGGGCAATATGAAGGGAGAAAAACCCAGGAAGACTTGGAATACTTTCCTCACTGTAAACTTCAGCAGTCCCAACAACATGGGCTATTGACGAGGGTAAACTACCACAAACTTCTTCAGCATCTGCTTGAAGGTATGATTGAATCTTTCAACTAGCCCAGTGGGCTGGGAGCAAAGGATTTAGGTCCTCAGGCTCAGAGTTTTCTGCAGGTGTTTCAGTATCCTACTCATGAAGTTAGTCCCCTGATCTGTCAAAATGTCTTTGAGGAATCCAACCCTAGAACCCCCCCCCCCCCCCCCAGTAGCTCATGGGCTATTGTCCTCACCATAACATTGTGTAATGGGATGGCCTCAGGGTACCATGTGGCATAATCTATTATTACTAGAATGTACAGATGACCCTTTGCCAACCTTTCTAAGGGCCCCATTCCATGCATTCAAATGGTTTCCCCATGACCCTCCCCCACCCCGCCCACCAGGGAATAAGGGGGCCAGGCAGGCCTCCTCAGCCTTAGCTTTTCTGACAGTTGGGGCAGGACAGGATGCTTTACCTGCGTGTAAATCCCAACTGAGTAAGATCAGTGTTAGGAGCCTTTTGATGGTTTTATCTACCGCTAAATGCCCTGCTGCTGGAATGTCATACACCACTCTCAATATGGCGTTTCAGATGTGTTCTGGAATCAACAGTTGCCTTAAATTAGGCTACCTTCCTGGGGTGGGATTGCCTGGTACAGACACAAAATAGGGTCTCCCTCTCAACCCTGGTTCCCCCTCCTTGTTGGCCTGCATCTGTCTCATGGCATGGCTTAAGGAACCATCATTTTGTTGAGAAAGATCAACTGGGCCTGTGGCACTTGGAGAGCTCAGAGTTCCATATCCTATTTCTCCCACACTATCACCATTCCCCAGTCATGTCCTTTATGAGTCCCTTGAAATGGGGATAGGCCCTCCCAATTATTATCCTATAAACTAAGAGGGAAAAAACCACGCCTTACAACACTGCTCCTGTCCCTGCACCTCTGCCATGGCCCACTGCATGGAATAGGTCTTAATATCCCCATGAATACACCAGACTTGAAGCACTTCATTCGAAGGATTTCCACAGGCTTGCTTCACCATGGTCCAACTGCACCTAGTATCTACCAACCCCTCTACTTTCCAACCATCCACCCAGACCCTTACTTGCCATGTACCTTCAGGCATATTCCCTATCTGGGCAGACCACCACGCTTCTGTGTCGTAGCCTTCCATAAGGGGACATTCCCATCTTATGTTCCCTTCCTTCCTGTAGGTAAAGCAGATTATCAGCTGGGTCCCCCCTTCCTTGGTCTTCCCTGGTTCTCCTTGTGGCAGTGGAGTAGGTGTGCCTCAACCATGACCTTACTGGGCACCAGTCCTCTTGCTCCCCAGTCCTTGGCTCATGCCTCCTTAACCCATAGGTCAGCTATTCCACAGGCCTTGGGGTTCTGGACCCTGTCATGTTCTCCCTTCCAACCAGGGTTTTCCCCATCAGTCCTCATCCTCAGGTTTTTCAGCTGCCACGTAGGTCTCCATCAACTGTATGATGGCATCCAACATCTTGGGCTTCTGGGACCAGAGCCAATTACATGCTTGGGTTGGCAGTATTGCCACAAAATGCTCCAACAAAACCGACTCAGCCACCTGGTCTGCAGTGTGAATGGCTGGTTTCAACCACCACAATCCATCAGCCTTGACTGTCTGTCCAACCACCTGTGGTGGGGTGCTGGTGTTGTAACTACACCTCTCAACCTTCAAAGGTAGGTCTCTTCTGAGATGTTGAGTATACCCAGGATGGCGGCCTTTACCTGGTCATACTGCCCCATGGCTTCAGGGGTTAGCATATCCACTGCCTCCTGGGTGGGGCCCATCAAACATGGGGTCACAATGAGGGGCCAGTGTTCTTGGGACTACTTTGCTGCCAGAGCTACCTGCTCAAAAGGTTTCGGAAGGCTTCTGGATCATCTTGTGTCTTTTTTGAAATGCGTATGGGTGCTACTCCCCATCCTTGTACAAATAGCAAGGAATTGTAGGAATAGCATCAAGAAGGCTAAAGCAGGAAATGAACTGAGAATAGCAAGGGATGTTAAGCACAACAAGAAAGCATTCTTCAGATACATCCAGAACAAAAGACATGAGAAAGAGAAGAGTGTCCAGCTACTTAAAATGGATGGCAGTGTGTTAACAGACGACAAAGAAAAGGCAGAGGCACTAAATTCCTACTTTGCTTCAGTCTTCTCCCACAAGGAAATCTGCAATCAAGAGGAAGTACAAGCTGGAAGTGAGAGATGGCAGCCCAGGATTGACAGACAAATGGTCAAGGAATACCTAGATGGAATAAACACTTTCAAATCTCCAGGGCCCAGTGAACTCCATCCCAGAGTCATAAGGAGGAACTCTTAGAACCACTGGCTATTATCTTCGATAAATCTTGGAAAACAGGAGAAGTGCCAGATGACTGGAAAAGGGCCAATGTTGTCCCTATCTTCAAAAAGGGGGTGGGGGGAGATGAACCTAGAAACTACAGACCAGTTAGTCTGACATCAATACCTGGAAAAATTCTGGAGAAAATTATTTTTAAAATCCATCTGCAAGCATCTTGCATTTTAAAATCTATCTGCAAGTGATTAAGAGAAGCCAACATGGATTTATCAAAAATAAACCCTGTTAGACTAATCTCATTTTTTGACTGATGAGATTAAATAGACAACGGGAACACAGTGGACATAATCTACCTCGCCTTTAGCAAAGCTTTTGACACAGTGCTACACAACATTCTGATAAGCAAATTAGCAAAAATGACTAGATGGAAAAACTACTGGGTGGGTCTAAAATTGGCTGCTAAATCATACACAAAGAGTGCTCATCAATGGCACCTTCTCAAATTGGATGAAGATAACTAGTGGGCGCCACAGAGTTCAGTCCTGGGCCTAGTGCTCTTCAACATCTTTATTAATGATTTAGATGAGGAAGTATAAGGAAAGATAATCGAATTTGCAGACAATACAAAACTGGGTGGAATAGCATACACCCCAGAAGACAGAATTAAGATCCAGGGTGATCTTGATAAACTTGAGCACTGGGCTGAAAGCAACAGAATGAGATTCAATAAGGACAAGTACCAAGTCCTCCCCCTAGGAAAAAGAAACCAAATGAATCAACACAAGATGGGGAATATATGGCTACATAGAACTGAAAGAGAAAAAGATCTTAGAGTAGTTGTGGACAATAGGCTAAACATGAGTGTGACTGTATCAGGATATGTTTGTTTGACTGTATGTTTGGATAGAAATTTCTTGTGTACCTTTCTCTGTTTTGGTTTTCATTATTTTAAGAATCCCAGGAACCTTAGTCCTAACACAGATATCCAAACAAGGGATCTTGTTTAATATTGAACAATGTACTTGCCTCTATGTTGATTCAGTTGCAATTGCTGTGGTTTTATTTTTATGTTAATTTTTGTTTGTGTTTTTAACTTGTGTTAACTGTCCAGAGAGCCTTGGCTATTGGGCAGTATAAAAAAGAAAAGAAAACGAAAAAGAAAAAAAAAAGGAGGGAGGGGCATGCTAAAGAGCTTCTTTCTTGTATTTCCATGAGGAGAGACACAGGGAACTCAGTGCACTCACAAGGCCTTAATTCGCCGATTACACATCTCACCAGTTTGTTTCTGAAGCACCTAGGCCCTTGCCTGCTCTGGCCCTCTTCCCTCCTGTCTCTACAGCAATGAATGACGTTGTCCCTGCAGTGACACCACCAGGTTTCCCTTCTCTGTTTCCGTTGGCCTCCCTGCGAGCAATGGCCAAGCCAGTGCTCCCGAAACAACACACACGTCTCTGTTTTCACTGCTCTCTGAAGTCTCTCCCTGCTTCTCCCCCCACCCTTCTCTTCTCCTCCTCATTCCCTTCCTCTGCTTCCTCTTTATACCCTCTTCTCACGCCTCACTCCACCCAACTCAGGGCCAGCAATCTCGCACAGCTGTGCGCTCGCCCGCATCTTCCCAGCCCGCCGTTGCAGTCTCCTGTGTTGTTCTCCCCAAACAGATTCCCAGCCACGCCCTGTTGTCTTTGGCCCTGCTCCGTTGAAGGTCCCAGGAAAATGGGTGAGCCTCTCTACCTCCTTACAATGAGCCAACAATGTGATGCAGTCACCAAAAGGGCAAATGCTGTTTTGGGATGCATTAACAGAAGGATTACTTCCAAATCACGAGAAGTAATAGTTCTTTTGTACTCCTCACTAGTCAGATCTCACCTGGAATACTGTGTCCAGTTCTGGGCACCAAGTTTTAAGAAGGATACAGGAAAATTAGAAAGGGTCCAGCAGAGGGCAACAAAAATGATCCGGGGTTTAGAAACACTGCCCTATGAGGGGAGACTGAGAGAACTGGGCATGTTAAGCCTTGAGAAGAGAAGACTGAGGGGAATCATTATATCCCTCAAAGGCTGTCACAAAGAGGAAGGTCAAGATCTCTTCGTGCAGATGTTGGAGTGTAGGACATGGAATAATCACTTGAAGTTGCGACAATCCAGATTCAGGCTGGGTGTCAGGAAAAGCTTCCTCACTGTCAGCATAATACAACAGTGGAACCAGCTGCCTAGAGAGGTGGTGTGCTCTCCCACACTAGAGACATTCAAAAAGAACCTGGACAGCCATCTGAGTGGGATGGTGTAACATGGTGTCTTGCAACAGCAGGGGTTGGACTTGATGGCCTTCATGGCCCCTTCCAACTCTTTTATGATTCAGTATAGAAATCTCTTTCAGTCTCCACCTGGAGCTGGTGGAGCCACCCCAACACCTGTTCTATCAATGCACTCTCTGGTTCTGCAGCTGCGCATTGAACACCTGTTCCATCAACTTTGTTGAGTGGCCAACTGTTGCAGCAACTGGTGCTGTTCCTGTGCTTGCCACTTCTGCTGTTCTGCCAGCCAAGCAAACCAAGCATCAGTTCGGGCATTGGGTGGGAGGATCGCTATTCCCCCACTTGTGCACTGCCTGCATTCTCTGCCAGTGTTGCAGAATCATGGGGGAGGGAAGCATCAGCCCTGTCCTACTCCACTGCCTCCAATATCACATGTACTCCGAGCACGGGTTTGGCGACCTTATTTGGTGTCTGGGGCCCAGCTGAAGACCTGTGCACAACTCCTCTTGCTTCAGAGAGCTGCCTTCCATGCCTCACACTTTGCTGGGCATTTCCCTTTCTGTCTGCTGGTTAAGGCATGGAGCGTTGTTGCCCCTGCTGCCGCCTAGCTCCTACAGGCTCCCCAGAGGCATCTCCTAGGTCCAAGCCAGTCAGGACAAGAGTTCTTCCTCCAGGTGTTCCTGTTCTGCCTCTTCCCGAAGCAGGCAGCTTCGTCCTGGCACCAGCCTCTGCCCCCTTTCCCAGGGTATCAAACCAGCCTGGCAAACAACCTTGCCACAAGGTGTCTGAATTTCACGGCATCCACCACCACTCATCCCTCACTCGTTCATCTCCAACTGGCTTCCTCCATGCCTCATGCCTGCCTGCCTTTGCTCTCTTCTCCTCCCCACTCTTCTTCATGTGCTTTATTTCCCTTGCCCGAACTTGCCTCTCCAGTCCCCGCCAACTGTTCTGCATTTTCCCACTCATCCCTACCACCATGCCATTCTCTGGCTCCCAGCTTTCCCTGAGCTGTCTTGGTCTGTCTGGAGTCAGGATTCAGGTGAGTCTTTGCTGGCAGCTTTGCTGTATTCTCACCCATCAAACAGGGGTGAAAAACAGTAAGCAAAAAATGCTTTTTATTAGATTGCCACAGGATTTTAGACTATAGTAAGCACGGACCCAATACTACATAAGAACAATAAACTGGAGACCTGGAAAGTCCATGTTCTAGTGCCCACTCAGCCATTATGCTTACTGGGTGACTTTGGGCCATTACTTACTCTCAGTCTAACCTATCTCACAGGGTTGTCATTGTAAGGATAAAATAGGATAGAAGAGACAATATGAGCACTCTTGAGTTCCTCCCAAGAGGGGAAAGGGTGCGATATAAATGCAATGTAATTCTAGATTTCCCCTCCAGATACTCTGAGAGTTGCCAAGCATTTCAAGCACAAAAGTCAGATGCAGCAGCTAGGCATAATAATGTTAGAGATGTTTCTTTAGTGTTACAGCACCTTTAAAGGAAGAGCTGTTGAACTTGTACAATGTCAGTCAAACCAATTGATTCACCAGAATGCTTTTCACCTATTGTCTTGATAAGAAAGCAAAACGAATCCCTTTGTATTTTCATTAATGTGGAAGATATAAATCTAAAGTAATAGCAAATTGTCATTCCTTATCTAACATCAGTGAAATGGCTGCTTGCTTTGAAGGCCATCTCAGTCATTACAACTTTGGATATCACTTCACTATGGACAAAATTCCGTTAGGTAAAAGTTACTTTGAATACATGGAAGGATGCTAATTCACTTCAAAAGGGTACTGTTCAGATGGATCTCTGCTTCCTTGCTGTTTCAATGAATGATGAATGCTATTTTGGGGATACATCAGACTATGATGGACGCAGACCACCCCAGGCCTTTCCATTTTATTTTACTTGCATAGGTCTTTTGATTAGGGTACAGTAGACTCTCAACTATCCGGCTCGCGACTATCCAGCCTCCGTACTATTTGGCCTAGTTTAAAAATAAATATCAATGAACAATAAAATAAGTTTAAATAATTTTTGTAAGAATTAAGCCTACATTTTACATTAATGTTTTGTTTATTTTAAAAGTGTATGTATTCATACTGTACAGTGTACATGATTTTATGTTTCCTTCAATTAAGTTGGACATTATAAAATTTATCTTAAAATGTGTACAATATTTTTATCCTTGGACTTCCTTTTTCTGTAATCAATTTTTAAAACGTACAGTACAGTACATAACAAACATTTATAAAGAACTGGCCTGTACGAAGAGGTCAGCAAATATGAATAAGAGCGGGTTTTGGTATAAAAAGGGTGTTTTTAATGGTATGGGTGAGGTGTTGTTGTTAGTCGCGAAGTCGTGTCTGACCCGTCGCGACCCCATGGACAACATTCCTCCAGGCCTTCCTGTTCTCCACCATCCCCTGGAGTCCACTCAACCTCACACCAACCGCCTCAGTGACTCCATCCAGCCACCTCATCCTCTGCCATCCCCTTCTTCTTTTGCCATCTATTGTTTCCAGCATTAGACTCTTCTCCAGGGAGTCCTTCCTTCTCATTAGGTGGCCAAAGTATTTGAGTTTCATCTTCAGGATCTGGCCTTCTAAAGAGCAGTCAGGGTTGATCTCCTCTAGGACTGACCAGTTTGATCGCCTTGCGGTCCAAGGGACTCGCAGGACTCTATTCCAGCACCACAACTCAAAGGCCTCAATCCTTCGGCGCTCAGCCTTCCTTATGGTCCAGCTTTCACAGCCATACATTGCAACTGGAAAAACCATAGCCTTGACTATACGCACTTTTGTTGGCAGGGTGATGTCTCTGCTTTTTAGTATGCTGTCTAGATTTGCCATAGCTTTCCTCCCCAGGAGCAAGCGTCTTTTAATTTCTTGGCTGCAGTCCCCATCTGCAGTGATTTTGGAGCCCAGGAAAATAAAATCTGTCACTACCTCCATTTCGTCCCCATCTATTTGCCAGGAAGTGAGAGGACCGGATGCCCTGATCTTAGTTTTCTTAATGTTGAGTTTCAGGCCAACTTTTGTACTCTCCTCCTTCACCCGCATCAAGAGGCTCTTTAGTTCCTCTTCACTGTCTGCCATGAGAGTGGTATCCTCTGCATATCTGAGGTTGTTGATATTTCTCCCAGCAATCTTAATTCCAACTGGTGATTCATCTAGCCCCGCCTTTCTCATGATGTGCTCTGCATATAAGTTAAATAGGCAGGGCAACAGTATACAGCCTTGCCGAACTCCTTTCTCAATTTTGAACCAATAAGCGGTTCCGTGTCCAGTTCTCATTGTTGCTTCTTGACTCGCATATAGGTTTCTCAAGAGACAAATAAGATGGTCAGGTATTCCCATCTCTTTAAGAACTTGCCTCAATTTGTTGTGATCCACACAATCAAAGGCTTTAGCGTAGTCAGTGAAGCAGAAGTAGATGTTTTTCTGGAACTCCCTAGCTTTCTCCATGATCCAGCGTATGTTGGCAATTTGATCTCTAGTTCCTCTCCCTCTTCGAAATCCTGCCTGTCCTTCTGGTAGTTTATTTAGTTATTTATTTATTTTACATATTTGTATGCCGCACGCTTGCAAAAAAGCCTCAGGGAGGCTAACGAAATGAAAAATACAAATAAAAACACAATATGCTATTTAAAAAAAAAAAACTGGCCCATCTCAGTTCTCGGTCCACATACTGCTGGAGCCTAGCTTGTAGGATTTTGAACATCACTTTGCTAGCATGTGAAATGAGTACAATGGTGTGGTAGTTTGAACATTCTTTGGCATTGCCCTTCTTTGGGATCGGAATGTAAACTGACCTTTTCCAATCCTGTGGCCACTGTTGAGTTTTCCAAATTTGCTGGCATATTGAGTGTAGCACTTTTACTGCATTGTCTTTTAGGATTTTGAGTAGCTCAGCTGGAATACTATCACCTCCACTAGCTTTGTTGTTGCTCAGACTTCCTAAGGCCCATTTCATTTCACATTCCAGAATGTCTGACTCGAGGTCAGTGACCACCCCATCATGGTTATCAGGGATATTAAGCTCTTTCTTGTATAGTTCTTCTGTGTAATCTTGCTACCTCTTCTTAATCTCTTCTGCCTCTGTTAGGTCCCTGCCATTTTGGTCCTTTATCATGCCCATCTTTGCATGAAACGTTCCCTTCATATCTCCAATTTTCTTGAAGAGATCTCTGGTCCTCCCTATTCTATTGTTTTCTTCTATTTCTTTGCACTGTTCATTTAAGAAGGCATTCTTATTTCTTCTAGCTATTCTTTGGATTGCTGCATTCATTTGGGTGTATCTTTCTCTTTCTCCCTTGCCTTTTGCTTCCCTTCTTTCCTCAGCTATTTGTAAAGCTTCCTCAGTCAGCCATTTTGCTTTCTTGCACTTCTTTTTCTTTGGGATGGTTTTAGTTGCTACCTCTTGTACAATGTTGTGCACCTCCGTTCATAGTTCTTCAGGCACTCTGTCTATCAGTTCTAATTCCTTAAATCTATTTGTCACCTCCACTGTATATTCATCAGGGATATGATTTAGGTCATACCTGAGTGGCCTAGTGCTTTTCCCTACTTTCTTCAATTTAAGCCTAAATTTTGCAATGCGAAGCTCATGATCTGAGCCACAGTCAGCTCCTGGTCTAGTTTTTACTGACTGTATAGAGCTTCTCCATCTTTGGCTGCAGAGCACGTAGTCAATCTGATTTCTTTGTTGACCGTCTGGTGATGTCCATGTGTAGAGTCGTCTCTTGGGTTGTTGGAAAACAGTGTTTGCTATGACCATCGTATTCTCTTGACAAAATTCTACCAGCCTGTGCCCTGCTTCATTTTGTACTCCAAGGCCAAACTTGCCTGTTATTCCAGTTATCTTTTGGCTTCCTACTTTAGCATTCCAATCCCCTATGATGATAAGGACATCATTTTTTGGTGTTACTTCTAGAAGGTGTTGTAGGGCTTCATAGAACTGGTCAACTTCAGCCTCTTCAGCACCAGTGGTTGGGGCATAGATTTGGACTATTGTGATGTTGAATGGTTTGCCTTGGATTCGAACTGAGATCATTCTGTCATTTTGAAGATTGTATCCCAGTACTGCTTTTCCTACTCTTTTATTGACTATGAAGGCTACTCCATTTCTTCTGAGAGATTCTTGCCCGCAGTAGTATACCTGATGGTCATCTGAATTAAATTCACCCATTCCTGTCCATTTTAGTTCACTGATTCCTAAGATGACAATGTTCAGTCTTGTCATCTCTTGTTTGACCACATCCAACTTGCCTTGATTCATGGATCTTACATTCCAGGTTCCTATGGAGTATAGATAGGATTTGCAGCATCGGACTCTCCTTTCACCACCAGATACATCGGCAACTGAGTTTCCTTTCGGCTTTGACCCAGTCGCTTCATTCTTTCTGGCGCTACTAGTACTAGCCCTCTGCTCTTCCCCAGTAGCATATTGGACACCTTCCGACCTGAGAGGCTCATCTTCCGGCGTCATATCTTTTTGCCTTTTGGTACTGTCCATGGGGTTTTCATGGCAAAGATACTGGAGTGGGTTGCCATTTCCTTCTCCAGTGGATCACGTTTTGTCAGAGCTCTCTGCTATGACCTGTCCGTCTTGGGTGACCCTGCACGGCATAGCTCATAGCTTCATTGAGCTATGCAAGCCCCTTTGCCACGACAAGGCAGTGATCCACAAGGAAATGATCTTGTTTAGTGCTTAAGAAGCAACAATGCTGTGGTAAGCCACAAGAGGGCACTACTACATTATTGTGTAAATGAGTAAATTTACATTGCTGGCTGAAGGCCATGGTGTGGAAAACATACAGCTTTACTAATAAAAGCCTCTAAAACAAGACTGAATCATTCTTCTGGCTGATGTTTGAAACTATTTAGATTGGCCAAGGAAAGGGAACAGGAAATACCTGGCTACCCTCAGTGTTCTTTTTACGGTATACCCTTTTGTCAGACTCCTCCATTAGAAACAATACTGGGACATCACTAGATGCATTTAAAGTGCATGTCACCTCTTAAGTGCTGGAAGCCAGAACCGATTCTTTTCTTGAAGGAGTGATCTAGCTGTCTTTATTGAATTGTAACCCTCTTATTGAATTGTAACCCTCCTGTGCTTTCCTACTGCTTCTTCCATCTATTTTCTTACATTTTATTTTAAAAAATCTTTTGACTGGTAGTGTTGGGAGTCCTCCACATAGAAACGCCTTAAGGCGAATCCTATGTGAATTTGGATATAATTACTGAAGCTTCCATCTTTCCTCAGCATACTGAATCTGGATTCAAACCAATGCATTTGAGCTCCATTGCTCTTTTGCTTTCTCAATAAGAGCATGGGTGATTTCAGTCTGGAAGCATCTTAGTTTTCTTTAGAGCAGACCTGCTGAAATCAGTGGAACAAAGTTAACAAGTCTCATTGATTTCAGTGGATTACCTGTAAATGTGATTAAGCTTAGATTCAGCTCTTTTTTTCCAAAATGCTTTCCAATTGCGTTTAAGGAAATGGCTAGTTCAAACGATGAAGCCGGGATTTTCCAGTACAAGCAAAATATTCCATTCCATGTAAAGGAATTTCATAATGGCCTGTTAGACAGCTTAGATTTATGGTGAAATAGATGAATTAGTCACTGTTATGATTCTCGTTTGTTTTCCATTCTTTTCACTTTCTTCTTCCTATTTTGTCCTGTAACAACTTTTGTGAATTTTTGTCTCTGCACAGACTTTTCTGTTCCCAAACCGCACCTGAGCTTTTCATTTTTAATAGATCCATTTTCACTGTCTTGCTTAGGCAACATAGTGCAAATACTCCTGCCTTTTTACTTCCTTCATTCAGGAAGAAAAAAGTGTGAGCCACATGATAAGCCTCAGATTGGTTATGTTATATGCGGGATTCCCTTATATCTGGCAAATATTTTCGAGAACATAATGCTATGCTTAGGGGGTTCTGCCCTGCCACAAATATCCTTGAAAAGGATGCAACTTCAAGAGATGGTGGATTTTGCTTTATGGATCTTGCTTATATGTTGACCAATACTAAATGTTGGTCTTGTGTACTTATATTAGGTTTTATATCTTGATCAGTTTTGGAATCATTTTGCCTGGACCATTTCTTTAAATGGGTAGATTAGGTTCTCAGCATACAAAAATAGTTAGGATTCTTTCAATACATATAGCTGTTAGAGATGTATGGAATATAATACTATGTCAGTTGCATTTTGATCCAGTGCCCATCCTACATTGACTCAATGGGGAAGCCCAGATTTTAACAACGATAAGAGAATGTTTTTGTGGTGGATTTGGATGGAAAAAATCCCCTGCTCCCCTGAATCAGATCCTGGGTGCTGATGATGAGTTTTGCCAGTTTTGGTTTGCATTTAATATTTGCTGACTATGGCTGAATGGCAATAGTTGCAACATTTCTTAGAATCCAGGTTTGGCCTTTCTACTTTAATAGCTTCAGAGTACTTTCTTTACTTTTGTTTTTTCTCCCCATAGTCCCCCCCTCCCCCATTTTCTTTTTTGTAACACCCTCCCATTTACTGGTAAGGCTTGGTTAACCTCTACAGAAGGCAGGAGAAAGCACTGGTTGTTACAGCAGGCCCAACAACCTAGCATAAAAACAGTAGCAGGAAGAATGAACCAAGAGGACTGTTCAGTGGTGGTGACCTGCAATCTCTGTGCAATGTTTGTTTTCCTGCCTGAGAGCAATATGGCCTACCCGTGCAAAAAGTGCAAGCTAGTAGTGCTGCTAGAAGATAAGGTGAGAGCACTAGAGCAGTGAGTGTCCAGCCTCAAGGTAAAAGAAGATGAAGAGTTTTTAGACAGAGTGCTGGAACTGCAACAGCAAAGACTGGTACAGAGGCTGGAAGTGCACAAACAAGCTGAGTTAGAAGAAGAGAATCCTGAAGAAAAGGAAAATGAGGAGGAAACTCGCTTGAAAAGGGTGACAGGTGCAGAAGAACTAGAAGACACTCTACACCTGTGGAAGCAGTGGAACTATGGAGCCACTTTCAATTACTTGAAGGTGTGACTGGAGGGCAGCCTGCAGTGGATGAACTGTGAGACATCCCATGCAACACTGAACAAGAGACTACAGGTCAACCAAATAGTGGTAATGATACTAAGGACTGCAAGAACAAGAAAAATGCATTAGTTGTGGGAGAATCCCTGTTGCATGGGGTGAAAACATATGTAAGGAAGACCTATGGACTTGTCAGGTATGCTCTCTCTGTGGAGGATAGATTAGTGATATAACTAAGATTGCCAAGACTCATACAACCCACTGACACATGAGGTGTGTCCAGAAATTAATGAGAATGAAGTCCCTATGCTCGAGAAGGGCTCTGAGAGGGAAAAGCTGACCAAGGCCACTTGGGGTGGGCTGCCAGGTATACGTTAGAACACTGATCAGTTGAATTCCAGCCCTGTCAGAGTTGAGACATTCTTTTTTGTGACACCCTGTTCAAGTGCCTCATATTAAGAAAATGCAAGCGAGTTTGGAAAAATGCAAGCGAGTTTGGAACAGTGGTATGTGATAAAACTGTGTGAAATTGGGTAGAAGTGTATCAGAAACTTTGGAAATGGTGAGGAAAGTTATGGAGAAGCTGCATTATCATCTACGCATGTGTACCAAAGGCACAAGTTGAGATCAACTCAACTTGGATCCTTCATTCCAACAATGCACCAAGTCACAGTGCTTTGGCTGTTAGAGAGTTTTTGGCTGAAAAGCACATGACGGTGCTTCCCCATCCACCTTACAGCCCCGACTTGGCTCCTTGCGACTTTTTCATCTTCCCAAGATGAAGAATGGTTTGAAGGACACCATTTTGGTAGTGTGGATAATGTCCAAAGAGCCACGATGCAGGCTCTGAATGCCATCCCACTTGAAGACTTCCAGGGATACTATGAAGAATGGAAAAATCGCTGGGCGCGTTGTGTACACTCACAAGGTGCATACTTTGAAGGAAACAATGTTCAATTGTAAAATTTTTCAATAAAAGAATTTTTAAAATGTAATTCTTATTACTTCCTGGACACACGTGGGAACAAATAACACTGCCAAGTGGAGCTTTGAAGAAACCATATCAGACTTTATAGAGGAAAGTCAAGAACTTTGGGCCCCAGAAAGTTCTTGGAAGTGAATAAATGGGAAAATAAAATTCTCTAAGTGAATACCTGGTTATGAAGGCGTTGTCAATGGGAGAGCTTTGGATTCTGGGCTACACTTGGAAGATGGACTGGTGACAAGGGATGGATCGTACCTTACAAACACTGGAAAGAACGTGTTTGGTCACAGCATGAAGAAGTTTATCAGGAAGGCTTTAAATTGAATCCTACAGGGGAGGGAGAAGTACAGCTGGGCACAACAATAGACAAAGGCTTGGGCAGAGAGTACTGCTCTAACAGTGCCCAATAAGTCTTCCAAAAATGCAGGAAGAAAGCTAGAGTATAAAAATGTGGTCTTTGATGTCTATATATTAATGCTCAGAGTATGGGAAACAAACAACATGAACTTGAACTCTTAATGTAGGAGGTGGAATAAGACCTGATAGGTATACTTGAAACTTAGTGGGATGACTCCCACAACTGGAATTCAACAATTGAAGGATATAACTGTTCAAAAGAACCAAAAGATCAGGAAGGGAGGTGGCATTGCTCTATATGTTAAAGATACATATCTGTACATAGAAATACAAAAGGATGAGCTTAGTAGCACCATCAGATGCGTGATCAGATCAAGAACATCTGGATTAATATAAATGGGGAAAGGAATAAAGGGGTGGTAGTGGCTGGAGTTCATTACCAACTACCAAGTCAAGGAGAATATGAGGATGGAACTTTTGAAAAGCAAATTGCCACTGTTTCAAAGAGGTAAGATGTCTTCATCATGGGGGACTTCAATTTTTCTAGTATCTGTTGGGAGATACATACAATCTGAGAAAAATACTTTTATTAGTATTGTAACTGTGGAAATCAGGAGTGAAGCAATTGTGGGTGGGGGATAAATGCTGCCAGAATAATTATATAACTCGGTAATTTTAAAGCACTTTGATATCCCTTTGATAAATTTGACTGTCTTTGATGAGTCTTTGTTCCTGTAATGGGTCTGTTATTGTATAATCAACTTAGACTGACCGATTACTTTTTAAAAATCTAGTATATTGCATTTTGAAATTTATTTTTTTCCTTTATTCTTTATGTTATTGTTAACATTTGTATTCAGCTATGTTTACTAAAAAGAAAAAGACCCCAGGTGATCTACAGTGATGTGTCAGACAAGGTGTTATTTACATTTTGGGTCCTTTTTTCTAAAGATTCTACTTTCCTAGGGTCTGTTTGGCTTCTTTGGCATCTGATTTCCCTCCTAGCCTTTCTCTGTTCTTTCTTTTCCAGTCTTGCCCAAAAGTTCACCACACAACAAAATATATTCTGTGGGGAAAATGCAGCATATAAAAAAATCTGTCTGAAGAAATCTAGCATGTAATGACAGAAATTGCAGGAGGGGGATGTGTTGGGGCATCATGTGACATGCTAGCATTACAGTAAAACGTCTTGTGCATATTGCCCCCTGCCCCTCAGTGATGGCAGATTTCACAAGCCAAGACTGGCAGAGATCCAAGACTGGTTGTCTCAGCCTTCCAAGCATCTTGTCCATATGCTCAGGCTAGGTATCCATATAGAACCAGATGGCACACTGGCCACATCCATGGCTTATTCTGTTGTGGCATATACACGGCAATGTGATTTTTGTCTGTAGAATGTAATGCAAACTGTTCACAACTGGCCTTTTAGGGTTCAACACAGTGACATACTGGAGAGGAGTGTCGTAGATTCTTATTGCCTGAAAATGCTGCATGGATTGCACAAGCAGACAAAAGGATTCAGTGGGCTCATGAGGAAGTGTTTTCCCTTGGAGCTGGTAAAATAGCAGTCTCTCTGGGAAATCCTCTGGTTCCTTTCCTGCCTGTCTCATCCCTGATAGCCTCTCTTACACTCTTGGCCAGCAAACCAGAGAGTCAGTGCAGTGCTATTTCCCCATCCTCTGCCATCCTTTAAAAATCTAAAATTTGCAATGTTTTTTCAAGCCTTAAGAGGCATGTTTGCTGAGAAGTAACTCACACTATCTTTGAGAGCTTTATTCAAAACTATATAAAAAGACTTCGATGGGAATTGCTTCTGAATGGTGGTATCACTGGCTTGATCCCACAGCCAAGCAGCATCACAGCAACACCTAGAAAAAGGGCAGGGTGTGCTTTGGCTCTTTCCTGCTAGAGTGCTAGAAAAAGTGCAAAATGTGCTCCATCTTGAAGATTATCAGGACAAAAAAAGAAGCGGGGGAATCTTTCCATGGGTGGGTCCTATTTTCAGCATCCCTTTCCCCAAGAAAACATCACCTTTGTTTTTCTTTGACCAGCTTGCCTTTTGATAGCTGTCAAAAGGAAGGAGAAGCTTCTCTGAATCAATGGCAGGTTTGGTGTGTTTTATAGGGCTTCTATAAGGACTCTGGGCAGGAGAAACCTTTTACTGTTGCCTAGTTTGTGGCCCTTATAAACCCATCAATTGAAAAGTAAGTCACATTCTGTTTGCTTGGACTTGCCTTAGGTTGTTTCCTTGATCATACTAGAATATTGGTTTTATACAGAGAGTTCTAAATTATTTTAAGTTTTATTTCTGTGGGAAAATACTAGAAGATGTTCAGGGAAAGAATAGTGTGAAAGTGGCAAGCTCTGATATGTTTTTAGAGAATTTTCAGTGGCAGAAAGTGTAACTCTGTTCCACTTATCTTTATATCTTGCTCACATTTTCCAAAATAATTATGAACAAAGTCTTTAGGACATGATACTTCCATTCCTGGAGGGTGTTTTGTTTTTGTTGGCATAAGCTGATGCTTGTTAAGATGTTCCAGATATCTGCTATCAGCTTGGAACAGGAACTACAAGTTTTGTTTAATGTCCAGAAGGGCAACCATTGTCACAGAGCATTATCCAGGCAAACAGACATGCTGGAATCAGGGAGTCTGAATGCCTAAATATATGTGACTTTACTGGTGTGAACACTATCATAAAATACGATACTGAAACATAGAATGAGTTAACAATCTAACATTTTATTGGTGTCAGGAAATGGTGTCTGTCAAAATACCCTGTGTTGCAGGGTATTTGCAATCAGATGCTTTTCCTGTAGTGTTTGTTTTTCTAGTACGCTATATTGAGAGGGTGCCCTTAACCATGCTCCAGGCAGAGCCAAAGTGATAGAAAGTTACAATCTGAGTCTTTTTTTCTTCAGGTAGCCCCCAACAGGCTCAGGTTACCTGTCTGAGAAACTAAAGTATCCCACTGAGCTGTATTTAACAGGTAAAAACACTATTTGTATGTTTTAATGGAATCCAACATTTCCTAGTGATGCATGCACATCCCTTCTATACCTTTTTTCAGACTCACCTGGCTCCTATGTTAATAGATTTTTGGCATGAGGCCAAAGTTCTTTTCATTTTCCAAGACTTTAAAAATGTATTTTCAACAGAATTTCATAAGTATATTAAAGGTGTTTTAAAGTGATGGAATCATTTAAAATCATTGCTATGAGCTTAATCTTTGCATCTCACTGGGATTTATAGGAAGTACTTAGCTCCACATGGATGTTTTATCACACTCTGCACTATATTGTCAGAGGGTGGTTGTTATGCTATCAGCTCCATTGTATGATTTGATATGATCGTATTAGAATTTTTTGTGCTGTCGTTTGATTGCTGCTTTTCTGGAATTCTATTTTTAATCTGACTGAATTGTTTGCTGTCCAGAGGAGTCCAGTTATGGTGGGTCTGATAACTGTAATAAATACATATTCTGAAGTGACTCATGAAACTACTGCCAAAGCTTAAAGATAGCACTGCTTTGAGATAGCAGTGAAAACAACTCAGGGACTTAAAGCTCAGAAACATTTTTGTTAGCCTGCATGCCCAAACTTATCTATGAAACTCAGGGCTTAGCAACATATGATGTTCATATTTTCTAAAACAGGTATTTAATCTTGTTACTCTGATTATGGAGAAATTCAGTTCCATAACCTAAACAAGAATTCGGTCCCAGTCTGTAAAGGGGGTGTGGGGGGGCAGTTTTCTGCTGAAAATCACCTCTCTGACTGCTAATTGCCACAGAAGATTCTAGGTTGGAATGAGATTTAGTCATCTTTAGAGATTGCAATTGATCTAATGTCTAGTTGTGACTGACTAATTCCATTGATTTCAGCAAGTCTACTCTGAACAGGACTAAGTTTGACTGCTACTCTCTGAGAAATTACTTCTTTGGGTTATTTCCAGCTGCAAACTGGTGTGGGGTGCCAGAAAAGATCAAGAGCATGCTCTCATCTAGGGCCCCACAACTGCTTTTTCTCCAGAATAAAACCAGCCAGGTAAAGCATAGTTTCAAGAAATAATAATGCAGTTTGGCCCTTACTAAACCAACCCCTCCCCCCACCACAACACATTTCTTTAGTTTACTTCCTTAATGCTATTTTCTTTAAACATGTGCATCTAAGTTAATTGCATATCAGTGGGAAATAATTTTGAAAAGATAGTTGATCGCTTGTTGCTCAGCCTGTGGTTGACTCCAGTTCTTACTCTATAGAGATAAAATAGGAGAGGCTGAGGTTCTACTTCCTTTATGGGCATTGTAAGATTGCTGTTGAAAAGTGCACAAGAAGATAATGCAACTTTTAGCAACTCCCTCTTTTGAAAAGACTGCTGCATCCACCCATCTTGCACTCTCTTCCTCTGCTTGCATGAGAGCTGCAAGTCATGGCCCTTCCATCCTGAGAGAAGTATTCTGTAGTGGGCATTTTCCTTGGCTGCTCTTACCTCTCCTTTCTCCTAGAAGCATAGAATCATAGAAAAGAGTTGAAAGGGGCCATCAGGTCCCACCCCCTGCTTAGTGCAGTGCTCCAAGTCAAGCCCCCCCTTTCAGATGGCTGTCCATCTTGAATGCCTCTGGTGCAGGAGAACCCACAACGTCCCTAGGTCATTGGTTCCGTTGTCATATTGCTCTAATGGTCAGGAAGTTCTTGATGTTCAGCCAGAACCTGGCTTCCTATAACTTGAGCCTGTTATTCTGTGTCCTGCACTCTGCGATGATTGAGAAGAGCTCCTGGTCTTTCTGTTTCTGACAGCCTTTCAAGTACTTGCAGAGTGCTATCGTACCTCTCCTCAGCCTTCTCTTCTTGTGGCTAAACATGCCCAGTTCTTTCAATCTGTCTTCACAGGGCTTTGTTTGTAGTCTCTGGATCATCCTAATTGCCCTTCGCTGATCCCTTTTAAGCTTGTCTGCATCTTTCCTAAACTGTAGTGCCCAGAACTGAACACAGTATTCCAGATGAAGTCTAACCAGTGCTGAGTAAAGGGGAACTACTACTACACAGCATTTGGTGGTGATACTTCTGTTAATGCAGACTAAAGTAGCATTTGCTATTTTTGCAGCCACATTTCATTCCTGATTCAGTTTCAGCGTCTGATCTAGAACGATTCCAAGTTCATTCTCACTTGCAGAATTGTTGAGCCAGATATTCCCCATCTTGTAACAATGCATTTGGTTTATTTTTGCTAGGTGCAGAAGTTGGCATTTTTCCTAAATGAATTTCATTCTGTTATTTTCAGCTCAGCACTCCACCCTATCAAGATCACCTTGCACCTTGTTTCTGTCTTCCTAGCTATCCCACCCAGTTTTATATCATCTGCAAATTTGATAATTGTTCCCTGTACTTCCTTCTCCCACTCATTAATAAAAACACTGAAGAGCACTGGGCCCAGGACTGAACCTTGCAGTAGCCCAGGACTGGGCCCAGGACTGAACCTTGCAGTAGCCTCTCCCAGTCTGAGAAGGGGCCATTGGTGAGCACTCCCTGAGTTCAGTTCTCAATTTATAAATCTCAAATTATAAATTCTCAAGTTATAAATTTCCAAATAAAAAAATAAAAAAATAAATAAGTTCTGTAGCCAACTGTGGATCCATCACTTTTGCTACTTTGCTAATCAGGATACCATGGGGCACTGCTTGGGCAGAGCAGCAGAATTCTAAGCATATGCAAAATTCCTGTCTACTGATTTTGTTCTGATGGTTTCTACCTGGTAGGGGGGTTTTGTTCAGTTTGTACTTCATAGTGAACTTCCTAATGCACAATTCTCTGAATAATAAATAGATCAAAATGCAATTATCCTTTAGACTGCACAGATTCTCTAAATGTTAGAATATAGTTCTCTGCCCAAGAACACACCGAGAAAAGCATATTGTATAAGAAAAATGGGTGCAAAATTTTTATAGGGGAATACACATAATGTTTTATGGGAAATGTATCCAATTTAAATGTGATTTTTTTCTACATTAAAGTGCAAGATGGAACAAACTATTGACTGAAACCAGCCTCATTTCTCTTATCTTTAATCTTAATATCCTTGCTCAGAAAAGATTATTATTGGGTGGTTTCCTTTTTAGCACCACCTGTACATGTCTGTCTGGAGATATTGCATGATATTGAAAAAGGAGAGGGCTCAGAAATCTCCAGGCCAGTCTGAGCCAAGCCAGTTCTCTGAAGGGATTCAATTCAGCTCATACTGGCTAGGTGCTACTCACTTCCCAGCCTAAGTCACTGTAGAGTATGAGATAAATCCACCAGTCACCAATGAGGCTAACTAGATGACCTGGGACTAGTCACTGGGAAGATTTTGCATGATTACAGGAGGAAATTTAGGTTCAGTGGCTTATTTTTTGAATGTGTAATAATCTCAGTAACATAATTAGATTCTTGGGGCACAGATTGTTCCAGTGTCCATCATTTGTAAACTATCCGGACACCCATCCTTATCAGGTTTGGCTGTAATAGCAGTTGATTTTTGATGGGTAATTATGGAAATTTTTCAGCTTGTAACCTGCACCTCTAGGGTGGGAAGTGCCTGTGACTTATTTTCCCTCCCTGATTGTGCATACACAGTCCTTTCCTTGTTGTGTGAATGAAATGCCACCTAACTTAATGTTATGTTGGTCTGAATGCCCAGAGGGAGAGATAGTGTCCATACATTTGTTTCATTTGAATGCAGATCACCTGGAACAGTTAGAGTGGCTTATCCTGTCCACCCTCCAAAACAGGAATTTCAAAAGTAATTTGAACTTTTGAAAGTGAAAGTATAAATACGATCACCCACCTCTCATGCACATTGAACATTTCATGTAGGTTTACTGTATCACTTAATAGCTTCTGAACAATCCTAATCTCAACTCTATTTTACAGAGTTTATTTAACCTTGACAAAAATTGCATTCAGAAGTTTCCTGTCATTGACTTTCAGATTTGGGAATTTAAATTTTATCTTTTTAGAACAGGGTAGTCCAACTTTTCATACCTTGGGGGCTGCATGAGCACTTTGACATGGAACCACACACGGGGGAGAGGGGGAGCACACAATGAATAACATTTCCAAATCGTAAATTAAAGTGTTTGCAATATATTCATTATACACAATATATTTAATTAATCATTGATTAGCCATGTCTGGTACCAATAGTAGATGCCAGCTGCAAGCTTTGTGGACCTCTGCAGCCTGATATCTTCTGCAGGGATCAGGGACAGTTATTTAATATTAAGATGATTTTAGAATAAACTGAATGAAAAAAAGTTCCTTCTCCAACCAGAGCCCAAGCACAATGACTGCCCCTCTGGGGTGGTCCATCCCTTTGGGCCAGTGGCCTTGGAAAAGCTTGCGGCAATCATGCCCCTGCCATTCCTGGAATCCAGAGTGGGGAGGGCACAGAGGGAGGAACTCTGAGCAGCAAGAGGGCCTCAGAACAAGGCCTTGGGGCCTGCATGTTGGACCAGCCTGGTAGACTATAGAACCCTTTAACACGTTCAAGTTGGCTTATTGAGGACATTGCAAACCTGGATCTCACAAAATAGAATGAGACCCAGTGAACAACCCTTCTTCTTAGTATGAGAGTACGTAATAAGAGCATTCCATGCTGGGGAATTGCAGCTGTTGAGTGCCACACCATTAACAGACACTGAATTTGGTCAGCATGCATAGGGTAGTGTCCTTTGCTGTGGTTAGTGCCTGATTGACCATGACCTTGGAGCTGGGTGGCTACCAGTGGCAGAACAGTGGACCTAGGTTCCAGAACTGGCTACTTGCTTGACTAGATCCATGAAGTCTATTCCACAAATAACTCATTGGCAACAAAAATCATCCACATAAAGAAGTAGGGTTGGAAGGAGCCTTGAAGATCATCTAGTCTGATCCCTGCTCAGAAGGAAGCCACGGGAAAGGCATTTATCTTTACTCCTCCTGTACATCTTCCACACAGACTTTGACTGAAATAGGGATCCTGATGTGGCTTATGCCACATCAGACTGTTGCTTATCTGATGTGGAATCACTTGCTGTGAGCAGCACTGTACAGTCTTGGGCACAGGCATTTCATTTTGCCTGCTATCTTGTTTTAGAACAGCAGGTGGAGGCCAAAAGGGAGCAAAAACTGCCATGCCTTTCTTAATGTCCTCCTTGCCTTCCTTTGCCCAGACACACGTACCAGGCTTGACCCAAACTTAAAGCTGGAGTGATCTCTAGGGAAATTCTGCAACATTTTATACCAGGCCCTGCTTTGCAGGTACTCTCAGACTACTCATCGTTATAAAGGGTCTTTTTTTTTCTGGAGAAATTGCAAAAGAAAGATCAGTTAAACTCTATTTTACTTCATTGCCCCATGGGCCATCTGGTGTTCTGAAACATGTCAACAGAGATACCCCTTAAAAGTGGGAGGTAAGAAGTGTGGAGAGGCCCTGCCTTTGAGGACATTTTCTTGTTCTAATCAGCATTTGTTTCCTGTTCTCATGAGCATTAGAGAAATTTTTCTTCATAGGAAGATCCCTTGGAGCCATAAAAGGGTCTGTGTTGAGGCAGCTTGATGGAGAAATGCTGGATCCTGAAGCATGTGTTTTGCAAAATGCAAGAGGGTGGAAGAATGGACCTAAACTAGTGCAGAGGTCATTTAATGATGGTCAACATATCTTAGTTCATTTTGCATTTTACTTCTTGTGAGTTCTAGAGAAGTACCCAGCATAGCCATTGTTCAGTTTCCATATGGATTCAAAATTTTAGAAAGAGATTTGCCAAACAAAGTCCATTTCATCCCAGAATACAGGCCCAATTGTTAAGAAAAATTCTGATGTTATTAGCTGGAAATCTAAAGAAATGTACATTCTCTTCTACAAATGGTAGTATTACAGCTTACAAAAATTAGTGAATATATGGATTAGGTAATAAATACAATATTGATTTAGGATTTATTTATTCCACTGTTATATTCCATGGCTTGAAGATACGCTATGGCCTCAGCTAAAAATGTTCTCATGTTCCCACTAGAAGTAGCCTCACAAGTTTCATTACAGTGCGTGAACTGTGGAAGGAGAAAACAGGACAGTGTTACACATTTTATAAAGCGAGCTCAGATGTAGCATCTATTGCACACTGAAATGAAAAGTCTCCCCCCCACCACCCACTTTCTTCGAAGATCTCTGAAACTAATAAAAACCATCAGTTTGGCTCCTGGCAGGGATACCTACAATTCATATCACATCTCACCTATGATTGCTCCAAGTGGCTTAAGGATATCACTGTTTTTCACTCTCATTTGCACCCTGGTAGCACTCGAGCTGACAGGGGTGTTATAAGGCTGACTAAGAAAATTATCTGAAACAGTTTGGATTGCCCTGGAAATAGAAATATACGAATGCTTGCTATGCAAGTTTTCTTTAGAAAACTGGATAATCAGCACATATACATTGATTGTTCAGCTCAGGCTGCAATTCTGTGCACATTTACTTGAGAATAAGGGCTGTTCAGCTCTGCAGCACTTCCGAGTAAACATCAGAATGAAAGGCCACACCTGCTTTCAGATGAGATTTTCATATCCTTGCCTTGCATGATATTCATTCGTGCAAGTTTACTGAATCCAGCTATCGTTGCCTTCTATTTATAAGCCTTCTGTGTTTCCCCACAGCTTTTCCCTTAGTACAGAAACACCATTAAGATGGAGAAGCTGCACAATGTCTTCTTGTTACTGCCACTTGGAGACTTAAGAAGTGCTCTGATGCAATTACAAGAGTGAAGAAACGCTCTGTCACATCTAAACAGGCCTGTCTCCTATGGCAAGAGCAGGATTTATCAGACTAGGTTCCTAATTGTACACTGCAATTAAGTTTGCACACATACTATAAATATTATATAGTTTAATGAAAAAGTCAGAACTGGTCAGTTCTTTGCCATATTCACACACACAAAGGATCAGCGTGTTCTTTTTTTGCTACTTTGTGTCAAACCTATTGAGGACACAACCTTAATTGTACCATCCACGTGCCATCTTTGTTTTGCAAAAATGTGTAAGACATTAGTATCGCCAGTTGTAAAGAATTTCATTTTACAGCTGGACTGTGAAGGCTGGCTATTCATCAAGTGTAGACTAGACATGAAGGACCTGGCCATGTCCTACCTGGACAGGGCTAGCTTGGAGAATTTGGACTCATTGCTGGCTAAAGTAATGCTTTAAATAAAACAGTGAAAAAAGAAAAACTTGACACCAAATGACTACTTAGTTACTATTGCTACTTGAATCTTTTTCATCAAGGAGGCTGAGCCCATCGTTGGCTTTTCTTCTGCTGTGTTACACTGAATTTGTGTAATTGGGTTTCTGACCTGAGTTTGTCACAGATATTGGGCAGTATCCAGTGCTACTGCTTCTTGAACACCATTGTCATAGTGCTACTATAATCACCTTTCAGTGCAATGCTGATAGTGTATACCAGAAGAATTAATTGCCCTAGAAAATCCATTGTGCTGGCATTGTGCTAGAGGGCATTTAGATGAGCTCTATGACCATAGCATAAGCAGAGTGACAGCAGTGATACGGCTCCTATCTTTGTAATCACAGTACAAAGATCAGGATAGAGATGTCACCCTGTTCGATCTCTCCGCTGTCTGTAATGTTGGTGAGTGGCACATCTTTGAGCCTGTAAGGGCCTGTGGATCCTTTGTGTCGGTTAGGAACCCAGCAAATCAGGTAGCGCCATGCTTTAATAATGAATTAATGGTCTCTTTAAAAAACTAATATGGACATTAGCTGTTCACAAGAGAACTTACTTCGCATGCCCTCTTGTTTATCGCAACAATCCTGTGGTTGATGGAATTGATCTTTTTGGCACATGTGGAACATGAAGTCAGCTGTTTCTGAATATCATCAAATCCTTTGCTGAGGCATAACCATTTACAGTCAGTCTGAAAAACATTACATGTTATATTAATATTAAAACCAATCTTAGGTTGTGATTGCACTGACCTTAAATTAGCCTATATAAAACACAGACAAAACATAACTATCTTTTCTAAAAGTAGAATATTTAGCATATTTTAAAATTAGAAAGTGGCTTAAAACTATTGTTAACACTTGAAATATATATGTTGGAAATAGGTTTCCCTTTGTGTATTCAAAGCAACAGATTGTTCCTTTGCAAAAGCTCTTTAAAGTACATCCAGGAAGCACAATCATCACAAAATTAGTCTCTGGGCATGCACAAAGCAATTTGTTGAACCCAACCTAGCAACTACCAAGAACCCTCTTTTTGAGTACCCCTAAGCCCTTTCCCTCCGGGAGGGCTCTTTTGGAGGCAGGCACCCTTCTAGTTGGTTAGTCCTTCTCTCCCTACACCGTGTCATGGGATCAAGAGTTGTACCAGACTTGGCTGGTGCTCCTGCCTCACCTCTCTTCTTGGCAGTTGCAGATCCTGGCTATTCTCAGAATCTGCCTGAACACCTGGAGATGATGGCCTAGCAATAAGCCCCTCCACTTCTCCCATCTCAAAGTCTGGGGTGCCAGTTCCCAGGGCCCCTCCTCCTCATCTGACAAGTCCAAATCTGACTGTCTTTGAGATGCATGCCAAGAGCAATTGTCCCTTTCACTCCCAACAATATATACTTATTTGGTTGGAAATCTTCAGCATATATCTTGCAATATAAAACTGTGCCATTATTGTTAACATAGGATCTTGTATATTCATGCATGTCCCCTTCAGGCCTGTAATGGAAGCTATTCCTATTTATTTATTTATTTATTTAAATATTTATATGCCGCCCCTTGCAGCAGCCTCGGGGCGGCTCACAATATTAAACAAATATATTATTAAAAACATATACCATATTTATTGAATAAGCAGAATGAGGAACTCATGGTACAACAATTTTGATCTTGGCTTGATTTATTTTAAATGGCAAGTTGTAAAAGGCAAGATATGTAAAGACATAAAACAACCATCTCTCCTGTCCTGTTGAGCATTCATATTTCTAAATCCTGTTGCAAATACCATATTTTTTTGCTCTATAAGACTCACTTTTTTCCCCCTCAAAAGTAAGGGGAAATGTCTGTGCGTCTTACAGAGCGAATATGTGTGTACAGTAAGTCTGTCAGATGTGCAGCCCATGGGGAAGTGATGGGGAATGTGCCTGTGGTTATGTGTCCATTTGATTCAGAATATTTTTTTTCTTGTTTTCCTCCTCTAAAAACTAGATGCATCTTATGGTCAGGCATGACTTATAGAACGAAAAATACAGTATCTCTTTTGGATGGTTAATACCCAGAAATGAAGAGCACACATGAAAGCTAGGATCCACTTAATACTGCACTAAGATCTCATCTCATCTTAATGTTCCCACTTCCTATCTTCAAATTGGGATCTCGGGCTCTTTGTTTATCAGGCAATAGATTCCAAATGTAGTATGAAAAATGCCAATCCTGAGAATAACCTTTCTCTTCCCTCCCCCTAAGTTGGGCTGTTACAATCCCTGATATCTTAAATTCATTGTTGATTATACCCTCTGAAGCACCATTTTCAGTTGGTAGTGCCACCACTGCAAGGTGCTGTATTGCATATTGTTTGATTTGGGAGTCTAAGTGAAAACAAAGAAGATCCCCCAAGGGTGAAGTCTACCCATGTCTGAGAGAAGAAAGGACTCTGTGATTTGTTCACGGTCAAATATGTTGATAGTCTTCCTCCCATTAAAAATAAGTCCACATCTGTAAGGTGGGAATTCTGTGCATAGTCAATAGGCACTGAACTCGAAAACCAGTTCTAATCACATGTGCCAGATTAGGTATCATGCCCAAAAGGAGCCAGAGTTAAACATTATTAAAGAACCCCAGAACCCCAAGGCTTCTGAGATTACTATGCTTTGCTGGATTGAAGCTGGCAGTATAGGAGAACCAGCAGAGGAGAAATCATATCCTGACCTTTCTGTTCTCCTCCACTCCCTACCCAGTACAGTACCGCTCTCCGAGGTTGATTTTCCAGCCACTGAGAGATAGCTGGCAGAAGTCTCTCCATGCCAGCTGCAAAGAGACAACATGTAACTGAGGGTGGGATCCAATGCCGTCTGGGAAAGATGCATGTAAGCATCCAAATTTGGATGCTTATTGAATCCAGTGCCTAGTATGAGTGATTTAAATAAAGCACCAGAGAGGAAGAGGGAAAGAGGATGGGGTAACAATTGGGAATGACAGAAACTGTTGGCCCTAGCCTTCTTCTTGTCCCAGCATGCCCCTTTTCATCTGGAGGCCCAGCTTTCAACTTAGGAACGCAGCTGCCACAAGCTGTTGTGGTTCTTTCTGCACCAGCTGTGGGGACAGGGGGCAGAATGGGAGCTCAGACTTTGCAGGACCTTGCAACCTCAGCTCTGATTAGTCGTGTCTTCTCAGATTTATTTATTTATTTATTTATTAACAGATTTATAGGCCGCCCCTTGCCACAAGCCTCGGGGCGGCTCACAACCTCAAAAAAACATTAAAGGCCTAACACAATAATTAAAAAGCCTACACAATATTAAAACTGGCCCATCTCAAGGTCCGAATTAAAACATACAAATACAATATAAATTCGAACAAATAAATTTAAAATAATTTAACATTTAAAATATTGCTTAAATAAAAAGGTCTTCACCTGGAGCCGAAAAGCAAATAAAGACGGCGCCAGGAGAGCCTCTCTGGGGAGCGCATTCCATAGATGGGGCGCCACTGCAGAGAAAGCCCTCCTCCAGGTGCTCACCCTCCTTATATCTCTTACGGAGGGTTCCCGGAGGAGAACATCAGCTGCAGATCGTAAGGGGCGGGAGGGCGTATATGGTTGCAGGCGCTCCTTTAGGTAACCAGGACCCAAGCTGTTAAGGGCTTTATAGGTAAGAACCAACACCTTGAATTGGGCCCGGACTTCAATGGGAAGCCAGTGAAGCTGACGGAGAACTGGGGTGATATGAGAACCATGCCCAGTCCCCGTCAGCACCCTGGCAGCTCTGTTTTGCACCAATTGAAGTATCCGGACCGTCTCCAAGGGTAGCCCCACGTAGAGCGCGTTACAGTAATCTAGCCGGGAAGTCACCAACTTCCCGATGAGTCACCATCGCCAGGAAGTCGAACTCCAGGAAGGGACGCAGCTGATGGATCAGCCGAAGCTGATGGAAGGCACTCCTCGCCACTGCTGACACTTGGGTTACCAAGGTCAACTCCGGGTCGAGGAGCACTCCCAAGCTGCAGACCCTGTCTTTCAGAGGGAGTGCAACCCCATTCAAGACTAGGGTCAGGTCCCCCACTCCGAAGCCCGAACCACCCACCAACAGGACCTCCGTCTTGTCTGGATTGAGCCTCAGTTTATTGGCCCTCATCCAGCCCATTACCTCGGCCAGGCACCGGTTCAGCACAGCCACTGCCTCACCTGGATCGGTGGAAAACGAGAGGTAGAGCTGGGTATCATCAGCGTACTGATGATTCCGCAGCCCACACCTCCTGATGACCTCTCCCAGCGGTTTCATGTAGATGTTAAAAAGCAAAGGGGACAAAATGGAACCCTGCGGAACTCCATGGCATAGCTGCCATGGCACAGAACCATAGTCCCCCAGCACCACCTTCTGGAATCGGCCATTGAGATAGGAGCGGAACCACTGCAAAGCAGTGCCTCCAACCCCCAATCCCACCAGCCTCTCCAAAAGGATACCATGGTCGATGGTATCGAAAGCCGCTGAGAGGTCCAGGAGAACCAACAGGGACGCATTCCCCCTGTCCCTCTCCCTGCACAGGTCATCATACAGGGCGACCAAGGCAGATTCAGTGGCAAAACCGGGTCTGAAACCGGACTGAAATGGGTCCAGATAATCAGTTTCATCCAAGAGTGCTTGGAGTTGTCCCGCCACCACCCGCTCCAGCACCTTACCCAAAAACAGGATGTTGGCCACCGGTCTATAATTGGCGACCACCTCTGGATCCAGGGAAGCCTTCTTGAGGACTGGCCGGACTACCGCCTCCTTTAAAGGGGCAGGCACCCGGCCGTCTCTCAAGGAGGCGTTTACCACCTCCAAGATCCAGGGCACAATCCCGTCCTTGGCGCTCTTTAATAGCCAGGATGGGCACGGGTCCAGTAAACAGGTGGTTGAGCGTACCGATCCAAGCACCTTGTCCACATCATCAGGCCGCAAAAACTGAAATTCATCCATTAATGAGGGACAAGCACGCACGGTTGGTCCCTCCCCAAAAGAATCTGTATCAAGAGTGGAGTCCAGCTCGTGACGAATCAGAGCAACTTTCTCCTAAAATGCGTGGCGAAATCGTCACAGCAGGCTTTCCAGGGCGGCACTAGATCTTTATCAGATGACATTGGGAAGCCATTAGATTGTGCCCTGAACCACCGAGACAAGAATTGCTTAACTTTGCTAGACATTACCCAGTGATTGCACTATTTCTAGCTTTTGTACTTCTAGTGTATCTCACATTGCAGCACTATGAATGTTTTATTGAGCAACAATTTTATTTATTTATTTATCTATCGATTTCTATCCTGCCTTTTTCCTACAAAGGGCTCAAGGCAGCTTACATTGTCTCTCCTCCTCCATCTTATCCCCACAACAACAACCCTGTGAGGCAGGTTGGGCGGAGAGTCTGTGACTGGCCCAAAGTCACCCAGTTGGCTCCATGGCTGAGCGGGGACTAGAACCTGGATCGTCTGAGTCTCAGTCCCATGCTTTTAACCACTACACCACACTGGCTCTCCACATGGCCCACTGGCTTTTTGGGCCATGTGTTGCTTCTACGGCATTTTGGGTGGCCCTTGTGTGGAAGAACCCAGATAACCCAACATTTATAATATTTTCAGATCTTACTTTAACCCCTTCTTGCAATTTCAAGGGGCTCAGTAATGATTTTTTAAAATTTAGAATTGGTTAGCCACTCTGAAGCTTTTGCATTCAAAAGAGTGGCCTGGAAAACAAAGCTTGTTCAGTCCACTTTCAATACTTTGGTGCCTTCCACTTCTATGTAAAGTATATTTAATGCTATGCCAGTAAAAGGCGCACATTATCTATGGTCTTGAAGCCTGTTATTTTATGTTTATATAGAACATAAATGCTTGTTTTAAAAAGTGCTTAACATTTACTTATTGTTAACTAACCCAGGAATTACTTCTTTTCCTGTTAATAATATTTGATAAGACAGACAGTAATTCCCTTCACAGGCAGAACATTCTCACTCATGTGTACAGTTTAAATAAAGAGTTAAGGGACAAAAATAAAGTGGTATAAATCAAGCATTTTAATCTTCTAAGTCTAAACACACACACATGCACACATTAAAGTGTCTTAAATACTTCCTTACCCATTTGGTAGAAAGCCTTAGTTTTTCCTGAAAAGGAAAACAAATATAATACACATTAGAAGTCAGCCTGGCAGTGAAAATAAGTCTTAAGTAAAAATAATGTTTGAAGAAAAAATAATGCACTTACAGATTCTCTGCCCGTGCAGGTTTCACTATTATTCTAAAAGGATAATATTGGGAGAAGGTTATAATTATGATCAACAATTTCAAAATAGATGTAATGTTACAACAAGATATGTATACTTACAAAAGTAATTATTTTATTTCTCAACTCGCGGATATGGCATTGTGCTTGGACTTGCACTAGAACGAAACAGCAGAAGACCACGCAGGACAGCATTGTGGAGTCCAAGTGCTACTTCAAGTGATGCTGGCAAAATTGCTAGAGAGACTCTTTTAAATTGAGACTTTAGCAAAATTCCCTTTATCATGGAATGGGGGAAAATTCTGGTCACAGAACTGATAATAAATACCCACTAATTTTACCTCTTCTAGGATCAGAGTACACTTGAGTGCTAATACATATGAAAGTGAGTCATCTGTTTTGTGGTTTTTCTTCATACAGGAAGTTTACCAATCTTTCAACGCAAACGATTAATCATTTTTGAATGAAATCACTATAGGATCGGTGAATAATTTTAATGAAAGTAAAGCTATTTTCTTAGACCTAGTAGATTCTTCCAGCTGAAACTTTCGCCCCAATACGGAGAAACTCTTGCATTTGTGCAATCACATTATGAAGATGGGACATTTCCCTTGATTCCAAAATACAGACCCTTAACGTCATGGGATTTTGTTTGGAACACAAGCAAAAAACCTCTTGTTGGCTCATGATTCCATTTAGCAGAGCTGCACCCTTGAAGATTAATATGTATGAAGGCCGCAAGTGCTGGCTTGTGGAATTTGGATCAGATTTTGTCTTGGAAAAGTAGTGTGAACATCAAAATGAGATCAGTTATCAGATTGACAAGGTGCAAAGTTTTTACTAGACAGTCCAATTGCATA
This sequence comes from Varanus salvator macromaculatus, assembly GCA_023646645.1. Classification (NCBI taxonomy): domain Eukaryota; kingdom Metazoa; phylum Chordata; class Lepidosauria; order Squamata; family Varanidae; genus Varanus; species Varanus salvator. The sequence continues at coordinate 88,827,239 of JAIXND010000674.1, forward strand.
AGTGATGGAGAAGTTTAGCTTTAAAAATGAGTTAGATCTGGAGCAATTTAGTGGTTCCAGCTGCTTTAAAAAAAGGCATATCCTTTCATCCTGCATTTGCTAGGCTATGCAAGGTGTCGAACTTGTCTTCTTCTGATTATACTAGTAATATATCACATCTACCATTTTTATAAAGATAATTAAATTAGAAAAAAATTAGCAAAA
>JAIXND010000674.1:88827452-89009688 GCA_023646645.1 Varanus salvator macromaculatus
AGCTCAAGAACATAGAGAGTTTCAGTCATGCAATGCCCAGCACTGGGAACACTTTTTGCCTCCCCTTCCGCTCACCTTGCATTTTCCCCAGATGGAATATTTCAGAAGAGGGAGGAAGATGCCCCAGGGCAAGACCTTTTTGAGCTCTCCAGTTTCTCTTCCTCACCCACCCAATGCCCCTTCTCTTCTCCCTGAGAGTGCTTTCCCAACCTTGAACAATGTATTTTAAAAGGCCAAATGAATTATTTTGTCTGCTTGGGCGGCCCTGAGTCCTGGTGCCCACCTGGAAATCACACTGTGGAAGTAATGCATGGTTCTCTTGACAGTAGTTACTTCCTTTCCCAGCTTTGAAAAGTCCCACCAAATTCTAGCAAATAAATATTTGAATGTCTTTAGAGCTAGTAAGTATCTTTATCCATTTTCAACAGATAGGATGGCATGATTCCTCACCTCACTGGCTTCTGTGGACTGTGGTTTGCCCATAATGCTTACAGATCCTATCCCAGCTCTTATCTGAATAACAGCGTTAGGAGAACTACACACTATGCTCAGTCATGTCTACTTTTCTATTTTTTTTTAAACAACCTAAAATAGCTAGGTAAGAGTTGTTTCATTCAAGCTTGTATGTTGCTCTAGGAGGAACAGAAGACTAAAATAGCACCACAGAATGGGTCAGAGCCACACCACCACCTCTGAAGTCAGGAGTATTTCCAAAGCACATCAGGCTGGAAAACTGACTGGTGCAGAGGTAAAGGGGGTATTTCAGTGGGCAGAAAGTGGGGACATGAGACGTAATGACATGGTTTATCCTGAGCTTCCCCATGCTTCCTTTCCCTCCCTCCAACATGAATGTCCCGGTGTGCTGGCAGTCACAGCTAGGAAAATAGATGATGTTTGAAAGATGAGGTGCCAAAGATCACCCTGGCAGCTCCTGCTTCCCTTCCAGCTTCAGGCCTGCAGGGCCTAGAATCTTGAAAGCCCAAAGCCATCAACAGAGGCTCCCATTAAAAGTGAATGTTCAGAAGGGAGATTTTTGTCAGGACTGTGGCAGAGAAAGAAAGAGTTAAACTCCTCCCTGCTTTCCACAGTTCCTAGGCTTCTCCTGTCAGCTGCTTTTATGCATAACAAAAAGTATCCATATTAATTGCATTTGTGCAGTTAATGCCACATTTTGTTTGGCCCTGCGGCATCACTACTTGGATGGCCTTTTTCTGTTTTCTACACTTCTTTCCTGTTGGTAGTTTCCAGCTTGGCAGGTCCCTGCTTTCCCAGCCTTTCCTGACAAAGTTGCCTACAGATCCTAGTTAAGCTTTTATTTCCTTGCATTCTTTCGTTCAGTGCCTTATCAGTTCCTGAGGATACCAGTACCAGGGCTGGAATGCATGGGAGCTTTCCAGTGTAGGTAGAAAACCTTGTCATGTGTTTTGTTATAATAGGTTTTCTCTCAATACTAAAGAAATTCTGGACAAACCCTATAAAGTTAATTATGCAACTGAAAAAGTACTTCTACTTTCTTAAATCCCAGCATTGGTGGAAGAAGACATAAAACAAGGCAGGGTGGTCTTAGTGTCCAGTTGCCCTACCTCAAGCATAGAATTTTATGGGGGTCCTAACCAGGGCCTCTCCCAAGTTTTCAGACATTTCTCTGGCTTTGTCTTTTGAGTGACAAAAATCTTGTATAAATGAGAAATTACTACAGAAACCTAGTCTATTTTCACAATTCTGCTGCATACTATTTCACTACCTTGTGCTGTGTAATGGAACATAAAGCAAGGCAGAGAGGAAAATCCTCCGGGGGAAAATCTCACGTAAAAGGTGTTCTTCCTCCACAAATGAAAACGGAAGAAACCTTGGTAAAGTACGAGCTTATACGCCTCATGTAGAGAAACGTGAAGAAAGGAGATTGCCCAAGATCACCATATGAGCTAATGGAAGAGGTGAAACTTGGGAAAGGAGAACCACATGGAAATAAAGTGCTTCATGGACAGAAACCGTGAATGCGGCATTTTGCCCGGTTTAAAACAGTTTGCCTGAGTTTATAGTATGTAGTTATGAAGATGTTGCAGAAAGGTAACCACAAAAGAAGCCTATGGTGCTGCTCATTGCTTTTATGGCATGCTAACGTGCATTTCCAGAGATAAAGCTCTGGGCGGGCTGTGCTGATCACATCAAACCACAATTCTTTGCTGCAGAAATGGAAGAAAGAGATCTGATCCTCAGCGACTGAGGCATAAAAGGCAGCATACAGAGAGTTCCCATTTACCTACAAGGGCTGAAATCAAAGTGCTTAACTTTGACTGAGCTATGCCCCAAATCAGCAGCAGGAAATTTGGAAGAGCAAAGGCGGTCACGATCTCCGTGATATTCATACATATTTTTCTATCATGTTGTCTCTTCATATGTGGGCTCCCCCCACCAAGTGTGAAGCCCATTGCTGAGTTACTTTGTGCCACAAAACCACATGTGAACGGAGGTCAGAAGATTGTTCCAGCCAGCACAGTGTTTTATGGGGGAATACAGACACTGGCATATTTATCTTGTAGCCATCCCATGTTTTTCTTCTGCTTCATCTATCTCTTTCCTTACTGTGGAAAATGCATTAGAGCAAAACAAAGCAAAACCCCCAAACAAACCTGAATTGTTGCACAGGGCCATTTTCATAGCTAGTGCTAGATGCCCACTGTTTGCAAGCATGCTAGATAAAGCTGAAGGCTTTTATATTTTGGTTTCCATTTCAGCAAAGGGGACTGGCAGGAAAAAAACAACCCACTTTGAATGTGCATTCTCAAATGCTTCAGTTAATGTTGGGTGACAGAAATATGCAAAAAAGTTAATTTAATCGAGATTTACCCCCGCACAGTTCTACATGATAATGACTTCTTGTAAGAGTGGTTCCCTGTAATTCCACTCAATTCTTAGGAGGAGACATGCACATTTATTTCTTTAACAGACACCTATAGTGACATGTGTGCTCCTGGCAAGAGCTATGTCACCCCTGGCTGACATCATATGATTGGGGATAAACCTGAAAGTGTCTCCAGCTTAACAGATGACCATGGCAATCAAAGATCCTGGATCAATTCCTCATTAATTTATTTATTCAGTTAAAATATTTCACAGTGTTTTCCCCAGTGATCAAAGCAGCTTATATCAAATATGTATTACATCCCCCTGAAATTAAAGCATGCAAAAACACTAACTGAAAATGTATAGCCAGAAGATTAAGAAGAAGCTTACCACTTTTGCAAATGGAATTACGAAGCCCTCCTCACCCCAAAGGCCCTATTCCTGCCTGCCAGCCTTCCAATATGGCACAACATCACAGTGGCATACAGATATCAGCTGGATTTCCTGACCACAACTGATACAGGGGAGATGGGCCCCTAGGGAAGTGGGCCCCAAACCCAATGATCTCATGGCATTACTTCCTTTATTCATCAAGTTCCATCTGGTGGTAACACCAATCCTGAAACAGCAACTTCAGCTACCACCCTCTGTTGTTCTGGCCAGAAAATGAGGATGGGCATCCTGACATTCCTGACAGATACTTTAAATCGTGCAAAACACTACTGTGGTTCATGATACCAAAGTCTACTGAGGCATCCAGTAATACCAAATGGGAGGTATCTGTCAATCTCCCAGTAAAGTTCATGTAGACATATGGGCAAATTTCTCAAGTTCACGTTCATTCAGTTGGTTGAATTTCCCCTATAAAGTTCATTCCAACCCATTTCCACATCAATTTGCTGGTTTTGTTGTAAAATATCAATGCAACTTTATACATGTTTTCATGTGCATTTCTATTAATATATGCATTTTTGTATGCCCCACTAAAAATATATGCCTTTCCCCATAGTATATAGAGATCTTGTAAACATTTTTTTCTTTAAAACTCACATTTTTGGCACAACTTTTCCTAAAACACATTTTGAGCACATTTTAATTGACAGGCTTGACTGCAACATTCTGGTTCCTGTGTAGTTAAGTTGTCTTCAAATGCAAACAGAACGGAATTCCCAGCTATCCTTTACAATGTATTTGTGATGTAGTGGAGCTGTGCTGACAGGCTTATCATAACATCCTACAGCATTTTCATGGTTATTTCATCCAAAGCACTTGGCTTGGTCACTCTTTGCAGTACCAAAAACAGAGGAGGAACCAGGTATGGTCTGGCTTGTCTACAGTGGAATGCAAAAAGCAAACTGGCCATCCAGCTCATCCTTCGCCTTCTTCTGTCTCACCTTCCTTTGCCAGGCCTTCCAACCATGCACTGTATGTGCCTTCTCTGAGTCGGAATCCTCTCCATGGTCCTTTCTCATCTCACCTCATCAGATGCTGCTCCCAACCAAACCGATGCAGCTTAGCGGTTACTCACCACTCGTATCCTGATACTTGGAGTGGCTGCATTCCAAGCACGAAACTCATTTTGGCTGGGCCTGCAGACTTGCTTCTGTGATGCTCAAGCTTCCTTCAAGAAACAGCTAGGCTAGATCCTAAAAGAAGTGATCTGCTCTGATTCTGCACCTGCTAGTCATCTGCTGGCCTTTTGCTGTCAGGAGTCAAACAAGACTCGAGAAGTCAGACTTGGGGACCTGTGGTCGGGCCAGATGGACTGCTGATGTGCAGTGCTTCTATTCGTTTTACTTGAAGGCACAGTCTTCTTGCATTTGCTATCTCATTCGGTGAAATAGACCATGCTCTATAAAAAATAAACAGAGAGGACAACAGCACTGTGTCATACTGAATGACGTGTGTGCTGGGGGAAATCAAAACTACATTTGTGGTAGCTAAGTGCTGGAAATGTGAGCCAGTGTGGTGTGGTGGTGAAGAGCATGGGACTGGAACTCAGACAATCTGGGTTCTAGTCCCCGTTCAACCATGGAGCCAACTGGTGACTTTGGGCCAGTCACAGACTCTCAGCCCAGCCTACCTCACAGGGTTGTTGTTGTTGTGGGGATAAGATCGAGGAGGAGAGATGATGTAAGCTGCCTTGAGCCCTTTGGGGAAAAAGGCAGGATATAAATCGAATGAATGATGAATGAATCTTAAGGAAGTGATTACATCCCTTCTTGTCTCCAATGTATATAGTATTCAGTCATATGAAGACAAGGAGTGAGAAGACCGTTCAAGCACATAGAAGTGGTACTTTTTTGGATTCTTCAAGCAAATGGGCCATAATTTATCTCATACAGATACAGTAGGTCTAGACAGTGACACCAGTGGCTTAGCCCAGACAAAACAGGTTCATACAGTCATAAAATAGTAGAATTGGGAGGGCCCATGAAGGACTTCGAGTCCAATTCCCTGCTGTTGCAAGACACCGATTTACACCATCCCACTCAGCTGGTTGCCCAGTTTCTTTCTGAATGTCTCCAGTGTGGGAGAGCCCCCCGCCTCTCTAGGCAGCTGGTTCCACTGGTTGCACTCTTGCCTCAGCAGTACATAACTTGTGGTCATTGCCGGGCAGCCATAGCCATTGCAAAGTTCCCTTTGGCTGCAGAATGAAAGATTTCAGATGAAGATGTGGATCAGAATTCTGCGGGTGCATGCTTGAAACTCTTCAACCGAGTCCCTAGTCCATCTGGAATTACTGTTCACAAACAGGAAGTTTTGTGGCATTTCTTCAGTGCAGGTTCCATGTGCGTGAAATAAGTTCCTCATCAAGGCAGTGCTGTTGATTTGGCTCAGGAAACGGAAGCATTGGTCAGGTGCAGCAAATTCCTTAAGGACAAAAAGAAGCAAATGTAAGAAAAATAACCGAAGCAAGCAGTGTATTATCAGAGAGTTCTTCACTGTAAAACTGGTATATGTGGCGCACATGCCATTTTTCTGTCCCAGGTGAGCAGGTCAGCTTGCTGCTGCTGCTGCTTTTGTTCATATTAGAATTTCAAGCTTTTACTTGGGGAAGAAAATGCTTCCAGAAGCATGGCAAGTGCTCTTGTAATAGCTCTACTGGGCATTGCCCAGAGTGAGTAATCTTTTGTCTGCCGCTCTGTGACGAGAGCATTTTTAGCATTTATTTTCTTTTCCTCTGTCCAAAGCTGAATACTGATCCAGAATTAACCGCATAGCACATTTAAAAGAAGAGAGTGATGAAAAGTTGTCCCCACTTCTTAGCACTGCTTCTCAATTGAATTAATGCTTGGGTCATCTGTTAATAAAAAGTAAACTGGTAAGTTGATTGTGGGTTGACCACCACTGAATGCAATTCATTTCCTATGGAAACTAATGGAAAAGATCACGTTCAGTTTCATGGACTGTGTTTTACTTATTGGCCACAATCCCCAGTGCAGGTGTTTACAGTTTGATCTTTTGCACATGCACTTACAGATGTAAGCCTGCAAATGCAGTGCACTTACTTTGGAGTGAGAATATATAGCACTGCAGCTTTGGTTAATGTTACATGGCTTCTTGTATGCTTAAATACTTTGGTCTGTGCTGTATTGTGTCCATTATCTGGAAGTCTGTTCTTTTTGCTTCAGTAGACAGTGCCTCAGCTGAATCAATGAGGGTTCCATACATTACCTAAAGTATTTCCATATACAGTCTTTTGTTCTTGTTGTTTTCACAGGTAAGGTATGAAATTATTCAACATAACTATATGATGCTGACCTGGAATTCAAGAATCTGTCTCTGCTTGATCTCTCAGGGCTTTGAGTGAAAGATCGTATCCAAGAAACATGGCAGCACTCATTGGGAATCCTCGCACTGCATTCACTGTCAGGCCCTTGAAAAAGACCTAATCAGAAGAAGTAAGGAAACATTACCCCAAAGGAGTCTATCAAGTCATTTGTGCAATCACTTTGATTACAGAATAATGAATGATATTCTGACATTGGGAGATCTCAAATGGGAGATTGATTTTTAAAAATCAATATTTTATAAGGAACATTAATAAACTCAACTAAATGATTTTCTAGAAGTTATTGCACCACGTGCACGTGTGTTTTATTTATTTATTTTCAAAATTCATCCCGCCTCCTTACAAAATACCCAGTATCAGCAGTTTGAATTTCAGCTGCAGGCTAGAAGAATGCCACGCCTGGGTGTTGGAGGCACTGCTTTGCAGTGGTTCAATCCATATTTGTGGAGTCAGTTGTTGACTGCAGCTTAGTCCCATGGCAGGTGAACTGTGGGCACCCCAGGTACCATCTTGTTTCCAGTGTTATTAAATGTCCATATGGAGCTTTGGGACAAGTTGTCATTTGTATGTGGATGACATCCAGCTCTATTTCTTGGTAAGGTATGAATTGGGAGAGACCACACGTTCTGAACTGGTGCCTAGATGCAGTTACATGAAGCACTGGTGTGGTGCAGTGGTTAAGAGCACAGGTCTGGGACTTGGGCGATCTGAGTTCTAGTCCCCTCTCGGCCATGGAGCCGACTGGGTGACTTTGGGCCAGTCACAGGCTCTTAGCCCAGCCTACCTCACAGGGTTCTTGTTGTGGGGATAAGATTGAGAGCAACAGCAGGAGTATTATGTAAGCCACTCTGAGTTCTTTGCAAGTAAAAGGGTGAGAGAGATATTAAATAAATAAATAAAATTGATGAGGGCTATTAAACTGAAGCTGAATTCTGATCAGACAGAAACCCTATGGGCTGGTAATTCTCAGCTCCAGGAACTGGGTTCTTTGCCTGTTCTGGATGGGCTCATTTTCCCACTGAAGGAAAAGGTGGGTAATTTGGGAGTATTCTTGAATGCATTTTTTCACTGAAGGCCCAGGTGGCTTCATGGCCTGGAGTTATGCTAGCTTTGGTTGGTATGCCAACTGTGTGCATCCCAGGATAGGGGCATCCTGGCCACCGTGATCCACCCACTGCAGCCTCTCAGTTTAGACTGCTGCAACATGCTCTGTGTGGGCTACCCGGGGCTTGGTTCAGAAGCCGCAGATGGAGCAGAACACAGCAGCTGGAGTGCTCACTGGGATGCCCAGCTGCGCTCACATAAGACCTGCACTAAAGAGCTGTGCTGGCTGCTTATGAGCTACCTAGCCATGGTGATGGCATGGTTGTGCAAAGTCTGAAACACCGTTGGACCAGGGAACCTAGGAGACCTCCGTCCCTTGCATATGCCCAACCGTTCAGGAAGAAGCCCTGATGGCCATTCCAGAATTAGTGGAACATCTCCAGGTAATACCTCAGCAGTGGGTCTTCTCAATAACAGTGCCAACTTTGTGGAAAACCACCCTCATAAAGTTTGGGAAGCAGAACATGTGGCACCTTTCAAATGCGTCCTGAAAACGCACTTGTCTGCCAGACTTTGCCTGGCCCATAATTACATTAACCATACCTTTATATGGCAACCATGTAGGGATTTTTCTCACTATTTAGCTACATAGAAGTGGTAGAAACAAACAGCAGCCAAAGTGCATGTTCTTGCTGCTGGAAATGCAGTGGTTTTCTGCTGAAATTTTCTGGGAAACCATCGGGGGTTTTGCGGCTGAAAAAATTCAGCAGCAAACGGTGCTCAGTGAGTTTCAGGGGGTTGAAAACAACCTCCAGAGCTGTATACCCTGATCTTGATTATGTAAAAATATTGTAGACTTAGTTTTGACAGCTAGCTAGGAATGCTCCATGCTCTCACAAGAGGGTGGCTTGTACTTTTCCAGCTTCCCACACACAGCGGATCTCAAATGCAAGACACTGGGAAGTACCAGGAGGTCCACCCACAGGAGGAGGAGGAGGAGGAGGAGGAGGAGGAGGAGGAGGAGGCAGCGGCCACTTCCTTTGCAAGCAGAACCTTGTGTGGCTTTGCTTTCCTTTTGACAGCTGTCAGGGAAAGCAAAGCAAAGAATAACCCTCTTCTCAGCCTCTCTGGATCAATGTCGGTGCTGGGCGTGTGCTGCACTTTCACAGCAGACACTTGCCAGGACATTGCTTGGGCAACAGTGTTCATTTCGGACCTCTAGCAATGTGTACCTGCGCAAGTCCAGAGAGCTGCAAGAATATCTGAACACCCTGAAGGAAAATAGGAAGTGTAGCAGTCCAGGAGCAGTGCCTCCAATGTGCTGCCTGGGCAATTGTAAGGGGCTGTCATTGGCTGCCAACTTGGAGAACACAAAAAGCGATCTTGGTGAGGAAGGCAAGCCACAGTGGGGGGAAAGGAAAAGCTGACTTTAGCTGCCAAGTCCCCTGGGGTGCCAGCTGGAAGTATGGGGTGCTGGAGGTGGAGAACAACCCCGAGTGACCCCATTTACAGGTGGTTTTGCAAAACAACCTAATCTATGTCGCTTATTTGCAGGGTGGGTTGTCAAGACATGCAAACCTACCCAGTATGTAATTGGGACCTAGAAAACAATTAAAAAATGCGACTAGTAAATATTAAATGAATTTGCAAGAGCTGAGCAGGGCTGTCATAGAAAGGACATTTAGGAGGGCCTTCATTCATAAGGTTGTCATAACTCAGAGATAGTTTGATGGCACATAGCAACAACCACAAATATTAAATGATTTATGCACACAGTCTGTCAGCTATCATGGTGTAATGCATGGTTCCAACCATCTAATGAAAAGGCCTGTTTTAAGCAAGGGTTATTTTCACCTGGTGCTAAAGGCTAGCTAAGATAGGTGCCAGTTTGACCTCCAGAGGAGACCATTCCTAATTGGAAAAGCCATAGTAGGCATTCTGGCAGTCCAAACTGTATAAGTGACATTGTAAGCCTGGAGCGCAAAAAGCGTGGCCCTTGGGCCGAAGGGCCCCTGCAACCCTCCCCACTCGCACACCTGCGGTTGTTGAAACAGTGACTGATGTGGGTATGGACTGCTATGTTCTGGATGTGGATAATCATATTCTTTGAGTTGAACAATCACTCTCTTTTTATGTGAAGAGTTGTCTAGAGGAGGCATGGCAATTTTCCATTGAGATGAGATATGAGATCCTTTCACACAGCTGTGAGTGGCTGCAGGCAAAGCGAAGCTGGCACCAAACATATTCATGGTAATGTGATTGTACTGATGTGCTGGGATAAAATGTACAATAATGATTGAGGCAAGCACTGGAACAGCCATCCTAAATTGTGTGGAAGCAAGCTCTGGTTTATGTGGGCCTGATTCACACAGAACAACAACCCAGGTTAAACCTTACTTTCCAAATCAGGCTTGTCTCATCTGCAACAGGCCAGAGTTCTGAGTTTGCACATCACAATAAACAGCTCAGGATGGAGCTTCCCTGGGTCATTTAGCCACTCCAGTTATATGCACCACCATGACGTTGTACTTGCAATAAGCCAGGGCTTTTAAAAACCCTGGGGGGTTTTGGTGACACTGAAAACAGGCCATTGATTCTCCATGTGTGTCCTACTAACATTACAAAGTTACATTAAATTTATTCCAACCCAGCACCTTAAATCCACCCTGTTTCGTCTTGTATGAAAATGTGTCCCACAGGTCACCAATAAGGAGCCATACCAATGCTTTTCAGTGATGTAGCGCCACTGACATGTTACGTAACCTGCTTTGTTTAAATCTGACTTTTTTTTAATTGTCATATGCCACCACTCCTGGAGGCCAGGAAAAATGTGCTAATTCAGGAGGTGCAAACAAAATAAATAAAGACGAAAGAACATCCCCAATGACTAAATTGGACCTCACAGCTAGCGTAGCACTTTTGCATCCCGCTTCTTTTTACAGTGCGCCAATAAATAATGCTACCTGATGGAGTAGCTTATCGTGCATGGTGTACAGACCATTCCATTCCCTGGGGGGAAATACCATTGAAAATGACATGCAAATTATACTTTTGATTGGGCGTTCCATCCATCAGAACTATTTTTTCCTTAGCATAGAACAGCATTATTTGGGCATCGGAGTACTTAGTTACTCTTGATCACGGACTTCATTGGTTAATAACAGAGAAAAGAACATTTACCTAACCGGGCTAATCATTCCCAAGGGACTTTGCCTACAGTTCCCTTTCCAAACTATGTAACAGCATAATGGCCACAGGATTTTTTTGGAGAACCAGCTATGAGCTTTGAATGTATCTATGCTCAGGCCACCCTCATCTGTTGCAGCCAATGCAGAACACAGTAATCTGGCTGCATTGCCAAAGTAGCAAGTGCAACCTTAGAGCCATGGTTTAAGGATGTTCCTGGGGGCAGGGAGGGAAGGACACAGGCACTGCCAACATACAGTTCACCTGGCAGTGCCTCTGCTTCCGCTCCTCCTGCCGGCTGGCCACAGAAGGAGTGTGGAGGCAACCTTCATCTCTGGGCTCCTCCCACTCTGCATAGGTTGCCCATAATCCTCTGAGCTATGGGCATCCTGATTGGACTGTACCCTACAAGCCACAGAACATCACTATTTATTTGTAATATTTCTATCCCACGCCTTTTCATTCCACGGGACTCAAGGTGGCTTAAATGATCCTCCTCCTCCTCCTCCTCTCAATCTTAGCCTCACAACAATAACCCTGTGAGGTAGGTTGGGCTGAGAGTCTGTGACTTTTGGCAGTGATGCGACTTGCATCATGCATTCACATTTGTAACTGGGAAAACTTTCACATTCTGTTTGTTACAAGACATTAGTTCTCATATCAAGGAGATAGTATTTCAGCAGTGCTTACTTTTAGACCCTCATTGTGGTAACTCTGGGAGATACAGTCAAGGACTCCTTTGTATTTGTTTAAATAAACACCATCGGCCTGAAGGCGACTCTTCACAACATCCATAGGAGTAGCAGTTCCCCAAGATATTGCTCCTAGGAGAACAAAACAAAGGAAAAGAAAACCCAAGCCACCTTCCAGCCCCATTCACTAAAGAGAACGGTGACATTCTTTAAGAATCAGGCTAGAAAAGTACAGTAGAATTTAATTCTAAGTGAAGGCCATGGGGCTTTCGCTTCCAAGTTCAATGGCGTTGGGTTCACAACTGCTTGAATTGCCTGACTTAAAGGCACAATCCAACTGGGATGCCCTGAAGCCTCTGAACTCTGTGGACGGACAACTGCCGGCACCCTGCACAGAAAGAGGACCAGTGGATGCCATCTTCCTTTTCCAACCTCTGCTTTGCAATTTTGCTAGATGGCTGTTTCCTGAAAGGTTGTTTGATGTGCGGCTGAAAGGTTCAAACGGAACCTTTCGCACACATTTGTAAGGTTGAGGTAAAGCAACTGGCTGAAGAAACCCACAGCCCTTAGTAGGCTGGTGAAATTCTTTCCAGTTTTGCAGCTTGAGAACCTGTATTTGTAAACATGAGCAGCAAAACTTTCTCCTTCAGCTATTTTTGTTGCTTCGGGAAAGCCATGGCGGCACTCCGGAGACATTTCCCCCTGCTGTGTTCAGCCTAACACAGACACGGTGTGGGGCAAAGTCAGTGTATTATAAATGAATACTTCAAGGGAGAAAAACCTGAACATGGACCCATAATAAGAAGTGGGAAGAAACTGAAAGCCTTGCAACAGTGCCTCTGTGGAAGGATGCCATCACATGATGGATGGCATCTTGCAGAGGTGTTGTTAGGAGAAAGACATAGCTGCTACCTCCTCCCTTTGGGCAGCCATGTTGCCCCCCAGCAGCGCCCCAGAAGGAAACCAAAGTTGCTTCCGTAGAGGCACTGGAGGGCTCAGTGGTCCAGGCACCGCAAGGAGCGCTGCCACCACTTTCCTGCGGTAACAAAAAGAGTTTAAAATGGAAGAGAGGGAGAAGAAGATAGAAAAGGCTTTGCTTCTACTTTACATCCTGCGTTTTCTGTGATTTGTATTTCTCAGCTTTTCTATATATTCTCCTAAGGAGCCACAAGGTGGCACTATGGTATAGCTGCAGTATTGTGGAGTTTCACCTTTTCATGAGGCTTTTGTTCAGGGTTGGAGGGATTAAAAATTAAAAATAAGATTTTCCTTACTCTAAACCCCCCCCACACACACACACACAAAAACTAGAACATTTGGGAGAAGCCATGGTGCACAATGACATCATGAAAAGGCCCTGCAAACTTCCATGAGCACACAATCAATGCCTTGTGCTGAGTAGCCCCGTTATGTAGTCCGTTGTTGCAAGAACTCTGACGTTTAAGCCGGACAACTTAAATAAGTCTTCTTATTACACGGCATTTGTTAATCAGGGGTGTCTGTGTGAGCAGTGGACAAATCTTATGTGAATGGCTATTTTTAAGATAATTATCCCTGGCTGTGGCTCCCCATGAATAAGCCATCGGGGGTTGGCTGTTCCTGGTACCCCGACAGACAACTGGGCAGGCCATGCCAGGTTCTCTCCACTTCCCCCTCAGGCCTCCAGCAGGCTCTGGCGTGTCTCCAGTGTCCCCCATGACCGAAGCTGCCATGCTTCCCCCGCCCTGTTCATATTGCTGCACCTTTTAGTTTGCCACCGCTGCTTTTTCAAAGCCCCAGAAAAGAGCAGAAGGGTTCTCTTTACCACTGTGTTTCTGCTTTTTAAATTTAAATTATTTTTCTCAGCCTCAAATGTCCTTATGGCTGCTTGTTATGTAGAGTTTTGTCAGTTAATCTCCTTGCCAGCTTCAGCTGTCAAACGGTATGCCAAGATGAAGAATGCTACAGATGGAATGAGTGAGGCTGCATATTGGCAAGTTTGCAGACGGTGGCCAAGACACAGTACCAGGAGTTTCCTTGGTGTTGCACGGAAGTTTCTCAGCTTTTGGATGTATGCGAGAATTAACCGAGTGGCTTTTTCCATCAGCCCATGTCCTCGTCTACAGGGCAGTGGCTTTGAGGAATGTACTTCAGATGCACCTGGTGTTGTGAAATTCTAGAGATCTACTCACGTTAACCAGTAACTACTGTGTTTTCATGCAAGCTGGTGTTCTGAAGGGAATCAGTGCCAAGGTGTTAAAATCATTACTGAGATTAAACAACATCTTCACTTGGACTTCTGCCCTTCAGTAACACAGAACGGGAGTGAGGAATGTGTTGGACTGCCGTGTCCATCAGCTCTGCCAATATAGCCATCATCAAGTGGCAACACTTTCCCTCTCCCTGAATTGGATCACTAAACCTGCAATCCCGTGTATCTTCTGATAGGAAAAAGCCCTACAAGTCCCACCATCCCCTAACTGGCCATACAGCATGGCTAGGGAATGCTGGGAACTGTAGGACAGTCTTCCTTCTAAACATCCCTAACATTGTGTCTTAAGAAATTCAGGAGAAGTTCAATAGATACACATAAGTCAAAGAAAATGTGCACGCAGTTCGCTCCAGCAAGAATCTCAGCGCTCAGAGGAACAGTGATATGGGGTTGGAGTCCAGAGTTAGGCAGACAGGTAAATAAAACTGCTCCCAACTCTGTTACAGTCTGGCCCTGCAGTAGCAGCTGCCTTTACTGGTCCTACCTGAGGTCTGGGATACTTTCCATTCAAAGGGGCAATTTGCCCTCTCTGAAACTATGCAGCTATAAATGAGACTTATGGAGAAGGAAGAATTCCTGGTGAAAGATGCTGGCAGTTCTACCAAGGCTTCCAGGTACAGGGTGCTGCTTCCACTAAAATCAGCTGTAGGGTTGGACTGAAACAAAATGATTTTGAAAAGTGTTGTGTAACCTAAATATTTGGAATGAAAGAAATGTTCTGCATTGTGAATACATCTAGTATGGTAATGTAAAATTGGTCCTGGATCAAAAGTGTCACTAGAAATAGGGATGTAACAGAATATATTGCAATGATCCTTGCGAACCATTCCAATTTGCTAGCGGTGTATGTGTGACTTGATCTCCATCTACTGGTTAATTTCATCAAGCTGCTGATGCATGCAATAAAATAATGGCAATAATAATAACCCCCCTCATTAAAATGAATGATTTTACTCTGCTGTTCCTTGGATTTGTGACTGGTCTTGCTGTCTGTGACTCTGTGTTGTTATTTTGCTTGGAGTCATACAGCAAATAAACACAGAATTCTTAAACCTGAAAGGAGAATGGCAGTGCAATATAATGCTGGTTTGGCAGACTGAAGCTTTGACAAGCCCTGGCTGAGTGAACGGTGTGCTCTTAATATAATTTGCCTTTGATTCAGATTAAAATGGCTAATAGTAAACTGTGAGGAGCGGGGAAACCCTTCTCATTTTTCTCCTACCCACTGGTATAAATTTGACTTCCTGCTGTACACAGAACACATTTTAGTTTTACTTATTGGTTGCTTGTGTTAAGAATGGGTCATACACACCCACATCCACACCCACACCCATCACACATTCTCAATCAGGCTTGTCCAGTGCGATGCCTTCCAGAAGCTTTAGACTACAAGTATCATCAATCACTACTTGCCACGCTGGCTGGGGGAGATGGGAGTGGCAGTCCAAAGCATTTGAACGGGAAACATCCAATCACCAGTGCAAAATAGAGTCACTTCTGTATTCCTTATCTGATCTTTGAAAAAGGGAAAACCCAGCCTGAAGAAGTGTATGGTTAAGACTTGTTAAAAGAAATACTTTAGCAACATTGAGCAATTTCGAGAGACTACTGAAACTTTCCATTCTCTTCCAAGAGATAAAGCAAGCAGGTGGGAGGGACACCATAATGTGCAGTTCAGATTAGAGCCATGCCAGAGAGATCGCTTTCATGTCGTGATTGTCAGAAAACAGCTCTTCCTGAACTTCCTTTCAGGGCAGAGCGATGCCGCTGCCCCAGGCACCAGAACCTGAGTGGTGGGGGGACCAAGGTGAGGCGTTCGCCATCATTTCTTTAAGAGCTACTGCCCTTCCCCCCAGTTCCCCATGGCTCTCTGCACGGTTCACAAAAGTTCCTAAGCAGGGCCTCATTTTTAAGTTAAAGCCCACACTGGACCTGCTTGTAGTTACCGTTAAAAGCAGCCAAGAGCTGGGGTTGCGTGTTCAGACTTTGTGGTGCTGGCTGCCCT
Source organism: Varanus salvator macromaculatus (assembly GCA_023646645.1). Lineage (NCBI taxonomy): Eukaryota > Metazoa > Chordata > Lepidosauria > Squamata > Varanidae > Varanus > Varanus salvator. The sequence continues at coordinate 88,843,274 of JAIXND010000674.1, forward strand.
GTTTGCATGAACTCCCCTTTCTGAACAGTGTTCAAGGGTAGCCCCTGCAGACTGCACTGCAGTGCTACGTTAGAGATTGCCAGGCTTTCTCTGTCCAGATAGGGGCATAGCTGGCTCACCACACAAAGCTGGTAGGAGGCACTGAGGTCAAGTGCTAGAAATGACTCAAAGACACCCTACTCCCCGGTGCACAGATGCACACAAGGTATGAACCTGCTCCGCGAAGGGAAGTGCAACCCCATCCAGATGGGCTGCATACCTTCCATCCAAACAGAGGGATGGCCCGCTAACAGCAGCTCGGTCTTGTCTGGTCTGAGCTTCAGGGGATTAGCCCTCATCTCATCACAAGCAGGCACCATTGAGGGCCAAAGCGGAATGGACTGTGCAGCCTGCCTTCTGCCTCCTAAGCTATCCGGCCAGCTTCAGGTGTGCTGCCCTACTGCCTGCATTGAGGTAAGACTCAGCTGCCACTTCAGGTGCATGTGGAAGACTGTGTGGGGCGCCAGGAGGAATCATATTTGTAACACCAAATGATTTGGGGTTGCCCCAAGTGCAGCTTCTCAGCATCTGTTACCAAACTTGTCCTGACTGATGTGAAGCTCAGGCAGAATCCTTCATATGCCCTCTGTAAGCCTTCTCCCCACTTTCCCTCCAGTAGTGTGACTGAAAGCACAGCTGAGCTGGGGCTGGTGAGTTTGAGGGACGAGGTGGGTAATTTGCCTCTTGGTAATCTGCCTCTTGGCAGAGCAGCAGAGCAGCAGAGGCACAGGCTGGGAGAGAGCGCTGAGTGGCCAGGGAACTGGTGAAGGCAAGGTAGGAGCTGGGCAGGGGAGCCGAGGGCCAGGAGCAGCAGAGAGGGAGGGGGGGCGGGGCCAGAGAGGCTAGAGCGGCCAGGAGGAAGCGGACAGGTGGGACCACCGGCCGGAGGGGCTGATAAGGCCAAGCTCAGGCGTTGGTGTCGGCCTTTGTCTGCGTCCCTTAGCTGCGGTCCGGGCTGTCCAGAGACTCCCTTCCCTGCGACACAGAGGTTTGATTGTTTGTTTGTTTGTTTGTTTTGTTTGTGCTTTGCTGTGCTGTGCTGTGCTTTGCTTTGTTTTTCTTCCAATTTAAATTTAAGTTTACTTTATCCTTGTGTGTGTGTCCAAGTGGGTTTTTGTCCGGGAGAACTGGGCGAGTGAGAGGAACTGCAGGACTAGCAAGGCAGGGGATCAAGGTAAGGTCTCGGAAGGGTTACAGATGGCAGACCAGGAGATGGCCTTGGCGGGAGTCACGGGTGTTGCTGTCTGCTGCGAGAGCTGTGACATGTTCGCCCTTCTCCCCCAGGAGAGGCAGGGATACACTTGCCCTCGGTGCAAGATGGTGACCCTGCTAGAAGAGGAGGTGAGGTGCCTAAGGGCCGAGAGAGCTCTTCAGGCCCCCCCGGAGCAGCCCCCCTCTGGACAGAGGGTTGAGGGAGAGACCACGGGAGGAGCAGCTGCAGAGACTTGGAGGTATGTCACCCACAGGAGGAGGAGGCCAGCACAGTCTCCTCCTTCTCCTGGCACCAAACTGGAGCTGGGAAACAGGTTCTCTCCGCTTGGGGAGGCTGGGGCTGATGAGGCCTCGGGGGACCAGCAGGACCCCCAGCCTGGGACGTCAGGTGGCAAGGGGGCCGCTGCAGGAGAGGAAAGGGCCAGGGCACGGCCGCCCACCAGCACCGGGAAGGTACGGCAGCGGGTGATGTTGTTGGGGACTCCCTGCTGAGGGGCACTGAGGCGGCGGTGTGCCACCCCAGCCTGGAGACAGGGGAGGTTTGCTGCCTGCCGGGCGCATGCATCCAGCATGTGAAGGACAGAGTGGAGCGTCTTGTTCGCTCCGGGGGTCACCAGCCACTCCTGGTGATCCATGTGGGCACAAACGACGTGGCCAGGCAGGGGGTGGTCAGGATCACCAGGGACTTTTTGGCCTTGGGGAAGAAACTCAGGGAGCTGAAGGTCCAAGTGGCCTTCTCGTCAATCTTACCTGTCCGTGGATTTGGGCCAGGAAGGGATAGGAGGGCCTCTGAGGTGAACGACTGGCTTAGGGTGTGGTGCCAGAAGGAACACTTCGGGTTCCTTGACCATGGCACTTGTTTTCTTGCCAATGGACTTCTGGCAAGCGATGGGTTACACCTCACGAGGATGGGGAAAAGGTCCTTTGGAGATGCTCTAGCGAGCTTCATCCGGAAGACTTTAAACTGAGCCAGTGGGGGGTGGGTTCAGGCCCCCCAGTAACATGTCTGCACTGGACAAGTGTGCGGGGAGGATCGGGGCTCTGGGAGCAGGGCTTTAGAGATACTGCAGGGACTGACAGGACTTCTACAGAGAGGGGCCAGGTACCAGGGAGGATGGGAGGAAGGAGGTTGCTGGGCACTCCAAAGAAAGGAAGCGGTGGGAAGGAGTTGAGGTGCATGCACACCAATGCTAGGAGCATGGGTAATAAGCAGGAAGAGCTTGAAGCTCTCCTGGGAATAGGAGGGTATGACCTGGTGGGAATCACAGAAACTTGGTGGGATGAAAGGCAAGTCTGGAATGTGAACATAGAAGGGTATCACCTTTTTAGAAAGGACAGGAAGGGAAAGAGAGGTGGGGGCGTGGCTTTATACGTCAGGGAAGGGATAGGATGCAGTGAGATAGAATGCAGCACAGATGGGGATTTGGTAGAGGCAGTCTGGGTGAAACTTAGGGGTTTTGACAGGGAAAGAGACCTGACAGTGGGGGTATGTTATTGCCCTCCAGGTCAACTTAAGACCCTGGATGATGTCCTGACAGGCCAGATTCTAAGGATATCTTGGGGGAGAGACACAGTAATTATGGGAGATTTCAATCTCCCAGATATTACTTGGGAGACTCACTCGGCGGTGACAGCCAGGTCATGTCACTTCCTAAAAGCTATAGAGGGAGGGTTTTTCACACAGAGGGTCCAAGAGGTGATGAGGGGGGGAAACATCCTTGACTTGGTTTTGACCAATAGGGAGGAGCTGATAGATGAAGTACAGATTAGGGGAGCTCTGAATGCAAGTGATCACTCCATCTTTTGCTTTGAGATCAGGAGGCTGGGGACGTGCAGCAGGGCGAGCACTAGAAGCTGGGACTTCAAGAGGGCCAACTTTGGCCAACTAAAGGCCAGACTGGGGAAAGTCTCCTGGGATAGGTTACTGGAAGATAAGCGAGTTGAGGAGGGGTGGATGGCACTCAAAAGGGAGGTTTTGCAGGCGCAAGCCTTGACGATACCTCTAGTCAGTAAGGTGGGGAGGCGGAGGAGAGTGCCGCCATGGATGCAAAAGGAGGTGGTTAGAGGGATTAGACGAAAGAGGAACCTCCATAGGAAATGGGTACTGGGGGAAATAGACAAAAGGGTATACCGGGAGCAGGAGGCCCGTTGCAGAAGGATTCTTCGCAAGGCTAAGGCTGATTACGAGCTGAGACTTGCCAAGAATATCAAGAGCAACAAAAAGGGCTTCTTTCAGCATGTAAATAGGAAAAGGAAGGGGAGACAAGTGGTGGAACCACTAAATAAGGAGGAAGGAGATCCAGTGACTGATATGAGGGAACAGGCACAGATGCTAAATGACAATTTTGCCTCTGTGTTCTCCTCAAAGCAGGACGGGGGATATCCGTATAGGAGATTAGATGAGGCTGGGGACTTAGGGGCACAGATTAGAGTCACCCCCCTTGAAGTTGAGGGGCTCTTCAGGGCATTGGACATTACAAAGGCGCCAGGCCCTGACGGGTTACACCCGAGAGTACTTAGAGAGTTGGCAGGGGTTCTCTCACACCCGCTGGCCTCCATTTTTGAGACCTCATGGAGAACGGGTGAAGTTCCAGAGGACTGGAGGGTGGCATCAGTGGTCCCAATTTTCAAAAAGGGTAGTAGGAAGGACACAGGGAATTATAGACCGGTTAGCCTTACATCCATTGTAGGAAAAACAATGGAAAGGCTCATAATAGAGAGAGATCTAGTGATGCTAGATAGGGAAGGGAGGCTGACAGCCACACAACATGGCTTCCGCAAAAACAGGTCCTGCCAGACAAACCTTGTGGAATTCTATGAAAAGGTTTCGAGATGGCTAGATGGAGGGGATGCAGTGGATGTGGTATACCTGGATTTCAGCAAGGCCTTTGACAAAGTGCCCCCTGATATCCTGGTGGAGAAACTGAGGAGTTTTGGGATACACCAAAGCACTGTCCAGTGGATTTGGGCATGGTTGACTGACCGAAAGCAGAAGGTAACCATTAGTGGGGAATCATCGGGATGGCAGCCAGTGACAAGCGGGGTCCCCCAGGGCTCTGTCCTGGGGCCAATCCTGTTTAATCTTTTCATTAACAACATGGAAGAAGGGGTGAACAGTCTGCTGATCAAATTTGCAGATGACACTAAAACTGGAGCAGTGGCCACAACTGAGGAGCAGGTACTCCAGATCCAAAAGGATGTGGGTAGGAGACAACAGGATGGCGTTCAATGTGGATAAGTGCAAGGTCTTTTGCACTTGGGGCATAGGAATAGCTGTCATAAGTACAGGTTAGGTGACAAGTGGCTGGAGAGCAGCACTTGTGAAAGGGACCTCTGGGTACTGGTTGACCGCAGGCTAAACATGAGTCAGCAGTGTGATGCGGTGGTCAAGAGGGCGAATGCCACCCTTCGTTGCATAGCCAGAAGTGTGGCTTCTAGATCGAGAGAGGTATTACTACCACTCTACATGACTCTGGTGCACCCGCAACTGGAGTATTGTGTTCAGTTTTTGGCCCCTCATTACAGAAAGGATATAGCCAGGTTGGAGTCAGTGCAGCGTAGGGCCACAAGGTTGGTGGCTGGTTTGCAGGGGATGGGGTATGAGGCAAGACTGAGGGAACTGGGTCTCTTCAGCCTGGAGAAGAGGAAACTCAGAGGGGATATGTTGGCGACATACAGGTATGTGAGGGGCTGTCACATGGAGATGGGTAGAGACCTCCCCTGCAGAGGAAGGCAGGACGCGCTCCAACAGAGCAAAGCTCAAGGAGCCAAGGTTCCATTTGGATGCCAGGAAGCACTTCCTGACAGTCAGGACCCCAAGGGCGTGGAATGGACTTCCACGGGAGGTCGTTGAGGCCACATCAGTGAGGGTGTTCAAAGACAGGCTGGACATGCACATGGTGGGCATGTCGTGAGCAGAGCTGGCTGGTGCCAGAGGTCAGACTAGATGGTCCCAGGAGACCCCTTCTGACTTGCTCTGTTTCTATGTTTCTAATTTAGGACTGTAATAATGCATAGAAATGATTTCTGATGAAGGAGAGCAGAAATGTTCATACCTGCAAGGCCGCCAGCCAGCCACACAGAAAAAGGACCAGGAGAGAGGCAGCCCTCTGGAGTGATCCATTGACAGAGAAGTGTGTATGGGATGAAGTAGAGGCAATATCCAGGAACATCCCGCAGAAGCATTGCAGCCGAGCCCCGGTATAATCCCGCCAAACCCTCCTGCCGAAGGATTGAGCCAACGCAATGAATTGGACCTCTGTAGGCAGTCTGGACCGAAAATCCAGTTGTCCTGTGCTTTAAGTTTAGGTTGGCTACAGAAGCAAATAGAAAGATTTGTAGCATCAGATAACCAACAATTGTTTAAAAGGTTGCTTTTCCTGTTTTCCTTTTCCAGCTTTTCTGCCTTTGTGCTGCTTTTGCTCTAAGAGCTGCTGCATCCACTGTGAGGGAACGAAAGCGTGCTTAGCAGGCCCTTTGTATGCAGCGTGGCCTGATCTCTGGTCCTGTGCTCCCGATGTTTTGGACTACAACCCTCAGAATTCCTGGTCATGCTTTAATTATTGAAACACTACTATGGATATGTGCTGAAACCCTTTTGTTCATTTCGTCATGCAAGTCAGTCACTTTGCTTGAAAAAATGGAGGTGGGGCCAGGGTTTTAGGAGCAGCCTGATTCAATCCATGTGGCTTTCTGGATGGTCCTACCTCACTCCAGACCAAGATGAAACCCCTCCAAAGCAGCCTCACTTTGGTTCTGGATTCGGACTTTGTTCAAAGGGAATGCATGTTCCAGGATGAAGATGATGATGCTTTTTGTAACATCAACTGCCGCTCAAATATTTGGAGGCAAAGAGCTAAAACAAGCCTCCCTGTGTACAAGAGGAATGGGCTCACACAATGTTCCTTGCATTGACCGTGGTCCTCTCCACAAAAGCCTTCAGCCCACCCACTGACGGAGGCTTCTGCTTCCCGATTCTTTGTGAGACTACGACTGCCTCCTTTACAGGTGTTTCCCTCTCCCCAGGGTTTTCCTTTCTTTACCTTTCCTGTATGTTCTGCAGGACAGCAGGACTGAGAAAATATCTGAGTTTGTGTTCATGTGAAATACCTCTCTTTCCTCAATCTAAAAGAGATGTGGAAATGGTGGCAAAGCATGGAAGAGTCCTGGAGGATGATGTCATGAAACACCCCAGCCCTCAAAACTACCATGACTGACGAATGCACAGAAATGCATCATGCAGTGACGTCCCGTGTCTCTCCTATCACATGCCTCGAGGACAGTATTTCCATGCAGGAAAGTGCTTAGCCATTTCTAATTAGAAGCATCTTTCCAATTCATTGCAGTAAAGGTTCTACAAGATACAGTTAAATTTCTGAACTGTAGAACATGCTGTATAATAACATTTTGCTGCTGTTCCCCTGGTTAATATACTTGATCCCTTGCACCTGTCCCAAAACAGCTAACAGAAGCCAAAATTCTTTTCATTAATTCTCTTTTCTTTGAGGATTCCCCATTTCTCTTCCCCAATACAGGCCTTGCTTACACTGAACTGCACATGCTGCTTTGATGACCATTTTCCCAGCCTGGAGAGATTCTTTTGGAGCGCTTCACAATACCTTTTGGTTTTAACCACCTTAAGTGATTTAGTGTCATCAACACACCTAGGTTTTCACTGCTCACTCTTAATTCCAGATCGTTTATGAATAAGTTGAAAAACAGTAGACCCACTACAGATTCCTGTAGAACCCCGCTGCTCACTTGCTTTCAATGAGGAAATTTAGCTGTCTGTTCCAATCCATAAGGGAACCTCTTATCTTATTCCATCACTGCGAAGTTTTCTCTTAAGTCTAAGGTAATGCCCTGTGTCAAAATCTTTTTGGAAGTCCAAGTAAAGTGTCAACTGTAACACTCTATCCATGTGCCTGCTGGCACTCTCAAAGAACTCTAAAAAGTTAGTGAAACAGGACTTACCTTTGTAGAAGCCATGTTGGTTCTTTTTCAGCAGGGCTTGTCCTTCTATATGCTTACTAATTTTATCTTTCATAAAAATTTCAACCAATTTATCTGGAGCAAATGGTAACTGGTCTGTAATTTCCTGGCTCCCCTTCTTATACTTGGTATTTCATTGGCTGTTTTCTAGTCCTATGCTAAAGAGGCTGATTTTAGGGACATGTCACATATTTTTGATAGAAGACCAGCAATCTCATATTTGAGTTCTTGAAGAACTCTAGGCCCAGTGGCTTATTAACTTTCAGTTTGTCAATGAGAATGAGAATTCATTTTAGGCACCTCTATTTGCTCCATTGCTCAGACTCCCTCTCTGAAAATATAAGTTAAGACATAGGTTTCTGTCTTGTATCCTTTGAAATGAAGACAAAGGAAAATAATTCTTTCAGTTTCTCTGCACTCTCCTTATCCTCGTTTAGTACTCCTTTAACTCCATTATCATCCAGTCATCCAGCTGTATCCCTAGCTGGTTTCCTGGTTCTGATACATTTAAAGAATTCTGTACTGCTGACCTTGATGTTGTTAGCAATATGTTCTCTTCTCGTCTGCTTGCATTTCCTTTTTGCAAGCTCCCTTTTGTTTTCTCACTTTCAGTAATACTTATATTTTCTGCAAGATCTCTCTCCCTTTTTTAAATAACCTCTTTGACATTTCTTGCTAACCATGCGGGTGACCTCCTGTACTTGGTAACCCCAATAACCTCTAGTGTACATTCTATATAAGCTTTTATTGTTATGGTTTTGAGTAATCTCCAATCATTTTGAAGGGATTTAAACGCCTTGACTCCCTCCTCCAACTTCCTTTTACAAGTTTACTGAATTTAGAGACGTTTCCTGTTTAGAAGTCAAATATGAATGTACTGGCTTTGACAATCTTCTACTTAAATGTATATGAAACTGTTTCAAGCTGGTTCAACAATATTTACATCTCATACTAGGTTCTGAGCAAAGCCACTAGCATTAAATCCAGGATTGCTTCTCCTCTGATTGTTTCCATGATCTACTGTTGTAGAACACAATTATTTGGGATAGTGAGAAATCTAACCTCTTTGTCATGACTGACTCTTGCATTTCTCCAGTCAATGTAAGGACACAATAGGAACAATAGGATGAGCCAAGCATTAAATTGGTTTTGGAGCCAGGCATTGTCATCCACAGTGTTTCTGTGGAAGAGTCTACCCTTTCTAGATTTTCAGGTCAGATGGACTCTGTGCCTGTTTTGACATTCAGGGCAAGATCTCTGCCAGTGCACCCTTCTCTGTCCTTCCTATACAGCTTATATCTAGAGATAACCATATTACACTGGTTCTCACCATCCTACTGTGTTTCCATATTGCCCAATATATCTAGGTTCTCCTTTAAAAACAGGCATTTCCTATTACTACTACTACATTACATTCATACCCACCTATTTTCCTCTTGTGAGGGACCCAAGGTGGCTTACATAGCTATTTTATCATTACAACAACAGCCCTGTGAGGTAGGCTGGGCTGAGAGTCTGTGACTGGCCCAAAGCCACCCAGTTGGCTCCATGGCTGAGCGGGGACTCGAACCCAGAGCTCTCCGTTCTCCAGTCCACCATACTAACCACCACACAACACTGATTCAGTGCTATGGCACTTAGATGTCCCTTTTGGTACTTAGGTGCAAACAAATCAGACTTCAGAAAGCGATCGCAGATACAGCATATGCTGTGGTGGTATTTATTTTCCTTTCACATCATCATACTAAATTTAGTCTCCTATACATAACTTGGAAGGTACCAAGATCAAATTATGCATCACATTAGCTGTGTGATGTGTAGCTGGGCCTATTTTCTTTCAAGATGGAGTAATTGCATGTGGCCCCAACTTGGATGAGAACATGAACACACATGGAGGGGTAAGTTAAATCTTTCCCCACGCATTTGCTTCTCCTAACATTGGGGATTTTTTAAAGGTCTCCTTTGATCGATGGAGGCTGTTATTCTCTCTCTTTTAATCCCTGCGGTTTGTGGGTGTGTATTTGTGTGTGTGTGTGTGTGTAGGAAGGGGGATTTTTGGAAGGCAACAGGTGGGGAGGAAGGTTCCCCTCTGGGTGCATGCTGGCCCTGTCCTTTACCCTAAAATTAAAAAAGAGACGAATCTGGGCAACATACTACAAAACATAACATGTAGTCGTACCCTTAATGTCAAAGATATGACATGATTGCTTCTAGTCCAGGCGATCATATTATGGCTCACAAAGCCGATGCTGCCTCCACCATATTTCAATGCAACTTTTCTTCTTCTTGACTAATTGAAGGGACATCAGTTACATCTTTTTGAGTGGAATATCTAGCTGTAGTGTTGCTGCCAATTTGTAGGTGGCTATGTACCTCAATGTTCCATATGAGTCAGTGAATCACATTTAATTATAACAGCCCTGAAATGCCATTATAAATAGAACTGCACTAAAATGGCCTCTTGAATTCTGTAGCTATTTGTGGGAGGACAACACCATCACATTTCTCAAGATTCTTGAACAGTTTCTCATAGGCTGGACTCAACAGCAGCAGTGACAGCAAGGTAGCTAATGCCTTTCATTCTCTCCCTCCTCCTTCTCGGAAGTGACAAGAGCAGCCCATGAGTTAACAGCCAGGCCACCATGTTGCTTCCTCCAGAATGCCCCAGGTGTTGTTCCATGGTATTTGCGATGGATTGTGTGAACATGCATATGGAGTGGGCAGCGGATGGCAGCCACTGCCAAAAACTGGTGGAGATTACAGTGGTCCCTTGGCTCACGAATTTAATCCATTCCACGACTCTGGTCACAACCTGAATTGGTTGTGAGCCGAGCCAAATTTCCCCATAAGGTTCAATGTAAATAAGGTTAATCTGTTCTGTAAATATTTTTTTTAATCACAAAAATTTGAAACAAAGTGACAAAGAACAACAAAGTACAGTAGAGTAGAGAACACTAACCTAGGTGGGAGGAGGTTATTGTTTGGAGGGAGAGTTCAAATGATAATCATGCAATAGCGATTGTGCTCAGGGGGAGGGGGAGTTGGCCGTGATCACGATTGTGCTCATGCAGGGAAGATGGAGCGCGATCGTGGTCATCACCTGATGCGGAGTTTGCAAACTGAGGCACTTTTTTTCCGAAATTTCTGTTCGTGACCTGATTTGGTCATGAACTGAGCTGTTTGTGAGCCAAGGTACCACTCTATTTGGGTGGGCAATTCCTCAAAGTGACTTTCTTTTCCAGATTTGGAAGTGGGGGTTAAAAAAAAATCCTATATACTTCTTAGGGAAAAAAAATCCTGTGGTGAATTTCAGCTTAGTTCTAAATATGAAGGCAAATAAAATATATTAGAACCACAAACATAAAAGTTTTTTTTAAATCACCAAATCTTTGGATTCTTACCTTCAAGAAAACTTTGTGTCTGCATCTGTAGCCTTATTTTTATCAGGTCAACTGGACCACCAATCCCTACAGAAAAGACCCCTGCAACCATGCTTGCTAAAGCCAAATCCATGAGTGCTGGAGGATGGTTAGAATTTCCATAGCGATGTTGACTAAGAATCCTTTGGGTGTTGCTGAAGACTCCAAATACCATGGAGTTGTACACAGCAATGCTGACTAGAGGGAAAGACATTCCCTTAAAGAACCCAGAAATCTGCAGAAAAATAGAGTAGGTTATAAATAAGATTGGATTCAATTTCCCTTTTACGAAAGCCTGACGTGATAACTTTCCTAAGATAAGACAACTCATGTATTTAGACTATCTACATGAGTTTTCTTGTCCTATTTATACTGGGACAAATTTTAGACAGGTAGTGGGGAAAACACCGATGAAATGAAAAATGGGGATGACTTTGACTGCAAATTGCCAACTGGGTGGTAGATGATTCTTGCATGTGATCAGGTGTGCCTAGAGACAGAGAGGATGCACTTCAGAAGATAAAAGTGAACATTGGGCAAAATTACATTCGCTTCCATGCTTATCACATACAAAGCATAAGGAGAAAAGGCATTTTATTTTATTTTTTAATTAGCAAATGTAACTTTCTAAAATAAAACCTCTGCCTTGGCTTTATTTCTATCTTAAAATAAAAAACGCATTTGAGAGAGCAGATTTCTGAATTTAGAATGTCAAAAGTTTATGTTGGATTGAAACTTGGTTGTAGAAGACAAAGACTATTAACGATTTGCATTTTCTGTACAATTAAATCATTGAAATCACCACCTTTACTATTCACTGTCTGATCTTACCAGCATGAGAAAAGTATACAGCGTGCATACAATCATTTGCATCTGTGAAGCAGTCTCATTCCAAACTAGGTCTGTCTAGTTCGCTGGCCTGTTTGAAGACCACTGTCAGCCTCTGGTATCTTTGGGCAGCTGTCAAGGCTCCAGGTTTCTGCTGGGGCCCTCCACACACAGATGCCTGCCCCCATTCCCCACCTTTCCGTTCACATTGGCCAACCTGAAGCATTGGTCCGGGGCACTGGGGAAAATTTATTTATTTATTTATTTATTTATTTTTGGATTTATATCCTGCCTTTTTCCTACAAAGGGCTCAAGGCAGCTTACATCTCCTCCTCCATCTTATCCCCACAACAACAACCCTGTGAGGTAGGCTGGGCTGAGAGTCTGTGACTGGCCCAAAGTCACCCAGATGGCTCCATGGCCGAGCAGGGACTCGAACCCAGATCCTCTGAGTCCCAGTCCCATGCTCTTAACCACTACACCACACTGGCACAATGTATATGGTAGCTCATGGATTCACCATTGCTGCTGCTTATAGCTGCCACTTGCCAACAAGTAAGCCTACCTTGGACTAACATAGGAAGGAGACCACGCGGGTTCAATATTCTGCATAGTCAGCCTTCAAACTTATATAGCAGTTTTGCACTGAGCTTTTCTGGCCTTCCTCTACAAGTCCCGTTGCCCCCAATCTTCTATTTCCGAAGAAGCACACAAGTTGGGTTGCTGGTGGAAAGAAATGGAAATGGCTGGATGCGACCACACCTTCCTGGGATCCATTAAGCTGAGGAACAGGGAAATCTGAGCATAGTCAGATGCGCAGCTTGAATGCTAGGAAACCCCATTTTACATGTTTAAGGAAATAGCAGGTGGGTTCCCATATGTGGAAATAGTCAAGAAGAAGGGAGCTCCAGGTGGGTCTATGGCAGTTCAAAAGCAATACATTGAAGGCACAATCCCAAGCAAATCCAATGGAGATTAAAAAGGGACAAAGAAATCAGGATGGATACATACACAGAAGCTCAGATTTGAAAGAGGCACGTTTTGGAAAAAGAGTGGAGGAAAGGTACCAAGGATAAATATGAACAAATATGGATAAATATGCTGCCGACTTGGATGTCAGTGAGGTTTCTCATGCATCGTGGCTTTTCTGTTCAGCTTTATAGGAGCTATCCATGGTGCTGTCTTCCACCCCTCAGATAGCTTCACACCATGGAGCCCCCTGGTTATGTTTGGACAACGAGGAAGGGCAAGGAAGTAGTGTACTGCACAGAGAAGGTGAGAAGGACTAATAAACAACAGAGGGACGGCAGGACTGCTCTTGCTTGCCTCGATCTTCTCCCACTATGTGAGAGTGGAGAAGATAGATCAAGTGATAAAGGAAAGGGTCAGAGCACGGGAAAGAGAGAGGCCTGCACAGGAGCACCCGGCCACTCTAGATCAGCTCAAGCATTCAGGGCCTGAATTCCAGCTGAAGAATGTGCTGAACTTTCTGAATGCCAAATCCAGTCGAATGACATTTAGTAGGAGGGCTTGGAAGGCTCGTTCAGCAGCGCAGAGATGCAAATGGTCCCATTCTGTCTTTATGTGTAGATCCCAACAAAAGAATGTACTTACCGCTTCATTTCTGTACACAGTGAGGACACAGTGAAATGTGCTTCTATATCCCTGCCCAGCTTGTAACCGAGTCTGCAGAAGAAGATAATTATGAAATGTAATCAGAATAGTATGGTTCCAATTACACCAGAGCTCCTTATTATAAACAATGCACACTCTTATTTGACTATAATTCTTGCTTTGTTCCAAAGGGAAAAAACAAGGCAACAGGACAAAAAAATAACATGCATTCTGTCCAGTTTTTCTATAGTCAGACATAAATCAAAGACTGTCAACATACTTTCCTTCCAAAAATTTTAAGTCTAACTATTACACAGTACTGGTTGGCATCAGACCTACAGCTCTCAATCAGTTTGGATTAATTTATTGTTGCCAGCTTCCCCAGTTCTCCTTGGATCACTGTACATTTTTATTTCCAATTCATTGTAATCCCTCTGGTTGTCTTAGCATTAGCCTAAACAGAATTGGCAGTGGGTAAATATGTAGTTTTGCAAATACTTATGTATGGCTGAATATCCCACTACAGAAGAATCCAGTAGATTCTACCTGGCATGGGATATATGCATACAATTTTCCTTGGGATAATTCTAGATTTTACTTCTGCAGAACTGTTTTGCTTCTTTTTCCATGCAAACATATTACTTAGATGACTAGCATGTACTCAGTGCACTCTCTCTGTGAGTAACCAACATTCTAGGATTCTGGAATCAGTTTTACCATGTTATGGCACAAGGCCAGATGAAAATCCTGGTGTAGTTTCTGTTTCAGCTTCAACAAATTAAGAAAATATGCTCAGCTGGCTAGAAAAAAAATAACCTTTTCCTTTAGTTCAGTAGTAGAACATTGTGGCTAACAGGACAGTCCTAAGTCTATCTGCTTTATTTGTGTACAGTAATTTAAGACTACTTTTTAGAATACACAAATTCCTAAAGTGGCTTAGAAGTATGTTAAATCAAATGGGATTTCATTCCAGGTAGTTGTGCATAGAATTACAATCTAAGAGACTGATCTGTAAGCTAGGACGTATTGCCAGACGGCACAAATTCCCCCCATCAAGTCCCCATGAATCACCTTGGCTCACAGTCTCCCCTTTGCCTGGATAGGTTAGCTGGCAAGGTCTACCTTGTCATTCCCTGTGGCATTTTCTATTGACATGAAATCTATATGTTGGCTTCAGCACGCTTGGAGTTGCTACTGTTCTTCCACTTCCTAATTCCAGCCAGGTAACACTGAAGGCCTTGATAGGCAGGGAAGACCTCTGGTTTGACAGAAGCACAGCTACTGCCCTGAGTTGACATGGAGTTATTTATTTATCTATGTATTTTATTTATACTTTCATTTATATGCCACCTGCTAATGTAGACTCAAGGCAGCTTACAATAAAGATAATGATAAAAACCCATAAAACACACATATAAAGATAAAAATGCATATGAAATAAAGAATAAAAACTTCATTATAAAAATTTAAAACCTAACAATAACAGCCAGACACAGCGGCAGTGCAGGGGAGGACAGGATTAATTACTAAAAAAGATATTAAAAAGGAGAGTATTTGCCTGGCACTGGAACTGTAATAGAGATGGCATCTGGTGAATGTCCCAGGGGAGGCTATTCCAGAGGCAGGGAGCAGCCACCGAGAAGGCCCTTCCTCTATTGCCATCCCCCTCACCTCTTTGAGGGACGGCACTTGTAGAAGGACCACCTGGCAGGTTTGTACGGGAGGAGGCCGTTCTTCAGGTAGCCGGGCCCTAATCCATTTAGGACTTTACATGTCAGAGCAAGCACCTTGAATTAGGCTCGGGCAGCAAGTGGTAACCAGTGCAAATCTCTGAGCACTGGGGTAATGTGCATCCTGAGAGGCGCACCCGTTATCAACCTCACTGCTCGATTCTGTACCAGTTGAACTTTTTGGACCACCTTCAAGGGCAGCCCCATGTAAAGCACATTGCAGTAGTCTATTCTGGATGTTACCAGGTCATGGGTGACTGTCCTCAGGCTCTGTCTGTCCAGTTAGGGGTTTGGTTGGTAAATTTGGCATAGTTGAAGGAAGGCACACATGGATATGGAGTCCACCTGTGCTTCCAAGGACAGACCTGGTCCAGGGACACCCCCAGACTAGGCACTCTGTCCCTGGGGGAAGTGTGGGCAGACCCATTCTGTTGGGCAGACCCCCTGCCAGCAGCACCTCCGTTTTGTCCAGATTAAGACCCTCGTCCAGTCCATTATCGAGTCCAGGCACTGGTCTATGACAGAGACAGCCTCACCTGGATCAGATGAAAACGAGAGGTAGACCTGGGTATCATCAGCATATTGCTGACACCTCTGGATGACCTCTCCCAGCGGTTTCATGTAGATGTTAAAAAGCATGGGGGACTGCAAAGAGCCTGCGGAGCCGCATGCTGTAGAGGCCTCCAATTCCCATCCCAGCCAACCTGTCCAGAAGGACACCATGGTCGGTGGTGTCGAAAGCCACTGAGAGGAGAATCAACAGAGTTATCAATAATATGACTATGTCTGCAATATTTTATTTATTATATTTGCATCCCAGCAATTTATTTATTTAGTATATTTATTTAAATCACATTATTTAATTATTTATTTAGAACTTTTGTAGACCATCCCATTAGCGAAACCTCAGGACAGTTTAACAATACAAAATGTTTTTAAAAATTAATTAAAACACAGTGTCCTAACAATTAGCTGATAATAATACCCCAATTAAAACAATCAGGTCTTAAAATATTGGGAAAATAAAAAGGTTTTGACCTGGCACCAAAAAGAATGAAGTGCCAGTGCCAGGCAAGCCTCTCTGAGGAGCGGATTCCATAACTGGAGTGCCACTGCAGAAAAGGCCCTTCTCCGGGTAGTCACCCCCCTAATCTCCTTCAGGGAGGGCACCCGGAGAATGGCGTCTACCCCAGATCATAAGGGACAGGCAGGCACATATGGAAGGAGACACTCCTTCAGGTAACCAGGCCCTAAGCCGTTGACAGGAAAAGAGGTCAGTACCATAGTGCACACTGTGACCTGAACTTAATCCAGGTCAGAGGCTGCCAGGCTGGAGCTGTGTTTGAACAAGGAAGGGCCCTGCGGTGTTGAGAGGACCTTGAAGAAGAAAAAGAAGACATGTGCTGCATGGAAAGAGAGATGTAGGAGGACATTAGGAAACAGGAAGTGAGCATATTTTGAGTCAAACCAATGGTCCATCTAGCCCAGAACTGTGGCTCTCCAGGGTTTCTGACAGCAGCTTCTCCCCATCTTTCTGGAAATGCCTGGGATTGAACCTGGCACCTTAGTTGTGTAAGACATGTGCTCTGCCTTTGAATTATGGCTCTTCAGGAGCAGGGATGGCTGCCGGGGGCACCCAAGTGGCTCCGTGGCTCTTTTCTCGGTACACCAATGAGCTGAGCTTTCTTGAAAGCAACCGCGGTACTAAGAAACCATAGGCCAGATGGTGGCTTCTGTACATGGTTTCTCAAAACCAAACGCACCACAATGAAGACCGTGGCTGGGGTTCGGGCAACACTGCAGACCAAAAGAGGCACAAAAGCCGCATCGCTTGTCATGTGTCCCAAACATCCCCACTGTTTTGATTTGTGTCATGTAAGGAAGGTATTTATAAAGGTAGAAAGGTACTTATAAAATGTACTCCTGAGATCAGGTACTTTGGAGGACACGAGCAATTCCTCCAGCAACTTAGTCTACCACTGTGTGTACATCGGAGCCCACGCACACCCCTCCACAGGCACAAACCTTAAAAACAGTCTTGTGTCACTACTACATTAAAATCCAGAGCAGGCTTGTTCTGCCTCTCACGGTCTTATTGACTGACCATCCCATTCAATGCTTGTTCACAGCAGCTGGCAGGCACCGGCACGGCACCGGCGGTGCCCTACCTTTTGCGAAGAGGCGAAGTACGCGCTCCGTGCCTGGTCTACATGGCTTACTTGTGGTGTCCTGGAACACAGTCCACATTCAGCACCCCCAGCTATTCAGCACAGTGCCCCGTTCTCACTCCCTCATTCCTCAGGATGCGCCTCTGCTATTTGCATCAGCAAACACTGAATAACGCCACGACTCTCCTTCTCAATTCATCATTTAAGGCTCTTCCCTTCCCCCAGCTGATCTGGAAATGGAACAAAGCGGCCTCGTTGCTATTCCCAAGCTGCATCCAGATCCAAGAGCAAAGAAAGGGCCGGCCTGACAGTTGTCTTTTAAGCACTGAAAGATGCGTTGCTTGTTTTTTGGCAGTGCTGGAGCAAATGTAGAAAACGTAGCAGAAATGTTCCCACAAGATCCTCCAGCACGCACTGCTGGCAGGGACAGTGAAGCCGCCCATTGCCAGCGCTGGAAGGCACAGAGTCCTTCAGGACTTGCTTCCAGAGAAATTCCCAGGCCGCGCTGCAGAGTGTAAGCATGCAAATGTGATGCGCGCTCTGGCACGGCTGCTCCAGGAAGCGGGGGGGGGGGCATTCAACCCGACATGATACTTGGGCATTTAAGAGCCTCCAAGGATGCTCGGCCACAGCCCTGTTCATGGGAATGTAGCAACAGTCACATGGGATCAGTGCTCTGGTCGCCGTCAGGTGGCATCTTTTGTATCAAAGGATGTACCAGACCACAAAGTAACAGAAGGTCAGGGACTCCCATCAGTCTCAGGGCTGATTCTCACGCTGACCTGGGGGTTTTCTTGCTGTTCCATGGGGCCATCAGCATGCATCCAGCAACCCCATCCATGCTAGCATTAAGTATTGCTTCTCAGCCTTTTGATTAAGATCAAGCGTAGCTAGCGTTCTGTGTAAACCAGGTCAAGATAGAGCATTAAGTCCCAAAGCCATGGATCAGAGCATGAGAAGAAACTGGACAGCCATCCAAGTGAGATGATGTGACATGGTGTCCTGCAACAGCAGGGGCTTGGATTCAATGGCCTTCATGGCCCCTTCCAACTCTACTGTTGTTTCTATGATTCTATGATTCCAAGAGACCTGACAGATCAAACCTAAGTCCTGCCTGGGCCATCATTCTGTTCTCACATCGGCTGACTAGAAACCACTGTAGCCTTCAAGAAGACAGCAGGGAAACAGCACGTTCCTCCTTGTGTTTCCCAACAACTGACTTACAGGGGATTGCTACCTGCAACAATAGAGGTACTATAACCATTGTATCTTCCATGCGGTAGATCGGCAAGAGTTTCTCACTCCTGATGGCTTAACATCAGTGACAACAAAACCTTTCCCTGCCACCTCCATGTTGGACTGTGGAAATCAAGAAAGCACTGTGGTGGGGGAGTCCCATTTCTGGTACCAAAAGCTAATTCCAGGGCTGATGATGCATTGAGAGGCACCTCAATTCTACGTTCAACGATCTTGTGTTTGTCTCTTGGAGCCACCATTTTGCACCTTGCTCCAGCTGGTAGATTTCAAGGCTCTTGCAAAAAGCAAAGTGTAAATGCCACGAGGTTAAGGTCTGCCCTGGCTAGTTTAGAATGCCTGCTCTCAGCCAGCTGGGGAACCCTACGGTGTTGACTCACGCATACAAATATCTATTGAAAATAAGTGTTCAGGGCTGTGAATGTTCAATTGTTTGAGGTATTCATTTGTTCATTGCAGGTTGGAGCCAAGCCACATTAGCTACTCATAGGTCTCATTGAAATCAACTTGCAAGCCGGCTCATGGCCCACTGCTTTCAGTGGGACCTTAGCTTTGCTTTTGTGGTCTGGGTCCATATTACATTTCCCCTTGACTCAAAGCAAACTACGTCAGGTTGTCCCTGGCAGTCTCTCATTGAGATCTACTCAGCTTTACAGAAAGTGTTCTTTCTGGGACAATGACGTATGCAATAAATCTAGCAAAATTATGTGAGCCGGCAGCTGCTCTCACAGTTCTTGGGAAGCCTTGGAGGAGCTGGTCTGCCAAAGCCTATCATATGATTTATTAGTGCTAGTAATCTCACAACAATACAGTAAGGTGCCCCTTGCAACCAACCCTAAATTAGCAATGGTTTCATTTCAGCCAGGAAATCACACTTTTGCTTAATTTTGAAAGATCTTCATAGTTCTCTTGTTGCATCAGAGGTATATAATACATTATTGAGCACAGTGCGGAAAAAACTAAAGTGCATGTAAGTTTCATGAATGTCTAACTTAAATGCCAGCTGTTTGAATAGGGCATTTATTTTTCTGGATTGCATTAATCTCATATGCAAAATATATCCCACATTAGAAAGCATCGCCGTTCTGTGAAGAGGTGAGTGGTCTCTTATATTTTTTTCAGGTATTTACCTTTACCGTGTCAAGAGGATGGCCCACAATTACAGCTGCAGCTCCTAGAGATTAAAATAAAGTAATTCCATGAAAAAGCGAGTAACAAAAGAAGGATTATTTGCTGTTGACCTCAAGGAATGGTGTTATCTCAATTAGTTCAGTTAACCGTTTTGTAAATTCCCAGTCATCTCCCACAAACAGAATTCTGCAAATTAAGGAAACCATATGAAGTGCAGACGAGGATGCCATAGCGTTCATTCGGGAAGGACTGCCTTTCAATATGAAGCAGCACTTTCTACGGATGGATGCTCAAGGGAATGACGATGCTAATGTCTAGGTCAGGAGTGGAGAACTTGTGGCATTCCAGAAGTTATTGGAATTCTAGCTAACATAACAATAGTCAGGCATGATGAACCAACAACATCCGTAAACCGTAAGCCAATAGTTTCTCCAATCTTGATCTAGGCCAAGAAGATCAAGGAAAACAGATTCTCAAGTAATTCTGGCTTTCGGTCATTCCGCACTGAACTGCCATGGAAGTTCCAGGGCTGTGCTCACAAAAATAAGGGATACAGATTACCAAGCTCTGTGTGTCTTAGTTTTGTGTTGATTACAATAATGTATGAACAGAAGCACATCATCTTGGATTTTATTTCCTCCAGCTGAGACAATAATACTGAAATCATATATGGATGTATCACAGATTTCTTCTTGCCTCTGCTTCCTAAACTGTATGTCACTAATAGTGTCTGTGGTTGATAGAGGTGGGAAGGGGTACCAAAGCAATCCCACTTAATTTCATGCAAACCTCTCAGGATAGGATTGTTCTGTCTCCAGTGCTGAGATCTCAGATCACTCATACCTCAGATCACTCTTCCTAGAAATGCTATAGTGCAATAGGTGGCATACAAATGTTTTTGATAATGGTAATGAGGATCTATCAGGCCCTGAAATTCAGAAGCAAGCTTCAGTCAGAGGGAGAACGCATGGGGCATCCTGGAGTCGCTGCAAATAGCCTGATTTTTCTGTTTGCAAAAGGCAATATCCCCAAACTGGGTGCCAAAGGTCACTAGCTTACAGAAGGAGAATTGCTTGGTCTGCTCATAACCCCCCCCCCGCCCCCCAGCTAAGAGTGATCTATAAAATGTCATCTGCAAACTTTCCAACAGCTTTTAACTAAGACACATTTAAGTACAGACCTAGAAAACTGATTTTCTAAATCCTGTTTGATTTATTTATCTATTTGCATCCTGTTGATTGAAGGAGCTTTGCCTAAATTGCAGCTGAGAGGGCTTAGATGTCTAGATGACACCTGCAATGGCCCATGTTACATGTAACCTTATTCCAGGATGTATTTTGTATGCATAAGCCTGAAAAAAACCTTGGACTTTTGAATTTCTCCTCCCATGCAGCTGGGAAAAGCAAACTATTAGCTTTGCTTTCTATAATTTCTCGCTTGTTGCTCTGAATGAACTAGAAATTGTGGCTTAACACAAATTCCCGTCAAAAGCCAAACAAGCCAACAACTGGGAACTGGGTTAAGGAGTTGTAGTGTTTGTCTTGTTGACCATGGGATGGTCCATACAAAGGGCAAGCAGAGTTCACTGTTGCTCTTTTTCCTCCTGGGTCCCCCTAAACAGATCCTGAGGCTCAGAGAACCTGCAATGGTGATGGATAGTCTAGTGGGGTTTGAGGCTAAAGAAGGATGTTAAAAAATTGGGTAATCCCCTGGGCAGTGAAATGTGTCTTTCACTCCCTTTGGATGGAATCCAGCACTCCAGAATATAGTGTGATGGTATTTGTTCGGTCTCAAAGCTATTAGCACCTTCTCTAGTTCCTCTGAGGTGCTTGTCAAATCAGTGCAGGCGGAAGACTTTGGATGATCCTATGTCCCCCACCTCCAGTGCACAGAAGCCCCTGAACTTGGAGAATTTTGTGCATCCCATGCCCTAAACAAGGCATGATGGTGAGGAATTCTGCTGCTGCCAAGCCTCCCACCAGGTGAGTTATCTAAACAGCCAGCTTGGACTTTCCTGCTGGGGAGACATACAGACAGAGGCTGCAATGGTGATGAGACTATCCCGTGACCTCGGACAGGGTGGATTCTGGTCCAGTTCTTTCTGCGATGTCTGCAAGAGGATCGGAGTAGGGCCTTCGCCTTCACAGTCCCAGCTCCGAGCTTGCGGAACCTCAGGGCTGGGATTCCACGTACTCCTGTGGCCTCCCAGGTGCTGTCAGGAGGCCATAGGATCGAACCTTAGATGGTTGTGCTCACAAGTCCTGGCACCTTTGTAGAGATGCCCTGTGGCTTTCAATGAATAAACCGAATTCTGAGCAGGCCAACTTCTTTCCTCCCTCAGATTTGGTTTCCTTGGCAGGGTCACGCAGAAGCCAGAACCTGCTTTAGCAAGAGCATCAGCCAGTGACCCTGAAAGTCTTGCCATACGTTATCTTCTTAGCATGGTACGCATACTGCACATATGCTGAAAAGAGAGTGTGCTGAGCAACTGAATTCCTGCCTGTCTTGTGTACATGAGGTGCAAAAGGAGAGGGTTATTTCTGGTAACATGAATAAACAGCATTTGCTGCTAGTAAATCATGACTATGTGCACTGTAAAGGCAAGAGGTCATTTGCATTTTCCTCCGTATTCGTTACCTTGGGCATGTTACAGCTTTGTTACCATGGCAAGAGCCACTGTAATACCTGAGCCAGGGACTGGACCTCTGGCAGGAAGAATCCACCTGGGAAGGCTGCAGTGTGTCCTCCTAGGCTGGCCCTGATTTTAGCTAAGTAATAAGCACCACCTGTCATAAATCGGTTCCATGAACATTTCAATTTGGATTGATCCAATCCAGGAATGCTTTTAGGCTGGATGAGAAGGAACTCCTGCCTTGTTTCTTTCATAAAGGCTACACACACGCACACCACTTAAGCTGAATATTCATGCCCTGTCCCCTCTAACATCCAGGTAAAACTACCTGATTTGGCTTCCATTGACTTTTTTTTACCAAGCACAGCATTTACCATATTTTTC
Organism: Varanus salvator macromaculatus; assembly: GCA_023646645.1. Lineage (NCBI taxonomy): Eukaryota > Metazoa > Chordata > Lepidosauria > Squamata > Varanidae > Varanus > Varanus salvator. The sequence goes on from JAIXND010000674.1 coordinate 88,865,676, forward strand.
GCTCTATAAGACGCGCCTGGCCATAAGACGCACCTAGTTTTCAGAGGAGGAAAACAAGAAAAAAAATATTCTGAATCAAATGGGCACATAATCACAGGCACATTCCCCATCACTTCCCCATGGGCTGCACATCTGACAGAATTACTGCACACACATATTCGCTCTATAAGACGCACAGACATTTCCTCTTACTTTTGAGGGGGAAAAAAGTGAGTCTTATAGAGCAAAAAATATGGTAAATTTCTCTCCAGCTCTGTTAATACAAAGACTGCCCAGTTTTCTCCCAACTCTGCTGGATTTTATATTTTTGAAATGAACAGGTAGCCTGTTTACTGAAATATCTGCAATCTCTCCTCTTCCATTTTCATGTTAGGACTCTGGCCATGCAAATGTACTTACTACAATATCTAATTCATCCCCTCCCCATTTCCCAGCCTCTCCAACCTGCTTTTTATAACCCGCTTTTCCCCTTTTGCTTAATGAAGAAAACTAGATAACATAAAAGCTAAAGCTTTTTTTTTTTTGGTAAAGTTTGAGCTGGCTTAATAACGGAAATCCAGAATCTTTCTCGGTACTTCATAGCATTATCACTTCAAAAAGTGCAATACGTCACAGTGGTATTCTGACCATGTAATCTTACATATGTACACTCGGAATTAGGCACTGCGGTATTCAGTGGGACTTCTTCCCAAATACGCGTCTGCCGGATTGCGGTCTAATCCAGCTACGCCAATTAGTCTTGCAGCAGTTGCATCCCAGAGACAGAAGAGAGCAGGTGGCGCTGTGCCAATTTTGTGCAGAACGATTTGGGAGAAATATTGCAGCAGTGTAGCCTGCACTTGGCAGAGGCCTCCAGTCACACTGACACAGCAGTGAGGAGGGACGTGTGTGCTGGTCTCCAAGTACAACCTCCAGCCCCGTAGCACACGCTGTGATCAAAGCTACAAATCTGTACCTGTGGCCTAGACAAATAACTACTCCCCCAGTGAATATTATGCAAAATAAGCAGTGCTCTCTTACGTACAAGGATTAAATTAAAGCAAGAGCTCCCGGATTGTCCCTCGCTTTTCTAGGGAAGATATTCAGCAAGACAGGGTCCACATCCCTGGCCTGTCTTCCCTTTGCAATGTTCTTCAATATTCAGCGCCTGTTCCCACAGCTTGACCTGAGGATCATGCTCCTGCCTCCAGAGATAAACCATGGTTGCCCAGGGATCCCCGCCCTTACTCTGCAAAGACTGCACTAAGCAGCTGGCATCTCAGCTCCTCTTGGAACTACTAAACTTCCTGGATTGCTCACCTGAAAAGCCAAGAGGCGCTGCCAAGCAAATGGGGGCATGCTTTATCCATACCAAGAAAGCACAAATCACCGGGGATCAGTGAAGAAGCACGGACAAACTTAATTAAATAGACAGAGGCCCTGGAGACGTTAACAGCCCTAAGATCCAACTCCTTCTCCAAGACCCAGGAAAGGAGGGCCAACCCCAAAGTATCTGGTCAAGCGCTGAGCCTACGTAAGAAGCAAGGAGAGTCTTCCTTTTAACTGAACTGTGCTGAATGTTCGCTTTCCTTTCTTTAGCCCTCCCTTCAGGGTGGCTTAGATTTTCATGACCTGGTGGGGAAGAGGACAGGAAGCACAACTTCCTGCTGTCTGGACACATTCTCTGAAGAATGCCTGCTCATCCCCAGGATGAATACCCATAATGATCACTAAATGCTGTGAACAGACAGGTCCGTCTATTAAAAAGAAAATCCATTTTTCTGGATTCCTCATTCTCATCAGCTTACTCACAAGTGCTGAAAAGCATTAAGAGCTCATTCAACTATGTTAATAAGGACAGAGATTAACTTTTCCTGCATAGTTAGTTTTCAAGGAAGCTGCTATATCTGTTGATTTTGAGTACAGGCCTGGAGTGCCTTCATTTAGACTTGGGCGTGCTTTCAGAGTTCTGTCAGATTGTCTGCTGGAGCTTTCAGTGGCCGTGGGAGCCCAGGTGTAGGCGGAGCAGCATCAGCATCTTATTCTGTGGTGTCATTTGTGGCGTTCCTGACCCCATTCGTGTTTCTTATCAGAAAACACATGAAATACATGTGTGTGTGTGCAAGGAGCCAATTCTCAGCTAGTGGAAGAGACATGACTCTTCATTCAGCTTCAGGAGTGGGCCACCTTTTTGGCCTCAAAGGCCACATTCATGGCTCCAGAGGGATTGCACATGCGTGCATATGCACACACATGGAGGCTCATCATGCACTGACATATGCAAGCATGCACATGCACATGCAAACAAGTGTGCAGGCATGCACACCCCCTTACCCTCTGATGGGAGAGAAGGAAGGCACTAACTTGCTAGAGATCTCAAAGAGAAACCCTCCCCTTACCTCCGATCTCTGCTGACAGCAGTAATTCTAGTGTCAGCAGAGTAAGGCGATTTCAGGTAATGCTCCCACATTTTTTCCAGAGGCAAAGGTAGCAGAATGGGCTACCAGGAATGGTTTGGCAGGCTACCGTTCTTCCATCCGCCCTTACACAGTGCAGTCCTGTCATCTCCGTATACTTTCGAATAATCTGTGCGTGCAGGTACTACTGTTGACTCATGACCCCTTGCTGGCTCACTGGCAAACACTGATCTTAGGAAGTTAGCGGGGGCTCAGCAAAAGAAGTTGGGCTGGATTCAGTGGCTCCCTCCCATCTGTGACAGGATCCTTTCCATTCCTGGAAGGACACACTCTGTTTATGAGGGGCTTCGACTGAGTGGCAGCTCCCGCTGACACAATGGGGGAGGCAAGTTTTACTGCTGACCCCTTTCTCTAAGCAACACCCTCTTGCATTCTTCCAGGGGGGTCCTCTGACCTCCAGACCAGATTTGAGGAGGTTCAGGAAAGCAGAAAAGGGCACAAAGCTTCTCTCCTTCTCTTTGCAACAAATCAGAGCATCCAGTTCCGTGGGTGGAATTCTGCTCATGGATCCCTGCTTATCGCATCCAGTGCTTGAGACTGTTTGCCAGTACACAGGGCAAAGGAAGTGAAATGGACTGAAAATATGGGCAATTGTCCATATTTTCTTATCAGCGATCATTCACTGATAGAGGAGCATGAACTCTAATCAGCACTGGCGTTCATGAAAGGAGTGGCTGAATCGTGCATTTTGACTGGCCTCTGTAACATCCCAGCTGTCTAAACATCAAGGCTTATCTCCGTAACTAAATTGCCTTCAGAAAATCTTGATTGAATCATGGTATCATTTGTTTCAGAGACATGGGGAAAATGATAGCATTTTCATCCAGATTTAATCTTTCTTTCTTTCTTTCTTTCTTTCTTTCTTTCTTTCTTTCTTTCTTTCTTTCTTTCACCAGCTGTCAGCTCTGGACACAGCACATTTGCCATACATAGGGCTGTCTGATTTATAACAAATTTATTCCTGTTCACAAGGCTGCAATTACTGCTTAATCAGAAGAGCCCTTCTTCAAAAACAGGAATGCACCAAAGAATGCTGAGAAATTCACAGAAGGTCACGTGTGCTCTCAGCTAAGATCAGAGTCGATCAATATCTAGCTGAAGATGTGCCCTTTTTATCAAACTCATCAGTTGCCTTTTTACATTACCCCACAAGGGTCACTTACCTCCTACCCATCCAGCTACAAAATCATCGAACTGAAGGCTATTCATTTTATTATATGTTAAGCAGTCTTGTTCAGTTTTATTCTGGAGCAGTTGGCAGTTCACATTCAGCTTCTTCAGCACCAAGCAAGCAGCAGAAAAGAATCTGAATATGCCTCTTTCACTCTGCTTTTTTCCACATCCCCCAGTGTCCCAGAGTGCCTGCAGAGCAACAGTTCGTTTCTTTGACAACTTTCAGCAGCCTCAAAACTGAAACAACACTGATTCTAACCTCTCTCTCTCTCTCTCTCTCTCTCTCTCTCTCTCTCTCTCTCTCTCAAAAGTTCCTTGGAAGAGTGACATCACGCACATGGAGCTTAAAGGAACAGTGCCACCAGAGCAAAGGGTAAAAGATAGTCCTGGTGCATTCCCAATGAACAGCAAATATTGCTTTCCATTTATGCATCTGTTTCTCTTTTTGTGAAAGCTGATCAGTACCTTTTGTAGGTGCGTGCGTGCGAGCATGAGTTTTACTGTAGATCTGGAAACATGATTGGCACACTGGTAGACAGCAAAGTTGAGCAGGGAGGGTGATGGAAATTCTTTTGAAAAGCAGCTGTGAGGGGTTGTTTGTGGGCAGAGACCTGCCAGGCTTGCTATTCCCCCTGAAGCCCATGACAGCATTCCAGGAGGAGGCAAGAGCCAGTGGATATATGCAAGCAGTGGTCCTAATGCCAGAGGATGAGGTATAAGTGGCAGCAAAGGTGGGAGGAAGGAGGCTAGGAAAAGGCAAGAAGATGCATTTGCAAAGATGAGCAAACAGGTGGGCAGCTTTGCTTTTTGAAAGTCTGCAGGAAATACCAGGATGCAGAGAAGGACAGATGGGACACTGAGGGTTAATCGCAGCCACGATCTCTGTTCCTCAGCAATTCATATGTAGGATGCAGATGGTGAAAGAATGACTCCTGCACTGAAGTGATCTTGGCAAGCTGTTAGGGTCCTCACTGAAGCACCTTCATGAGAGATGATCACCCCAATGGATCTGAAGGAAAAGGTTGTGTCCATAGAATGTGGAAACATCGAGAAGCCGTGCTGGATCAGACCAAAGGTCCATCTAGTCCAGCATCCCATACAGATGGCAGCAATCAGTTACTCACAGGATTCCTCCCGCAGGAGGGGTGCAAGACCTCCACCTGCCCAGCAAGTGGCGCAGGCAGGCAGGCCCCCTCTGGTCAAGGAGGCAGCGCATGGGCAGTGATGCTGGTCGCATGAATATTCTCCTCCCACGAACCTGTCCAGTCCCTTTTTAAGGCCGCCCAAATTGGCTTCCCGTGGCAGTGCATTCCATAACGGAGCTAGACACTGTGTGAAGACATATTTTCTCGTGTCTGCCCTAAACCTTCCCCAAGTCAGCTTCATGGGATAAGCTCATGTTCCAGTGTCATGGGAGAGGGGGGAAAATGTCTCCCTGCATTATTCTAAACACCTCGCTCATGCCTCACCTCACTCACCCTTTTCTAAGCTGAACAGTCCCAGCTCTTGCAGCTGCTCCTCAGAGGGGAGATGTTCAAGCGACTTGATAACTTTTTGACCCTTTCTGTATTTTTTCCTAATTCACTAATGTCCATATTCAAGTGAGGTGAATGTGTAGTAAGTGCATAACTTCTTTTGATTTCAATATATTTTTAAAGATGTATACAAGAATTTTCAATAGTTACAGGCACTTCGATGTGAAAGGTTGCACCACAGACGACTTCGCCACAGGTCTTTATTTCATTTTGCTGCAACAGCTCAACATAAATACTTCCAGATAAGAGCTTTAAAGTAATTAAGTATATCTTTATTTAATTTCCGTTTTACCCACTCGTTATTTGCATTCTAGCCAGACTGAGAGCCTTAATAAACAAGCTGGTATTTACCCTGCCTGCACCTTTCTTACTCTTTTGTATTTCTGTTTCTTCTTGAAATCAGCAAATCAATGTACCTTCAGATGAGCAAGACCTTTCAATTTGCTTTTCAATTAACTACAAGCAATTTAAGCCCCATCCATTGATTGTGTTCTTCCCACTTGTTTGAAGGGTGAGGCATCTCTGGAGCAGTGCCGCAGTGTCTCCTGCGCTTCACAGACAACGACAACGAGCGTCTTATGACATCTTCACAGGAGCCTTGTTGCTATTTACAATTGCAGGAGCAGAGCACAGGTGAAGCAAGCAAGTGCTCCTGCACAAACCTGCCATCCCGACCTGCAAAGATCTGCTGTCTCAGACCTTCAAGGCTATATTCCTGCTTCAGCTCAGCTCAGCTAGAAAGGCTGGTTCTGTTTCCAAAATCAGGCTAAGAAACTCACTCTGAACCATTCCTCCGCCCCTTCCTCTAGCTCAGAGGGCCACCGTCCAAAGGGAGACAAAGACCACTGGGAGATCTCAGTCATTAAGGAACATGAAGCTTCTCTGGTCAGAGCTCTGGCCCTCATCAGGCAAGACTTCGATAACATCATAGCAAGAGACCCTTTCACTGAGGCCCAGCCAGGCTGAACCCATAATATGATTCACTGGGAAGGGCCGTGCAGACGTTGTACCTTATTCAAGGCACACAAACCTTTGCTCAGGAGAGCAGCCTAACTTGGCTCCTCTTCCTACATAGCGCACTACGCCATCCCCTCCAATGCTGGAGACTTTGGCTGAGCAGTCCGATGCCCCTCCCACTGTGCTGCTGCTTCTCCAAGCGCAGGAAGGTGACCTCAGGGCAGGGGTAAAGGGGCATTCCAGGGGAGGAGAAGAGACCGGGCCACCAGGTTATGGTAAACACCGGTGGCTCTTCCACTTCCTTCTCCCCACCCCCAGCAAAGCACTGCAGCTAGACAGCGGAAAAGAAGAGGAAAGGGGTTTTTCCCTGCTTTCTAACCCTTGCTGAGCATTCATTCACTCAGAACTGTACACAATGTAAAGATGAGCTCATCTGAGCTTGACAAGCTCCTCTGCTTTCCATGCTGAGCTCATCCGATTCATGTCCTTATCATATCACAAGGGGTTTTTTCCATTCCCACACCAAGTGTTCGTGCGTGTTCACATTTGTATCAAATGCATGCATCAGTGGTGCTACTTGCTAACCATTCTTGATTAAAGTGTGCTTGTACAGACTTTCCCGAGCTGCACGGTTTTCCTCTACAATTTTAATGTACGTATTTGTGGGTGAGAGATGTTTGCTGTTGCATGAATTCCATCACAAGCTCAGCAATGTACGGGCTTTGACTGCAAACGGAGTTCCATTCTGGGAGGTGCAAAGTCTGGGAGGTCCAAATTCTGGCCTTCAGTCAAATGAAGTGACTTCCCCTAGAACACAGCCTGGAGCTCACACAGCTTGTATGCGTGCAGAAGTGCTCTGGCAGTGTGTTTGCACTGATGATCCCCAAGCTGCATATACAACAGATTCTTAGGTTCTCAGGTGCAAGTGGAGATGTAGAAATCAGGAGAGGGTTGAGCATCATAAGATGATTCCACAAGGATGGTCCTGTGAGCAGGGCTTTTGTTATTGCTGAATTTAGTCCGGTGTTCATGATCAGCACACTGTATTTTTCCTCTCAATCTACTAGGTTAACTAGGTGCATATTTTGAACAAGGAAGAAGTACGGTTTGGCAACACACAAGTAGACAAAACACTCTGGAAATAGATGACCAGTCCAGTGCATATTCTAAGGGTAATGTCACCAGCCACCAGACTACTGCAAACTGGAAGAACTGGTTCTCAGAATTAGGAAATACAAGTAACTGTCCGAAGTGAAAAGGGTACAGGATCGTGGGACAAGAAGAACCGCTGAGGGCATGAAATGGTTCGGGTCTCATAGCGGAGCACTCTGTGTGTTGTTGGAACTCTCTCTGTGTGCAATGGGTTGCATTGCCTATGGAATGCGCTCCTCAGAGAGGTCCGCCTGGCGCCGTCGTTGTTTGTTTTTTGGCACCAGGCTAAGACCCTTTTATTTCAGCAATATTTTAATAAGTTTTAATATCATGCCTCATATGTTTTTATTGCAGCCAGTGTGGGTCGATAATTTTATCTATGTTATATTTTATTGTATTATCTATGTGAGCCATCCTGAGGCTTTTGCAGCAGGACGGCATATAAATACTTTAAACAAATAAATAAATAAACATCATATGCAAGGAAATTAGAAATGATGTCCTCCACAGAGAAAAGGGAGACTTGGCATGACATTCTCCTTAATAATGAACAAGCACCTTTTACGGTTTACATTTTTATTAATGATGCAATTAGAGGATGTGTTTCAACACATTCTGTGCAATTTATTGCATGTATAATGGATTTCATTAGTGTTTCCATTCCATATTTATGTTTCTAGCCTCGGTGCCATTACATGTGTTTTATCAATGACAAGTTGAAATCATGGATACCATTTGAAGATGGTCAGTATAATTGTAGCATATTTTGCTCCCATGTTTATGATCATGTTATATGTGTTTAATCCAAATAAAAATTGAAAGCTAACTTTCAAACACATTCACAATAGTCTCAACACTAGGAACATATTAACTTATTCTTTGTTGAACAGTACCTGTGGTGAAATTAATGGACTTTATACAGTATGCAGGTCTGACAATCTTTGGAATAATACAAAATAAATTCAGTGTTGTAGCCTCTGTTAAAGGAAACAGGAAACAAAAACACTTTTTTTTATAGGCACCTGTGATTTTTATCTCTGTTTTTCTTTGGTTTGTGTGCATGCAAGTACCTTCCTTCTTATTTTTTTCTATGTATGGTATGGTATTAACCGTATAATTCAAGAAAATAGGAGATGCTGCTCTACACTATTGACTTGGGAAGGAGGATCCCCCATTTCCCTGGGGGACTTTTGATATGCCCAATTCAAATGTGGTTAGACAGGCGCTTGAGCCTGAGTCCCTGTCCCCCAAGCCCAGTAACCCTCTCCTAGCGCTAACCTCAGAATTCAAGCATATCTTTGACAACCTTTCAGAAGAAAAATGGCCAGTTGGTATGTCTAGATTGACAGAATTCTATCATAAAATACAAAATAAGCTTTAGGATTCACTGGTTCCGTCACAGGAGCTAATTAAACTATCAGATATTCCTGTCTTGCCTGTTGTTATCCATTACCATGTGGTGGCACATTAACAAGGATAATGCAATTTCACAGCATGGTCACCTCTGTTATGTATTTCTGTACCAAAGGTAAAAGATTTCCAACAGAACGATGTATAAACCCAGAATTCACTCTTACTCGCACAAGAACTCCTAGGGACTGAGCCTCACAAGATGATGACATTTAATATTCTGCAATCTTATTTTTTCAGAAGCTGCTTCAGAAAGGTTGATCTGAGCAAGCCAGCCACGTGTGACAATTTCCTCCAAATTTCTACCACCTCCAAATCATATTCCATAGGCTGCTGTTGTCAGGATGTTCAGGGCACAGCCCCACTATGCCCCAATGCGCTGCCAATGTGCTGCATCAACCCATTCTTGCATGCCATAACCAACACTGGCTAGGGCAGTGGAGATAACTGGCAGCTTGGACACAGTGCCCAGGAACCGCTGGATGCTACCCCAAATCTTGAATTGTTTGTGTGTCTTCCCTGAGACATGTAGATGTGCACATGTCCCGTCTAACTGTAAGAACGAATGCCAAATCTCCCTGGGTGGCGATTTGTGTTCTTACCGACCCTGAGCTGCTGGAGGTCGACTGCAAGCCACGCCAGGCTCCTACTCCCTGAATGGCATCAAGAACCGGCTGTGCTGAACCGGTGCCTGGCCAAGGTAATGGGCTGGATGAGGGCCAATAAACTGAAGCTCAATCCAGACAAGACTGAGGTCCTGTTGGTGGGCGGTTTGGGTCTTGGAACGGGGGACCTGGGCCTTGTCTTGGATGGGGTTGCACTCCCTCTAAAGGACAAGGTCCGCAGCTTGGGGGTACTTCTCGATCTGGAACTGTCGTTACAGGCCCAGGTGACGGCAGCGGCGAGGAGTGCTTTCCTACAGCTTCGGCTGGTACATCAGCTGCGTCCCTTCCTGGATTATGATTGCCTGGCGACAGTGACACACGCGCTGGTGACCTCCCGATTAGATTTCTGTAATGCCCTCTATGTGGGGCTGCCCTTGAAGATGGTCCGGATACTTCAATTGGTGCAAAATAGAGCTACCAGGTTGCTGACGGGGACTGGGCGTTATTCTCACATAACACCAGTTCTCCATCAGCTCCACTGGCTCCCGATTGAAGTCCGGGCCCAATTCAAGGTGCTGGTTTTGACTTATAAAGCCCTAAACGGCTTGGGACCTGGATACCTAATGGAACACTTATGCCCTTATATGCCCTCCCGCCCTTTGAGATTTGCGTCAGAGGCTCTCCTCCGGGAACCCTCAGTGAGGGAGATCAAGAGGGTAAGTACCTGGAGGAGGGCTTTCCATAACCCCAATTATGGAATGTGCTCCCCAGAGAGGTCCGCCTGGCGCCGTCATTATTTGTTTTTTGTGCCAGGCAAAGATCTTTTTATTTAAATCGTATTTTAATTGTTAAATTGTTTATTTGGTTTATAGTTATTGTTGGTATTTATGTATTTATTTGTTGTCTAGTTTGGTTATTATTTGTTTATAGTTTAATCATGCTGATTTATTTAAATTATGTGTTTTATTGGTCTATTGTGTATGATTTTGTATACCTAATTTATTGTATTTTTAGGTTTGCCGAGATGCACCGGGGGGAGGTGGGGGGTGGGGAGGGATAGACATGTAGGTTTTTAACGTATACAAATGTGTTTGTATTTTTATGCTGTAAGCCCCCCTGAGGCTTTGTTGCGATGGGGCAGCATGCAAATGTTTTAATAAATAAATAAATAAATAAATAAGAATAACTGTATCAAAGTACTAAAACTACTAAACGGAAACTAAGAACTGAAATGGCAGGTTGGGCTTTTCTGCTGCCCAGTGACTGTTGAGAGCTGCCAGGGCCCGCCAGGAAGGGCCTCGGCAGTTATAGGCCACCTATAAATACTTGTATAAATAAATAAATGTCTGAGAGCAGGAGAAGTGCCAAGGGAGAATGCTTTGCGCTGGGCTTATTGTGTTACAGCAGCAGATTATCAGCTTCTCTGATGTCTCTGCAGGATCACTGAGAGCCAAAAAGACTTTCCTTTCCGGCTGCTCCTCTTTAGGAAGCCCAAATAGAGCCATTTCCCATCTCAAATATTAAAATGACATCCTAGACCCACTTACTTGGGAGCAAGCTTTATTGAACTCCGTGTTCTGACTCTTGATTGTTCTGCACATCACTAGTCGCAAAGGTAGAGAGATGTGTATTTTTGCACTGCTTGTCCATCATTCAAGTCCTCTGTATAAAACCTCCTGAAACACAGTTTCACAGTGTGGTTCAAAACTTTGATCACACTTTTCACTGTGCTTTGCAGGAATGTCACCAAAACCAGAGGAGAAAATAGCTCTCTTGGGCCTTCCCCTGCGGACTGTACTAAATATGGGCTTTGAACAGGCGACAGAAACCATCACGCAGTGCATAGCAGACACTGAAAGACAAAGTGATCTCAGAAGAGCCCCAGAATTTTATCTTAGAGAGGACTGCAGACACGTTCTAATAGCTGCACCCTATCTCAAACAATTGGAACGGCATAAACACAGAGGGGCTTTTACCTTGGCCTGCCTTAACGGACTCTCCTCGGCAGCTTTGGAGGGATGGTATAAAAAGATCCCCTGGTCGGAGCACCTTTGCCCCCGTGGTATGGAACCGACAGAAACTGCAGAGCACATCCTGCTGAGGTGCACATTCAAGAGGGATATTTGTGCTGCACTCATTTCCCCACTGATGAATCGCTTCCCAGGCCACATGGAACAACCAATTATCGGTATACTGCTGTCTGACATTAATCCAGCAAAACCATACAGTGTCGCTAAATTCTTTGCGGCCATGATGGCTGTCCGAAGACAGATTCTGAGGGAGTGTGGTCCTACTTAGCTGGACAAAAGACAAAGTCTGGGAATGTCACCTGCTTAAGTGATATGAACTCTGGTAGTAGTATATTGTGTCAGAGTATTTCTTAATCTGACTGGGGTTTTATGACAGATAACCTTCAATGTATCTTCTTTTTAAAATCCATGTATTTATTCAATGGAGCTGGTCTTTGACCGTAATAAAGTTTTTATCATTTATCACCAAAACCAGGCCTACAACCCTCCCATCATCCTGCTTCCCTGAGCGCAAGAGCAAAATTCCAGACCTTTGTCAGCTTAGCTCAGAGTTCACCCTTGGGACGAGAAATTCTGGCTTTCATGACCCAGACTGAGGCGATGGATTCAGAGGAAGAAGTCTTCATTTTTCATTTGCAGCTTCAAGCTGCGAAACGACAGTTACCTGAGCACCAGGTGAAATGAAAAACGGGGGGGGGGGGGGGCAACCCTGTTGATCTAGCGCCACCTGCTGGCAGCAATTGCTAATTTGATGTTGGCCTCGCCTGTCTAATGAGCAGCAGGTGTTCATTTTTTTGCACTCTCGGGGGCTTCCCCGGATGAGGTAGGAATTGTGCACTTGGGATGCCTCGCTCAGGGTAGTGTGTGGAACATTTCGCCTGGCCTCATTTTTCTCCAGGGCCTCTCCCATGCTTTGCAACTGTTTCTGTTACTTTTTTTCTTTTTGACATTGAGGAAAGTGTGCTATTATCTGGAAATGGCAGAAGGCAGAATGAACCCCAATGAGATATTTGCGTATTTTTGGAATGTGACTATACTGCAACACCACTTTGGAACATACAGAACATGTGGGGAATACAGAAAGGCAGAGGAAGAAAACCCTGAGGCGGCGGAGGCGGGGCGGGGGGGGGGGTCTGAATCCCCCAAGGAATCCAGGAGCAGAAATGTTACTTCAGTGGCAGGTTAACAGCCTCACAGAGAGAAGCCCCCAGTCAGAAGCCAATGCACAGTGACTCCTTCTCTTCTTCCTATATTAATGGATCTTTGCGTGAAAAAAGAGGATGGGAGGAAACAGTAGAAAAACATGGCAATGGTTACATCATCCATTGCCCTCCCTCATAATATTCCATGAAAGAGGAATTTCATGGCATTAAAGGCCTTCCTCTGGAAGCATTCCAAGTCTGTGTGATGCAACTGAGAGGTGAAACATGTTCCATGCAGGAAATCTGTGATCAGATCATTTATGGGAGGCAGGGCGGGGGGGAGGAATCTAAAAGCAATCCTTCGCTACCCACCCTGAGTCCTTTCACTGCCTTCCTGCAGTGCATAAATACAGGCACAAGACAGCAAGTACCAGCATTTTTCTGCCATTGAGATAGCAGAAGCTGGAGGAGGGCAGTTTGATCAGGAAAGTGAGGGAGGGAGAACTGAATATCCCTTCCCCAGCATTGCTGTTTCAGCCAAAATTGGAGCTCCCTGAAGCTCCTGCAAAGTTTTAAAAAATCTAACATTCACTCTGTGATTGTAGACAAGAAAACTGTATGTATGGACTGGCTGTGGCATCGCCACTCAAAATGCTGACATAGGATGCTTATTCCTCCCAGCTGTCAGCGTCAATCCGCATTAGTTGGCTGTGGCTGAAAATCAAAAGAGCTGCTTCCTATGTCTGAGAAGGCGAAGAACACCCCCACCCGCCAAATTTCTGATCTGCTCTCCCGCACTGTCTTCACCGGTTGCTTTAGACGTTTCTTGTCCCTGTGTCCACCTGTCCTATTTGAAGAATTAATTGTCTCACTTTGAGTCTTTCTTTTCTAGGGATGAGATCCTTTCCACACACTCTGGGGAGTAAATCTCAGGGAATCCAGCAGGCCTGCAGAAGGGTGACCAGTGAATGGCATTGCTTTCCTGTTCGCTTCTATTTCCCGTTCTGCTTTTTCTGAATGCAGCCAGTGGGTTGTTCTCTGAGAGAGCGTGTCAGTGTGTGTGCAAGTTGACCAGGAACAGGACGGCCGCAAGGAGGCGTTCTCTCTGACTCTGCGGGCCTGATGGGAAGTGCTCCTCTTCCCAGGTGGGGCTGGGAAAGGGGGCACTGCCCGCTCCACTGTGGCGTGGGAGCGGAACTGCTGTTCCGCTGCTGCCTTGATGCAGAAAAGCAACCCCGGTGCTGCTGGAGCACCCAGGCCTCACTGCGCAGGACGCCCAGTGTGTTGCCTGTGGCATCACAGGGGTTTCCAAAGTGTTATAGGAAGGGTGGAGCTTCTGCCTGAGACAACATGGAATAAGTTGGACAACAGCCCACCTTTTCTCCCCACTGTGATCTGACAAGCTCCCTGCCTTGCACTGCAACCAGTGATGGAAAGGCACCATTGGAGGGTTTTTCCCCTGCCTCTGAGCTGCATAGCGGGGCAATTCTTGCCTGTAGCCGAGAGGTTAAACCTCCACTTCAGAACGGCCCCCTGCGCTTACTCTTACATGCCCATGATCCCGCAAGAGGCACATCTAAGGCTGCCTGTCCTAAGCCCTGTGCAGGTGTTCGGCTGCGATCCATGAGGAGTTAAACAGGGGAGGGCATGTGGGCAGGCGCAGAAGCCGAGTGCATGAAGAGCTACCCGGGCAGCCCGACCTGTGGGGATATGGGGGGGGGGGGTTGCTTGCAGGCTCATATCTCCTCCCCATTCGACCCTTCACATGTTGTAGTCAATCACTTCTGCGAATGATGAAGATGATGATTGATTTTATTTCTGTACCGTTCAGTGGCTGAAGACTTCTGGGCCACAAAAATGTAATTGAAGCAAGTCAGAATTCTGCTGGCAAAGTATCTTAACCATCAGAGTTTGGGGGATGGTCAGAGTGCCTGCAAATGGAAACAGTGCTGGTGCCGCCTCCCCAAGAGCCCTGGCTGCACTGCACCACTGCTCGTGCCCATGGAACAACCCTCCACGAACGGTGCCCTGGTCCTGGTTGCAGACGGTCAATGCCCAAGGCATTTAGCAGCAGTAGCAGGTTGGAAGAATAAATGCTGCTCATCAAGCAGTAATGGAGGTGCGTGTGTTTTATTGTCCAAAGGTTGGTAGGAAACAGATGCACCTTTACAATCATTACCTCCCTCAGTGTGAGGGTTTAGCATCATTAAGACAGGAACTAAACATTAAGTGGTGGGTTTTATTTTATGTAAAGCTATGTAACTATAATGGCAATATATACCTGCAAATATAATACAACCAAAGATTGCTTTCAACATAATGGCTTCATAAAACTAGTACTGCTGTTTTAAACATGGTTTTTCAGAGCACCAATCCTTTGTTCTGAGTCATTCCTCATACATCCTTTAGGCAGCAGCATGTGCTTAAATTTGATCATAATTTTTACATGGCATCTATTCATCTGCTTTACTGAATGTATTAGAGCGAAGGGAAAGGGTCCGGGTTGTTGGAAAGGGGTTGATTGGAGAGGCGAAATCTTGCTGTATCAAATAAAATGAAATAGTTGTATACAGGGAGCAGAATAACAATTTCCTCTATTGGCTTGTTTCATGGAATGGGAGCCTTCTGCAGTCCTAGACGTGACACCACATTCCCCAGCAAGCTTCCTGCCCAGTCTTCTCTGACCATCTCCTCCTTCTGATTCTCCCCTGCTGCCTGACTGGGGAAAGAGAGAAACTGCGGGGCCAAAATCCTATGTAGGCCTAGATGTAGAGTTGGTGCTGCTCTGTCAAAACACCCTTGACCTTTTTAGGATGCAGTTGCTGCGAAGTCTTCATTCTCCAGCAGGCCGGCCAGGTGGATGCAGGACAGAAGGACTAGTGGCATGGATGAGAACGGGGAAATGCCCCCAAAATAGCTGCCTGGAGCAGAGCGCTTCATTCCACCATTATGGCTACCCGCAGACCCAATCTCAGTCAAAATGTTCCAAAATGCTTCAAATGGCTCCCACTGCAGGGCGGTGGTGAATTCTGCTCAAGCCCCCCATGGGGACTGGGCAAGGGAGGCGTGCCCCCCAAAGAGAGGGGCCCGCTGCTGCCTTCCGACGTGCCCCAGTGCTCTCATGCTGATGTTTGTTTCACGAGAGCAGAGGAAAACCCCCTGCTTGCGGCATTCCCAGCCAGAGGAGCTGCACGCCCCGCAAAGCACAAAATAGGGCTTTCCCGTCCCCACTGTGGCTCTGGTGAGAGTTTGAGGGGGTAGCTTAGCATTCCTTGCTTGCTTCCCACGCACCTGCCTCTCACCCAGGCTCTGCTTTAGATCGCTCGCTGATACTGGCTGCTCTGCCCGCCGATCGCTCGAATTGTCACGACAGCCCCAGGGAACATGGTCATCCTGGAAACCATGCAGCCGGGGGAGAAGTGAGGGGAGGCTCTTGTTTGCCCCCTGGGCAGGCTGGCTCTGGACGCAGCTGGGGAGAAGCAAGAGGACGCGATGTGGTGCTGCCCTGTGAGGGCGAGGCCAGTGTGCATGGAGCCAGGAGCTTCGCGGCTGCGTAAGCAATGCGCATGCGTGTTCCTGCCACAATTTATTTATATATTTATTAGGAGTATTTCTAACCCGTCCATTTCAGTTTGTCTCCTGGCAGCTTACAATATAAAACAACCTAATAAATACATCAGAATACCACACGATTGAAGATAAAAACAGTTAAAATATTTAAACATTAAAATTACAGAAAAATAAAAAGGTCTTGACCTGGTGCCGAAAAGCATGTAACATTGGCACCAGGCGAACCTCTCTGGGGAGCATATCCCACAGCCAGGGCACCACCACAGAGAAGGCCCCGTTCCACGTGTTCTCACTCCTGACCGCCTTCAAGGAGGGTTCCTGGAGCAGGAGAGATAAGCTGTGAAGTTTTAGGGTTCAGCCTAATTCAAACAACTGGATGTAGATGGTGGACTTTTTGATTCTCTTTAAAGCTAAGGAGCTATGATGGCAATATCTCTCTTCAAATTTGCTGCAATCGAAGACTGCTTTCAAAAATGGTGATTTCCTGAAATAATGAACTACTGAGGATTTTAAACATGCTTTTACAGAGCACCAAAACTCCAGCTTTGGGCCACAGTCCAAAACACTTACTAGGAAATAAATCCTTCTAAACATAAGGAAAATTACTCCTGAGTAAGGACACAAAGGATTGTACTGTACAATAAATATTATATTATTATAACGATGCATTGTGAAGGTCAAAGCTAGCAGTAATCATCAGAGTATTAGAAATATTCTGGCAAATAATTGCTGATGGCAGATTTAGGAAAGTAAATGGCTTTCCTAAATAATTCACAGGAAATTATTTCCAAGTAGATATATGTATATGTATAAGCATAATTCTTGGCCCTCCCTACTTCTGTTTAGCTAAGCAGAGATCAGTGGCAACACACAAGCCTCAACTGGTATGTGGAAGTGGGAAATTGCACCTTGCCCAGAGCACTGAACTATCTAGAAATGGCCCTGGTTCTACCACAGATGGAGCTTGGGCTCACCAACCTAGAATGGCTCTGGAGCAGACCCAGAACCTAGGGTCGTTCCAGAAAATGCCTGCCTGCCTGGCTTCCTTCCACCCACACCCTCTTCTAGGCTCCTCCATCCATTGTGTCCGCCATTCGAGCAGAGCATAATGCATCCATTCGAGGTTCCTTTCTCCACGGCGCCATTCATTGCTGCAGCCACCGGGCTGGTGCTCTGCCCTTCTTGGCAGGGGCCACCAGGAACGCCTGGCTGGGGCGTGCAGACTCTCAGCATGATCACGGCAGTCCGCACACAATGGCTCCAAGTGCGGAGGCTGCCAAGGGCTCACTCGCCACAGGAGGGCTGTTCTCCAGTAGCACCTCCACAGCAGGATGAGCCCTAAGCTGCCTCTGGATTCGTGTTGGGCGGAAATCCCACACTGGCATGAGCAGAGGAGTTGCTCCTGATGCAAACAGCCACTCCAGCGAAAGGATTTTTCTCAGAATGGTAGCCTGGGAGAAAAAGGGATTGCAATGACTCATATTGATTCTAAGCCCTGTCCCCAGATGATACAATTTGTCCTTAAAAACAAACACTTCTTCTCTGTGTGTTGGATGCAAAGATGCATTTAACATCACTTGCTCTTTGGTCCTTGGCTCTTGCGCTCAGGTTGTACAAGCTGCTACTCTTGGTTTGGCCAGGAGGGGGCACTGCTAAGTTCCGCCTGGTAGTGATGTGGTCTGATTGCTTTGGCTTCCTGCTGAACAGCTTGGCAACAGCCTCTCAGGAAGGCTTTTATTAACGGGCTGTGCTATATTTGGGGGGCAGGGGGTGGGATTGTATTGAAGTAGAAAGTGGGTATGGCACACATGCATCTCAATATTATATTTTAATAACAATGAAGTTGGAGCTAGGAACTGCTTTGCACAAGAGAAAGAAACCTTCTGGGTCCTGCTCATGGGAACTCCTTCCACCTGAATTTTGGGAATGACCCCCACCACAGCTCACCCACTTCAGCAGGGTCTGTGGGCAGCATCCCACAACATGACAGGCATGGTGAATTCTTATTGTGGTAGGTTGTTGTGTTCCCTGGACCCAGGTCTGGAGTTCCTGGATGGTATGATTAATTTTCTGAAACCATGACAAGAACCATGCTTCACTGTAGCTTCTCTGATACTTTGGTCCTGAGGTCATCATTTCACCATTGTTGGTATGGAAACACCATAAAGTCTACTTCTAGCCTTTGCTCTCTACTGCCTGGAACTCCCTAGTAACAAACATATTCATGCTTGGTTGATTGCCCTTGGTTAAGCACTGTGTCTATTTCCCTGTTTCCTTTGTCTGTGCAAAAGACAGTGCAAACTTCATGGAGGGAGAAGAGCTGAGTAATGACAAAGCTGTTAATTTCATTGAATAAGAATGTCTGTGGGGCGGGAGCAGCTGAGAAGTAGTCTCAGAGGGGAAGTGGGGAAACTTCCTCAGGACTGCAGCAGACCAATAAGGAGGGGGCTCCTGCAGTCAAGGTACCAAACCTGGTCTTGCCCGTTCCCCCAGCTGGCCACATCTGTTAGGAATATGTAACATGTCCCGCATTAACACTGCATGGTTCTGTCTATCAGCCAGAGTGGGAGGGAAAGGGTTAATGGCACAGCTGAAAGCAGACAGAATGCTCTACTTGGGCGATGCCTTTCCTGTCCCTTTTCTCTTCCCACCTCACCTGGAAAGGCGAAAGGGTCACATGACCTCGATCTTCTTACTTGGACAGAAGATGCATGGTCCTTCTCTCTCTCCTTCCCCTTTCTAAGCTGACTGTCTAATAATGGACCTTCCTTTTGAACCAAGGTATCCTGCTTGACCATACCAACCTCCCTCCTTCATGTGAGTCACATCTGGATTGTTTGTGAGTAAATAAACTTTGGTGGTGCTGGTGCTGTTAGCCTCTCAGTGTGGAGTATAATAGATCCAGGGGAAAGCAACAGCCTCTTGACTAAATGTCTGTTCAGTGCTTAGCTCTGCTGAACCCATGTAGAACTACCGCATTTTTCACTCTGTAAGACGCGCCTGACCGTAAGACGCACCTAGTTTTTAGAGGAGGAAAACAAGAAAAAAAATATTCTGAATCAAATGGGCACATCATCACAGGCACATTCCCCATCACTTCCCCATGGGCTGCACATCTGACAGACTCACTGCACACACATATTCGCTCTATAAGACGCACAGACAGTTCCCCTTACTTTTGAGGGGGAAAAAAGTGAGTCTTATAGAGCAAAAAATACGGTAAATAAAAGGATCCTAGCAACATCCCCTTCTCCGAGCCCCATTCCTTTCTCCCAGTCAGAGGCCATTTGAAGGGTTCCCAGATATCGTGCAGCTTTTTCTCTGTCCTGAAAGGTTGGGTGTTTTGCTGCAGTATGGCTGGTGGTATATTTTTTGGCCACATGCCTTTTGCCTTTGGCCCACCCATCACTGGGTGGCCTCAAGAGCTTCTCCAAAATGGAATGGAACCCACAGCCTGATGGAACCCCACCCATGTGTGTGACAAAGAGAAGAACACCAGACAGACAATGGCCATTGTATAGTAGAGAGGCAGATAAAGCACCATGACAGCAAATACAGCGAAGTGTATTTCCATTTCAAGATAATTTGTTATCTGATATTATTTGATGTATCATGTACATGAGCTCCTATGAAAATGTTCCAGTGATCTGTATCAATGAGGTGTTATTCTATATACTGTGTTATCTAAGTACTGATTCCACTGTTTAAAAGTTAGCAAAAGTTGTCGATGGACTTCAGAAATCCAATTCCAAGGTGAGGTCTCCCCACTCTCTTTTTGTTGGTTTAACTTCATTTGTTTACCATGAGCTCCCTCGAAGAAGCAGGTTCATGGAAGGGGGGTCTCCTGGAGCCATCTCCATCACTAGAGACTCATGTGGCCTCTGTGGCATGCAGCGTCTTCCACCAGCTTTGACAGTGGCACAGTTATGCACCTACCTGAACTGGGCCAGCCTGCCTTCAGTAATCTCCACTCTGGTGACTTCTGCATTAGATTACTGGAATGCACTCTTTGTGGGGCTTCCCTTAATGACTGTTCAGCAGATGCAGCTTGATTAGTTGATTAGTTGGCTGGGTGTGTCTGAGCCTGATTCAGGATCCTGGTTTTGACCTAAGAAGCCTTTTATGTCTCAGGACTGCCGTACCTGATGGATCACCTGAGCAGAGATGGACCCCTCCAAGCACTGTGGTCAGTATCTGAGCAAGTGCTTCCAACATAGGGGAAGGCCTTCTCAGTGGTGCCCCACTGCGGGTGGAACAATCTCCCCACTGAGGCCACCTGATACCAACACTGCATCTTTTTGATTCTGGATTAGGTCATGTAATGGCAAATGATGAAACATTTATGCCCTCTGTTTTTATCAGCTTTATTTCCTCATTGAAATAGCTCTAGCTGTTTAAATTGTTTCCACTGTGTATGTTTAAAAAAGATTGTACTACATACTGGATACTATATTTTACTGTATCTTATATTGCGGTTTGTAATTTTTGTGAGAGAGCTTCAGCTATTGGGCAATATTGACACGATGGCAATGATGGTGATGGTGGTAAGAGGTTTCCAAGGTCCTGTGGCCGCCAAGAAAGCGACGGCAAGTGCAGGAACCATGAACTATTTGCTCTCCAAGCAGAAAGCGGGTCAAGCAAGAAAGCCTGAGGAAGAGATCGTGAGAGTCAAGAGGTCACAGGACAGGAAAACCTTTTCAGGGGAATGAAAGATAGTCTGTAACACTGAGCAATATTTTATAAACAAATGGTGCTACAATTAGATAGGCACTTAAACTGGGAGTAGACTTAATGCGAGTCAGTGGGACTTGTTTCCGACTGGCAGCCTTCTCCGAGCTGGTGCCATCCAGATGTTTTGGGTTAGAGCTCCCAGAATTCCTGGCTACTGGCCATGGTGGCTGGAACTAATGAGAGTTAAAGGGCAAAACATTTGGAGAACACAACACTGGGGAAGGCTCATGTATAGAATTGAGCTGTAAATATAAAGGATGTGTTTTTCCATCTTCGTATTCCTGTGGTTTAGTGCAGATGGCCACACTGGCAAAGGAAACAGATTCCCATCCTTAAATAACCAAGACTAAGAGGTTTGATACAACTAAATTATGACAATAGGAAAGAAGAGATAAATGGGTTTGGTGGGTCAAGCTTTTCAAAGCACCACGTGTTCCTCCAATTAATTTCCAGTTAATCATTTATCTAAAGGAGTCTTATAAATGACTCATAAACAGGCTTTAACTGAAATTAGAACGTTTTAGTCAGACCACTGGAAATAATTCTTAAGCTCCTCTTAATACAAATATTCTCTCTGTGTGTGTCTCTAACAAACAGGAATGATAATTCTCTAAGTATAAATTGTATCATCTCTAAAGTCTCTTTAAATTGCATTTTCTGGTCTTGACTATGTATAATGTTTGCTAATTATTTAAGCATTTTATGCCCCTGCACACACACTCACACACACACACACACTTTCTTTAATTTCTATGCCAACCAATAGCTAAAACATTCTGGATGGTTTACAACAATTATGTGATGTGTATGTTTATAATCTGTATTATGTATGACTGTTACTGTAATTATAATAATTTTTAAATTGAATTTAAAATGTGATTTTAATATTTATGGGAACTGCTAAGGAATTCTTCTTGCTATTTAGCAGTATCAAAGCAGTATAAATAAATACTGTTATTGTATCATTATTTGTTTGGATGATGGACTGTGAAAGAAATATTTTCACCCAGCAAAGAACCATATCATGGACAAGACGTATATACAGTATTCAGAATATGTGTCTGCTTTGCAAAGTGTTCTCCGGGCTGTTACATGATTTTTCAGGTGGGTATTGATAATGAAGGCTTAATAGTTGAAGGAGATGCTGTAGGATACACCTGCCAGATATAAATATTAATGAATGGAAAACAAGGGAGAAAGATTAAGATCCATTAATTATCTCTTATCACAAACCATGAGCTGGGTTTATTTGGAACCAGATACCGTCAGCTGAACCCTCAGATTCTCCAGCTCCCCCACGCACAACTAATAAACCTTTTGTAGGAAAATTGAGTTCTCAGCAGAGGGATTAAGTCAATCAACAAGAAAAATATGATATTCATGAGGGACCCACTTCAAAACCCAGTTGGTTCTGTGTTGTGTTACATTTCCCCAGACTAGGCATGAATGTATTTTGTTAATAGTAACCGTGCAACCCATGAAACGAAACATAGACTTGGTAGAAATTATTTTGCCTGAACTATACCATGGCTGAAATTTAGCCCACTCTCTCTCTCTCTCTCTCTCTCTCTCTCTCTCATAGAGGGAGTCCATATCCAGGCATCTCCCCATATCTGGACCTGGCATCCATATCTAAAGCCATTACTGTCCAGTAGGCTCTCCCTCTGCACCCCATCTTCTCAGAGGTGGAAAGATGACCTCTGTGAGGAGCAGACCCTGTGCAGCTCTCGATGACGGTTGTTTCAGAAGGTCCAAGTGGACATGGAAGGGACATGATTCTCTTAGGCAAGAAGACTTCCTGAGAAATTCTCCTCCCAACAGGTGGTGGCAGTGGTAAAAACAACAGCAGCAAAATATATTTGGAAAATACGTTTTAGAAATGTAGGAAGTAGCTCTACACCAAGCAGGGCCCTACACAAGAGTCTCTTCCATTGATCAGGAGCCCTGTTGTGCTGCTTATGCAAAATGCATGTATCATGATTGGAGCATGTGTGAATGAATGCAGTGCAACGCAGAAAGTGCAATCTAGTGTCATGCACAAGTGCAATTGCAGCAGACGTAGGAGGAGTTGGAAAGGGGATGCGTGCAGTGAAATGCCCCCCTTTTCAAAAACAAAACAAAACAAAACAAAAAGGCTAGTCCCCCTCAAAACCATTAGCTATGCACAAGTGGAAGGAGTTCAACCAGCAGAGATTTTTTTAAAAGGGAAAAAAGGCAGCTTCTTCTGCCCCCACACAAGAAATCATGGAGCAGGAGAAGGGTGTGGGGAGAGAACAAGGAGAGGTTGCTTGCCGTCCCCCCCTCCCCCACCACCTGATCGTCCCACTTACTTCTAAGTGCTATTGATAATAATTACTTTACTGATTAAGGGCAGGGGAGAAGCAGCTCCCCAGTCACTGAGCAAGGCAGAAAGGAAGCGCAAGAGGTACTTTGGCGGGGATGGGGTGAGGGAGGCAGGAAAGCATAGCGGGCTCCTCTCCTGTTCAGGGTTGTCAAAACCCCGCAGGACGCTTCCTTTTGCAGGCAGCTCCCCTCTCACGGCCCACCCCCTCAAGCGGCGTCTCCTTCCTCCGGAAGAGTACTGCACGTTTAGTGCACACTCAGAAAAATGTACCTTTTCCTGCACCTCAGAGACAAATGCAGCCTATAAAGACATCATCAGAGAGCTGGTCTCAAGGAATCTTGGGTGTAACGGCAGAAACAGTGCAAGGAGGATGGTTTGTGACGAGCATGAGGCAACAGCCCTGTGGGTCAGGGGAAGAGCCCAGCGCACGGCCCTGCACAAGTTGGTTCCTTGGTCTGTCGAGCCAAGTGTGGCCCACGCTGCCCAGCAGTGGCTCTCCAGCGCTTCGGGCAGGAGCCTTTCCCAAGCTTGCCCAGAGATGCCCAGGACTGAGCTGGGGCCATCCTGCCTGCAGTGGGCTCTGCCGCGCTCACCCCACCGAGTAGCACCTATGGCACAGGTACCAACAGACTTGCCACAGACGATCCATAAGTGGACACTAGCAGTTGTCCCTGTGGAATGATAACAAGACAACACCTGTTACCTCAGGAGCAGAAGTCACTATCCTGTTGCAAGTACCTTTGGTAAAAATGTAGACAATTGTCAGGTCATTCATCAACACCAAGTGTGTATCGGTCTGAAATCCCTGCATTGTATAAATCCCATCCAGAACAGAGCACAATCCTGGCCCACCAGCTCCTCCACGAACACTGCCATTAGCTAGATTCTTACCAGAATTACTTCAGCAGGTGCCAATGGGGCGAGGGGAGAAACAGGAGTCCTTGGTACCCCAAAGCACCACCATCTACATTCCTGTTGGGTTGCATTAGTGGTGTTGCAGTGATCCCCTGGACCACGGGGGGTGACATAGATTGGGTCACTCCCCACAAGGAGAAGGTTTGGTTTTTCTATCCTACCTGAAGGGTCTAGTTCAACTTTTGTGGGAAGCCTGGTAGCTCCTCGCTTCCCCCTGCAAATGTTTGCTCAGTCAGTCCACCTTTGAAGAGCTACTGGAGAACCCCGTTTGTCAGTCACTGGCCTCCTGCAGTGGAAACAGTTTCATAGTCTGTGATATGAGCATGACTGCGATAGGTTGGAGAGAAGCAATAGTGTTTAAGAGAGTTAAGGGCAGAGCCACTCTTGCCCATGATGTACACATTCATTGCTTTTGCCCTTCCGTTGTCTCTTGCCAGAAGACTTGGAGGCTTTTGGAGCATGACAGAAATCTGCAAATCGTTATTGTCTTGAAAAGATAGTAGGGAAGAAAGTGCGTTGGCACAATAAAGATCTATCCTAGTGTTCTCAGTTCTTAAAATAAACAAGACATACTCTCTGGCTATAGAAAGCTTGTCTAGAACAAGCAGGCGTTAAATCCTTTTAAAACATCTCTCTCTGCCAGCTGACTGGGAGATGCAAAGGAAGCAGTTATAATGCACGGTTAAGTAAGCCCTTCATGCTTCATTTTTTAAAAAAATGTTGAGACTGCGCCTCCAGTTTGTAACTCTACAAACTAATCATACACAATGCTATTGGAGAGGGAAAATGTGGTTTGCCAAGAATATGCTGCTTCCTTTTGAGGCATCTGACTGGGCAAACACAACTCAGTTTGAATGAGTGCGGAGTCCTTTCACAGTACTGCAGTCTGGCAGCAGAACTCAGGCCAGGGGCTGCTCGGTCCGTTCAAATGGCTCCTCTTCGCTGCCTGCTTTTTTATTTGTTTTAAGTCTTCTTGTTATGCCACCTGCTTTATTGTGCTTGCAAGATATCAGTCGGCTGAGCAGCCACCTAAAGAGTGTTTATGATTGTTTATGTCACCCACACCTCAGAAATATCTCAGCATAGTCCTTCCTCCATGTGTATCTTGCTGTCCTAAAGACTGCCAAATCGAGTGGGCGTTTGGGCCTAGCAGCACCGGTCTGTTGGTGTTTTTCTCTTTGGAATGGTGAGCCAAGCAAAAGTGAAAAGCAATAGCAAAAAGAATCAAGTGACTTTGCACCTCAAGTTCTCCCTCTTATCTGTTCCTAAGAATAAATAAATGTGGTAGAATCTTTTTAATCTAAATGGTCTGTGGCACATGCGCAACATGAGGGTAGCTAGAATTTTTAGGCAACATGAGTTGTGCACATACCATGTGGCCACAACCCTTTCGTCTCCCAATAGGAATCATTAACAATTCGGGCCAGATTTCCCACACAGAGCTAAGTGGAGGACAGTTCAGACATGCAAACCATTTATGTGAACATGAGCCACCACCATTCACATGACTATTTCCGCAAGAAGGTCAAAACAAATCATGGGAATGGGCTCCCAAAGGTAAACCTAACTACAAAGAGTGTTTTCACTGGACACAGGGATGGAGTGCAGGACTTCAATGACTGCACAAAATGCTCTTCGGACACCATCTGACAGGGTTGCTCAGAACTTTCCAGACTCTGAGGAGGAAGGTCATCCTATGTAGGGCAGGAACAGTGCAGAGCTGAGGGTTGCCTTTCTGTTCCCCACCCCCCACCCCACCCCACACACACACACACACACACACACACTCTGAAAAACCCTTCGACGGCTGGTCTGGGCTGCCCAGGCATGGTGCTTCATAGCAGGAGGGGAGAGGAACCGCCCCCGGAAACATTTCTCCACGGTCTGTTGTGCCTTGGCAGCACCCGCCTGCTCCCCTCAGCCTGGAAGCCTTTGCAGGGCCCTTCTCCACTGCCACGTTTATGGCTGTGGAAAAGCGTTTGGCGGTGGGTTTTCTCCCATGCCAGCTGTTGGGGGAAGGGCACTCTCAACATGGACCTGAAAAATCCTCTGGCCACCTCGACGATGTTCAGCGGCCATAGGATTGCTCTGCACGGGTGCCATTGTACACATCATCAGATAGGAAAAAGTTCTACAACTCCCAACATCCCCCAGAAAGCCAGTGCACCCCAAGGGAGGAAACTGGGGAAGTTTACTGGGTGTTAGCTATTTTCATACTGATTGTACAGGGCTATATTGAATCAAGGTGCTGGTTTTAAAATCATCACAGTGGTAGCAAAATCTCTGAATGGGAGCAAATCAGCATTCTAGTAATGAATCATTCCCATTTTTCAGTTAAATGGAAAGGAGAAAACTCCATAAACTTCTGTTGAATGTCAAGTTCTGTTGTTGTGTGATAAGTGCAACATGCCAAGAGCTTTCTAACAATAGTTCAAAGCTAAGTTATTTATGTCAGATTCACAGGGCAAGGCAAGAGCTTAGATGTACCGGCAGTATCCATTTAGGCAACTAAGAGTATAATCCTATGCAAATTTAGACAGAAAGAAATCCTAGAACACTCAGCATTCTGGCAGTTGTGGGTCTTTTTTCTATCTAAATTTGCATAGCGATGCACTTTAAGCTGTGTTAAAACTGCCCCTGCTGTCCTTAATGCAACAGTGAGATTTTCTTTGGGTCTTGAGGGAAGTTCACTGAAGCCATGGAGACTAGCATCACAATTTATAGGAAAATGACCTACAATATGGCTAACTATGCTGTTGTAGTAGATTAAAAAGGAAAAAAGAAATCTGCTTATATCAGCAAGAACCGTGCCATCCAGCTTTTGTGAATGAGTCACTGGGAGTGGGCACTTTGTGTTCTGCCTTGCAGGTATTACCAAGTGCCGTGACGCATCACACTGCCAAAGCTGCCCCGGCACCTGTGTGATGGGGCCAGCCAGCCATGCCTGATGCGGCAAAATGGGAGATTGCTGGATGATCGCAAAGATCAGCACAGGAAGAGGATGCTATCTGTGGCTTATTTGGAGAGGAGGAGAGAGGGAAGCGTGCCGTTTTGATTGGCTAAAGATACTGTCGAAGTTCAGTATGCTTGGATTTCTTGTCCACAGTGGGATTGGACAGTAGCAGAGCAGTTAGGCCATTGGAGGGAGATGAGGATTTTGGTTTGAGCAGTTGGGAACCAGATTTGTGGGGAAAGTGAGGACTAGACCCTTAGGGCGCAATCCTAGAGTCTCCTGACATCATTCTTCCAAACTTGGAGCTTGGACTCCAAAGGCCAAGCCCCTGTTCTGCCCCTCTTACAGCTGGCATGGAAAGAATTGCACCAGCTGTCCTTCTTGAGGTCACAGCACAGCTCCGGGGGGAGGGGGGGTCAGAGTTAGGTTTAGGGTTCCCATTGCTCCAGCAACAAATGGGTCTGTGAGTTACCTCTTGCTAGCACTGAATGATTCAATGTCTGGGTTCAGACCAAGAGATAACTAGAAACATGGGCTAAATGTATGTGAGGGGATGTCACATGGGGATGGGTAGAGACCTGTCCTCCCCTGCAGAGGAAGGCGTTCCAACAAAGCAAAGCTCAGGGAACCCAGGTTCAGTTCATATGCCAG
This sequence comes from Varanus salvator macromaculatus, assembly GCA_023646645.1. Taxonomy (NCBI): domain Eukaryota; kingdom Metazoa; phylum Chordata; class Lepidosauria; order Squamata; family Varanidae; genus Varanus; species Varanus salvator. The sequence goes on from JAIXND010000674.1 coordinate 88,893,300, forward strand.
GAAGCACTTCCTGACAGTTAGGACCCCGAGGGTGTGGAATGGGCTTCCACGAGAGGTCATTGAGACCCCATCGGTGCGGGTGTTCAAAGATAGGCTGGACATGCACATGGTGGGCATGTCGTGAGCAGAGACTAGATGGCCTGGGAGGCCCCTTCTGACTCGCTCTGTTTCTATGTTTCTATGTGGGTTATTGTTGAACCATGGGTTGCTGTGTGAACAACCCATAGTTCACAACACAAGAACAAACCATGGTTTCCCTTCAAGAACAAGCCATGGGTTCCAGCTCAGTTCAGAAAACATGATAACCTACCTGTCAACATCCCACAGTTCAATAAAAGCCTACACACAACATACTCCATTCTTGAGGATGGGTTATGATGTCTGAACCCCTGTTATCCAGTGTGCCCATTCTTTACAACCCCCTTTTTGTTATCAGTGTGAAACAAAACAAGGTGAGATGCCACCTTGCATTACAAAACATCGCATCATAGCAGGTCAGGAGGCAACATTCATGGGTAACAATAATAGGACCATATAGAAACTATTCAAATACACAATGGGTATCTAGCAGAGGCAACTTGAATCTAGTCACCTTCCCTGTATATAGTTCCCAATCTGGAAGAGCTCACAGAACCACCTCACTAAAACCATTTGAGGGAGGTTTAGCTGGCAGCTATTGACCAAGCCAACCTTGTGTGTTCAAGCCAAACAAATGAAAGCCACCAACAATATACTTCCGGTTGAATGGTCATCCAAATCCTGACAGAGGAACAAAAGGTGTGATGACAGATACTTGTTAAATTGACTCCAGATGAAGCCTGGTTCAGTCCCTTGTGAGAAATCCCCGAGGATCTAGCAACACACGCCCTCAGTTTCATTATTAAAAGAGAACATTTTGTTGAGGCATGTTTTTGAAAATTAACTTTGTGGATTCTTGAGATTAAAGGATTATATGAGATCAATGAAAACTGCATGGTGTGTTCCTAAGTAATTGTGGATTGTTTTCCAAACTTGAAAGGACTGTTAATAATATTGAAATTTTGAGGTCTCAGAGCAATAATCATGGTTTTTTCAGTAGAAAGATAAAAGTAAATATGCTCCAATTTGGCAAGCCTTTTTACTGAAATATTTCTCATTCCCAAAAGAGGTGTTTTCCTTGGTGATGGGATATATTATGTCCTTTCAAAAGCATCTATAATGTATGGAGAAAGTTTTGTGAAATTTATTATGTTCTACAAACTCTGTGGATGTTAACAGACCACAGAAGGGAAAAACGAATGGAAATTAGTTTAAAGGTTATAATCATACCCAAGGAAACTGAATCTCATATTCTTGTTTATCGTCTGCTCTGCATTTGTATGAGAAATATATTAAAATAACTTTCCACATGATAATGTGCAGGACTTAATGGCGATTTTTGCCTCAGATTTTCTTTCTAATCCACAAAGCCTATAATGCACTTATCTCCAAAATCCTTGATTTCTTAGATGTATTGTTTGCATAAATCATTCAGCACAGCCAATATGGAAGAGCTAATTTTAGCTAGATCCCATAGCTAGCTAGACAAGAGGGCTTTATTTGATCCCCTGAGTGTTTGGAAAAGCAAACGTTAAGCTGCAGAATAATCTTCATATCTTTGCTACAGCTCTTCAGGATCACATCCCCTAACAGTGACTTCAGGTGAATGAGTGCTAATAGAGGCCAAAATGGGGACACGGAGGAACATCAGTGTGTTTTGGGAAACCTTGAGGTTTGGAGGAATACAAACCCTTAAAAGGGGATGGGACAAAAAAACCAGCCCAGAAAGTCCTAATCATGCTCAGTAGTCTCCAGGCATTATGAAATGTCGAGTGACTGCTGGAAAAGAAAAACGGAAAAGCCTGGCTTGGGGTAGGGGACTGAAGCTGGCCTACTTGAGATGCTTTCAGCTCAGCTTGTAATATCCTGAAGGAGGGCATGGCTGGCTGGAAGCCTAAACATGCCCACCCTGCTAGGAGTGGAAGATAAATGGCAACCATTTGTTGCAGATCCTATTGCTAAGTCCCTATGATAACTCAGAACCCTACCCAAGTTGAGTGCACCAGGCTGCGGTTTCAGTCACTTCAGCTCCCCACATTTAGTCTGTATAATGCAACACATGCAAGGCCACTCAATATGGATAAGCTGTAGCCTAGCTGTCCCTCTTGCACTCACAACGGGGGTTTTCTACAAAGACATTGCCTGGCACATGGCTTAGCAAATGAGGTGGATAAGACTTCGGGGAGATGGGGTTTGGCTCCTCTACCACTTTCCATCCTCAAAGCATTTTGGCCACCATGGAAGCAGCTGCACTAGTTCAACTGTGTGAGCTGGAGAATTGCAATGCGATGGCTACAGCCTGTAGCTTCAGAAAGGCGATTTGTCTTACCTGATTTGAACTGGAAGCTGCTGGCTACTGGGCATACTGGTTAGCAGCCAGGATGAAGCTCAGGAGGAGATGCTAACCCTGAATTCTTCTCCAGTTTAGACTGGGTAACCTTCCCACTGAAATGGTCTAAGGGGCTTATACTGAAGCAATGACCCTAGGCAAATGGGATTGTGTACACACGTGCTGTACCTGCACCTTCTGTGTGAGAGGTGTGCACTGTATTACAGGGCCTAAATCTCTTGATAAAGAGACAGCAATCTTGTTTCTCAATGCTGGCCCAACTCAGAATTATAGCTAATCCTAGGAAATTATCATTCCAATATTTTTTTTTTTTTAATACTATGATGCAATGTCCAATGACCATCAAGGCTGTCTAGCAGCAAGTGGTGACTTATTCTTTCTAGCTGTGGAACCATGCAGGCAAATTTAAGGGGTCTTCAAAAGGTTTCCGCACTTTTATATTTTATACTTTTATTTTATTTTATTTTTGCTGATGGCATTAAAAAGTTGGCATGATGCTGGGAAAAAAGCATTGCAAAGGAAGGTGACTGTGTAGAAAGTGATGCAATTTGTTGTTCAAATTCTTAATAAATAGAGTTTTAAAAAGTGTGGACACTTTTTGAAGAACCCTTGTATTAATGAGCCATACCGGATATCTTCAGTTTCGGATCCTGAAGTTTGACATTTGCCCTTGCCTAAGTCAGGGGAAACAACTGAAAGATACCGGTACTGCCTGACTGCCAGTTTTAATGCTGTGCAAAACAGAATGGCAGGCACTCTCCCGAAGAGCAGTTCCTGCACAGAAGCAGCCTCAAGCAGTGTGGAAGTCATCTGCATCTGATGCCAGCGCAGGATGGATGCAAAGACACAGATCAGTATTCCCATCTCAGAGGAGAGGGCTCAGGAAGAAGCGGCTCCTTCTTGTTCCTGCACTCAGCTTCTTAGGGGTTTTCATCGGCATCCCGACTGAGTCATATGAGGCCTTCAGCAGACCCAGGTCTAGCTTAAGACAAAGACACCTATAGCTTGAGAACAGGGAGCTCCACCAGCCCAGCAACTACAGGGTCATAGTTTGGCAAGGCCGTGTGATGTATTCCGCAAGGGTCAGCGTGCTTCAGCTTTTCATTCCTCCCAGGAACAATGAAATCAGCTGCTCTTCTCTAATTGCATCTAAATATCTTCCTACTATGTCAGCAGTTTAACTTAATGCATATCATTACAGCACAGTCACAACAACAACAACAACAACAGGCAAGTAAATGTGATTGCCCAACACGGCCATTTCTTGTTGTTAAGTTCAGGCAGCACTGTCATTGTCTATGCAGTAAAAACTGAACCAAGTTCAATTTATTAAAATCCTGGCTGTATTATTTACCAGTCCAATAGTGAGTTATATGTTTGTGGGTTCTGGCTAAGAGGTATTAATGTGTCTTTTTTATTTTGCTTGCTGTCAGACATGGGCTTACAGCCCCAGAGTGGTAGGCAAAACCAAATGGATTTTGGCTACTGGCTTTCTTTTGAAATGTTTGCATACATATAGGCAAAAGACCACCCAAATATTTATTCTAAGACAGATGTGTTTTGGTCACAGGAATAAAGATTCAATTTAAAAGACTGGGGGTTCTGTTATTGCAAGAATACATATGCATAGCTGAAGAAGGCTCAACTATCATAAAGGTGTAGGTGATTGGATCCCCAAGCGTTAGCGTATTTTGGTGATATGTAACAATGAACCATTAGAACCCACCTGTAAGTCTTGGTGGACTTTGAGTGGCTGACAGAACTTTTGAATCCATGTGCAAAACTAACCCAGAGCCACTGTGCCTTTTTCCTTTTCCAGTTTTGCTGCCATGCCAGAAATATGTTGGTTTTGGCACCCCTGAAATTAGTTGGGCTTGTTGCGAATGCCCAGAGAATTATTTACAACACATGGTGCAATTTTAAGCAGGCCTGGTCCTATAAGATGCTTGGCTGGAAGTCCAGGTTAAAAACCACACTAAGAGATACCGTAAATTACACCCAAGGGGAGGAATTCACACTCCCGAGGGCAGGACAGGAGATTTGGGGGCAGTAAGAGCAAATTGTCCTCACCTGGAATGCATCATGTGCTGTTACCGCATGAGCTACTTGATCAATGATGGGGAATACAAGAAGAGAGCCTTCAGGGGTTTGGGTACCTCTTTGGGGAGAGGTGCCATTCTTGCTGCAGGAGGCTCTGGCAAAGAATGTGGTGCCTGTGATTGTGATGCCTGGCACAGTATTTGTGTTAGGCCAGGTGACGCTTTGTTACTTGTTTCCGAGACCAACCCGGCCTGGGGGCTTTGCTTGGCTGTGAACGCCCCCTTTCCTTCCCCTCCCTTCCTTGTATGTATTTGGTACCTTGTGCGTTTTAGCTGTTTTAGTACCCTCTGCCCCTATCATTTAACCTTTTAATAAATTTCTTTTTCCCAACACTTGGGCTGTCATATGCTGAATCCATGGTCTGGTCCAGGGTTTGGGACCAGGGAGGCTTTGGGTGGACTTTGTAGCCCAGTTGGCTGTGGGAGAGGGGAATTGTGGGTGGCTGTCCATTGCAAATGGGAAAAGCAAAGGAAGGTAAGTTGAAAGAGGCACTTTTCTAACAGATGATAAGAATCAGAGAAAAGGGGGCAGAAAATGACACAGAGTGGAGAGGGAGAAAGGTACGAGGGGAGACAATCAGATGAATAATGCAGGCACAGGAGGGAAAGCAGCTCTCTCTTTGCGAGGGCCCCAGCAAGCTGTGGGAATTCTACACGGTCTGTGAATGTGAGAGTGCTTTTGCTCCAAAAATCCTGACCCTACAAGACAAGAAGATGCATGGGGGCGAGGGAGGGGTGCATGGGGGAATTGATCCAACTGGCTGGGAAACGTATGTTCTATCCCCTGGTGGGATCTGCCAGAAACTTTGGGGACAAAGAATGGGGACCCTCCTCAGCATCCTTGGGCAGAAGGCCAGGCCCAGCATTCGGCAAGTGTCAGACAAGGCCCATCCAAGGCCTAGGAATCCACTTCCCTCTGCTGTACTTAGAGGATGAGGTTGCAGGCATAATCCTGGGAGCAGTCACTGGGTGGAAAAACCAAACAGACCCTTGGAGGACGTTTTGGTAATTTGGGGCAAAGAAAGACCAATAATTTAATCCATCCCCCCTTTTCCTCTTGATAGAGTGGACCTCAATGGGAATTCTTATTTTAAATAATGGGGAAAGTACTTCACAGATCCATGGAAGTGAGTCTTCTGGAAAATGGTCACTCCTGTGCAGTAACTCTCAATTTTCTCTTTATTCAAGGAGCCTGGGATAGAGGGAGTGGGGTCCAAGGTGCTGGAGCCAGCGAAAGGATAAACTGGATGAATGATTCTTCAGTGAAATCACAAATGAGGCGGCTTACTGAATTAAGTAAAGCACGGATCGCTTCCATCCAGAGTGTGTCGCCTTTCATGGCCTCACTGGCAAGCTTCACACACCTTGCTTTTAAACTTCTATCCTTTTGTTGAAAGTTCTCCTACTTCTGCTTTTCATGGACTTTATGATACAAAGAGAAGTTCAGTCTCAAACCTCTTTTTAGCAATTACCTGCACAGTGAAATTAAAAAAAAATAAAAGAAACAAAACTGCGGATTTGACTTATCATGACAACGTACTTCTTTCCCTTAACTATGTGAGGATCTGGTTGATCTCCTGGTAAATAAATAACACCTTTTTCATCTTCCCTATTATTCTCCTCATTTTCTATCAAAAATGCTCCATTTCTTAAAGTTCAGCAAATGGGTGAGTAACAGTCCTTCCAAGGCATCCACTCAATATGTCTACAATTTCCTCTAGGAAGATTTAAATATAAACCATTGCTAGGCTTGTCCAATGGACAGAGTCCTTACAGCCGTGGCTGTGATTTCGACTCCAAGGGGTATCGATACAGAGCGCAGCCATTGCCAGAGTCTCTGCTTCCCTCTCCAGTCCATTCTCGATCCATACCAAATCCTCCCAGTGTATCTTCACTCCTGCAGAACACACTAGTTGGGTCTACCGGGCTGAGAAGCAGTTTTCCATGTGTTCTATAATAGGGGAAGTAGCCACTGGAAGAAGGCAGCGGGTCCAGACTTAAAATGTCATCACAGAGGGACGTTTCAGAAGTGCAGTGTTCCATGGTGGAATCGATTGCTCCATGGGTGTCAACAGCCTCAAGAGTTTCAAGGCAATGGTGGGTGTCCTCATTTGTTTCGCAAGTTTCCCGAAAAACCTGAAAACAGGCATGGGCAAATGATCAGAATGGTAAGGCCCTTCTGTGATACCTGGCATCTTCAGCCCAAGCTGCAAGGGGCTTTCAAAAATCTATAGCAGCTGCAGGATTACATAATTGCAGGCATCAGATCTATGTAGGCAGAATTGTGTTCTGTTTATTTTTATGGTTCTGTGATATTCAAGACAATATTATAATAAATGATGAATCTGAGGGGGAAAATAATCCCTAAAAATTAATCACATGTATAGAACAATTCTAGAGATTGTGCATACAACAGAGTGGGTGGAAAAAGGGTTAACCAACATTCCCTAGATATCTCAATACTCTGCATTGTCCCCCGCCCTTCCTTATTGAAGTTTCTAAATTTTTTGCATGTAATGTTTAGTTAGGCCCTAAGTTTGATAGAGGAACAAAGCCATTTTCTGCCAACCGTATAAAGGGAGCAATCAAAACATACTGGATTCAATGCAAGCTGGACTTGCCCCTTTGCTTTTCACTTACCCTGTCTTCACATTCTTCTTCAATTTCACTCTCGATGTTGCTCTCGATTTCATCGTCACTGCTTGTCTTACTTGCTTCACTCTTTGCTCTACTGAGTACTTCACTGGCAGGATCCCAGCTGCCTAAGTACTCCTCACAAGTTCGATAATACGGGAAATAGCCGGAATCAAACCCCACGTCACTTAGAGACTCATCTTCATACTTAGGCTGAAAGAGCCACCCATTACTCTGACTTCCTTCTTTTGCTTCTGTGTTTTCCTGTTGCACTTCTGTATTGACACACAGAGGGGCTTCCACAAGGCTTGTGTGTGTTCTATAATACGGTACATACTCATTACAGGACATCAGCTCACTTGTGACCACCAAATCATTGTAAAGGTCCAGCTCTAGGCTGAAATCCTCAGCACTATCTTCACTTGACAGTTGTTGGGATTTGGAAGCTTCTTGAGAGAAAAAATGCACTTCTGTGCTCTCATCAACACCTTGTTGGTCACCCTGGAATGTATTGACAAAGGGTCAATGAATGGAAGAATCCACAATCATGACTTCAGACAGTGATGCCCTACCAACAAGAACTGGCTTCCCATTCCCACCAGTCAAGTTTTGTAAGCATGGTGGGAAGAGCAGTTAAGGTAACTTTTGCCTCCCAGGCATCCTAAATCCGGGTCTAATTTGTTCTCAGGATAGGTTTCTAACTGCCAATGCAAGAGCCTTGTTGGTTCTTAGGTATGGAAGCTAAACCCAAGGGAAGCAGATTATACTGTTAGCCACCCTATTTTGTCTCTGCAATGCCTTAATTATAGCAATGTCCAAAACTGTATGTCTGTAAGGCTACTGTAGCAAAAATAGCCAAGGATTTTGTGGCATCATTTGCCCTACATTGAGGGGGAACTGTCACCAGCCTAGCTCTCATTTTGTGTTGTAATTTACACTTAAGTAGTCCTACACACTAGTCCTTCTAGGGCATGGGTCCTCAAACTACGGCCCACAGGATGGATCCAGTCCACCATGGCCATCCATCCGGCCCGCGCCGCTGTTCGGGCGGGGAAGTGGTGGCTTGCTCGCTTGGAGATAGTTTTGGACTCGCTGGGAGATCTCCGGGTGAGCGAGCCACCGCCGTGCGTGCCCAGTGCTGCCTCACATGCGCCCAACAGCACCTCACCGGCCTGGGACTGTCACCGCAGCCTTTCCACTGGCCCCCTATTCAAAAAGTTTGAGGATCGCTGCGCATTGTGACAAAGCACCTAGTCTAAAAAGACACCAAATTTCAGCCTTGGTAAGAATAGTTGTATAAGATACTTCTATACTCCAAAACACGAGCTCCTGAGGACCAAAACAAAATTCAATACAGGTCATCCTTTCTCCTTTAAAATCTAAGATTCTTAGCCAAAACTTTCAGCAAACAGAATTAAAATTCAATGATTTTTAAAGATAATAGGCCAAACTATTGTTATGCAAAGAAAAAGTCAAAATGTTAAGCATTGCTATGCAGATTTTCTTGCTTTGCACAGTCTCAGGGAAAATCAAACTTCAAGTTTCCTGTACTTGCTGAAAGCCAAAAGCCATTCTTATGTTGATGGAAACATTTCAGAAGAAAATTTCAGCCAGAACAAAGGCTTTTGATATGCAGCATTTTTCTTGCCTGAAACAAGTTTGTCTGCCTCCTTCCCTGCCCCAGCCCCCATCACTGCAAGGAGTGGCTCGACTCCTCCCAGCAACCCAGCCGCATTTCTGGAGCGGGAAAATTTCTGGGTGCGAAAAGCAGCCACACAATTGCTTGGAGCAATGGCAAGGGTCTCTCGTAGTTGCTCAAAAAGGAAAACTAGAAGAAAACCTCACATCTACCAACTCATATTTAAAGGCAAGACCCATACCCTCAGATTCCTAAAATTAGCTTTCCCTTGCCAAATCCTAATTCAATCTTCACTGGACATTTGTGTCCCATCCCCACAAAAATGACATTGGGTGGAATATTTTGGCTCAGCACTAATATACCAGAGACAGTGAGAGAGAAAGCTAGAGCAGAACAAAATGCAAGCAGTATGTTTAGAGAGAAAGGAAATGCCAAAAGTACAGACTGTGGAAATTACATTAAAGCTTAAATATATGTAAAATTGTTACAAGAACCATTCTTTTCAAAGGGAGGCTCTAACATGAAACTGCTGAATTACAAGCTGTCAAGATGCTCAATATTATCAACCATGGAGCAACTCAGGATAATAGGTTTTCATACCATGACGGGTGTTAATTAGCTCATTGTTTTCAGGATCTTTGCATGATCTGCAACTCTGTTTATACATGGCCACTGTACATTATTTTACATATGTTCAAGCCTTGATGTAATTACCACAATCTTTATTCTTTGCATTTCATTTCCTTCTAACTTCCTCCTTTGTATTTTTCTTTCTTTACATCCATGTGTAGATAGATAGATAGATAGATAGATAGATAGATAGATAGGTGAGCCAACTCATAAGAAAACTTCATGCATATGGAGAAATAGATTGCAGACCACAGAAGTTGAGGCCGTGTGACATTTCTTAGCCTTTAAAGCCACTGTTGTGCACGTACTGGGGCAACTAGAGGGCTTTGGACATGATACATCCAAGTCTGCCCTAACCACCCCCACTGGTCCACTTCCCCGGGTCCATTGCTGCAACATTACCGGTGAGACATCTCTGCTTGCAGAGCTTTCTACCAGCATGTCAGGAGACCTGGAACAAGTGCTCTCTTTCCCATGCACTTCCATGAACACCTGTGAAGCTTCTCATGAGCCCTCTGTCTATCTGAAATGCATGTTCCCACCTCTCTTGGATGTCCACTGGAACTGTTCTACTTCAGAGGGCTTCAGTGTTTCAGAGAAAGGACTGAGAAAGACCAATGGGGAGCGGATGGAAAGCAGACACAGGCCTGGGTAGGACTGACCAGCATGTGAAGCATCCAGCAGGACCCAGCGTGGCAGTCTGGCCAAGCAACAGACTGACTGATGCAGAAAGTTGGAAGGGAAGGACTTCATGCTGCTCACACTGAATTAGCAGAAGTAATATGGCTGTGAAAGTTGGACCATAAGGAAGGCTGAGCGCCAAAGAATTGAGGCCTTTGAATTGTGGTGCTGGAGGAGACTCCTGCGAGTCCCTTGGATGGCAAGGAGATCAAACCAGTCAGTCCTAGAGGAGATCAACCCTGACTGCTCTTTAGAAGGCCAGATCCTGAAGATGAAACTCAAATACTTTGGCCACCTAATGAGAAGGAAGGACTCCCTGGAGAAGAGCCTAATGCTGGGAACAATAGATGGCAAAAGAAGAAGGGGACGGCAGAGGATGAGGTGGCTGGATGGAGTCACTGAAGCAGTTGGCGTGAGCTTAAGTGGACTCCGGGGGATGGTGGAGGACAGGAAGGCCTGGAGAAATGTTGTCCATGGGGTCACGATGGGTTGGACATGACTTTGCAACTAACAATGACAACAACAACAATACCTCATTTGTTCTTAATTTTTTTGTTATTTCCTCTCTGCTCTTCCATGGTGAAATGCCATTTTTCTGTTGCTTCATTAACTTGCTGAGCAATTTCTGCTTGTAATTCTTTTCATCCTGGGTTACTTTAGCTTCTAAGTTGTCCTCCTTGCTCATCTTGTGCCATTTGAAGAAGGAAACAAAATTATCAAGTGACATAGATAACGCATGAATTTATACATCACAAGCTGATCCATACAAGCACAGTCTGGATTTCTTCCCAAGAAGTCTTTGTTGTGTACTCGTACCAGCTAATGGTAGTTGCATTGGAGGCTGAAGACAAACAGGAAAGATGTTGTGCCAAGGGCCCCCGCACCACACGGTGGGCAGTGCTGCATCTTTCAGGGGCTCCCAGGCAGAGCTTTTTTTCCCTGCTGTTCCTCTGAAGATGGGATGCCACTACTGGCCGAAATACCTTTCCTAAAGCATGGCAACCAACAGTAAGGGCTTTAAGCTAAAAGATGCTAATAGTTCTGGTATGCCCCCTCTTGCCTTTGGCTCCATCTCCATTAAATGTAGCCCCTACGGACTTTGGCCCTTGGGGTATGACTTTCTCCACATGATAGACAACTGTAAGAAATGCACCTGCTCCTCAACTCCTGGTTAATTCATGGGCAAGGCCCATGATGATTTTCCCATTGTTTCCTCTTCATTTTCTTATTCTCCCTAACAAGTACAATGGATGGTATTTGTTCCCAGCTGCAACACTCTATGAAATACACCAACACTTTTTAAAGTAACAGAGTGGAACATTTTTAAAGGCTTCTGTTTGATCTACTGGTGTTTGAGGATTTTTCACCCACATGAACTGCATGGATTCTCCTTTTGCAAGTCAAAGACCGTTCTCCAAGCAACATTTCTTTGCAAGCTCCTTCAGGGTGTCCTGTAATGATTTAACAGGGTGCAGAAAGAGCCCACACTTTTGAAAAGAGGCTGGACTCACTGACGGGCCATTAAGGCAGTGGTTCAGCTAAGAATAAGGGACTTTGGTGATAAGTTCCTTTATTCCTTTAGACAATCCTTCATTATGTGCCTCGAAATTATGTGCATAATGTGTGCACTCTGTGGATGGAGGACTTTTTCAAGGGATCCAAATGTAAGTCCAGCTTTTCTGCTTTCATATCGTACCTTCTGTCAAACGGCAGACCTGCAAACTGCAAAAGAGGCATCTGTGACATCAAAAGGGCAGTTTGCACACATTCTCTCTCTCTCTCGCTCGCTCTCTCTCTGATGAGGTCATAATGGACATTCCAAAAGGGTTCCTTCTGGCATCAACCGCAGCAATGAGCTTCAGATAAAGATTAGAAGCTTTTGTTGTTTCCTCCTGGCTCACATGACTACAGTGAGCCACCCAGAGGTGTTTTGGCACAGTGGGCAGCATACAGATGTTTTAAATACATAAATAATACATTCATCCGAGATCTAAACGCACTTCAGGTCATTGACAGCTTCCAATCACGCTGAGCTTCCAAAAGCAACCATTGACTTTTGGTTAGTTATGCTCAGTTTTATGGTTATGTCCAGTTTGGGGTATAGTAAATTAATCCCATTAGGAATTGCATTTGGTCCAATATTAGAAAAAATACTACAGAACTAATAAGAAACATCTTTAAAATATTCTTTTTGTATAACATATGTATAAATGTGCTTTTTGTTGTACCACCTTAACTGGCTGCCAATTGAAGTCCAGGTCTGCTTTAAGGTACTTACAATAACTTATAAGGCCCTAAATGGTTTAGGACCTGGATATCCGATGGAATGTCTTCTCCCATATACACCTGCTCAGACCCTAAGGCCATCAGCAGAGGTCCTTCTCCAGGAACCTGCTGTGAAGGATGTAAGAAAGGTAGCTAACCAGGGAAATGCCTTTTCAGCCATGGTGCCCCAGTAATGGAACCAGCAACTCAGAGAGGTGTGTCACCAATACTATACACCTTTCCCTGCCAGGCTAAACAATTTTTATTTTCACAGCATTTTAACTGTTAGAATTTTATATTCTTAGCTTACTTTATACGACACTGTGGTCATTTGTTTGCTCAATTTGCTCTTGATTCAGTTTTATAATTATTTCTATTAGCCTATATATTTTTGATTGTATACATTGATTGGCTTTATTCTCATCAATGTTACAATTTTATTAGTTTTATCTTGTGATCGTTTCAATCTATTCTAGCAGTGTAGATTTTGTTTAAATTTTAAATAAGTTGTAAAATGTCCTGAAAGTCATTGACCAAATAGGAATGGTATAAAATGCCTTAAATCAATCAACCAATAAACAAACAAGCAGCAGACTGGCCTCTTGGACAATTTGCGTGATGCAGTCCTTGAGAAGTGTGGGCACATGGTACCATGGCCATGGCGAGATTTCAGCCCGACAAACAGGGAGTGGCTCCTCATGGGTGGCTCCACCCATTACCTACCCAGGTATCACCTATTGTCCTGCTTAATGGATCTCTGCGGTAAGAAGTAGGGAAAGGTGAGAATTTGCATGTCATAAGTGTCAGACTAGGTGGCCTGGGAGACCCCTTTTGACTCACTCAGTTTCTATGTTCCTATTTTTATAACAACTCGTCAACATTCACAAATGCCTCCACAAATGGGACAGAAAGAAGTTGAGTTAAAAAAAAAAAATGAAATTGGGAGAGAGAGGTAAAAACAGACCAGTTTGTGCATTTAGGGAGAACAGTTTGAGTATTGAGCTGTCTTGGAAGGTCTGTCTGTGTACATGCAGCCAGGATTGTGATGGTAGATCAGGATCAGCCCCACTCCTTTCAGAAAGGCTCCTTATCTTTAGGGCAGGCAAGGATAAGCAGTTTCTGCTCCATGCTAGAGAAAGCTTGTAAAGGTTTGTTTCAGTTTGTTGTCTGGCATTTCTTCACAAACAGGGTGGAAAGAATTCAAGTTTTAAAGTGATTAAAATGAGAAAGCAGAATTGAAAAAGAAATACCCACCCCAGTTAGAACAAAGATGAGAGCATCTGTGGGAAAACACAGGAGAGTTACAGATGGGAGGTGGCACTGCATGGTTTGCAATGGGGAGGGCAATTTTCAGTCGAAGCCTCATTCGAAAGCAAGAATAACCATCTCTTAATCCAGGGGTAGGCAACTTGTGTCTCTTCAGATATTGTGGCCTACAACTCCCATCAGTCTGAGGTAGCATTCTAATTGGGATGGATGTAAGCCAAAATATCTGGGGAGCCACAAACATAGAAACAGAATGAGTCAGAAAGGGTCTCCCAGGCCATCTAGTCTGACCCCTGGCTCCAGCTGGCTCTACTCATGACATGGCTACAAGTTGCCTAAATGTGCCCTAATCCATCACACACATTGCAGGGCATACACAGACCTCTTCCTTCCTTTGTGCCAGGGCTGTACCATCTTAGACATCAGAGTGCTCCTCCTTCTATCCAGTAATTTGAAATTTCTTCTGGAGGACTGCATGAAAGTCCAACCAGTTCAAGGCTGCAAGTGGATTGAGGGTCTGCTAGGGGGGAGGCAAGTCTTAATGATATACACAATAGAGCATTGACTTGAGCTGGAACCAAATTCCTACTGAACATGAAGCTCTTTTTCAAAGGTCTTCAGTGTCTATTTTACATATATGTTGTAAGGATAAACCAGGATCACTCCTGTATATGTGAGATGTAAATATAATGTGCAAATAAATTGCCCATGTAATGGAGCTTTTTAAACAACAAAAAGCCAGTGCAATCCATTCAGTTCACTAGTTCAATAAAAATGGAGGGTTTTTTACCACTGTGATTTTAAGCATAATTCCGAACTTGGAAAGCCAGAATATTTTCTGGAGTAGGCGCAGATCTCTGTGCATAGGCAAGGCAGAGACAACCGTGAATGTGCTTTCAGAAATTGGGGTTCCAGGTATGACTACAAAGCTCTCCATTCTGTGGGAAGAGTTTTCATGTGAATCAGCTTGTAGGAAGAACATAATAATACTTTAATATGAACCTGGTTAATAGCACCATCTCATTTTTTCCCTCAGTGTAACTGCCAAGATTTATGTTGAGAAATAAATTCCAAACTATTCCATATGTGTTCACAGCTGGTGAAATAATTTCCTCAAATTTCAACTCCCTACTGAATAAAACCCAGTGTTGGGTTTGAGCTGGAGCAGCACAGCCCCCTTTAAAGTTCCAAAACCTACATGCAGAACTTCAGAAAGAACCACCAGGTAGAAAACAAGCAAACTACTGAGATCAAACTCTAGAACAAAACAGGTTATTTCAGAACCGGAAGACACCTGCCTGAATTTTGTTAGGAAAGAAATAGTAGTGCGGGGAGAGGGGGTAGAAACTGAATTGAATAACAGATGTTGAAGCTGCTGCTGCTTCTCCTTCTTCTAAGTTCAACAAGAATTCTTATGGCAATGATCTAAGTTTGCATCCCATTCCCTTTTGCTTTAGCTAGCTGGCAAGGGGCGGCATAGAAATTTTTCTAATACATAAATAAATAAATAATATGTGGAGCTGCTTGGGAAAAAGGACCGGTCCACACATAACAACGGCAACAGCAAATGCTCAAGAGCACAGTGCAAGCTATTGGGAGAGGAACAGGTCAGCCTCTCGTTGGCTTCTGATACCATGTGGTTCTCCTGGATGGCCTCCATAGAAGGCACCACGTCTCTCGCAGTGGTCCCAGTCTTATTTGTGGGGTTGGTTTCAAACATGAATACTGGGTGAGCGGCCCTCAGCCCTTTGGCCACTGAGCTGTGCAGTTCCGTACAGCTCTGCCATTGTGTCCCCAGCACTGTTTGATACGAAGCCACTGGGGATCTGGAGCTACATACTGGCAGTGCTCTATCTCCCTGTGACCTCCGAACAAGGTGAGGCTGTACAAGTCCTGGATCGTGCAGGGCAAACTGAAGCTGAATCCTGAAGATGGAAGCCCTTGGGGTGAGCAGTTCCCAAGTCAGGGAGCGGAGTTCTGGCTGAGATTGTGCTCCCTTTGCAAGACTGGATTCACCGTCGGGGGTTCGGCACGTTTGTCACTGGGGTGCCGAGTAACCATTGCAGCTTGCAGTGCCTTTTACCAGCTTTGACTTCTTCACAGGCTACAGCATCTCCTGGAGGGCCTGGCCACGGGGGACCAGGCAAGAATAGCCCCTCGATGGCACAGCTGCAAGGTGAAACTAATGCAGAAGGCATCCGCTTGGCTACTGTCAGGAGATGGCCCTTTACAGCAGGTAACTCTTTTGCTGGGGGACCAGGACAGGTTTAAGCATATACGGCTATGGTGTAAGGTGTTAAACAACTTGGGGCCAAGGTCCGTGGAAGAGCGCCTTCTTCCTTAGCAGCCTGTCTTGTTCCTGAGATCATCAAATAGCATGTTCTGCAATGACCTGGCTAGAGTTCACTGGAGCGGAGCCTTCAGGGTGGTGGCTCCATTTCTGTGGGACTCTTTCTCTCTGGAAGTCAGGCACATATCAACATTATCTTGTTATCAATGTCTGCCCTATTTCAAAAAGCGGGGAAGGGAGAGGGAGCAAGCAAAAGGAGAGGCAGGCCTTCATGCCCACCCATCTGGAGAGGGAAATCCCTCCTGTGTTTCCTTGTTGCAAAGAGGTATTGGTGATTTAGGGCAGGGGGGCTTCAGATATTTGTGATTTTTCCACTTTCATGGGGATCCTGCACCTGAATCCCCCCCACCAATGTGGAGAGCCAGCAAATTTAGCTTAAAGACACATTTCCATTTTCTCAGGAACAGAAATCATTTGTAACCCAAGGACTGCCTTTACTCTTTAAAAAGAAACCCTTTAAATATGTTGTTTTATTCTTTATATGTTTAACTTTGTGTTTTTATTTATTTTGCTTATCTTTTTTTGTTCACTGTTCCGAAATCTGTATAGACATAGAGCAGTATTTACATTTTGTAAATAAATAATACCAAAAGACTGTTTTGTGGAAGACACTGTTCTCTTTTATTAGAGATCTGGGAACATTGCTGAGGCAGCTCAAACAAAGCTAGGTCATTTTAGCAAGATGTCAGGCTTCCAACAACCTCCATCACTTTGCCACATCAGACTATTAATAGTACCTACTTTCAGTTTCATTATGGAATTCAGAGCAGAGCAGAGCTTAACCACCAGGGGTCACTGTACTACAGCAGAGGAGCAAAAATATGCTAGAGGAAATCCTGTTTTCTTTTGTTTTTACAATTAAATGTCACCTTTTCCCTGCTCTTAAGAACAAGAAAAAAGAAAGAAAAGTTTTTCAAAGGTGTTCTTTAGACACAGAAGCATAACTAAGGGATTACATCAGTAACTAAAGAATTTGTAAACAAGCAGGAGTAGAGAATGATGAACACAGGCTAAGTGCCACATGGAGAAAAGCCCTTGGAGACAAAGGTCAGCATATCTCACAACAACCAAGGAGATCTGCAGAAGGGCTTCCATTTTGCTTTATTTGTGTGTATGCAGCCAGGGAGCAGGGACGAGACTGAACACACCTGGGAATTAATTTGTTTTAGGATTTGAGACTATTAGGCAGGATTACTAATGCAACTGGGTGACTCAGGGTCAGCCACAGACTCTCAGCCCAACCTAACTCACAGGGTTGTTGTTGTGGGGATGAGATTGCAAACGGTGTAAGCTGCTTTGAGTTCTGCAGGAAAAAGTGAGATATATTCTTAAATATATCTTAAATTATTGTTGAAATTATTCTTAAATTATACTGTTTTATATTTTTGTTATTTATGATTGTAAGCCGCCCCGAGGTGTCGGCGAATGGGGCGGCATAGAAGTTCTCTAAATAAATAATAAATAAATATAAATTTAACAAATAAATAGATAAATTTGTCTGAAAAATGTATTCTGGTCATAGGCAGTTTCTGATAGAGGGAATTACCAGCAGTTAAGGTGGAAGCCACTAGATAGTAATGTGGTGGCATTTACAGTATGATGAGTCCCAGCTCTCATTGGAAAACAAGAATAGTTCATTCTGAGAGCACTAATCACCTGCTAAGGGGACGGAGCACCTGAACAGCCCCCACCCCTGCGAGCGACATATAAACACACAGAGCCCAGGAATCATGCTGGGTGATGGTAAAATTTGGATTAGAAAAATGAGACCAAGTATGTGCTTAACCCACTGTGTTCACTGTGTCTCCTTAAGCTCTTCCCCTCACTGCATGCTCCGAATCCTGATTTCTTGTGTTTGGATCTCTGTAGAAGGTTAAGGCAGCTTCAAAGCTGCTTGGAACAGAGAAGGAGCAGCTTGGGAAAGAGCTTCCTGCCCAAGCGAACACAGAGGCAGCACAGTTTCTCTGCCCAGAAGATGGAAATTTCTGGAAAAGGGCCTTCGGGTATAGTTACACTTGCTTGCATTTAATGTAGTTAGACTCACCATGGAGTTAGAGCCCCCTACTGCCATTGTTGAGGGCTCCATATAGCGCATCTACATTGCAAGAACAAAATATGTGCCTTTAAGCTAGCAGAAAAAGCAAAACAAGGCTCCAGTTCTTGCTTCAACTTACAATTCCAAGTATGATCAAGACATTGAAATACTTGAGTATTTAGATATAAAAATATTTCAATGAGAAGTTGATAGTGACATGGGAGAGCGCCTTGAAAAATAACCCGATTATGTGGCTTATCAATTGCATTGTTCTGCTATTTTAAGGGTATTTTAATCATGTTTTAATCATTAGAAAGAAATGCCACTGAAATGCTCAGCCATGAAGATTTCTATTAATTACTGTCATATATGCTAATACGTGTGTGAGATTAATTTTACACAAGACAAAATTAATCTGCAATAGGAAAAAGAAAAAATGAGCCAAGAGGATCCGAACCCCCGAGAGTATTCTCTTTCCCTGCCATTGTTCTTCCTCGTTCCTGTTGTGCTGCCATTCTTGCCTTGAGAAGGCTTGCCTTTCTCTCCCTCCTAAAGGGATGCCAGCCAGGCAGGGATTCCCCCAATGCACAGCGCTATTTAGTCAAGCAGATTTGGCTACTCGCGCATGCTGGTGCTCCTGAAAGCAAACAAGGCAGTTCAGATCTCAGGTGCTGTTAGGGAGCGGGCCTCAAGGGCTGGAGCCCCCCCCCCTTTTTTCATCTGGAGCCCTGAATCTTGGGGAGGACCCTGGCCATCACGCTGCCATCTATGGGCACTTGCTGAGGCCTGACCATCCCTGGATGGGCTGGCTTTTTGCCTGCCGGTGTTTCACCTCCTGCTGCACACTTCCCTGGGATCTTCCTGCCTGAGGTTTTTTTTCTTTTTCTGAAATCAAAAATGTCCCCACCCTTTCTGTCCATGCGTTTATTTTCACAAATAGGAGTGCCCTTAGGAGACAGGGCCTTTACAAACACATACAAAGACTCTGACTTTATAGCATATGTAAATCAGTAGATGCAAATTTGTGCTTTTGTTTTTTGTCCTATGGGCCTGAGCTCTTTTCTGTGCCCTGATTCAGAGTGAGGGCAGAGCTTCCTGCGTGGCTCAGATGGGCGACTGCAGCCCACAAGAGCAAATTAAGTCTATTGAGGACGATGCTTTTTGAAAACTTAAAATTCCTTGTCCAGCTGTCAGCAAAAGGGCTGGCGGTGGGGGCGGCAGTGTTTGAGGTTCACTCAGACGCTCATGAAAATTATTCCCCTTCTTCTCTCAGTCCTCAGATAAAAGTTTCTCTGCTACCTTTCTAACATAGACCACAAAGTATACTCGAAGCCAAGCTAGCTTCGTGTGCAAAAAAGCCACGAACAGATTGCAAAGCTATTCAGAGAGCTTTGGAGATGAAAAGTGCAAACCATCCAAGGGAAGGCTTAAGGGACGAGGGTCCATAGCCTGGAGCGGCAGAGCCCTTGCAAGTGGTACTCCCTCCCTGGAGGAATTTGCCTGACAAGGCCTTATTTTCTTTTCAGCACCAGGCGAAGACATACCTTTAAAAATAATTAGAAGACTAGTTAGCCCTTATGAATGCCGGTGGACCTTCTATATTTTTATTGTTGTATTGATGTTTTATTCTTTTAACTGTTTTAATGGGTTTTCATGTGTTGTTACTTGTAAGCCACCTAGGAAGGCCTTTGGCGGTTTAATGCGGCATATAAATATGTTGTGCTGGGTATATTGTGTGGTGCGTCCATCCAACCCCCGGGACGTCAACAGTCCTCAGGCCTCGTGGTCCTGCCTGAGCTCAAGATGGACACCACGACTCCAGCAACACACTGTCGGGCTGGAACAGGAAGGCACAAAGTCTGAGGCCCAGCAGCCAGATCCCACCCTCAAGGTCTCACCGCTTCCTCCAGTCCCCACTTTCCCCCAGTTAGCCTTTTCCTGGCATTGTGCTTCCCTGCCCCTATTCTGAAGACTGAAGTGCCTCTTCCACACTCAGTGGCCACCAGCAAGAGCTTTGAAAGAAAAGATGTTGCACCTGGGATGTCAGCCCCACCGGCGCCCCCAAGAGCTTCTTCGGGGTGAATTCAGCCCTCCAGCTTCCTTGTCCCTGCTTTTCCAGAAGCACGTTTACCAGTAAGGGCATTTGCATCCTGATCACGCACATATATTTCTATCTTTCAAGAAGAAATGGGTTAAAAGGAAGAGGACGCATTGTTTATATTTTCTCTGATTAAATAATAGAAATAATTTAATAAAACAGCCTATTCTCTCCCTACCCCTATTGCTAGTTCATGGGATTATATGATCGTGTAAAAATGGACATCCTGCAAACGCTTGGCAGGAAGCAATGGATAAATGCCATGGAAGAATGGAGCACCTACGGAATTATTTCAAGTGCCCTCTTGTTCCTTTCAAAACACAGATGTCAATAGTAATCTTTCTAATTCCAGCTGTTTTTCTTCAGGACAGCAACATAGGTGTAATCTCTCTAGCCAGCTGTGGCAGCCTTTCTTGCTTAGACCTTTTGTTTTTAAACAAAGATTTCTATTATTATCTTATTTAAACATGGGTGGGTGTGAGTACGCATTTGCTACATACAACCCAGGCCATACCACAACATCTGTCCTTCTTAGTGATTCTTGTAGAAATCACTCTTTGAAAAGAAGTAATAAGTTGTCCTCTATACAAAATCCACAAATCCAGGCCCTCACAATTTACAGAAATGAGGGAAGATACTAGTTCTTGTGCCATAAACAAAACGAAAGTCTCATCATATTACAAGATAGATTTATGTATGTGCATGGCTCATTAAATGGACTCCCTAAACTTTATACTTTAATTGAAACATTATTTATTCAGCAACGTTATTAACATTATCTATCATTCAAGCAGTACCATTCACACGAACATAGCAACACTTTCAATGATTTCAGCAAGGTAAGGCCAATTCTCCCAACATGACAATAAACACTAGTTTTTGATTTTGTTTGTTTCTGTAACCGACGTAAGTTATATAGGTAGTATCAGGGTATTAGAATTCAAATACTTATGGGTAACACCAAAGGGGAAGAATTCTAACTTAAAAAAACGTTTGGCTTCTTTTAAAGAAGACATTCCTCTGCTTGAAGAACTTCCAGCCGACTGCTCTCTGCTTTAAAGAGACCCTCAGCCCAACTCCGGTTAAAAGATGACGTGCTATCAGGATGGAGAGCTGTGCCTGAGAGTTGCCCTCTGGTAGCAACAGCAGTTTGTCTATGTGCACCAGGGGCTGGGGAGCATGGGTGGGAGGGTGCTGTAGCACTCATGCCCTACGTGGGGGTTCCCTGTGGGCAGCTGGTTGGCCTGTGTGTGAACTGAATGCTGGACTTCGTGGACTTTGGTTCTGATCCAGCAGGGCTCTTCTTATGTCCTTGTTTTCCTCCTGGGCAGCAGGCTGAGCAAGGCACACAGGTCACCTGGTCACCATCTCCCATGCTATGGTGACATGTGCTGTAGTTCCACTAAAACTAGGACACCCCCTTGCATTTTGTCTTTTAGAGATACATCCCTCCTCCTCCTCCTCCCTCCCTCCCTCCCTCCCTCTGGCATTTCATAAGTGGTTACCTTCTATGGTTCCTATGAATGATTGTAAGCCACTGCACTTACCCTTTTCAGTACTGACATAGGCCCGGCCTAGCTGCCCTGTCCCCTGAATTTCACTTTGGTGCCCAACAAAGCACAGGGGACTTAAAAGTTAAAGTATTAGCGAACAAAGTATTTATTTGTAATTATATTTCTTTCTCACTTTTTTCCCTCTTGCAAGGAATCTCCTTCTCCATTTCAACCTTACAACCACCCTTAAAGTTTAGGTTAGACTGAGAGTCAGTGCCTGGTTCAAACTCAGCAAATTTCCTTCATGGCCAAGCAGACACTGGAACCTGGATTTCCCAGGTCGAAGTCTGCACTCTAACCACTGTACCACACTGGCCAATGAGCAGGTTTACATATCCACCATGGGTTCAACAAGGCACAGGGACTTCTTGCAGCCATGTCACTTGGCTTGATGGCTCGCATGGTCTGTTGTTGGATTTTTCCAGCATTTTTCTCCCTCCCAAAGCTTTGTTTTGTTGGAATGACGCAATAAGCTATACCTGGACAAATGATGCATGGTACATGTTAGGGTTTCTACAGATCTTGTGGCTTCCTTAACCCGCACTGCTTGTGTGATCCGGCCCCCAGTTAATCCAGACTTTCTTTAATCCACGGTATGTGTGGGACCTTCCAATCCCTGGCTAAGCCCCAAGAGGCCAGAGCAAGTTCCAGCTCGGTGTACAGGATGAGGCTCTCCTTGTTTTTCTTCCTTGTGTGAGGGTAGAAATGAAGAGAGTTATGAGATAAAGAAGAACAGCGCCATGAAAACATTTGAAGACAGGTACAGAAAGCTTAAAGTAAAGATAAGAGGAAGCCAGTGAAGACAACAGAACAAGGGAAGAATAGAGTCGAAGGGATGCACTGAAATTTTCAAAGAAGATGCAGCATTGAGGACAGAATGAAAAAATGTAAGAGAACAAACAGATATGTCAGCAAGACAAGTGTGAGAAACAGTAAGAAGATCAATTAAAACTGGGCAATGCTGATAGAAAAGAGATACTTTGTCATATGAAATCTGAGCTTTGTTTCAGTAAATGCACTCTGTGTGTACATGTGAGCAATAATTTGCTCTGGAAGATTGGGTTGCCTAGGGCAGGTTTACCCCCATTTTAAAAAAAATGAGCAGCTTCGTAATATGGTGACAGGCCTGGCACACGGTCTCTCCCTCCTGAGACAAAAGGGGACAGATGCTGCCAAGCCCCCAGCCCCTTCCATGATGCGCAGCCCTGCCGTGCTTCCACCTTGGCTGCCACCTTGTTGGCTCTGCAGAGACCCACACGTCCAAAAGAGGCAGCTGTGCTGGTTCTTCTGAGACCTCATGGAAGCAGCATGCGACCAGGAAAGGAGAGTAGTTGGCTGCTCTGGAGAGCCGCACCGGCTGCCCTCTTGCTGTGCCAAATGCCATAGTTGGGGAGTGGCTGGGGGGCTCCACAGAGCTCCCACTGGAGCCAGTGGTGCTGGGCCCTCCTGGTGAGCCCGGGGCAGTGGGGGAGCTGCACAATCCACCCCATCCCTTGTTGCTTGCAGCGGGGCCTGCATTGGCCTGTATGGTGGAAACAGTGAGTGGGTTCAGACAGCACTGGGTAGTCCTGCTGGCTTCAGAAAGCTCAATCCTGAGAGAGACCCCAAAGGGCTCTGAGCCTCGGACAAGCATTTTTGGGGAAAAGGTGAAACATGGCTCATTTGAAAGGAAGCTGGAAATGGCCACTCAGGCAATAGGGCTTTGCTTCTAAGGCCTGGATTAAACAATTCTGTGCTAAATGTTTGTTAAATTTCTTTTCGCCAAAGAGTTCGTTAAAAAAATCGGTCATGAAAGGTCACGCTGCGCTTCCGTGTCTTGCAAAGCACCTCCTCTGGCAGAAATGAAAAGCAAAAAGTTCAATGAGAAATTAAAGGAGAAAACCTCTGAGCTTGCGCACAGGGACACAAGCGCGCACACACACACACACACACATTGTGTCGATACTTCTAGCAACCAAGGTCTTAACAGGAAGCCTTTATAACATCAAAGAGGTGTCAACAAACTGGTTTAAGAGTCACAATTCCTTACAGTAACAGGAGTTCAAGAGTGCTTGATACTTTCCCTGCCATTTCTAATCCACAACATTAGAATGCGGTGGCCACATTTATGCACAGAACAGTCTTTTGTTTGTCATAAGTACCCTGCGCCCCAGCACATACACAAACACTTTTGCTTCCAGGGAAAACGATGGGTTTCTTTCTTTCAGGGAAGTGAAGGTTACTGGGGCAGGGAGCTGAAGCAACCTGGGACGGCCTGGTGGAAGCTCCGGCCAGCCATGGGGGCACAAAGAAACGCCGGTATACTCCAGCTCGTTTGTTTCATCCGAAGATGGGCAGGCTACTTCTGTTTCTGCAGCAAGCCCATTCCCTTGTGCTGCGTAGCACATTGGCCATGGTTCGGGCTCGGGCAAGGTCCAGGGGAGCTCTGTGCCATGAACACTCCTCTTCCAGCTCCAGCAGGCCATGCATTAGCCTAAGGTGTGAGCCAGAGTCAGTGTTCAATGTGTTACCTTCATATGTGCAAGCCAGCATCACCTTCTCTACACCCAAATGTCTAAAGTGGATATTGTGTTTCAGAACGTTGAGTCTATGCTAGCAAGACAGAATCCCATTCTCAAGAAAGCCAGGCAATAGTAATTGTAAATTATATCATCATCATCACCACCACCACCACCACCAATATAATAATAAATGATACAAATAATAATGATGAGTTCTAATCTCAGTAGATCAAGGTCTGTCTCCACATTTAAGCAACTAGATCTGTTATTTATTTATTTATTTATTTATTTTGCACATTTCTGTGCTGCCCCATCGCCGAAGCCTTGGGGCGACTCACATACATAAAAGTGGCAAATACTTATTTGCCACTCAGGTTCAAGTGAGGTCTGCATTTGCCACTGCTAGCGGCCTGTATACCTACGGAAAAGATGGACACTTTCCTGAGGAAACTGTGTTATCCAGGCATCCCGCTTGAGGATTCTTCTGGGCAGCTGGCTTGCCTCCATGTGAATGGAGTGCTGGACTGGATGGACCTTCGGTTTGGTCCAGCATGGCCTTTCTTGTGAGACGATCATTGGTTGGGGGAATGAGGGCCTGGCGGAGCCAAATTGGGACCCCATAAGAGCTAGATTTGGCCCACAGAGCAGATCAGCACCTGTAAACTAGAATATCATCTAGAACAGCATCCAGAGCTCATGCACATGTGCACACATACACAACCACTGACAAGGCTTCTGTGTAATCCAGCCAGCATCGATGAATACCCAAAGCATCGCATATTGCCTCAGTAAATAGCATTTCAAATAACATGTTTGCATGTGCACTTTCTGTGCAGCCCCTTGTTCACCCTATAAATCAAGGTAGCAACAGATACTGTTGAAGTATATCTTTCAGCAGGCTGCACACATAAACCATCTAATTGCTTGTACTTGAATTCTTCGTGGCTGTTATTAAGTTAACACTGGTCGTTCTGAATATGTTATTAATCCTTTGAGCCCTTAAACATTGCTTTGCAGCCTATGATCTTGTGAAGCATTGTCCACAAAAGCTGCTATTGTGCTTGAGTTCCTCCATGTGCCAGCGAATTCCAGAAAAGTTTTCCATACAAGAGTCTGGTGTTTATTGCAGGCCTCATTGATTTGAATGCAAGACATTCTGACTAGGAATGCAGTGCTAAACCTATACAATAGCCTTGTTTATTTTTGCTTTTAGCATTCACGCTTTCTAGTTTCCATCTTGTTGTTATGCATACCTTGGAATTTCCATAAAAAGAGCTAAGAGGCACAAAGCTGTTGCCACAAAATATTAATGTTCCAAACAAATATGGAAGAGGGCATGAATCCTACAACATTGTAAAAGCAGTTCCTTTAAATGCATCTTTGTGCATTAGCAACACAGCAATTGCATTCAAGCTGTTTCCATATCTGTTTCTCTGGCTTGGGTGCAATTCCTTGCCTTTACAGACAGGAAAGAAAATCCTACAACGTCTACATGGTGGGCTGCATTTGCTGGAAACTGTTAGTCTTTTTTCTGCCTGAACAGGCATTAGGGTTGTGCCCTAAATGAGCAAAACAAGAGCAAAAGGATGGGGGCAAAAAAGCTCTTGCAAGAGGCTCTGAGTATTTATTTAGTTATTTAGTTAGTTATTGCATTCCTATACCACCCCAATAGCCCAGAGGGCTCTCTGGGTGGTTTACAAACATTAAAACCCCACCAATCCTAAAATGAGTAAATTGGCTATACCATGACTGAGTATAAAATAACATGGTTAATATGAATTAAATAAATAAATAAATAAATAAATAAAATATACCATTAAAATGAATTAACTTTAAAATGTTGGTTAAATACAAAGGTCTTGACCTGGCACCAAAAAGCATATAATGATGGCGCCAGGCGGACCTCTCTAGGGAGCGCATTCCATAGTTGGGGCGCCACTGCAGAGAAAGCCCTCCTCCGGGTGCTCTGCCTACATGTAGCAGTTGCTGAGGAGCTGGGCAGGAGAACGCCTCGTGCCTCTCCTGCTGGAGAGATCTGGGGGTGAGCCGAAACATGCAAAGCTAGCGCTGTCCTGCACTGGCCACGCTCCCTGGCCGAGAACTGTTCTGCTCAACCCAGCAGCCTTTAAACGTTCAGGGTTTCCTCCAGAGGACAGGAGCACTGAGCAAGCAGAGTTGCCCTTCCAGTCCTGGCCCCCCAGGTGTGCATGAGCAGATTCCTCCCCTCCAGGGAGGGAGTCCATCATCACAGAGGTAGAACTAGCTCCATGTGTTCCTGCCCGCCAGCAGGGGCTGGTGGCTCCAGTATCAGTGGGGCAGTGTATCCATTCCGGGTTTCAGTCAACATTACAGCAGCTATCCATGGTGCTGGACCTAGTCTGTGGGCCACTGACATGGGAGCGACCACCCTCCACTTCCTTTTGCCTCTCCAGACATTCAGGCTAATGTAGATCTAAAGTAAAGCTCTTGCCACTGGCAATGAGACATTGCAAAGGAGAGCAGAAGCACAAGGCAGGCACAGCTCCTGTCAGGCAGAAAATACGGGCAGAACACGAATAGCTCCCTGCAAGCAGAGAACTAGCATTTCAGGGAGAGAGCTTTGCCAAACCTTATCTCTCTGGCATGCCAGGGTAGACCATGAGTTTTTAAATGCTGGGGTGGGGATTTATTTATTTATAAAAATTATATGCCGTCCAACTACTTGCGGATTCAAATATATAACTCAGCATTCTGAAGTGGTACATTCTGTGACCTTTGGGGACAACCTGGACTACCGAGTATGGAGCTACCTATCCAATTACAAGTGTGTGGAAAATGTGTGTACAATGCTCCCTGTAGAAGCTCTACAGCCCATAGAGAGGGGAGGATTATTGCTTCCCTCCTTGGCACAGCCAAAACTGCATCCCAAGGGGAACACACAATTTGGGCTCTCATGGTACCAGGAAGAGAAAAGACAAGCCTTTCCTCCCCACACGCTGATCCTCTTATAAAATTGATCTCTCCCCACCCCATGCCTCCCATTAGTTAAGCGGAAGTTGGACGGAGAGCTGCAGCAGACTGCAGCTCCAACAAATGTGTGGCTAGGCCCGGAGTGTATTGCAATGCAGGGAGGACCCTACTGGAGCCACAAGGCCTATCATAAATCTGGGAATGCATAAGTAAAGAACTCTTTGTAATGTGTAGAAGGGCTCCGAGAGGAGGTTGAGGTGTTTGTTAAGCAGATTCGATGCTAATTCCTCTGCGATTCAAGGAGGAAGGTGTGTTTTGAGAAGAGGATGTACTTCGCCTCGTGTCCGCTTTGGCTTCTTCTACAAGCAGTGGATCTCCAGCCAAGAGAACGCATCTGCGATCCTCCCTCATAATTTCTCATCCTGCATCTATGCAGGCACTTGCTTTCTAGTTCAGCATTTCCTGTTACAAAGGAAACATCCCTCCCCATCCCTCCCTTTCTCCCGGCAAATGACGCCTTGGTGGATTGTGAGGACACCCGCCCCCCACCCCAGACAGGACGCCCTTATTTTAGCCTCACTGCTGCTTCCCGAGGCCCATGGACTGAGCATCTCCCAACTATTTGCACAAGGACTTAATCAAGATGAAAAAGAAGGAAAGAGCCCCAATTAACCTGGAGCTCTTTGTCTCACATGCAGCCACTGTGAGGAAAAGTCAGAAAATCATACACCAAAAACAAGATGATGATTATTGTGGAATAACTACATATGCATAGAAAAATATTGCATTACCAATAAATTGCATTCCTCAAACAACTCTTGGCTCAACGGAGATAGTTTCAATTGTTTATGTTATTGTGTATGAAAATGGGATTTGTTATTCTTTCACTACATAGTCCTCTCTGTTTAAGAATGCAAAAATGCATCCCAATGCTAAACATGCATTTCAGATCCTCCTAAATGGAGGCTAGATTTACTTCTTCCACAGCAGTAACTTGGGACCAGGGTACCTTTGGGATTGTTCATCCCTTGGGTTTCTGCCCAGTCTTTGCAATCTGAAGAAGGAGCTTTTTTTTTTTTTTTTTAATAGAACCATAGAATAGTAGAGTTGGAAGGGGCCATGAAGGCCATCAAGTCCAACCCCTGCTGTTGCCAGACACCAATTTACACCGTCCCACTCAGCTGGCTGTCCGGTTTCTTTTTGAATGTTTTTAGTGAGGGAGAGACCACACTCTCTAGGCAGCTGGTTCCACCTGGTCCTGAAATTCGCCTTATGAATGCCAGCAACACAGCATTCAGTGCTGCACACCTGCCTCCAGAATGTCCTTAGAACTGACAGCAGGCACAAATCTACACTCTTGACTTCCAGGTGGCTCTTAAAAAATATGCAGATTTCCCTGCGGTGTGACCCAGCGAATCATTGTTAGTGTTTCACTGTTGATTAGCAGAATGATTTCAGCCTTATATTTGATGGTTATGTGTATTGTATATGTTATTACGATGATTTTGTTGGGAGTTAGTATATAACTCTCTTGAGTCAATCGCAATGGTAGAGGTATCATATTAAACAAAAGCAAATTTGCCATAACTGCAACAGATGTGGATAAGCAGGGAGAGATGTGGATCTAGGTATCTGTTTAGGAAGTCACGTTCTCTGCCCTCTGCTTAGCTTTTGCTCACTGTTACCCATTCCATGACTCACAACTCTTACACAGGTTGCACATGATTCATCAGGTTGTCCCTGCTGTTCCAAATTGCCTGCACATGTGTGTATGTTGCTGCTTACAGTAGTGGTGGGTAACTTATAGTCCTCCAGATGTTTTGGCTTACAACTCTCCTCCATAACCTCTGCCTAGCATAACCAGTGGTGAGTCAACATGGAAGTTGTAGACCAAGACATCCAGTGGGCCACTAATAATTGTCTACCCTGCTTTACAGAAACAATTGGCTTCCAATGAAAGCAGCAAGTATAGATTTTACCCTGAGCAGAATGCAACTCAGCATCTTGCTGCCGCAGGATAGGCAGAATGTGCCAAGCTTTGATGGAAGCCAAGAGAAAAATAGTGCAATAGCAGGTGGTCCATCATAGAAAACGTTTTGGCAGCTGGGATGAAGACATTCTGCAATGAGGATCAGCAAGCCCTCTATTATCCACGTTCCAACCATCTCCTCTTCTCAGTTATGTCCAGTCTGAGTTTTCTGCTGCTGAGATACCTTTCAGTTGAAGGAGAGGCACCAAGAAGGAGAGAGAAAGATGCCTGTGAGAATTTGTTAACAGGATGTCTTCCCCATCATGTATCTATACCATTTTTGGATCTCAGGTTTTAAGCTCTTGCTTTATTTTCACCTGTTCCTGCATGACATGTTACCTCAAACCAGAACAAAACCTAATAGAAAAGAATCATTCCATGGAGATTTGGTAATAGATGGAGGATGGAATCACAGTGACAGCAGGGGAAAATACATGAGCCATTGCTGTCAAGTGGAGTTGTATACAAGCCTTATCTTGTATGTTTTTCAGGCTTCGCACAGCTGCAGGCAGGGACAGTGATGTGAAGAACCTGTGCAAAACCATGTTACCTCCTCAAAAAGACATGCACCTTTGAAAGAGATTTATTGAGTCCCCTACAGGGTTTTGCTTAGAAAATGCAACCCTCTCACTATCTGCTTGTAAATATATCACTGATGATCATATTGTGTGAAGGTGAATGCATGTGGAGTGGTACTTTCCCTATATATTGTCTTAGGAATGAAATTGAAGGGCATATAAAAAGGGTTCAAGGCTTTCATGCAGATTCCTCATGGGACGTGTTCCATCCACATGACTCTCCCATTGGAGGAAGCGGGGCAGGAGCAGATCTTTGCTGAATTGTTCCTGCAGCTTCTGGGATGACATGGCGGGGAGGTACTGTGGCTGCAGGGACATCTTTGAAGATGGCCTGCCTACCTTCCCTCCAGCAAGAACCTCTGATGGATCATGATCCCTTCATGAAAGGAAGAGATCCATTCTGGATCCAGTCTGTCATATATAATAAATAATGGCATGGTTCCAACAAAGGTGTGTAAGAATATAAGCACAGAAGAAGAGCCATACTGGACCAGACCAAGGACCAGTCTTGTCCAGCTCTCTGTTCAAACATTGGCCAAGCAGCTGGCCATGGGAAACCCACAAGCCACAAGGACATGAGTGCAACAAAGACATCCTGCCCAAGTTCCCAAGCATCTGGTGTACATGGGCCTGCAGCTTCTGAAACTGAAGGTAGCATATTGTCATCAGGACTTGCAGCCATTGATAGCCTTCTGTTCCAAGAATTTGTCCAGTCCTCCCACTTTAAAGCCCTCCAAAATGATGGCCATTGCTGCATCTTGTGGCAATGAATGGAGCAGTTTAACTCTACTCTCTGGGAAGAAGTGCTTCCTTTTATGACACTACTGAGTTCTAGCATTATGAGAGAGGGAGGAAAAAATATCTCCATTGCCACTTCGTCTGTTCCATGATGGTTTTGTACACCTCTGTCAAGTGTGCGTGCATTTGTGTGCGTGGGACGGTGGCAGGGGATTGAATAAGAACATAGATGAACGTGATAGAACAACTCCAGAAGGGCATCTTCTCGAACTTTCTTCAGAAAACACAACTGAAAGGCATTTGACCTTTCCAATAGAGAAATGTTAAAGCCCAGTCTTGCATTTGATATTATGCTAATATGTTTCAGTTACTATATGAATGTGTTCAAAGGGAAACTGAACATAGCAGACAGGCAGCACTTATTTTTATTTATTTAAAACATTTTTACCCCATATTGATAGTGATGTCCCTCCTGTGAAACAGCAGAAACTGCAGCAATTATTGCCTCATTGGTCCTGTGATCTGCATTTGGGAAGCTCGAAAGATCAAATCTAGAATTCTCCCTTTGTTAGTCCACCAACCTAAACCAGTGTGAAACAGGCAACCATCCATGGCAGCTTGTAGAAGCTTTTGGTGAGGGCCACATGTTAAGTTCTCCACGTGTGCACAAAACAGATACAGCACCACAATCATTAATTATAATTGTTCAAAAATGAACAGCAGATAATTCTTTGGTTCAAAAGTTTCTGGATGTTTTGAAGAGAATTTGATCCATAGTGCCAGTACAATCTATTAAGCTATTATATTTGTGCAATCTTTGGAAAGGTTGCATTTTCCAAACATTAAATTCATCTTTAACCCATTATTTTTAGCTTGGTGCAGTTGTGACTGCTTTGTGCTTAATATCATCCTTCTCAAATGTGGTGTTATCTCATTATTTTGGACCTCAGCTCTCATCAGCCCCAGCCAGTAAGGCAATGGTCAGAAATTGGGAGAATGTTTGTCCAAAATGCCAAAAGCCAGTGGAGTGTCACCCTCTCATCTAGTCTTTCACACATATATGGCA
The DNA here is from genome assembly GCA_023646645.1 of Varanus salvator macromaculatus. Lineage (NCBI taxonomy): Eukaryota > Metazoa > Chordata > Lepidosauria > Squamata > Varanidae > Varanus > Varanus salvator. The sequence continues at coordinate 88,924,839 of JAIXND010000674.1, forward strand.
AGTAGACTGCTATTCCAGCTGTCAAGCAAGTTTGCTGAAGCAAACAGAATAGGTGTGCGGTGTACAACCCACACTTCTCATCTCCCAAGCAATGCCTGCCTGGCAGTGATCCTGTCCACTGATATAAATGACTAAGGAGATCTTACTGATCCCACCTTTCAAATTTGGACCTGTCTGGATCCACCCAAGACCTTTTCCTTCCAAGGACTTGGCATGTACAGGAGATGAGCCAGGCTGAGATCCTTGCAGTGGGTGTCCTGCCTCTTGCTCAGACCTGTCACCACTTGCCCCATCACTCCGCAAGTCTGCAAGTGAAGAGGGATGCTGGGAGACTGGATTACCTACCCAGCAGGCCATGGGGAGACTGAATCATGATCACTCACCTTGGCTAGTTGATTCTCAAGGTGACCCAGAAGGAATCTTGCCAAGGTCCTCCTCAAACCTGGTGCCAGAAATGCCTCAAGCCATAGTTCAGGGGTCCAGCACTAGCTTTGCAAGGAGAAGTTTCTCTAGCATCTTAGCAGCTCCAGATAAAAGGATCGGGTAGCAAAAGCTGGGAAATGCCCTGTCTGTGACAGTCTGAAAAGCTGCTCATCATAGTAGGTAGTTTCATGTTCTACTTAGAGGAGGATTTGACTGGTGAAGAAAAAGGGGAGAGGCAGAGCCAAGGGGAAACTGGAGGCTTTAGCCAACAGCCTTGTGATGGAAGATTCAAAAGACCAACCTGGCCCTTCTTGGGGCATTTTTAAGCACCCGCAAATGCAGGAATCAGAACTTAAGAAAACCCATTCCTCTGAACTGCTTCAAACAGACCTCCTTTAACCTGATTAATCAGCTGTGCTGATTTACAACCAGTTATGAATTAGTTCTGCTGGTGCCAGCTTGCTACTGCGAATAACAGTGCTTCAACTTCTGTACATTACCTTGCTCTGCTGGACAAGTTAGAGTCCCAGACCTCGGGCTACCCACCTGGACCACTCTCTCAGGCATCCCTGACCAACCTAGATTCTTGTTACAATGGATCCTGTGGAATGAACTCTGGGTTGCATTGGTCTCATGTCCACCCCCTCCTGTTGACTATACTGGAACTCCTGTGAATAACTCCAGCCTGGCCTGGTTGCCCTCTGCTTTAGTTCTGAACACATCTCAGTTTTGATCAGGACATTTGTAGGCCTAGGAGCAGGGCAAATATTACTGGGATCGAAAGATCACTGGTCTGGTTCAGTATAAGGCAGTTCATACAACAGCTTGAGTTTATTCCATTTATTCAGGTCCTCTGGTCAACTTCTGTGCAGTTTTTTCCAAACTAAACATCATGAATTTTACTCAAAAGTATATCTAGGTTACATCAGTCCATTTTAGCAGAGATATTTCACCACATATGTATTTACTGTGTAAGGATGGCCACCACTTCCAACTTTCCAAAACTGCTCCACCACCGCCTGTTCTTTCTCCTTCTCCTTCTCTCCCTCTTGCCTACTCATAGTAAAATTCAATTCATATTGAAGAACAGGAAGGGATTGTGATCTTATAGCAAAAGCAAAATAGAAACTGCAATCAAGCTAGAACCTTCTGGTGTGATACACAATTCTTAGAGAAATTGTTCAACTGAAAGAGCAAGTAAAACAAACAAACAAATGAACAAATAAATAAAAGTTTTGTTTGTTTGGTGCCTCTTCGCAGAGGGGAAAAAGAAGATGTAGGTACACTCATTGCCATCTCATTTTAAAACCCTTTTATATGGGCAGCTGCTGATCTATGAAACACTTTTTGGATGGCCAAAAAGTAAAGTAACTTTTCCAAGAATGTCCACACAAAAGGATCAAAGGCTTTTTCCTCATTAGGGCCACTAATATTAAGATGAAGTTGGTTGTTCAGGTGAATGCTTTTAAGTCCTCTAGGATTATTTTTCAAGTATCCATGTGGAAATTCATGCTGCCTGATCTATATTATGAGGATTGTGATTGCTATTACTATTTGTCTGACTTTGATATGACATATTAATGATTTAAAAAAGAAAAAATAATATCCTGTTTAAGAGGAAGTATTGATAAAATTATTAGCATGCAATAATTATGGAAGAGATCACATTTGTTTTATAATATAACTTCATTTGTTTTATAATATAACTTTTGCCTGTTTCCAGGTATTTTATCAGATTGCAAAACTTCATTAAACAGGAAAACTTAGACTATAGATAGAAAACCTTTAAGTTGGTTTCTTTGTTTTGGTAAAAACTCCATATAAAAGCCGTCCTTCCCAGAGATTAACTGTTGTTTTAGCTATTTGGTTATGCCATTCTATCTAATCAATAACGTCCTTGTCTAAAAAATATGTATGCCCTTTTTATGTTTAACATATGTGCCACATTTAGAAGCATATCAACTTCCTCTACACTCAGGTTTTATGTTGAAGTCTCCAGATGCTCAATTTACTAATGACAGAAGAAGAAGCTTCCCATTAAAGCCTGTAATAGATTTCACTGTTTTATTCTGTCCCAGTAATTCAAGGCACTGTGCTAACCACATGAGCCAGCTTTGACCCCTTATAATCAAGGAAGTCTTGCTATTTTGTGGAACTGAATGAAGACTTGCTTCTATGTGAATCACAGCCATCAGATTTCAAAGCTTTGTCAGCATTATCTAGAGGGATAAATATTTAAACATATTTACACAGGTGCCCACTACAGGTATGATATGTTCAACAGATGACAGGATGCAAAAGAAAATGGCATTCTTCCAAATGCTAAGCTAAAGAGAGAAAGAATATCTTTCTGTAGCTTACCTCTTCTGTTTGGCAAATGGACCAAAGGAAATTTAACTTCAAAGGAATTAAGCTGCCCATCTGATGACATTTAGTTGAAAATCGGAAGGGAGGGGGATTTACTTTTTTTAGACTGACAAATGGAATCTGTATTCATTGCTGTCAATTTCCATTAAGAAAAAGTTTATTTTTCTTGAGAAACAACATATGGACCAGGCAATTAAGGCGTTACCATAGTAACTGCCTCTTAAAATGAGCACACTTCTATATGACAACCCAATGAATGTAGCCATGCTTGCCTGAGGTCCACTGGTATTTATAAGCCCTACTTTTCCTGAAACTGTTTTAATTACAATCCAGTAAGCTTAACTTATGCCTTAAACATTTGTTACTTGTGGGTCCATGTGAGCAAAATTCAAAATATTGCAGTTAATTGATATATTTCTATGTATGCAGAAGAAGGAAACTGGCTTAATACAGATGTCCTAAGCATAAATGCACAAGGAGGGAATCAGAATACCCTACATTTTAGAGGACACATATAGTTATTGTTTATAATAAGAATTAGTGACCAACATAAGATCAGTACTTCTCAGGGTTAAATGTGAATATAACAATAGAGTTATAAGTCCATGCGTAACAGGACTCTCTGCAATCTGGCACTCTCCAGATGTTTTAGACTTTAATTATCATCATCCACCATGGCCAATGATCAGGAATGCTGGGAGCTGTAGTCCAAAGCATCTGGAAGCTACCCATCCACCTTTTTCTGTCATATGCTTTGCATAAGCCCCACAGTTTTCTAAGGCACAGAATAGTGCCTTCCCTAACTTGGGACCCTCCAGTCTTTTATTTTTATTTGGAGTACAGCTCCCAGCTTTCCTGACCTTAGCCTGTGGTGACTAAGGACGATGGGAACTGAAGAGCAAAACTTCTGGAGAGTGCTGTGAACGGGTATGCCTTGCTCACATGAAATGCCTCTGTGTGCACATGATGACATGCTCTTGATGCCATTGTCTCCAGTTCCTCTTTACATGCCACCAAGACACTTGGTAGCCTACCTATCTCAGACAATGGTGGTTTCTTGCAGGTGTTAAGAAAGAGGTGCCATGTCTCTTCAGGAAACTCACATTACAGGAACTGCTTATTCCTCTCCATTCCATCCCTGAGGAGGAAACAAAGAACCATATCACATATGTGTGGTGTGGTGTAGTGGTTAAGAGCATGGGACTGGGACTCAGAGGATCTGGGTTTTAGTCCCCGCTTGGCCATGGAGCCAACTGGGTGACTTTGGGCCAGTCACAGCCTCTCAGCCCAACCTACCTCACAGGGTTGTTGTTTTGGGGATAAGATGGAGGAGGAGAATGGTGTAAGCTGCCTTGAGCCCTTTGTAGGAAAAAAGCAGGATATAAATAGAAAAATAAATAAATAAATAAATATGTGGGCATTTTAGAAGTAGGAAACCCACAAGGTAAATTTTCCTGAGGAAAGTATCTCCGCATGGTAAGGAAGAATCTTATCACATCCTGAAAATGCCTTTTCCAAAGGTGTGGTGTGTGGCTGAGTGTTGGGAATGAGGGTGGCAGTTCTTGGCACACACTCACAGGTCACACTGATCCGGATCCCAAGACAGAGGACAAAAAGGAGGCAGAGCAGGGAGCTTGCAAATGTGGGACTTTGATAGAAGGGCTGCTAATCTCAAGGCCAACCTCCCCAAGTACTCAGGCAGGTTCTGAGTCAAGATGCACAGGTGTTGGGTGGCGGCCCGGGAGAGAAGCTCTCAGTGCCAGGCAAACCTGGTACAACTCTTGACCCCTTGACATGGTGTCGGGAAAGCAGGGAAAGCCAGCTAGAGGATAGGCCTTGATAAAAGAGGAGGGCTCGTTTCCATATGGGCCCTGCAGACGGGATTGGGCCCAGACTTACTCAAAAGGAGGGTTTCTGGAAATAGTAGTTGAGATTGGGTTCCATAAACTGCACTGTGCACGCACATGGATACATTCTGTGGGGGTTGCGCTTGTTGGGTATCCTTTGGTGAATAAGGAGATTTTGCAAAGAAATGGTTTGATGCCCTGAATGTACAAAAACTTGGCACATGACACTGAGAAGCTAGGTTTACTCAACAGAGCAAATAAATATTCTGCAACTCCATAGCATCTTTCTCAAGGACTCTAAAGTTGTCCTTCACAAATCAACTCAGACTGACATCTGAACTCTGGGCTAACATCTGAACAGGCATAAGATTGTGGAGAGCCTATTAATAGCTGTGAACAAACATATGAGGGAAGCTGCCTGTTGCTTTATTAATTAAGGGTTGCAGAACAACAACAAAAAGCTTTCTATATTCAGCAGCTACATCACTGTAAACAATGACTAAATGTTTGTATGATGTGAACTCATCTCATGTAGAAGGAAGAAATGGGCGGAGGACTTGCTCCTTTATGTCCACTTGAAGTCATCCACAAATGATGGGGCAGTTTTAAACCAGGCTCACACCACCACTCCTAAAAAAACAGGGCTAATATTAGTGTCTTGAGCAACATGCGAAAGTGGTTGACATGGAGCAGGAAGGGTAGTGGGGAAGGAGAGGATTCACAGGACTTGGGAAAGTTCTTGTGGAGAGCTGCCAAAAGAGCTGACCCAACCCTTAACCACGTTTTATACCATTATGGAAATGACCGAGTGCAAAGTCAGGGTCCACACAATGCCCCTTCACCAGGCTTCCTCTGATGCCACTGTAAGGACAGCATGGAAGTGTGTGGTTCTTTCAGTGTGGTCATCACAGGAAAAGCTTCCGCCATCAGGCGGTTCCTTGATTCTCACTCGCCAGCCAGAAAAGTGCCCAGTGCTTGGCTTTCACTCTTGCCGCAACAGAGGAACTGCAACAATGTGCAGCCTGGGTGGGGGCACATCACAGTGCCAGGCCTGGGCAAAGAGCAGGACTATCTGTGGCTACTAACAGGGGGATGCCTAAGATGGAGGATGGGTGGTAGGCTTGTGCAAGTGATGGATAGATAGGTTGCTTTTCTTGGGGCGGGGGGCGGCTGTGTCTGTGCATGCCCTTGCCATCAGATCCCTAGTTCTTATGAAGTGGGAATTAAACAGGGGAGCAGCTATCACTGGATGACTCCAGCCCCTGCTGTGGTGGACCTGAAACTCTCAATATCTTTTAAACAATCCAAAGACTTCTTATCATATAGTTTTTCCATTTACTTAGGAACAACCTGTCCTCAAACAGCATAACATTAGGTTTTCCAAAATAAATCCTTTCAAATGTCACTAGTCTTAATCATCTGAGACATATTTGCAGATTTATTTTTTGACTAACATTTACTTAGCAGGGACAAATTGCAAGCTACAGCACATTCCTCTTAATGGACTGAATATAGATACTTATAATTCTTGCTATCTTCATCAGACTTTAAAAAACAACAAAAACCTTAATATGCCCTCCTTCACAGTATAATTAATACCTGTTTGTATTTTTGTGGAGTAAAATTTTCAATTAGGTCATGCTCTTATCAATTCTACCACCCATCCCATGGGAGAGAAAGAGAAAAGAGGGGGAAGGGGAGAGGGAGAGACACTATTACCACTTCTGTGAGGGATTCTTCTTTCCAGAATTTTCTCATCTCTCTTTCTCTCACACCTATAGGAGAAATATGCATCCAGCAAATGTGAATGTGTGTACAAATCCAGGCATTGATACATGTCCTAGATATTCCACTCTATACATTGAACAGGTACATGACAGGTGACACAGAATATGTGGGGCACTTATGAGCTGACTGCATGGCAGTTGCCTGGTAGAGCACTAACATATGGGGCTGCAGCATCTATTTTATATATAAAAAGATGACCAATGAGGCTCGAGGTCTGTCCCTTGTTCCTTCACTGCGTCTACAGCCAGTTTCTGTGGTCAAGACGGTGCTAGTTCTTGTTGCTATGCATGAGTTCCTGAGTGTTCGGAGCCTGTCTATTAGCTCCCTCTGTGTATCTCTCTGGAAGGGCCTAAAAGGGTGAGATGAGGGCTACAATTCTAGGGGCAGAGCCAGCCACACCTCGATAACTTGGTGTGGTCTTTCCACCATGAACATTTGATCTCGGCCGTCTTCTGGCTACTTAGGCCTAAGCTAGAAAGAGCGCATAACACTGACATAATACTCCACAGTCGAATTCTTAGTGGCAGGCTGGCAGTTTGCCTTATCTACCTCTCAAACCTAGAGAGGTAGATAAGGTTTGAAAAATACAAACCTACTCTTCTCCATTTTTGAAGTTCTTAATTTTTTGATGCAGAAACATCAACCCAGTCCATAACTTCAAGTGATGTACACACACCTCTCCAAAATTATCCCTTCCCCACCCACAGCAAGAATCTTACCACATTATCAGCTGTTGGGGTAGACGCCTCCCCTGCAGTTCATACACCTGTAGAAACTTACAAAACACCCAATCAGATCAAATGTGCAAAAGACAAGATGGTGGAAGAGAAAAAGGAAGCAAAGTGTAGGGAAAGGAACAGGAAGGGTGCCTCTCAGTGGATTTGGCAACAAGTATGGCAACAAGGGGGATGGCCTCCTAGGTGGTGGCTCCTGTTGCGGAATGCTCACCCCATTGCGGAATGCTTCCTATTGAGATCCACCTGGCACCATCTCTGTCATCTTTCTGGTGACTGGTTAAGATTTTCTTCTATTTCCTTGTGTTCAATGGTATGTGATGAGACCTTTTCACATTAGATTTTTTTAATGGGGTGGTTTTATTGCTCATTGTTGTTAACTATCAGTCTGTGTTAATTTTGTGTTGATTTGTCTTCCCTGAAATTGTTGTGGTAAAACAAGATAAAAGACAGGATTGAAAAGACTAGTCCCAGACATTTTTGCTGCGTTTAATTATTACCTTCAACTATATGCCTGCAGTTTGAGTTCAAAACTTTTAAATGGATAACATTACACATTTTAGTGCAATCTGTGCCAAGCCTACTGTTAATGTTTGGATATTATTTTTATGGTTCCAAACACTGCCAATAACTAGCAGTTTCTTGAACTCCTCTATACTCTCAATGCCCCTTTGCATTTTATCCCACTTCCCGCCCCCACCTTGGCAATATTTGATATTGACTGTCTTGATATATTCATCTTTCTTTCTCTTTCTCATCACGCAGTGCTTGGATTCTAACAATGCCACCCCTAATACAAGGAATGGTCACAACTGCCCACCCAAATGACTGTGTTCTAGACTTTGATCTCAAGTCCCACTGAACTTTCGGCATGCTTTGCTTTCCAGCCTGTCATTTGATACAAAGGATGTAAAACCTGGCGGAAGAACAGAGAGTGTAGCAGGAACCACCCGAGAGAGAGTGCATGGAGGTTTGCGGTAAACAGAGTTCTGTTCTCAGAGAAAGCCTTGTGGGAGAAGCCTTGGACTGCTATTATGTACTAAAACCTTGCTCCTTTGTGCACATCTAGGCTTTCAAAAAATATTTTATACAAAACCCAGTTCCTTTCCCATTCATCTTGCCTCATAATAAAAGTAAAAGAGGGCCAGGACTTTTCTGTCTAGCTAATGTAAACATGCAGAAGAGTGAGGAGCGAAACATAAAAGAAGAAGTCATTCATTTTCCACCTACATCCTGCCATTTGGCCCACCAGAGATCCTAAGTACAATCTAGCCATACCGTATATACCAGCATATAGGACGACCCTTGAAACCAAAAAATAATGAGACAAAGATCGGGGGGTATTCTTATACACTAGGTGAAAACTTTTCATCATACAGTAGGATCCCCATATCCATGGGGGATGGGCTCTAAGCCCCCCAGCAGATGGCTGAAACCACGGGACCTCTGTGACAGTGGGAAACTCATGAATATCTCTAGTAAAAAACTGAATATTCTGTTTGAGGATGCCATGGTCTTTGTCTCAGCATTAGCCAGGCTCACGCACATCTTTGCTCCTCAGTGGTGCAAAGACTCTAGAGATATTTGTGGTCTTTTTCTAAAGATAATCTCTTTGTTTACCTATAGATATAGGTAACCTGACCTTGTCTTATAAGAGAGTCACCTTATACTCTGGTATATATGATGGTTCTGCACAAGTCTGCCTCACTCCAGGGAGATGAAGCTTAAATCGACATGCACATAGGTCCAGTCATATTCTGTCTGATCATTTGCACAGGGAATCTTCTCGATCTTTCATCTTACAGCAGCCTTTCCCATGCTCACTCAGGATACTGAGATTTGTAATCTGGCCTATCTGGAAGGTTATTTTGGCCTGCTTTATTAGAAGTATGGCTTACAAATCATGTGAAGTGCTAGTTCCCCTCTACGCGGCACTAGTTGTGCCCCATCTGGAGTACTACATCCAGTTATTTTATTTTTGTACATGATTTATAGGCCTCCTATAATTTCCGAGGCCTTCCTAGGTGGCTATGGGCACCACGGTTTAAGAAAGATGCAAACAAGCTGGAAAGTGTTCAGAGGAGGGTGACAAGGAATGTCCAGGGAGTAGAAATAAAGCTCCGTGAGAGAGATTGTAAGAACTGGGCATGTTTAGACTTGATTTGTCACCTTGACTTCTGCAGTGCCAGCATAAGGTAGCCATCAAATACTTGGTATCCTCTATGATTCTATCATAGAATAGCAGATTTGGAAGGGGCCAGAGGGACATAAGGCCCAACCCCCTCTCAGTTCAGGACTCCAAGTTCAACCACCCTTCTCAGATGGCTGTCCAGCTGCATCTTGAATGCCTTTAGTGTGGGGGAGACCATGACCTCCCCAGGTAATTGGTTCCATTGTTGTTTTATTCTAACAGGCAGGAAGTTCTTCCTGATCTTCAGCCAGAACTGGGCTTCCTGTAACTTGAGCCCATTATTCCATGCCCTGCACTCAGGAATGAATGAGAAGAGATCCTGGCCTTCCTCTGTGTGACAGCCTTTCAAGTACTCGGAGAGCGCTCTCATATGTTCCTCGGTCTTCTCTTCTCAAGACTAACTGGTTAATCACTGGTTACATTTTCATTTCATTGTAAGACCGACCTTACCTAGTCTTACAATAAAATGAAAAGTCTTGACTTGTAAGGCTAAAATTGGTTTGTTGCTTCAAACTCTTCCACTAGAAAACCTGATAATGATTTGCAAAGATCACCATGCGATTTCCCATATTTTACTCATTAAAGCCATGGCTCTTCTGCACAACAATAAATTACAACAGTGATCCTGTGATTTTATCCAGATACACTGACTGTCTGCACAGCTTCTGCTGCTAAGCTGCCTAAGGTTTGCTCCCACTGTACCCCATGGAAAAATAAGCATGTAAGTCTGTAATCTATGTTCCTTACCTGGGAGGAAGTCCCACTGGACACACGCAGATTAACTTCAAATTAGAGAGGCATAGGAATGTAATGTAAGACAGATAAATTAGCTCAAACCTAAACCCAAAGCCTTAATCCCTTAGGAAGCATCACAGAAGCATTTTAAGAGCTTTGACTCTAATGTTATTACAGGAAAAGAACTCCCCAAGAGCCAAGAGCCACTCTTTTTCTTAGCTGCTACAGGAGCAATCATTCTGCCCTTTTATAAGACACACGTCTCTGGGAGCAGGACCACACCACATATGTTCACAGTCTTCAAACAGCTGTTGTTCTTTCTGTAGCTTGATCAGCTACAAGGTTGGCCAAGGAGACTGTACTCATGGAGCCCAAGAGGAACATGTGCCTTAGGGCTACCACTAGTGGGAGGAGGCACTTGGCCGTGTGCTTCTGGCTGTCTCCAGCACTGCCGCCACTTAGGTGCCGGCCAACACGGTACGTATTTGTGCAAGAGTTGGGGGCTTCTAAGCAAATGCTCTAGGTGCTTGTCTCTTGATTGTGCTGTCTGTTTTATTGGGTTACTTGATTGCTACTGTACAGTGGTGATTTGAATGATGTTTGTGTGCAGCATCGTGTTTATACAGGCTGCCATCAACATGGGCTCTTTGAGGAAGGATGGATCATAAATCAAAGAAACAAAGAAAGAAATCCTTATGGTTGACTCTGGCTAAATAGGATGAAGACACATGCTTCTGGTGATTAAAACACACACACACACACGAGGCATTTATATCATGTGATCCATATGTCCAACATATGCAGCTGCCAAAAGGAAAAATAAAGAAAGTTTGGGTGAGTTTTAGCTGCCCTCTTCCTGACCAGATGTTCTTACCCAGGATTAGCTCCTTCTCCTGCAAAATTCTACCACAAACACTTGACAGGCATTAAGACAAGGGATTCCAGGGTCTCTTGAGAGGGGCATAGTTTTGGTTTGTGTCCTAAGTAGTCCCAGATGCAGCAAAAGCAATTAGCGACGTTAGGGATGTGTACAACACGCCTATAATTCAGAAAATGGAATAAACAGAAGGCTTCCATATTTCTGGCTTCCAGCTTCTGCTAAATAAGGAACAGCTTGGATCTCAGGAAGGACGCTCAGAATTCCAAGATACCCAAATTTTAAGGAAAACAGAAAACAGAGTTGGCCTTTCCCTGTTTACTTCTGTTCTGGGCATGCCTTACCCTCTCAGATGCAGCAGTAAGAGCTTCCAGATTTGTATTCTGTTTCACCACTAGCTGAAGAATAACAGATGGGATGAATAAAGCAACTGCTATAGTGGTTGCTTTCCTTCCCGGCTGCTCCACCTTTCTGTTTTTGCTCTAGAAGCCCAAGGTATTAAAAAGGAAGTGTTGCCTCAGTCATCCATTCAAAGGGAGCCTACGGCCAAGAGATCTGAAGAAGACTGAATCTTAGACAGGCAATAATGAAGGAACTAGACAAAAAATCATTTGTAAGGATGTTTCATTGGAGACCAAGGCCAAGATAATTCACATGATTGTATTCCTGACTACTATGCGTGGGTGCAAAAGCTGGACAGTGAAGAAAGCCAGCATTCAAACCATGGTGCTGGAAGAGAGCTTTGTGAATACCTGGACTGAAAGAATGATGACCAAGTGGGTCCTAGTTCAAATCAAGCCAGAGTTTTCCCGTGAAGCAAAAACGATAAAACCAAGGTTGTCATACTTGGGCCACACCATGAGGCGGCAAGACTTCCTGGAACAGTCAACCATGCTAGGGAAAGTTGAAGGCAGAAGGCAAAAAGGAAGACCAACTATGAGATGGACTGAATGCATAAGGAAGCCACAGCCTGGAATTTAGAAGAGCTAAGCAGGGATGTCATGAATATGGGATTTTGGCCGGCCTGCATTCAGAGAGGATTTGACGGCGCGTCTCAACAAAAAGGCCTGGTTGTCACACAACTTGTTCCATTCAGGTCGCCCGTAAGAGCTTGACCATTCAGCACTGTGCCTGTTCAGTGAGAATTACTCCCATGGGCATAAATCTGCCCATTTGAAAGTTCTCCCATGCCAGAGCAGTCCCTGCGCATACAAAACCATTGTGCCAGGGAGAGTTTCTGGCCGAGTGTTTTCTCTGGTGTCATTTGGTAGTGGCTAGAGGGCGGTTTTGTGACTTTTGTGTGATTAAATGTTTGTGCGCTTGAGTGTTTGTGTGCTTAAGTGCTCCCACCTGCAATCTGTGGTGCTATTTTGCAAGAAGGCACATCACATGAGAGAGCAGATCATTTGGTTTTTCAGAAAATTATACAATATCTCGGATGTAATTCAAGCTTCCAGAGTGCTGTACGCTAAACTGAGGGCAAACATGGCGCACTTGTGGTCATGCTAATAGCAGAGTGGCTGCACCCCCAGAATCATTCGCCCAAAGACTCTTCCTTACCTGCACTGCACTGCATTTATTTTCCCAGCAATCAACTGTCTTCCTTTGGCTTACACATGAAGAACATGTTTACTGCTTTTGGTTAAAGAGAGACTAAGGAAAATGTGGTCATCCTAGAAGAAGTTCAAACCACTGAACACCACTGAATTTCACCACCAGTGTCAAAAGCTGAGATGCTTGCCCATGAGCATGTGCATGTCTTTGCCCTTGCTTAGAATTTCAACTTCTAGGGCTTAAAGTTGAAGCAATGGAAATTCATGGGGAAAATATGAAAGATCCTGCCCTAATTGTCATGCACAATTGGACTAGCTGCCAAAATCCCTGTTCAAAATTATAACTCCTCCATCCCATCCTTCCCAGCATTCAGGTTGTTACCTTCCCCTTTGTAGACAGCATGCTATGGTCTCTGAGCATGCATGGTCCTCAAAGGGCTGTTTTATTGTTGTTGTTTTCCCACTTTGTTTTATGGGGGGGAGGGGTTTGGATTTCTTAAGGGTATTTCTTCCAAAGGTGTTTTTGGTTCTTCAGCAAGTATCCTTCCCTCTTTTGTGCAAGGAGGGCACCATTTTGGCTACATAAAGTATCATTATTCATTATTATCATTGTTCTTGTTGGAATGGCCCATGCAGCCCGACCTTATGGACTCCATCTCAACAAGGCCCAAGGGAAGGGAACCCATCAGCTGCAAGTTTCTATTGAAGCGAAACTCCAGGTCATCCAGGCGCGGGCACTGCAACACAGATGGCCCGGCTGAGATCCTCACGAGGAGCTGTGCCTCCGCTTAGCAAATGCCTTGAAAAGTACACTGCCCAGCTGCCTAAGCAATGAAAAGCCTTCTAGAGTCTTTCTCAGAGCTCGTGATGAACCATTACCAGATAGTCAGCAGATGAAGGACAAGCGGGTGCACATGAAGAAGAGAACTCTACTGGAAAAGGAAGTTAACGGACTTTTTCTCTCTAAAAAAGAGTGCTAAGAAGCACTTCCGTGTGAAATGGAAGCATGGGTTGCAGGGAGCAGAGCAAACTGCACTGAGGCACCTGATGGCAGGTTTCCCCAAAAGTGGTGGGAGGAGGGATATTTGCCACAGGCATCAGGAGAACTTCATCAAAGAAATTGTGGCTCTTCAAAATACCGGGCAGATCACTTGAACAGGATTGTGCTGCCTAGACTGTTTTTAGCATTTATTTGTCATTGGCCACTGAATTGCCACTTTAAACCAATATTGTTTTGCGTTCTGAATCTGACTAAGCTGTTTCCCATTCTATATATTTTCCTGAATCCCTAATAAATATTCTACATTTTTTGGGGGGAGGACACCAAAGTCCAGACTGTGTGCTTTGAGAGTGGAAGGGGCTCACCATTCACAAAGGGTGTGCCATCGTATTGGATTTAACATCCAGGTTGCGTGCATTGCACTGAGCAAAACATGCAAGCTAGCTGAGCTCCCTGAATGGTACAAAAAGGCTGCAAAGAAAGTCAATACAAGAGGCTCCAGGGGGATCCTTGGCCAGGAATCAAGCATTGTCAGGGACTGAGCAGACCAGGTTTGTTCAACTCTTGTGGTGGCAGCCAGAATCAGGACCATTGCTCTAGCTCTTGTGTCCCTGGCCAGGACGCCTATGGGCGCCAGATCTCCACAACTGTGCACCAAAATGCATCTCCCCCTATTTAGAACTTTAACTAGCAGAGATTATGGGGCAGGATGTTTAAGCCTGAAGTAATGGCAACTCAAGAAAAAGATGTAAAACCATGCCCAACATTTATCTCAAGGATAACACGGAAACAAACTAAACACAGTGATTTACCATGGTCAGTTAAATCCCTCAAAGATACCTTTGCTGACTGAATGGAAGTAGCAGTAGTAGTAGTAGCTGTTGTTGTTAGTAGTGAAGTCATGTCTGACCCATCGCGACCCCATGGACAACATTCCTCCAGGCCTTCCTATCCTCCACCATCCCCTGGAGTCCACCTAAGCTCACACCAACTGCTTCAGTGACTCCATCTAGCTACCTCATTCTCTGCTGTCTCCTTCTTCCTTTGCCATCTATTGTTCCCAGCATTAGGCTCTTCTCCAGGGAGTCCTTCCTTCTCATTAAGTGGCCCAGGCATTTGAGTTTCATCTTCAGGATCTGGCCTTCTAAAAAGCAGTCAGGGTTGATCTCCTCTAGGACTGACCGGTTTGATCACCTTGCAGTCCAAGGGACTCGCAGGAGTCTCCTCCAGCATCACAATTCAAAGGCCTCAGTTCTTCGGCACTCAGCCTTCCTTATGGTCCAACTTTCACAGCCATACATTGCAACTGGGAAAACCATAGCCTTGACTATACGCACTTTTGTTGGCAGGGTGATGTCTCTGCTTTTTAGTATGCTGTCTAGATTTGCCATAGCTTTCCTTCCCAGGAGCAAGACTGTGTAACTATTAGATTTGTAGAAGACAACTTTAACTTTCAGGATGGAGACCCATTGTTTATTATTTTGACTTGCCAAATAAGTTACAGCACCACATCTTGGTGCATCTTAAACAAAATCTAACAAAAAAAAAAGTATTTAAGGAAGTGTTGTGTTCATGGAACTAGCAGGCTTTGTGTATTTTCTTTGCAAAGTGTTCTTAAGTAATATTCTGAGAAAGAAACAAAAATATAATTTCCACACACTAACTTTATTAATTTTAACCAGAAATTTGAGGCACTTAATCTTGAGTGATCCTGAATTCTTCATGCTTAGTGTAGTTTTCAAAAGGAAAAGAAAAATTAAAACCAAACCAAACCAAGGCAGGCAATGCCCTATTTTGGAAAATACTTTGTTCCTGAGAGGCTACGGCCGCCTATTTCCCCTTTTTGAAAATCTTGAATAAAGCTCTGTTTCAAAAAGAAAGAAAGGAAGAAAAAGAATAGTTCCAGGAAAGGAAAATGTTCATTTTATGCTTTTTGGAAAGTTGCTCAGAACCTTAGAACTGGAAGAAATTGCCCTGTTCCAAGGTCCAGAGCCTGAAATCCATGAATCACGGAGTCACTAACCCTTCACAAATCAAGCTATGAAGAACAAGGAGTCCATTGAGGGCTGTTCTGGCAGAGACAGTGTCCTTCATCGAAGATGATTATTTGTTTTAGAGTTGATAGACTCCACCCACTTTGAGCATAACCACATCCCCACTATATGCCACTCTCACCTCTGCAGCATGATCCACAAGAGCTTTCCAAGGCTGGAATACAACTTTTGGGCCCACAATGGTTCTGGTGTGTGATGTCAAAGGTGAAGCTGGAGCCTGGTCATCAGTCAGACCTGAATCTTTCCAGCAACTCAGAACTCAGTTCTGCATAGCTGTTGCCTTGCATGCATCCACCCTTTCCTTTCTGAAAGTGACTTCAGAGTAGCCATTCATGTATTACTAGGATGTTTATTTAAATATAAGCAATGCTTGAAAGAGCAACAAACAAGCAATTGCCAGTGTGAATTGGGGTGAATGTAAAGAATATCGAGGAAGCTTTGGCCATCCATAATCTCAGTTTCTGCTTGTGTTGTAATCACCCTATCATTTTTCTTGGCTACCAGTTCCTGCCTTCAGTAAATTCAAAAAGCAGCCTCCTTAAAACTGTCTTATTAAAATTACCATGGACACAGTAGAAAAGTGATTAGCTGTAGAATTTTTCAAAGCTGCCTTTAAAGATACACAGTCATAATTCTCAAACCAGATTGTCAATATTTGAAGTTTCTAAAAATTGAGGTCGGGGAAGTAGGTTGGCAACTATTTTGAGCTTATACAATATTCTGCCTTTTCTTCCAAAGCTTTGATTTTGTTCAAGGTTTTTAAATCTATAACTGCTTCAATATTTAGGTTTCTCTCATCACATGGAATATATTCATATGGCTTTACAAAACCTTTCAAATATTTTCTACCTCCCAAACTAATCCAAATCTTCTTTCTATAATTAAAATATTACCTCACAAGAGCCTTCAACCTCTGGTTCAAACTGACAGACGCAATCCCAGCTCTTCTTGATAACGAAGAACTCGTCTGTTGGAAGGACAGCTTTAATTAACACTACCATTTCACTTTAATTGCTAGATTATTACCAAGACATCAACTTGCAGGATTATTTCAGTACTTGGTTTTTAAAAATCTGCTTAAAATATCGTTGAAGAATATTTGGGGCTGTGCACTACTCAGGTTTTCACCACCCACACACATGCACACACTGTATTGTGAGTTCTCACAATCAAATGTAACCTTGAGGAAGATCTGTGTTATCAGAACTACAGAGTATTAACTTTCTCCTACGTGTTCTGCAGCTGTCCAAGAACTTGTCTGCAGTGGCCAATTTCAAGGGCCAGGCCTACCATCCAGCAAAATAGGAATGTGCTGAGATGGAGGATCTGGCTTGTGTGAATGTGACAGCTTTCCTTGATTAGAAGTGGACTGTGTCTTATTTTGGGGAGGGGAAGACATCTCTAAGACAGGCCATGGTTTGCATTTTAAAAAGCTAAGGGAATTTGCACAAAACTGGCAAATTATGGATTATTTAACTCACAATAAGCTGTGACACTTGCAGGTACCAGACTGAATATGCTTGGAGGTTTTTGTGCCAGGCTAAACTGGTGAGTGTTGATCATATGAGCATCGAACAACCCTCATGTAATCTTAAAAAAAGACCACAGGTTTTGTGAGGATTGTTTAATGCTCGTATAATCCACACTCACCAGTTTTTTGTGACACCACAACCACAGAGCAGGTCTTGCTTATTCAAAATGGTGGCTCTATGCAGCATCTTAGTGGGCTGTCATGCCATGTGGCCCTATTTAGCATAGCCTGGCTGAAATTTCTAGTTTCTAGATGGAATGCAGGTGGGATCCCTATTCGGGATTTTGGTGCCAGAGAAATTCCAACTGAGCCCTGCCCCGAAACAGCCAAGGGGTACGTGGGGCCCATCCCTGGGTGGTGAGTGATCCCCATCACGCCAAAGGGCATCCCAGGCATATATGGTGACCCTTAATATACTACAAAAAAGAGGGAAAGCATCACCAAAAGCAAAGACAAAAGGGGGACAGAGTTGAAGATGTGTCTTTTGGCTATATGTAATCACTATGATTTAAACAGAAATTTAGCACCTCTTTCCATAGTGGAGATGATTGTGACCAGATGATTTGTGTGTCGGCTCAGCCTGAAGACCAGGTGCTTACAGCAGATCGGCAACCTCCGGGAGCCCCGTTCCTCCTTCTTATGGCTCTTCCTTTTTAAACCGGACTTGTCCTTCAAACCAAGGATGTCTTCACACAGAGAACTGTCTGACAGCCCTTCCAATCGCCAACTGCCCTCCGGTCCATTTGGATTCCCAGCCATCTTAATATTGGCAGTGCGATCGGCAAAGAGTCGCAGAAACTGTCTCCATTCCCTCTGGATTGATGTCAGCCGTACGTTGGCCATGATGAGTGGCTGATAGGCTCAAGGGCATGCATAGAGGAGGGCTGTCCAACTCGTGCATGCCAGAGCTCCTTCACACATTCATCAGGAGCATCGTATCACAACCGCAGGGAAGTTTCTTGCGCTGCCAATTTGGTAGTGTCCTGCTAAATTAGAAGTGTGGCATTTTCTCTCTCTTAAAAGCATGTAGAGCACATGAGGAGAGATTTTACCAGCAGCACTACTCATGCAGTCAGGCAGTGGACTCACAAGGTAACAAGCTAGAGTAAGGTTTAAGCATCTTTGTGTCACTCCATTCTGTGATTTCATCACATGGCCATAATATCTAAAGGACCAGCAAGCACAATATCCCTCCCAAATTTGCCTAATCCTTATGACAGTCTAGATACAAAAGAATTTGTTAAAAATATACTATTTCCTGGCAGTGTTATGCTCCATATTCATTTCCAATCAACTTCGCCATTTAGATGCTTTATAATGGAGAGCAGGAGGTCACCCATTCAGCATTCTGGTGGCCAACCCATTATGACATTTTGTACTGACCTAATACAATGGGAAACAGATTTCATAAATATGAAAAACTTGGTAAATAGTTGTTGACCTTTTCTTCATGATCTCTTATGGTTTCAAGTATAATTTATGAAAAATGGAATATTTATGTAAGAACATAAGAACCTAAGAAAAGCCATGCCGGAACAGACCCAAGGTCCATCTAGTCCAGTGCACAATATACATAGTGACAAACCAGCTTCCCACCGGATCCCTCAAGCAGGATGGGTGCAAGACCTCCTCCCGCCCAGCTCCTCAGCAACTGGTGTTTGCAGCAAGGCCACTTCTGCCAAAGGAGACAGCGTATCGCACACAATATTTCCTGTCTAGCACAAAGAGACAGGCCCTGGTCCACCTGCAGTCCTGGATTACACATACCGATCAGATGCAGCAGCTGGTGGCCCTGCTGCGGATGGAGGTACATCCCTGTTGGCCTCAACAGATGCACCCAGAAAGCTCAGAACAGACTTGGATGAAGGAAGCATCAGGGAATCATGTATCCAGATGCATGCCTTCACTTCACATGGAAAGGCTTACCAACACACATCACTTCCCCTTCTTGGATTTGTGTGGTTTATTTTTGTACCAATTGAAGACTTAGTTGCTGCAGATGCAGAAGAGAAATTTAATCAGCTGGCACACGTTTGATCACCATCTGCAGAGAATCTGTCCTATCTAACACCTATCTGATTAGCTTTTGGGAAGACCAACTGAGTTTGTTCAAAAGAAACTACACTGGCCTGCTCTTCTGGTGAAAAATCTTTAATAGATTGCAGAAATTAAATTACTAAGAAGCTATCTGAATCAAAGTGCACTTGAGGTATCTGTCCTTAAGTGCAGAGAGTTTACACTAAATGTTTGCTTCCAGACTGCTGAGCTATGGCCACAATCCTGAAATACCAGGCTGGAGGTAAAAGTTCCATATGTTGCAAAACAACCCAGAACAAAGCAAAACAAGTTTTCCCTGCGAACTGCTACAGACCTAGGCAACCATCTGCAGATGAGGCCATAATGGGAAAGAAACAGTTGTGTGCTGACAATGTGAAGTTTCCATATGTGGATCACCAAAATTCCTTGCACTAGGCATGACTGATAGCATTGCGTGCAACAGGGTCCCCCAAGAGAAGGCCAAACCTCCACAGTGCTTGTCCCCTAGTAAGTGCATCCTATGGGATTTGAGCATTAAAGTAACGTCTGATGTAGTTTGAGGGAACACCCACGAGTGTCTTCATTGCTGTCAAAGAACTTGTCCAGGGGAAAGCACGCAGCTGTGCCCACCTCTCTTATGCAAGGGGGGACCTTACACTGGAAGTATCAGGAAGAAGCATTAGCAGCAGCACGGGGAGCAAACTTTCCTCTTTGACTGTCCAAGGATGGCCCCACTGGCTTTGGACAAATATCTTGCCTGAAAAGGCACTGTTGGAGTTGTGCAGGTGGCACAGTGACAGAGCAGTCCCCTCGCTTCCTGAAGTGAGTCCCTGGTTTACGCAGCTGCTGTCTTCATGCAATTCCTGCTGGGCTGTGGAAGGCCAGAGGTGACCCAGTTTGATCTTTGGCACGTATTAACTGGGAGAGCTCCTAGCTGGACCGTTCCTTTCTCAGAATGGTTTCTAGGCCAATCGCTTACTGTCTTGCTCAGCAAAATCAAGATGACCTCCTCCCTTTCTTTTTCCATGGCCTTAAAAATTGCTCATATTCTTTCATTTTTGATTTTTTCTTTTTTATTGTATGGACTAACTCCAAGACATTTCTAATCAGAGAAGTTCCTTTTCAGTTGCAAATTACCTTTTAATGCCAAATGATCCTTTACAACTACCCTCTTTGATTGCCATTGTTCCAACTGTAATGAGCAACTTTAAAATCCAAGGAGCAGGTACTACTTAAGGCTTATTCCCATTTATGCGGCTAAATCTAATTTTCATGGCCAATACTGACTTTCTGCTCTTTTCCTTAAAGAGCGCTTCCTTATTTGAATGTCCTCACAAGGTGACACACGGTCAGTTTTTGCTAAATGAAGTTCCTAAATCAGCAGGTGTGCTACTTTTTAAGCCCAGGGGGGTCTCTGCAAGGATGGCGATGGTCACATATGTGCTCATACATTGAACATATTCAAAAGTGGCTTGATTGGCCGAGGGCTTGAAGGGATATTGGGATGGTGCCATGTACACTAGCCCTGCCCCTGTAGCTCCAGTCATACCAGCCCCACCACCCCTCAGTTCAGACCCTCCATGTTGAATCAGGAAATTCTGAACAGAAGCTCTACTCACATTTGCTTGCAGCTCCCAGTACAGCTGTGGACCTTCTTCCACAGGGTTCCTGCTCTCTCATTTCTATAGTATAACAGAGTACAGTATAGTATTGCCTGGCACAGAGCAGCCTTCCCCAACCTGGTGGTCTTCAGAGGGATTTGGACTGCAGTTCCCAGAATGCCCATCCAGTAGGGCCACTGACTGGCAATTCTGGGTGCCGCTGTCCAAACATGTCTGGAAGGCACAAGTTTGGGGAGGGCTGGTTTAGAGCATCTCCAGAGCATCCTAGAAAGCGGGCAGCCTGCTTCCAGTCCTACTCGCTAGGATGCTTGTGGAATGTAGCTGCTTCTATGGCAGGAACCATAAAACCCATTTCAGAGTGTGTTTGCCTTGGTAACCGCAGATACTGAAGACCCAGGAAGTTGTTGGGTGGGGCTTTGTGCCCACATTTTGTACTCCTGCCCTAAGTGGACAGAGTGCTCCAGAGGTCTGGGAACAGTTTCTGGAGCTCAACTGCCCAGGCAGCACACCTGAGTGATCAGAGTGATCCCTCTACCTGCTTACAGCAACCATATAATATAAGATACCGCATCCAGATAATATCTGAAATCAATCTTAAAGCACTACTAACATTTAAAATAATGGGAAAATTAAAATGTTTTGGTATGGTGCCAAAATGAAAAAAGCATCTGCACCAGGCACACCTCCCTGGGAGCCGATTCCATAGCCAGGCTGCCACTGTAGAGAAGGCCCTCCTCTGGGTAGCCACTCTCCTGACCTCTTTCAAAGAGGGCTGCCAAAGGAGCACCTCCAATCCAGACCTTAAGGGGTGGGCAGGCACACAGAGAAGGAGACGCTCCATCAGATAACCAGTTCCTAAGCTGTTTAGGGCTTTTTAAGTCATCATAAGCACCTTAAATTGGGCCTGGACTTCAATTGGAAGCCAGTGCAGATGGTACAGGACCAGCGTTACGTGTGCATATCTGCCGGTCCCTGCTAGCAACCTGGCTGCTCTGTTGTGAACCAATTGAAGTATCCAGACCTTCTTCAATGGCAGTTCCATGCAGAGCATGTTACAATAGTCCAATCAGGAGTTTACCAGAGCATGGGTCACTGTCACTAGGCTCTGCTCATCCTAGTAAGGGCCTAGTTGATAGATCAGCCAAAGGGAAAGGACAGCCATGTCTCCAGAGTGGCTGTCAGGAAAATCCGAGGCACCAGCGCACCAAGTCAGCACATCCTGTTGCACGAGGTCCAAGCAGAAAACCGGCCCCTCCACCTGCCCCGCAGCCCTTCGCTTGTCCTGTGTAGATGTCAAACTTGCCATTATGTACACCAGTTGTTAATATATAAAGACGAGGGACCCACCCTGCTGGCTGAACACAACATCTGTTGCAAAGTTAAGTCTGCCTTCATTCCTTTTGTCCTGAACAGCATTAATTGCTGTATTGTTGTGCACACACAGCAGCACAAGAGAGTTGGGGAAAAGTTGGATTCTGGAATTTTGCAGAATTTTTCATTTTTAATAGACCACATTTCTTGAAAAAAAAAAATCAGTCCTTGATTAAATACATGTAGAGACCTCTTCAGTAAGTTTTGCTCTTCTTTGCCCTGATTCCAGGGTTTATCACTAGTTGACAAGATACAGCGAGCCTGACAAAATAAAATGGGGATTTCGTAGGCATCACTAATCCAGGAATGACTGCCCTGGCAGCTTGAGACTTAGCCAGATGGAAAAGGGAAGAGACCTTTGCATGCTTAATTATTTAGAAAAGGCACACTGAACGTTTGTCTCCCAAAAGCCATCTATGTTTCCACAACAATTTGGTGTCTATATGAGAGGTATTAATCTCCTCATTAGCAAGAGACAGGCATTGGTTGCTTTTTGAACTTGATATGTCTGCACAGCTGAAGAGCACCTGTTCTTACATTACTTGTTCTGCCCGAAGACTTGGCCGTTTGTGTGTGCATGTGTGTGTGGGGAATCCATCACATCATGAGGTGTGAAATCTTAGAAAACAGGAGTAATGTTAAAGGACAATAAGATGCATACGTTTGAAATGGAACACTGCTTAATTGTTTGCACACACCCCCTTAACATTGCAGTCTGACTGATGCATGTATGAGTTTAGTAGGGCTTACTCACAGCTAACGTGACTCGGATCACAGCGTCATCTGCAGGCAAAGCAAAGCTGTATTTTATGACATTCGTCCAGGCTGCTTCTGTCTTGTTTAAATTCCACATGTTCTGTTATCCTTGGTGCTCTCCTCCTGTGAAATTTCATCAAACGATTCATAAAAGCTGGTTTATCAGCATTCCGGAGTAAAATACATAGCATAGCTACAAAATTCATGTACCAAGGTAAATATTGTAACACCCAACAGAATCATGAATTAAAATTAATCAACTAAGAGAACTAAAGAAGAGATGATGGAACTCTACATACCGCTTGTCCTTCTGACCACAATTAAGGTGTGGATGAAGACAATATATGGCAGAGCCAGGGCCAGTCTCCATTTGGTCCTTGCATTGACCTCTCTTCCCTGGCCACCAACCCCACCCTGTGCTGTCATGGGCGGCGTGCTCCCCCAAGGTCAGCTCACTGCTACTCTAACTTTAAAGGAGCTTCTAAAAATCCTGTAAAATGGGGCCCCGGGGAGTCCTTATTTTCACCAGGCCAGCCAGCCGGGTGGGCGAGGAGGAGGGGGCAGCCCCTCTGAGACTGGGACCTTAGCTGCTGCCCACCTATGCCAGTCCCTGATGCCAGGCCTGAGCAGAGGTTCACAACCTTAAGGCCAGCACCAACTCTGATCCTGCTGGAGAGCCTATTCAGCCCAGAGAGTCCCATGCGCTATCGTCCTGTCCCAGCTGTGGTTCATCTGGCAGTTCCCCCAGTTCTGTGCAGTCCCCCTGCCCCATTCTGAAAGGTTAAGATGCTTCTCCTAGGGAGTCGTTGCCGACAATGGGAACTGTTACCCCATTTCGCCTTCTGCCTGAACTCTTCCAGCTGAAAGGAATTCAAGACCCTGGGTCAGGGGATCAGTTGCCGCAACGAAGGGACGATCAACGGGGAGGGGATGAAGCAAGGCAGCTTCCGCTTCTGGGACTGGAGCTGAGCTGGAGTGAAGCAGGCTTAGGAGCCCAGGCACTACCAGAGCATTGACCCTGGCGTACCTGGTTTGCACCCAGGATCATGCTCAGCAGCCCTGCAACCAAGGTAAGAGAGGCACTTCCTGGGATTGACCTGGGCGTTGCCGTTCAAGCAGTGCTCCACCGCCCAGATGACCCAGAGCACCCTTTTCTGTTTTCAGTGGCAATGTTGCATTGCAGGAGGTTTATTGTGGCTCTCCCTCCTTCCATGCTCTCCTCTTCTGAAATGTTAGCCACGCCTCTCCTTTGTTCGCTGTCCTTGTCTAAGTTTACGCTGTCGGGGGCACATGGATGGTGCGTAAATGAATGTCATATTGCTTTCTTAGTGGTTTTCTCTGCATTCTCAGAAATGAACTCAGAAACAGAGGGGCATAAATAAATGAAAAAGCAATTTTTTAACATGGTAAGATGCTTTTGTTTTGAATACGGCACCTACATAGTCTATCATTCCCTATACTTGGTTCTAATAGATATGGAGATTTCCAACACTTGAACATCTGTTCTGTACTAAACAGTTCCAAAAAGAGAGCAAGAGAGAAACATTCATATCACATCTTTCTCAAACAATACCAGAATGGATTCTGATGAACATGCATATTTGCCATGTGCATGGAAAATGTTGGGCTAAAAGAAAACTAAGTGCAGTTGACACGCAGATAGAGCAGAAACTCAGTGTTCCACATGAGAGAATGATTGGGGATGCTATATATACATATTTCCCAGATGCTTTCTCTCAGATTATGTCATCATGATCTCTAAATGAACTTCAGGTGCAAGGCTGGTTCCAGATTCTTGCAAAGCTCCCCCCCCCACCCGAATATACCACTGCATCCTCCGCTTGACAGCCTCTGAGTCCGAGACGCACCGTGGCACAAGGAGGCTGCTGACCCTTCTCCTTGCTCCTCTCCCTGCTTTCCCCCTCAGAAGGATTAGGTGTGCATGAAGCAGCAACAAGGGGGAAGAGGAGGAGCAGGAGCAGCAGTGGCAGGGTCTCAAGTCTCCAAGGATCCACTGGCCTTCATGGGAACTCAACCATGCTGGGTTTGCTCTGGGAACATAGACTGGGTGTGTAGATCGCCATTAGAGGTTAGAGTGCTTACTAACTCTCCCTTTACAAGTGTATACGTTGGAGGACCAGTGTGCTGGCCCGGTTAGAGTGGTGAATTAAGACTGGAGAGATGCCGATTCTGATCGCCATTTGGCCTACTGCTGCTTGCTCTTGAGTTTTGCATGTAGGCAAACTAGCAGTCTGGGTATGGAAGTCACACTCAGCAACTCGATAAGCAGCTGATCGAGGGTGCTATGTAAAAGTGGGGACGTCAAGCCTGCTATTTTATTTATTTATTTATTTAGTCAAAGCTTTTCTGTACTGTTCTTAGTGAGAGCTCTCAGAACAATGTACAATCAATAAAATCATTAAAAGGAAATGTAGCATAAAAGTTTGAAATCGATAGCACACCCATAATACATAAACATTCAAATGTAATAAAGAACAATTAAATGACAACAACAACAACACATAACAATATAACAACTGATCCACAGCAGCCAATCATTGTATGAATAAAAACCAATATAAAGATCAGATCGTCCTGTTCAACAGTAAAAATAGTGGGAAAATAAAAAGGTTTTAATCTGGTGCCAAAAAGTATAAAGCAGGAGTGCTCCCTTGGGAGCTGGTTCCCATAGCCGGGGAGCCACAGCCAAGAAGGCCCTTCCCTTCGTAGCCTCCTTTTAAAGGTGGCTCATGGGATAGGACCTCTGTAACCATCAACTCTGGCAGCAAAATCTTTTGGCCTCCTGATATCTCCTGGGGGGCAATGGGAGCTCCGGGGCCTACGATCTCAAAGCTGGACCCTGAAGACTGCCCCCTCCACCCCAGTCCCTTGTAGCTGGCACTGAAAGAATGCCTTGGCGGCATCTGGAGAGGCTGGGCTACAGAGTGGTACAACTTCCCGTCGCTGCACCAGCCTCCTTCCCGTCTCCTCCTTGGCACTAAGTCTGGACGGCTGCAAATGCTGTCTAGATAAGACGCCAAGTGCACCTTCCTCCTGCCATCGGATACGCGTAGACCTCCAAGTTCAGAAGCCCACAAGCTTGTACCCGCCACGGGGGTGATGCAACCGAGCCCTAAGACAGCTTTTACTCAGGTGTACCAATTGCTATTTTACCTTAAAATCACAGTGTTTAAAATCAAATACTGATTTCCAGCATCAGCAAAACGATTTGATCATATTTAGCAGGAAAAACCCTGCATTTGGAATGTGAGGTGCAGATGGTACATTTCTCTTCTCGGATCGTCAGGCGATGTTTTGATTGAGTTCTTGAAAAAGACGGCTTCAAAACAGTTGCCGCAATCGGTAACAAAGGCTGCACTGTGACATCTCAGCATGCTCTACCCTTGAAAGGGTACTAGGGATGGGGCAGAAGCCCCTTTCAGCCACATTTTTATGCAAACAGACCTAATTTGTGCACCTTAGAGTCATCTGTGGATGAATCAGAACACAGTCTTTTGGGCTGGCTACTTCCAGGAATTTTGGGGTGCAGTTCCCCATTCAAAAACAGTGCAAAATGTTGTAGCAACAAAAGCTGCAAAGAAAGATGTATATATGGAGAGCAAATCCATTAAAATTAATGAGTTTTCATGCTTTATTTTATTTAAAAACATGCAGCCCGACACAGAAAAGGAATGGAATGGGCTTATAATTGAACACATATGAAACTAACATGGCCTGTGCAGGGATTGTCCATTCCTAGTTATAATGAATAATATTCAAGAGCCCCGTGCTTAGATCTGCTTAATAATAGATGTCCCAGGCTTCAAAAAAGAGTGGGTGCTGAATGTTTAAATTTCACAAGCCAGCAATTGCATTGTCCTGTTCTGAAGCACATTTGTCCTTGCAAATGCCCCATCTTAACCATTTGATAAGAAGAAAAATACTCCATCATTTTGAGCAAGCACATGGATAAATAGTTTGACTTAAGGAATGCAAAACTGTGATTTGCAAACATGCTTCGAGTTGTACAATGTCTCTAATAAATTGTATAGCCTTTCTTATACACGTCATAAATCAAGTTAACATAGACAAGAAAAATGATCGGGATCGTGTATCAGGCATGACTTCAAAACAGAGATTCACCACTGTGATAAAGAAAGGCTCAAGTAGGTGTACGTGCACCTGTGAATTGCTTGGATTCCTTCCTTCCATTAATCACCGCAGGAGAGTTGCTGCTCAAGGCAGAACCTTTCCCATGATTGCTGTGATTTGTTAGTTAAGACAACATTCTTCAGTGCGGCTCCACAGAAGGAATGGAAGGGAAACCTGCACTGATCGGATCCCTTCTTGGAGACAGTCCCCTTTTTCCCATACACGCAGCAGCTCTCTCCCTGCAGTGCAAATTCGTGTGTCTGGGGCTTGTGTGAATGCGAATGAAGAAGCCCTGTGGCCAGGGCCAACTGCATGGGGCATTTGCCAGCTGATCAGAAAGATCTAGCTGATGGGCCAGCGCACATAGCTCAATAACTCTGAGTGGTGCACAAGTGCCCAAGGCAGAAGCTGACTACCAGCTGTCTGAGCAAGGATGGCCAAGGCCAGTCCTAATTTCAGTTTGCCTCTTGGTATGGATACCAATTAAAAAATATAAACACCTTTTGACCGTTTAGAACAGCACACATGTGTTTACTCAGAATAACTGGTGGGCTTTCTCGTTCTCTTGATCTATTTAAGCACATAAGAACCTAAGAAGAGCCATGCTGGATCAGACCCAGGGTCCATCTTGTCCAGTCCTTCATGTACACAGTGGCAAGCAGCCGCCCACCAGATTGCTCAAGCAGGAGGGGTGCGACACCTCCTCCTGCCCAAGCTCCTCAGTAACTGGTGTATGGAGGCAGGCCACCTCTGGTGAGCAACGTAGTACATGGCCAGCAAAGCTAGTAGCCACCAATAGCCTCCACCTCCATTAATCTGTCCAATCCTCTTTTAAAGCCATCCAGATTTGTAACCATCACCACTTCCCATGGCAGCAAGTTCCATAGTTTAACTTTATGTCATGCAAATACTTTTTATCTGTACTAAACCTGTCCCTTCTCTACACCCTTGAATTATTTCAAAGACCTCTCTCATGTTTCCCCTTACTTGCCTTTTTCTCAAGCTAAATGGTACAATACATGCTTTACATGTGAACCAGGACAACAGCTGCTTTGTGTTTTAAAATATTTGCAACTAGGAAGCCCACTGAGCTGTATGGATAGTGGTTTGGTATGTATGTCAACCTAGTATCCTACTAGGTTGATTAAACCATGGGTAGTAATGAATGATTGGGAAAGTGTGTGCATGCGGCTTCCATTTCACCACCTGCTTCTGCTGAGCTGTAACTGAGGAACAAATAGTAGATTAAAACTGGGGTTGAAGGGGTTTTCTTAAATCCCTTCCATCTGTGTTTCATTGATCATCAGCCACATTTCATTCCATCTTCTATTGCTGAAAATCAGATTCTTTTTTGATACACCAGAACTTCATTCTACGTGTTCTCATATGCATGTGCACAAGTGTGCATTTACCAATGCTGATTAGTGCATTAGCCTCATGCAAATTAGCACAATCCTCCTTCCACCAAAAATGCAAAACTGAATGGTAAGATTCATAGAAATCATGAATTTTAACTCATTTGGATCCATTTCTCCAACATCCATGAACAGAACCCTGGGTTGTCCCTCCTGCAACAAACCAAAATACGTGGTTCAGATATCGGAATGGATGACCCGGGCAGGCTGAATATCTGGAGTTTCTAGCTCTGCCCAGCTACAGTGGGAGGTAAAGAGGAGTGCATTGGCCACAACCCAGAGTTTGCGGGGGGGGGGGGGACCGGGGTTGTTTAGACATGCGAGCTGAGTCTATTTGTCCTTGCCATTAGTTCAAAAGGCAATGCTTCTTTCCCACAGGTGTGCTGCTTATGGTTTCCTGAGGGGTTGCACTTATTTCCATCTATACATAAGGACACACACTCGATTATGGTTGAAACAGCTTTTCTATAAAGCTCTGGACTTTCCTTTAATGTGGAACTCATGCTTGTATCAGGCAGCCTGGGATTAATCAAGCCACAGAATAATAGCTGTACTTAAAGTTTATTGCAGCTTTAAGCAGTAGAATGATTTAGCAGAGGCTCCGAGCCAACAAGAATGTGGTCTTAATAAGGGTCGTTTGGATTTACCGTTTAAATCAAAGAAATATTCCTCCTTGCCATGTGGGCTTCCCTGGGTTTTCATCTTCCCAATGGCCTGATTCACCTGATTACCCAGCTTAAGCAAGCCATAGTGGGTTAGGGTCGTGGCATATCTGGTGCTTACCAGGTAATTTGTCTAATTACCCACCTGGGGGCAGTTTGTTGTGTCATGCGAGCCTGGGCAGCATGGCTTGTCCAACAGGGAAGCAACCCTCAAATAAGCCACAGTGATCATGCAAATAGGGTCATTGTGTCCGACTTCTACCTCCGCTCCAAGTCCTACTCCCAAAGAGTTTATGGAAAACTTGTAAATGGTATATTTGGAGCTCTTGAATGGAGCAAGAAACTGCAAGATGGAATGAAAAATTGTGAGACTGGCCCCTTAATTAGGTATTACATTGCATCTGAATTTGGAAGAGGAGAATGTTATCACCAACACTGCTGCAAGACGGGCTTTGGATCCGACTAATCTTTAATCACAGAGAGAAAGACATCAATCTTGATGTCTGGGGGAAGTGGGCACAGCAGCAGCTGTGGTGATTTCCCCACCAAGTAAATCCTTGAAAGAACACCAAAATCACATGTTCAAACAATAGCAATATCTCTTTTCAGCACCCTTGTCCCTAGGAAAAGAAATCTTTCTGTGTTGTCTTGGAGAGAGAGATGGGAATCGAGTTTTCTAGTTTATAAAGTTAGTTGGACTTCCTACTAATGAATTATGCATTCTAACAAAATATTATTACTATTCATTATAATTATTTGCATTTATTACAATAATACATAGATTATTACTTACCATAACTGTTTTTATACCAGCCTTCAGTTACATTCCCAGGGCAGTTTCTGATATATTCCAGGGGAGAAAAAGAAATGAAGCATTTAAAATATTAATAGATCAAAATATAGAATGCTAAAAATTAAGCCATGTGCAAATGACCTCTCAAAACTCTTCACTGTATGTGTTGGCAGAAAAACTGGAGTAGGGATGGGGGAGGGCAACTTTACTAATTTACTGAAATTCCCAAACAGGTTTCTCTCCGATGCTTTGAAACTTCCAACCCTGCCTGGACTTCCTGATCTGAAAAAGCCCTGTGACCATCATTACCTCGTAAAGGCTTCCTTGGGTGGGAAGTTTAGGAAACCAAGAAGCTCCAGGTTGCCAGAGAGGATTGTACAATGTAAGGATTGCACTCATGCACACTGCTCAGCCATTATAAGAAAGGTAAGCATAAGACCCCACACCAAACCCGTGAGAATTTCTCTGGAATGTTCTTCTCTGAGTTTTGTTTTAGAAGCAGTTTCTGTTTTATCAGATGGAATGAGAACAGTAAAAAATGTAGAAACATGTTTCTGCATAGCACTTCCTCAAAGCCACCAGACAAAATATATATATAAAAGAAAATAAAACAGACAGCAGGATCTGGTCCCTGCCTGTCCCATCAAAAAGGGTGGGTAACACTGTTGGAGACCCTTCACTGAAGAATTTCATGTGCAGTGAGGCACACATGAAGACTCGTGGCCCTCCAGCTTCCCTAGGTCCTATGCCATGAAGGACTTTAAAAGTCAAAAGCAGCACCCTGAATTCCACTCAGAAAGACAATGGGAGATGGCGCAGTTGGCTTGCTGCAGGTATGGCAGAATCATAATTTGCAGTTTGTAATCTGGCAGCTGCCTATTGTACTAATAGCAGCATCTCTGCAGTTTTCACAGTGGCCCCATAGTGAATAACGGTAGCCAAATCAGAGTATGGAAAGCTGAGGCCAGAGTTGCTGCTTTTCCAACTGCAGTCTACTGTCCCTGCCCTCACCCTATGGCGCAAGTACCTTTTCAGATAGGAAACCTTGCTGCTGAATATGTATTTGAGCTACAGCTGTTAGATTATAAGTATATTCCATATGTACTGTAAGATTAAATGAAGTCAACACTGAGTAAGTTGTAATGCATGGCAGGTGGAGAGGAAACGTCAGCAATGTGAATTGCAGGCAGAAGAACACAATTAGGATGATCCTTGGTGGGAAATAATTTTCGAAAATGAACAAACATCGTTAATTTCATCTGTAGAATGCTGAAGGGCATAAAGTATTAAATGCTGCACTATAATTTTGTGTTCTATTTCTAGACAACACTATTAACAAAATAAATGAATTGAGCAGTCTTGTAAAATGAGCAAGAATAACAGGATATGTGACTTCCATTTACTCCTGAGAACCCTCCCCCCCTTTGGTTTTATCAGGGATGAGTTACATCCTTCCTTCTTATGGGCTATTCTGGATGTCCTTCCAAAACATGGTGGCACTAGCGGGAGGGGAAAGTCTCTCCACAGAGCTTCAGCAGGAAGTGGGCCTCAACTGGCTTGTTTCCAGGGGACTGTCTGCACTTCAGAATCAAATGTCTGATTGTCATGGCTTTTCCAACAAATCTTAGGAACTGTCCTGCGTAGGTCTGAGAAATATCAGGTACAGTTCCTTAGCTTTCTTCCCAGCACTAGGCTACTCCCACATTAGGACTCTTGAATGCTGCTGGAACCTTGTCACTGTAATCATCACTGGGCAAGGAACTGGTGGGTTCACATGGAACTTAATAGACTGAATTAATTAATCATAGGCATATCCCAGTGTTCTGCCAAAAACAGAGCTATTTTTATTTTAAAGTAGTTTCTGCTCTTTAGACTCTGCCCCTTGAATTAGTTGTAATTGCATAATAGCAAGCTTTAAAAATATGCAACTAACATAATTTCCCATTGTCTGGCTGCAGTAAGTAATCAGTGCCCACATCCATGTGGAACAAGAACCAAGTAATTACAGGTCAGCTCAAGGAGGCAGGAATGCAGTGGCCGGATGAGAACAGGAAGCAACTGATTAAATATTCTTTAAAAGAAGAAACAAGGATTAAACTACTAATTAAAGGACTAGCTGTAGAGAGATGGTGAGGCTGCTCATTCAAGTGCCAGTTGCATACCAAAAGCTAAAGAAGTGGAGCTAAACTGGATAATGCAATTTTTGATTGTATCAACAGAAATATGGTGCCCAGATTGCAAGCAAGTAGTAATACTACTCTGGTCTGATGTGGATCAAACTAGAGGGAAAGGGATTTTGACCTAACAATAGCAAAAAGTTCCTGATGCTACAGTCTGACAGTTTTCTTTGGAATGTGGTGGGGTCTCCTTTGTTACAAGTTTTCAGAAGAGCCCGGGTTTCTTGTATTGGCAGGGGGCTGGAGCAGAATGACCTCTGAGGCCCTTTTCAGCTCTTGATCCTGTCTGGAATCAGAATTGGGTTTTGCAAAGGCATGAATGGTATAATGGAATATGGTAATTAATGATAAACTGATGGCAGAAATAATAATTTAAAAAATGAAAGCAAATGAATATAATGAAATTTGGGAAGATTTTGTAATAAACCTAATCAAGATTATATGAATTTCTGGAAGGGATATGGGTATAATTGAAGAATATTATATATTTTATATGTACAATGGTAGCATTGGTCTCCGGGGTGGTGGGTGCATTCCTTCATTTATTCTTTTTTAAATTATTGTGTTCTTGTTGTTATATTATTCTTGTTGTAATTGTATTTGGTTTTTTTCTGTCCAAAAAAAATTATAAAAGAAGTTCTTGATCCTGTGCAGGCTCAGTAGTGCCTTGGATGCCATACAATTCTGCAAACAGACTGGAGGAAAACACAGAAAATACCAGAATGTAATAGCATGTTCTGTCATTTAGTTTTCCTGTAAAAATGGAGGGAATAAATTGTGTCTTCTTTCTGGAAAAAAACAGCTAGTGTAGAGGTAACCCTTCAGTCTCAAGGTTCTTTGAGCAAATAAAAGTATGATGAACCTGTTTAAAGCTATAATGTGGTGTTGAGTTTGCTTTATGCCCACCTGGTTTGATATGGAGAGAAAACCTTGATCTGCCATGAATGTAAAGAGGATTGCAAACCAAGCAGCCTGTGGTAAGTCCTTTTTAGTCCTTTCTGGTTCTATCCACAGCAGCTGGGCCAATGCATGAAGGGCAGGAGAGAAGGCTGCTGTGGACGTGGCTGCAAATGAGAGGAAGGGCCAGTCCTGCTGGCCCTCCTGCCTGGTCATCGCAGAGAGCAAGGCTGAGGGCAGGCTGCTGTGGGGCTGCACGCAGAGGAGGGTTCCCTCTACCCCCAGTGGTTTGCCCAACCAATCTGACACTACACAGAAGGCACCTGATAGTCAGCAAAGTGAGTTAATGGTGTTGCTGTGTGAATAGGCACTCACACCAGATCAACTGTACAGAGAGTGGCAAAAGAAGCAGCAGGTGGAAGGCCTTTTGCATAGGCATGTGGCACTAACCCTTCAGGGGGCTTAGGAGCGGGGAGCAGTGCCCTCTCTTCAAGAAGAGAGGTGTTCTAAGGGATTAAATATTCACAGTAGAGAACATACCCACCTGGTATATCCATGAAAAAACCCTATAGGGATTGAGTACAACTGAATTTTTTCCCCTGGTGGTAGGCCCCAGAAAAGGAGGTCGTGGAGGCACTGTGGATGGCCTTCTTTCTCCCAGGAGGCCCAATGACTACCCCACTCTGGAGCTGCAGTAGCTAATTTCCTCCTGGTGCTTTAATAGGGAGAGAATGCAAAGAAGGAGATCTGCCAAGGATCATTGTGCCCATACATCCCCTTCCTGCTCTGACCACCATGAGCCAGCAGGGCTATGGACTACTTCGCTCCTGCAACACCACACAGCTTCCAGATTGCTCTGTAGGCTACTTTGGGGAGAGCATGGCAGCTCCAGATGAAACATGTTCTCTTCAAGTCAGCAGAGCTTACTCTTGAGAAACTATGGTTACATCCTATGCAGGTATACCTAGAGCTAAGCCATGCTTCTTCAAGCCTTTAATGGCATGATGAGGGGTGGGGGGTAATGTCAACTGCTTTTAACAGGTCTAGTTTGTAGTAAAATTGTTTCAGCATTAAATTGCTTTAAAATTTTGTGCATTGGAGAAAAACGTATGTTGCTTTTATGCTGTTTTATTGCATTTGTGGTTTGTGTTTTTATTAAACGATGGGAACTGCTCAGAGATCTTGTAATATGGAAGGTTGGGTGGCATGAAAACGAAACAACTACCATGGCTGCTATTCCTATTACAATTTTAGCGTGCTTTACTTTGAAGCGTGCACGGGGTTGCAGCTTTCATATTTGGAGAAGGGAGTCTCCGTAAACACAGGGGGACTTGCATCCATCCATACAAATCATCATGCTTTAACACTGAGTTGCTTTTCAGCATGAGAGGAAGAAAATAATCTTCTGGTACAGTTTAACTGCTGTCAGTCATAATACAGCTGTGAACTAGTTTCATCAGAGTGGTGGGGGTGGCGGCAAGAGATTCTTTTAAATCTGAAGCTGTGAAAGAATCAAGAAAGGATCCATAATTCCTAACAAACATCTTTAATTCAGGCTTTTCATTAATTTTCTTAGGCACCGTGACTAGCTAGGTTAATAAAAATAACCACAGTATTTGGCCAGCAGATATATGCCTTTCAAAAATGACCAGGGGAAAATCAAAAGGACTCCTTAGAAAATGTTGTAAACAGATGTGTCTTAACATCTGTAAGATCCCCATACTCTGCAAAATAGTAAATGACTAAACCTGAACTGCAAGGCTTCCTCTGAAATAATATGGATAGAGTTCTACCCTATTAACAGTTCGTTACCAACAGAGGCATAGTGGAAGCAGAGTTGGTAGGAATGAGGTGCTGGCCCTTTTTCCTTCTGTTCTTCAGGAATGCTGATATTATGGGCCATTTTTATTTATTTATTTTCGATATATATCCTGCCTTTTTCCTACAAAGGGCTCAAGGCAGCTTACATCTTCTCCTCCATCTTATCCCCACAACAACAACCCTGTGAGGTAGGCTGGGCTGAGAGTCTGTGACTGGCCCAAAGTCACCCAGCTGGCTCCATGGCTGAGCGGGGACTAGAACCCAGATCGCCTGAGTCCCAGTCTCATGTTCTTAACCACCACACCACACTGGCCATCCCTCTTAGCAGCCCCTGCTCCCTCCCTCCTTACAACTCACACAGTAACAGTTGGGAATGCATTCACCCAGAGACAGTATATCTTTCCTCTTGTAAAGCAAAGCTGTTTGGAATAGCTTGCTCTTGAATGGGCAGTTTAGACCCTTTAGATTACAGAAGACCTGCTCCTGTGAAGATGAAAATTTCTAGACCTGTGTGTTGATATGGGTCATGACAGCAGCCTGGATGTTTGGACTCTCCTTCCAGGCACTGTCATGATAAACAGCTAACTCAGATGTTACCACTGCACTACAGATCACCTGGGCAGGGAAGGGGGAACCTACACTAGGCATTTCTTCTGGGGTTGACCTGTCACCCCAACCAAACTTCTCAGGATGTCGTTATATCACAACTCTTTGATCTTGTGCTTCTCTCCGTGGTATATATCTCAGACTCACCAAACGCATGGTTCTGTTCCAAAGGGAGGAGTGGTGGTTTGAGCAGGCTGGTCGTCCAGAAGAGGAGTGGAGCTGCAATACCAAAGGGTCCTAATAGGCTTGCTTGCTTATTTATTTATTTATTTAAAACCCACTTAACACAACCAGTGGAGCTGAAAGGCATTTTGTCAATGGAATATACCAGTTGTTCTCTAGGATAGCTCACCACTTTGGCTTTCTCTCCCCTTAAACACAGACCCAGCCAATAGCAACATCCTCTTGATTTACAGCCTTATTGGCCAAGAAGTGTGAGCTCAATGATGGGAAGAGAACAAGATGTTGCAATGGCCCAAAATGTCAGGCTTGCAACAGGGAGGGGTTTTGGACTCTTCATCCTAACACTCAAAAAATTAATTACAGAAACTTTATTGAAATGGAAATGGTATTCCAAGCTATATTCCACTTGAGCAATTGTACAATGACTACACTACCCTGAGCAGACCAAAATGGACCTCTTGGATGCAGTAGAAGTTGATCCTCTAATGGATTCGTGCTTTTAAACTTACAGTCCAAGCTTTGTATGTAGATTCCAGTTTGTGCTTCCTACTTGTGCTAGTCAGCCTTGCAGCTGTACTCTGAACTTTCTCAACCCCAATTAGGAAAAATAAAATAAATTGAACAGCTGAAGTTTCAAAGCAATGTGACATCAAACAATTTGGTAATTTTCTCCCTTCTTAAATAGGAAAAACAGATGACCCAACCCTAAAAAGATGGTGCCAGAGCTAGACTTGAATGGGACACAGGCTGGTTAAAAAGTTTAAAAATATGAGCCAAAATCTGTTAAATGTTCTGCTTGTCTAACAAGTATATCTTTACCAGTCCATCTTCAGATTACCTGCTTCTTAAAATTCAAATTAGACTCTATTTCAGCATATCTGTTGAAGACATCTTGTTCTATGGTAATAGAGAAAGTGCTAGGAATCTTCAGATGGGGGATTAAAGGCAATTTTCAATCTTTGAAGGTGATTAAAATGTCTCAGACTTCCCCTTCTCTTGTTCTTCAAAATAGAGAATACATAACATTATATTAAAATAAAGTTGCTGTGTGCAACCGGGGAAATATAAAGTTTGTTAAAACTTTAATATCAATTATTTATATTACTGTATTGTTTTGGTCCATGCCAAACTTGATTGGAAGGGTAGGAGGAAATTATCCTGATCCATAGCAATCCCATCTCCTTGGTAAGGTTCCCGGCCCAACAGGCAACCACCACTGACTGTCTTCATTAGGAACCTGAGGCACAGTGGGCTTCTGCTGGTGTACTGACCATCCCACCAACACCTTCCATCACCTGGAGCAGCTCAGGATTTCTTGCCAGCTGCAACAACCACAGGCCTGTCTTCATGGAAAGTTGCCCCGACACATGTGGAAGGGTGCATTCTGGATCCGCTAAACAAGAGTATGGGGGAATGTCCACAGATGAGGAAGTCAGGAGCAGGTCCATTGGCATGGATTAATAATTACCTGATCACCTTTAGGCTCTGTGTTACTGCTGCAAGGGGTGCTGGAATGAATTTGATGGTACACTCCAGAAGGATGGTGGATCCGACTAAGATGCACCAGGTGGCTGACATGACTGGTCCCAAAACTCCACGACTCAATGGCAGAGCTGTGCCAACTCCCAGTATTCAAAGAAGCTAATCAGAGTACAGATGGTGGAAGGCTAAGGAAAATATCACTGAACAGTAAAAACTTAGGATAAAATATATTGCGAGAGAGAGAGAGAGAGAGAGAGAGAGATTTCACACCCTTTGTTCCAGAAGACTCCAAGATCCCAGCCTACCAAATCCTAATCAGGATCTGCTCTGGACCAGGCTGAGAATTCAGTATCCTGTACATAAGTGTACATAAAATCCTGTATATAAAATACTCGTTATATCTTACATGAAAGAACATGCCAGAAGGTTGTGGGACCATGGGGCTAGCACTGCCCTCTGGTACTGATGCACCTGACAATCCAACTGGGGGCACAGGAGAGGATGAACCCCCCCCCCGCCACTTGTGTGGGGACGCTTGTATCTAGCCCCAGTGTGTTCTAAATCAGTGGTGGACATGGCTGGAGGTGTTGGTGGCAGGGGGTGGAACAAGCTCCCTGTACTTTGGTTTTCATCAGTGCATGGGGGTGAACTCCCCTTTTGTGAGTTGTTAAGGTGCTTCTAACAGCCAAGTGATGTTATTTCTGATAGAATAACTGATTGAGCTTAATCAACCTATGCCTGATCTTGGTTTTCATTAAATATGGGAGTAAAATCAGAAGCCAGTTTTCATGGAAATGGTTTTTGTCTCACGAGACAGAAAATCAAAGAGGATCTTCAAGCGATATCTTGCATTTTCCGGTCTTGCTTTTTAATCTATGGGCATCTTCAGAGAAAAAAATACCTTGCCACAAAGTTCAAATATCAAGTGAATGTTCAAACATAATTCATGAATGAAGTGAATGTCAAATACCAGATGGGCTCAATGAATTATTTTGAAGCAAGCCACTAGCCTAAAAAAAAGTCTATTATTTCAGGCTTTCCAAGACAAGAAAAAAGATCATTAAGCCTTTGTGTATGCCTTACATTTTCTTTTCAATAGAGGCATGTCAGAAGCAGACAGACATTTGAAGCTTTATTTTCCCAGGGTTGTGATACCCCGAGGCATGGAGGCTGACTCAAGACTTTAGAAAAGAACATGGAAGTGACAAATTACAAGTCTCTGATAATTAACCATTGTGTTCCTCCATGGCAAAATCTTTCTGTGCAGCTTTATCGTGACTCTTCCTCCAACACTCAGCTTTGCAGATCATATATTTGACCAGTAATCATATTGCTTGTGAGACTCCACTCTGAAACCATTTAGTAGTTGGAATTTTTAAAATGTGGCTGACAATTTAGTCCTTACTTGTAAAGGCATATCCAGAATACTGAATATTTCTGAACCAGAGCAATGTAAGAAACTGTCTTGTCCTGACCCATCACCCTGAGTCAGATCCATCCTGAATCAGACCCATCATCCATTAGCCTCATTTTGTTGCCTCTGACAGGTAGTACTTATCCAACTTTTCAGGCAGGCTTCTCTCCTAGCTCCACCTGGAGATGCCACAGATCAAAACTGAGACCATTTGGTGACAAAGCAGCTGCTTCTACCATTTAGCTACAGAATCTTAAATATAGTTAAACTAGGACTGCAAACAGAATGCTAAGCAAGTTTATCAGAAGTGCAGTTAAGTATAACATTGTTACAAGATGGGGAATACTTGGCTCAACAATACTGGGAGTGAGAAGGATCTTGGAACTGTTGTAGATCATAAGCTGAATATGAGTCAACAATGCGGTGTGGCTGCAAAAAGGGCAAATGTTATTTTAGGCTTCCAAATCATGTGAAGCACTAGTTCCCCTTTACTGGGCTCTAGTTAGACCTCATCTGGAGTACTGCATCCAGTTCTGTGTACCACAGTTCAAAAAAGACAGCGGCAAGCTGGAAAGGGCTCAGAGGCGGGCAACAAGAATGATCCAGGGACTGGAAACAAACCCCTGTGAGGAGAAATGGAAAGAACTGGGCATGCTTAGCCCTGAGAAGACAAGACTGAGGGGAGATAGGATTATACTCTACAAGTACTTGAAAGGCTGTCACAGAGAGAAAGGCCAGGGTTTCTTTTCGATCTTCCCAAAGTGCAGTACACAGAATAATGGGCTCAACAGCAATGGAACCAATTGCTGAAGGCGTCTGTGGGGTGCCCCGCACCGGATGCACTCGAGATGAAGCTGGACTGCCATCTGAGAGGGATGGTTTAAATTGGAGTCCAGCACTGAGCAGGTTGGGCCTGATGGCCCTCTGGCCTCTTCCAAATCTACTGTTCTGTGATTCTGTGATTAACCTTGTTGCATCCTTTCAGTTTCGCGTTATTTCCTTTTGTGACCAGTTACATGTAATCTTAAAGCCTTGAAAGAAAATTGGAGACAAGGCTAAACTGGAGGCTGCTTCTAAGCTTATCCTGTACTTTTATCTGCTCTTCCAAACATGAACTTTGGGAATGGTAGTTTTTAAACTTCTTTTATCAAAAGAAATAATTTTCAAAATCCTACAGTTTTCCAGGCATGGTCTGTTTCTTCTAGGTGGCTCCTTACTCAGAATTGAGCAAACTTAATGTACACAGCTGACTCTGGAAAATATAGTTCTTTATATCACCTGTTTATGAGGGGAAATAAAAATCTATAATTCCAAGGTTTCTTGGGGACAACAAAGTGACCATGTATGTTCAGATGTCTTTATTGCAAACAGTGGAACATTTAGTAAGAGCCCACGGCTTTGGTAAGCTATGTTGTGGTTATTTTCTCTCATTAGCATCCTACTTCCTTCCCTCTCCAAATCTTGCCCTCTCTAACACACACACACAGTATGCAAGTGGCATTTTTGGGAAATTGTGAGAAAGGAAAAGAGAGGGATCCTAGAAAGCAAATGGCTGGTGCTGGTGGGGAACCCCCCCCCCCCCACGGTTATAATCTTTGTGAATTCTGGGTAATTCTTGAAAGGATAGGAGGGACTGAGTTTCACCCCTCCCCCCCCCAAAAAAAAACCCCACTCAGAAAAAACAGAAACCCATTCCAAATCCAGATTGGCAAATTTCGTCCCTCTCCAGCTAAAGCTTCATACCTTTGCATATGTGCTCCATTATTTTTAACCATCTCCAGAACATCCCCAAGAGATAAATTAGGGACAAAAAGGAGGTAGGGACTTTCCAAAGGCATATCAAAGTACAGAATTCCTTAAGATTCTTTAAGTCAGTGAAACCCAGCCTCAGGTATGTGTAATCGCAGGGGTACAAACCAGGATATTGAGGGATATGCAAAAAAATGAATGAAGGCAGAAATAACAGCAACTATATTAATCACAAACTTTTTGCTAGTATGAAGGGTACAATTTATGGAAATGGTCTGCCAAGGGATACACAAGTGCAATAAAGGCTGGGAGCCAGTGCTTTAAGTGAATGGAACTATTGCCAAAATAAGGAAAATGAAGGGAGCAATCTTGCATGAAGGAGAGCCAAGCAGAAAGTAAAGCATGTGAGGAAAAGTACAGAATTTTGGGAAGAGCAGGGCCAACAATGATGAATCTTTAAATATATCAGAAGCAGGAATCCTGCTAGGGAGATAGCAAGACTATAGGATGACAATGGAGTTAAAGGAGTACTAAATGAGGATAGGGAGATTGCAGAGAAACTGGCTGAATTATTTTTATCTGTCTTAATTGCAAAAGATATAGGACAGATAGCTGTGCCTGAACTGATGTTTTCTGGATGGAACTGTGAGGAACTAAGGCAAACAGTGGTGGCAAAAGATAAGTTCTAAAACTTATTAACAAATTGAAAGTTATAATAAATCACTGGGTCCAGATGCTATCTACCCTAGAATTCTTAAATAATTCAAATATAAGATTGCTGATCTTCTAACAAAAATATATAACATGTCCCTTAGATCAACTTCTGCACCAAAGAAATTTTTAAAGGGGATCCAGAGAGGACTCAGGATATTACAGGGTGGTTAACCTAATTCCATTACAGGTAAATGGGTTGAAAACAATATTACAGGTAAAATTTGTAAGCATGTAGAAAGAAAAGAGATGCTGAAACAGTATCACCATGACTTCCACAAAATAGGTCAATGAACGTGTGAACAGGAGTGATCCAATAAACAGTGTTTACTTGGGCTTCCAAAAGATTTTTGATGAAATCTCTCACTAAAAACTACTGAGCACATATTATGGATTAAGAGGATTGGCCCTCTTATGGATTAGAATTTGG
Organism: Varanus salvator macromaculatus; assembly: GCA_023646645.1. Lineage (NCBI taxonomy): Eukaryota > Metazoa > Chordata > Lepidosauria > Squamata > Varanidae > Varanus > Varanus salvator. Next base: position 88,966,217 of record JAIXND010000674.1, read on the forward strand.
TTAAAGGACAGAAAGCAGAGAGAAGGAACAAATTAAAATATCCCAGTGGAAGGATGTAAAAACTGGCGTCAAACAGGGAACTATACTGGGACCAATGCTTTTCAACTTATCCACAAAAGATCTGAAATTTGGAGTGAGCTGTGAAGTAGCCACATTTGCCAATGACACATCAAATCATTTAAGGTGATTAAAACAAAGAGAGATTGAGAGCAGTTCCAAAAGTATCTGTCCAAACTAAGAGAGTGGGCATCACAATGGCAAATGCAATTCAATCTAAGCAATGTAATGTTAGACACATATTTGGGTGGGATGAAAGACCTACTTTTAAAATAAGCTGGTGGGATCTGAGCTAGAAGAGGAGAAGTTGGGGTTGGGGTGGACGCCTCCATGAAATATCAGCACATTGTGCAGCTGCTGTGGAAAAGGCAAATTCCATGTTAGGCATAATTAGGGAAAGATTGCAAATAACATACTGTCCATATACAAATGTGAGCACACTTTAATTCTGTGTACAGTTCTGGTTGCAGTGGCTAAAGAGGATATTGTAGGGTGATGTTGGGGAAAGGGCAGAAAGGGGAAGGCGGAATGATCAGGGGCTTAAACTATGAGGAAAAGTTGCAAAAGCTGGGATTGTTTAGCATAAAAAGGGTAACGGGAGACATGACAGAAATGTACAAAATTCTGTACGATGTGGACAAAGTAGACTCGGAGACATTGCTCTCTCAATATTAGAAGCCAGGGCCATTCCATGAAGCTGACTGCTGGGAGGTTTAGGAAAGATAAAACAAAGGACTTCTCACATCCGGCATACTTAAAATGTGGAATGCACTTCCATGAGGTGGAGTGATGGCCACCAATTTGGATGGCTTTAATGGGAGCTCAGAGAAAATCACAGAAGATACACTATCCATGGCTACCAGTGCTGATGGCCACATGCTAGCCCCAGTATCAGAAACAGCATGCCCATGGACACCAACAACTGCCCTCAACAGCCCCAGACATGAAAGCATTTAGCCTTGGCCTTAATGTCCTGCTCTCACACACAATCTTTTCCATGCCCAGGTTTCACCTGACATACCTCTCTATTAGATGTTATTTATTTATTTAGAAGGCTTCTATGCCGCCCCATTTGCCGAAGCCTCGGGGCGGCTCACAATAATAAATAAGAACAGAATAAAACATGAGTTTTATTAATATGAGTCGACCTGGCCCGAAAAATAAAATAAATAAATAATATTAACAATTAAAATAGCATTTGAATAAAAAGGTCTTTGCTTGGCACCAAAAAACAAATAACGATGGCGCCAGGCGGACCTCTCTGGGGAGCGCATTCCATACATTAGGCGCCACCACAGAGAAAGCCCTCCTCTGGGTACTCACCCTCCTAATATCCTTCACAGAGGGTTCCCAGAGAAGGGCCTCTTCCGCTGATCTCAAGGGGCAGGTGGGCATATATGTTCCTTTTCTATTTGCCTCAACACACAAAACAAGATTTGTTTACTTGAAACAAATATATTCTGAGTAGTTTTCTTTTTTAATGCTCGTAAAAAGATTTTCAAAAACCTGTCATTTGCAGTTCCTGTAAAGTGTATATGCTCAGATGCATCAAATGGAACTGGGAGCTATGTTTCTGTATGCTATATCTTACTTTAAAATGCTGACAAGAACAAACAGAAGGTATAGAAAAACAGCTATTATATACAACAATAAAACTGCAGTGCTGTTAATCTTTTATATCACTGAATAAGACCCAGGAGAGAGTTCAAGTGAAGCCATTTTTAAATCAATCAAGCAATCAATAAGTATGTCCTGTAATTGTTTCAGAATAAGATACCCATGGAAATGAAACTATTTGTTTGAGACCAATTTCCTGTTATAATACTCAAAGTTAAGCCAGGATTTATGCAATTTACCTAGTGAAAATGAATGCCACTCACATTTAATCTGGTGGCTTGGGAGGATCAAAAATGTGTAATTGATCCATATAATGTAGCTGCCTTTTGCTCTGGTGTGTCAGCATTAAAATGGGTCACAATTCTTAATTATCAGCAATCAACAAAGGTGGCAGAGTGACCTGAGTGTAATCATTTTACAGTATTTTATCCTATTTATTTAATTTATTTATATTCTCCAAAGATATCATGTTTTGTCCAAGGAATGAAAAGCCACTGCCTCCTCTTCATTTTTATCTTCAGACCAACCCTGTGAGGTAGGCTAAGCTCACTGACCCAGTGAGCTTCATGGCTGAGTGAGACTAGAACCTGCAGGCCTACATCCGAGCCCAGGCACTGACTACTCATTCCTGCTACACTTACATTTACAATTTAATCTTTCAAAAATAAGGCTGCATAGGATAGAGCATTCGCTTCTTCATCCCTGTAATGCCCCACAGGTTTACTAATAATTCATCTTGGCTCACAATACTTTTAGCTTTATTCCACTGACTTATGTGTGTAACATTGTATACGCTTTTTTTAGTCAAAAGTAGGGAAAAGGCCCAACGTGTTTTACAACAATAAAGAATGCAAACAGAGACCAACAGAACATATGAGCAGCCTTGAATGAGACTGCTTTCCAGTGTTTGGGTTCATTGGTTTTTTAGCATGAGCAAAAGACCGCTGGGGCTTCATTACACGCATTTGTCTATAACAGCTGCTTTGCCTCCGAGCATCTGTGAGCCAAATTTGAACAAGGGGGCCCTTCCCTGGGACCAGTGATTTCCTAGAATCCAAATGTGAACAATTTTTAAAAACTACTGAAAGATCTTTTGGACTGAACAGTTCTCCTCCTCTTCCTTTTGTAGTTTTAATTCAGAGAGCTAGGGTTAAGCCATTTTAAATGATTATGGGTTGGATCCATACTATTGTAAATGGAAGGACTTCTTCCAGTTACTGAAGGATCCAAGATTCGACAGAGGCTCCCTGTGGAAAGAGAAGATGCAGAGGGGGGGATCGATTTCCACCAATTCCCCCTGAGACCCACAATTCCATTTGTCTCCCAACCTCCCAGGCAGCTTTTCAAGAGGCACCAGAGGCCACAGGAATATTGTAGGAATCCAGGAATATTGGCTCACTCTGTTCCTTTTGGAAGCAGCTCCATTAGCTAATTTTTCTTACTATATTACAGGCAGGAAGATAGGCAGGCAGGCGGGCAGGCGGGCAAACTGAATGCAGCACCCAAGGACAGAACCTTTATCTCTTCTCTGCTAAGCACAAAATCATCCCTAGCTGTGAAGCGAGAATGGGAAGGCTTTTTCCTTAAGCATTCCAGCCAGGCAGGAAAGGGCAATTTTGGTCCTGAGCTTTTGGTCCTTAAGGAAGGGAGAAACCTTTATTCCTTGCAAGGTTCATGCCCCTCAACACCCCCTGTAATTAACTGAGGGGGAAAAGCATATGGTTGGAGACCTGGATCTACCCTGGATCTACTCCACTGGCAGAAATGGCTTTCCATGGTTTTCCCAAAACAGTCCCAGCTGCCTCCTGAAAATGCTACACAGGGAGTCAGGAGAGAGACTATGCTGACGGGATAAGCCGAAGTGTGGCATTGGGCTAACCACCCGCAAAAGCTGGGTAGAGAGACTCTCTGCAGATCGATCCCTTCCTCTGGAGAAAGGTTCCTTCATGTCAAGAAACGCAGGTCTGGATCCAATGCAATGCATGTGTCTCTTTGCTCCATGCAAAATTGAGGCAGTCACAAGACAGCAAATGGGCTTCCTACAACTTGTAATCACGATGGAGCAGAAATGTGTGCATTTATCACACACGATGGTGCAAATGATAACCAGGTAGGAACATTTTCAAGAGCAAAGGTGGTGCTTATTACTGGCATTCATCCTGGTAACTGGATCCTGTGGGCTGAATCTCTTGCACACTACGAAAGCAGCACATCTGCACATAATCAACTGCTAATAAAGGGCACATGAAAGACACTGGAACTACTTGTGTTCTCTCATCCCAAATGCCTTCCTCAAGTGCCTGCCTGGGATGGATCTGCTTTCCTGTTTTCAGAGTCTGAATGTCTGGTTCATATTAGACTCATTCCAGAGCTCACTTCTTAAAAAATTAAAGTACAACTTTATAGCTTGTCTGGACAATTAGTCGATGTCAGAATCATGGCATATCGGCCCAAATTATGTTATCCTCAGTGTATATGAGAAGTTGCATCGGCTTCTTCTGGCCATTCTTGGCTCCAAGTTTTGGAGGGACCATGGACCAAATGCCCTCCATGAGCCCCTCCCACAGTGAGCCGAGCTTATGGCTGCCATGGCCACTGGCTGCAGTTGCTCCTCATCCTGCTCCTCTCCCTGACACTGGCTTACTCGACAAGTGGAGAATTCCTGAGCAAGTTCATGGGCCTCAGATGTTACTTCTTCTCACCACCGCCATTGTTTGGCCCAGAGTGAGATTCAGGTGATGGAGGCTGTACCAGTGAGCAAGAGTAACTCTAGAGGGATGTTCATACACGTGGGCCAGGGAGAATTCCATTCTTGCATAGACTTCATTTCCTTCATATGCAGCGGAGTTTAAAACTAGAAAGAATGTGAACAGAAAGTGAGGACAAGCAAAAAAAGATGGTATAAGTCAGAAAAATGGGAGGATTAGGTATTTTGAATGTTAAATTATATTAGGTAGCAAATCAAATAAGACATGTGGCAGTCATTATATTACAACCTGAAAAGGTAATGTGGGCAGAAACAGAACAATAATAAATTGAAGGATTCCTTCTAAATATTTGTTTAAAAAACAGGACAACAAGATGGTAAGAAAGATACAAAACCTCTTTCTTAAAAATATGATGGAAATCTGGGGTAAGTATAGAGAAAAATTTATGCTGACAATTTGGCCAATAATTCCAGTTACAGAAATTGAAGGATTTCCAGAAAGTTTGAGAAGTAGTTCAAGAAAAGTATTAAAGGAAAAACAAATTTTTAATCTAAAAGGTTGGTTGGAGAAAATGGATAAAAAAGAAAGGATAAAGGTGGTACTAGGAAAACTAACTTGGTTTAATGTTATGCAACTAGAGCAGCAGACTAAAGAGTCATTGAAGAAAAATGGTACATATAGAGATCTTACTAAATTTGAATAGGTTGTTTTATATAGGGAAAAATAAGACATTATGCAAACATGATGGATAATAAGGAAGATTGGTTAGATGTTACTGGATATGGAGGACCAATATGATTTTCTCAAGATTTCAAGGGAAATAGATTTAGGGAGGGACATAGGCAAGGAAGAATGGGAAAAATGTAGAACAAGAGAATACTAAAACTTATGTCAATTAGAATTAAGGAAATTTTTTAATAAATTAATATGGAAGTGGTACCTGACACTGGTAAAACTATACTGTATGGATAATAAATGCACCAATTTATATTGGAGATGTGGTCAATAATTTGGTACCTATTTCCATATATGGTAGGAATGCAAAAAATATTAGGAAATTTTGGATAGTGGTTTTTAAGGAAATCAGTAAGGTATTGAATTCAGATATTGAAGCAGAAGCTGAAATTGCATAAGAAATGGAAATGGAATATCAAATAATTAATAACAAATTTCATAACAGCAGCAAGATTAATAATAGCAAAGAATTGGAAGGAGAAACAGGATTTCAGAATAAGTGAATGGCATATGCTGACTTTTTGCAGCTTCCCTTTACAAAAATCTGTTATTGCCCCTACAAGCCCTTATGGTTCTTATGATGTACTTAATTTCTGGTTATTTACCAGTTTGTGATGATAAAAAGTTGAGGAATTTGTACTGCCTTGAGTTTCTTGCAGGAGAATAAAAAAGTGAGACAAAATAAAGAAATCTGGAATACAGCTGTTAATGATAAAATAACATGTGGAATTAAGGTAAAAAAGGACTGACAAATAAGAAAGAGTTTAATGATACTTGGGGGTTGTTAATAAACCCCAAAATATAACATGTACTGATAAAAGGAAAAGGTATCAAACCTTCATGTGACTTCATACAATTTTGGATGAAAAAGGGTAGTCCCAAAGAGGGAAGGCATAGAAGAGGAACTTAAGAAGAAGGAGGAAATGAATAATCATTATGTAGCCAAGAGGGGGCACGATTTGCACTTATAGGCTTTGTTCTTGTTGTTACGGAAGGAGTTGCATTTGTATTTATGTAACTTGGTACTGTATTAAGGTGCTTAGACAGATGTATAAAGCCCTACATGGCTTTGGGCCTGGATACCTGAAGGAATGTCTCCTCCCATGTACACCTACCTGAACCCCAGGGTCAACTACGGAGGTTCTGTGTGAGCCACCTGTAAAAGGAGTAAGGAAGGTGACCATGCGGGGAAGGGCCTTCTTGGCTGTGGCTCCCTAGCTATGGCACCAGCTCCCCAGAGCGATGCGCCTGCTGCCAACCCTTTATACTTTTTGGTGCCAGGTTAAAACCTTTTTATTTTCCTCACATTTTAATTGCTGAATTGTAGATTCTGATTTTATCCTGGTTTATATTCATACAATGATTGGCTGCTGTGGATCAGTTGTTATTATGTTGTGTGTTGTTATTATTATTACTTATTGCTTAATTGTTGTTCATATTTCTTGAATTTTTATGAGTATTGTAGTCTTATGTTTGATATGACTTAAATAACTGTACACCATTCTGGGAGTGTTTTCTATAGAATATTATGCAAAAAATTTAAGTAAATAAATATGTAAAACTGATGTTTAACCAGACATAAGACCACTGCCTTCATTGGGGCTTATCCCCAAGTAAGTATATAAATATTTTAAATAAACAGGAGGATCATTTTGTTTAGATTTGATCTCTGTTTTTTATTTTAATTTAATGCATTCTGTGCACCACTCTGCAATGGCCAGTATATACATATTTTACAATAAATTAATCATAAATCTACACATAGAACTAGTGCCTTATGGTACAATCCTGTTCATGTGTACTTAAAGGTGCATCCTATAATGTTGAATGGCCCTTACTCCCAGGTAAGAATGCACAGAATTGCCCCTTCATTGACCACAGTGGGACTTAAGTTTGAGTACACATGCAACTCAAAGCATGTGCATTGCACTCTACAGGTACCAAAGCTGAGCTGATGATTGACATGTGAATATGAGCTGTGCCTAGGAGCAGTCTCATGTGGTCAAAGCACTATTAAATGAAACATATGCATAAGTGGAATGCAGCCACAATTGATTCCAAAATAGAATCATTTTATTAAAAATGTCAGGATATATCATAAGGAAATTGAAATGATTGAACAAGTCCAAAAGAGTGGCATGCCATGCAATGAAAACAAAAATAGGAAGTCACCCAAATGAGAACATAAACCCCAGCAATATAACCCCGGGAAGGGAAGGGAAGGGAAGGGAAGGGAAGGGAATTGCTCAGAACAATAAGACACATTGACCTAAATATATTGGTCAGCAATTTAGCTAGATCTTTAAACCACTAAGGTGTTTTAAGTATTGCTAAGGATGGGAAGGGAAGAGAATAAAAGTGAATGCTCTTTTTCTGTTGGTTTTCTACCTTTCCAAAACGGTTGGAAAAATAGCCACACATAAGAGTGTATATAAAAAAACCTATCCCTCCACTGAAGATATCTGCAGGAAGTGAATTGTGTACATCTGTGCACACAGACCATTTTTTCCTAAACAACCTTAAAAGAAATTCCAGACTTTTTTTGCATCAACTCCACCACCAAACTAAGAAATAGAAATTTTGAAATGCTTTAGAAGAGGAAGAAACTGAAATAGCACTGGTTCTCCATGCCACCCCTCACCACAAAAAAAACATTTTTAGACCATTGACTCCAGGCTAAAACCCTTGTGGTGGTAATAGAGGATTCATTCATTAAAACCATGTGCACAGCCTTGAGAGATTGTGTCAAGGAATGCTTAATATAACCAACTTTGACATTCAGCAAAAAGCCTTTGACCCCTGTTATAAATATTTAGCCATCAATATAGTCACAAACTCTTTGCATTTTGCATTAGAATTCTCAGAACTAGAAAATGTTTTCATTCCTTGCCTGTCTTTGTAGCTTGCTTTCTTGACTTGGAAAATTTGGTCCCAGTTCTGTTCTTATTTCATGTAAATGTGGTTGGTTTTGAAAGGTCAGATTTGTTAGTTCATACAATATGATTATATTATGGCATTAGGATGGAAAAAGAGCACCAAAAAGATACATTAGCTTTGTGATTTTCCAATTGTGCAAAAAGTATAGTGAACATTCATAAACACATATAGAATCGTAAAAACTGTGTGATTGCCAATATGTTGCTTGGATAGGAAAAAGATCCTTCCCTCAAGGTTTCTGTAGAATTTGACAGTTTACTTGATGGACTTTACTTGATGGATAATGACTAATAGTTAATTACTAAAGAGAGATTCCCTGCATTGGTGAAAGTAAGAGGTACTAAATAATTGGTTTTGGTAGTTTTGAATTGGGGCAGTTTGGTAGTTTTGAATTTGATGGACAAATAGTCTGACCAAGTAAAAGGCAGCTTCTGGCATCCACATCTTCTTGTTTCTTCATCCTAAAATGCCTTTAATGCTCAACAACACCAGGAATGAACAGAATGCAGATCAAGATTTACTGGAAAATAACAGGATATTTTGCAATGGATTTGCAAAATTTCCTAACTCTCAAATATTTAATAACAAAAAGTCTCTTCTCTGGTTCCTCTAAAATAGAGAAGTAATTCCAATGGTGTAGTAGAACCATGGCTTATGTGGATGATGCACCAAAACTTTTAATTAGTTGGAACAGTTATGTCATCTGCCACCTGCTCTGGTTTTCCTGTCTCCTCTGAGTTTAGCAGCAAGCTTGCAGTAGCTGGTGCTGAGGGTAGAATTTACCAGCAACAATACATTGTTGTGAAGTAGTAGTCTGTATTCTGAGCAATTAAGACCAGTTAGCTTTACAAAAGACCTGCTCCAGCTGGAAAAGAAAGCTGCTAAAACTGATTTGTTAACATAGATCAACACATTTGCCAATGTTATTGGATGTTTCTTTGGGCCATGGCTCTGGAGATGATGAGCACTTCAAAATTCATGATGAGCACTTCATGATGAGCACTTCAAAATTTACCACTGAGGAACTCAGATAAAGACTTTTGCTGGCATATGCAAATTATTCAAGTATATGCTTTCTAGTGTGCAGAAAATAATTAGCTTCACCCAGTTTACATCTGCATACCTGAGGTTGTTGGTATTTCTCCCAGCAATCTTAATTCCAACTGGTGATTCATCTAGCCCTGCCTTTCTCATGATGTGCTCTGCATATAAGTTAAATAGGCAGGGCGACAGTATACAGCCTTGCCGAACTCCTTTCTCAATTTTGAACCAATCAGTGGTTCCGTGTCCAGTTCTCACTGTTGCTTCTTGACTCGCATATAGGTTTCTCAAGAGACAAATAAGATGGTCAGGTATTCCCATCTCTTTAAGAACTTGCCTCAATTTGTTGTGATCCACACAATCAAAGGCTTTTGCATAATCAATGAAGCAGAAGTAGATGTTTTTCTGGAACTCCCTAGCTTTCTCCATGATCCAGCATATGTTGGCAATTTGATCTCTAGTTCCTCTCCCTCTTCGAAATCCTGCCTGTACTTCTGGTACTTCTCAGTCCACATACTGCTGGAGCCTAGCTTGTAGGATTTTGAGCATAAATTTGCTAGCATGTGAAATGAGTGCAATGGTGCGGTAGTTTGAACATTCCTTGGCATTGTCCTTCTTTGGGATTGGAATGTAAACTGACCTTTTCCAATCCTGTGGCCACTGTTGAGTTTTCCAAATTTGCTGGCATATTGAGTGTAGCACTTTTACTGCATCACCTTTTAAGATTTTGAATAGCTCAGCTGGAATACTGTCACCTCCACAAAGAGCCTCTTGATGCAGGTGAAGGAGGAGAGCACAAAAGTTGGCTTGAAACTCAACATTAAGAAAACTAAGATCATGGCATCCAGTCCTCTCACTTCCTGGCAGATAGATGCGGAAGAAATGGAGGTAGTGACAGATTTTACTTTCCTAGGCTCCGAGATCACCGCAGACGGGGACTGCAGCCAAGAAATTAAAAGACGCTTGCTCCTGGGGAGGAAAATTATGGCCAATCTAGACAGCATAGTAAAAAGCAGAGACATCACCCTGCCAACAAAAGTGCATATAGTCAAGGCTATGGTTTTCCCAGTTGCAATGTATGGCTGTGAAAGCTGGACCATAAGGAAGGCTGAGCGCAAAAGGATTGAGATCTTTGAGTTGTGGTGCTGGAGAAGACTCCTGTGAGTCCCTTGGACTGCAAGGCGATCAAACCGGTCAGTCCTAGAGGAAGTCAACCCTGACTGCTCTTTAGAAGGCCAGATCCTGAAGATGAAACTCAAATACTTTGGCCACCTAATGAGAAGGAAGGACTCCCTGGAGAAGAGCCTGATGCTGGGAACAATAGATGGCAAAAGAAGAAGGGGACGGCAGAGGATGAGGTGGCTAGATAGAGTCACTGAAGCGGTTGGTGTAAGCGTGAGTGGACTCCGGGAGATGGTGGAGGACAGGAAGGCCTGGAGGAGCGTTGTCCATGGGGTCGTGATGGGTCGAACATGACTTTGCGACTAACAACAACAACAAGTTTACATCTGTTTATGACCCTCCCCTCATCCACTACTTTTCTTTGCCCAGTAGACATTGGGTTTTAGCAAAATAGCACAAGCAGATTGTCTAGCCTGCCTTACCCCATAGACCATACCATGTATCTGAATTTATACACTTAGTGGTTCCTGTGGGTAAGCTTATCTCAATTTTACACACAGAAATTTATGAGTAGTAAGAGGTCTCAGAGGGAAAACTCGCACTGAGTTTCTGCTACCTTCTTGCAAAATGCAATTACAATGATGGAGTATTTCAGTAACCCACTACTTAATCCGGAAAGAATGAGATCTGATATAGTCATGTTCTGTGGTTGTTAATGTAAGAGTTATATCAACAACTCCTAGGCTGCCTGCATTATTCATTTTAAAAAAAGAGAGAGAAGAATCTGGAGATAGGAACAATTATGGCAGATTAACCTTGGCTGTACTCCAGTAGGAAAGTAATATTATCAGGGCCAAACTTTGTTCCAAATATAATATATCTGTTACTGTTCCTTGAGTTCTATTTATTATGTTTGGAATGCTGAGCTGTAATTAATTGCAGGAACATAATGCCAGTATCACATGCCAACTAGGTTTCTCATGATCTTGTGCTTCACTATGGGGAAAAATTCCTCTACCTCTGCAGGAGTTTCAACATAACACTCTTTGATCTAACAAAGTCGTTCTTTTATGTGGTTTTCCTTTTTTTCCCCCATCTGGGGCAATTAAGGCAGTTATGAAATTGGAATGTTACTTATAAAGATGCCGTCCTCTCCCAAACCTTTAATAACATCATGTTTGCCATCCATGACAACACACTAACTTCTCGCTTCCAAATTTATTATGAAATTGCATATTATCTGGCACAACATGTGTCTTTTTGCTCCAGCTGCCTATGTCAGGATGCTACTGTTTCTGAAACATCCGTTGCAATGAAAAAGTTGCTTGTACTGCCGTTCAGACACTACAATGTGCTCATTTTTCATGCCACTAAATTGATTTCCATGAGGAAGCAGCATGTAAAGAGACCATAGGCTGCAAGCTGACACATCTAGTAACACATTTACTAGAGACTAAGCTCCAGAGAACTTAGCCGGACCTACTTATGAAGAAACATCCACAGAATTGTCCCATTACAGCCCAATCCTATGTCTCCTTGGATCACGTCTTGAATGTTGAAATTGTGAAATGTTCATGTTTTGCCTAATCCAGTGAAAGTTGATCAGACTGAGCTTATACTTTCCTATGTTCTGCTTCCTTACACTGTAAGAATCCCTATCACAAGAAATAATTGCCTTCCTGAATTTGTCCAAACCTCACAGTGCATGGACAAGTGAACAAACGGGATGTGTCAAAATGAAAATTCATTTTCTAGTTCATTGTTTTAGGCTGCATTCCTGTTTCTCACTATTTGGGAGTAAGTACCACTGGAATCAATGGAGGCTTACTTCTGAGTAGACCTGACCCTTATTTTTTCAAATTATCTAAGCTTGTGGCAATTGCTATATTGTCTGGAAATAAATTCATTCAGCGTCATGTGATGATCTGCTTCTTTTTAATTGTATCTAACAACAAATAATTTCTCACAGAATGTCCTCAAGTCTCCATTTTGTGGAAGAGGGAGAGAATATTTTTTTCTCTATCCACTCTCTCCTTACCACTAACAATGGTTATAGCCTCCTTTTTCTCTTAGAAATTTCATTCCTCCTTTTCTCTTTTCATAGAGCCTGCAAACTAAATTTCAAAAACTGACAACACAAACAGCAAAAATAATGATAAAGTGGCAATAAAAAGCAATCCTCAGAATTAAAGGAAATGGAAATGCAGACTGGCAAAGTCCCCATCTTTCTCCAATGCCATCTTTTAAAAGGCAGTTTGGAAAAGGGCTCAAAAGGAACAGAAGGATGTGACTAAGAAAGCTTCCCTAGGGAAGGAGTAGACTGAAAGTGTCTGTCCAGATGTTTTGGATCAGTTCCCAGAAGCCACTGACTGCATGGTCAAGAATACTGAGATTATATATAGGGACAAGTCCTGCTGAAAAGAATCAACAAGGCTTCTGCAAAGGTAAGTCCTTTCTCACTAACTATCAGAAATCCTTGGGAGGTTTAAAAAACATGCGGACCGGGATGATCAGTTAGATATTGTTTATATGGAATTCCAGAAGGCTTTTAACCCAGCTCCTCACAAAGACTCCTGAGCAAACTTAACAGTCATGGAATAAAAAATAAGTTCTTATGGATCATGAAATTAAAAAATGGAAAGCAAAGGGTGAAAATAAATGGTAATTTCTCCCAATGATGGGATGTAAACAGTAGGTTTCCAAGGGTTAGGACCAATGACTTTATGAGCTACTCATAAATGATGTGGAATTTGGAGCGTGAAGTGTGCGAGGGACGCCAAATTCTTGTGAGGGATTGTGAGGAGCTCCAAATAGATCTCTCTGTGGTGAGAGAACAGGAATCCACATGGCAAAGGCAGTTCAGTAAAAGCAAGCGTAGATTAATGTGCAGGGGGTCAAAACACCCCTGCTTCCAGTATAAGCACATGTACATCAGTGGTTGGGGAACTTGGGAAGGAGGGAGCTGATGCTCTCATTCCCTGCGTGAGACTCCTGGGGGCAACTGGCTTGCCACTGGCTGAGCAGAATGCTGGACAGAATGGAGCACTGGTCTGACCAGCATAGATTTTATGTTCTCAGTGTAAGTTCCTAAATGAATTGAAAATCTACTTTCTACCCATCCATCTCCTAAGATGAGTGTTCCATTATGGCACAGTGGTGGGAGAACCTGGTAGGAGAACGTGGAAAAGGACCTCGGATCCTGAGAGAAGTGTCGTGGGGGAAAGGTGTGGCATCCCCTATGGCAGTCTTTTCAAAGCTAAGGGGTACATGCATTTTCTCTTCCTTAGAATGCAAGACTATGGAGTCATACAGTGGAAATGTATTAAACTACTAATCTGCTAATTTGTAAAAGCACACTCTCATACCCAGTCTCCAACTTGGCTAGCTCTTCTTGCGCTCTCCACTGAAATGCAACACGATGGTGGAGTGCTTGTCTTTTGCCAGCTTAGATGGTTTTCTCTCAGTTCTTCATTACTCCACATTTGCTTTCTCAGACAAGAACAGAAAGAAGAGGCAGCAGGGGCATTTCACTTTTCAAACGGTGCACAGAGATTTCCTCTTCTGCTGGTTCTAGTGCAAACTGGAAACCTTAGAGGGAGAGATTCTAGAACAGATGGTCTGAATCACATTTCACAACCTCACAGTATTCAAGATCTAGATAAGTTTGTGAAACATATAAATATATTCTATTTCTGCTTGATCTGGGGCTAGCATCTCCCCAGACATGTATCTGAGATTTCATCTCTTTCTTCGGGGGCCTCACTGTCATGACTAAAGGGAAGCTGTTGCATATTGGATCCTAGTAAACCACTGAGAAGATCCCTGCGTCCTGCTTTCCCTGGTATCGCCTGATCGATGGCCTGGATCAATGGCTCATGGTCAGTCTTATCTGGCCCAGGTCAAACCCTACCAGTCAGTGTTTCAACAGCTCGGCTTGAATATTTTCCTGTTCAGGAAGAAACAACTGGACAACTGTTGATAAGCATTTCTGAGAGCTACATGAAGTTATGTGATAGTATGTGATATTCTCACATAACCCCAGCCCTCCGTCAGCTCCACTGGCTACCAATTGAAGTCCGGGCCCAATTCAAGGTACTGGTATTGACCTATAAAGCCCTAAACGGCTTGGGACCTGGATACTTAATGGACCGCTTACGCCCTTACATGCCCTCCCACCCTCTGAGATCTGCAACAGTGACCCTCCTCTGGGAACCCTCAGTGAGGGAGATTAAGTGGGTAAGTACCCGGAGAAGGGCTTTTTCGGCGGTGGTGCCCCAATTATGGAATGCGCTCCCTGGAGAGGTTTGCCTGGCACTGTCGTTATCTGTTTTTCGGCGCCAGGCGAAGACCTTTTTATTTAAGTCGTATTTTAATTGTTAGTTGTTTATTTGGTTTATGGTTCTGTATTTATGTGTTTATGTCTTGTTAGTTGATGGCCTGTTTAAAGTTAATTTAGGTTTATTAATTTTGTTGTTTGGGTTTAGTTGATGGCTTGTTTATTTAAAGTTAATTTAGGTTTATTAAATTTGTTGTTTGGGTTATTGTTTATGATTGTATTTTAGGTTGGCCGAGATGCACCGGGGGGAGGGGAGGTTAAATAGTTAGGATTTTAATTGTAATTGTATGACTGTTTTATATTGTTGTAAGCCGCCCCGAGGCTTTGTTGCGATGGGGCGGCATATAAATGTTTTAATAAATAAATAAAATAAATAAGTGCTTTGAGCAATTAGAAAAAGCACTACAGACATCCTTATCGATACCAAAAAGTGCCTGCATCTGTTGCCTGAATAAGCATGCCGACAGTGCTTTAAAAGTTGCTCAGAGCTCTTCATTCATATCTCAGAAGTCCTTAAGAAGTTCCTAATGCAAACTAAGAGTGTTATGTCCCTGTCACTGACGGTGGGCTCAGGTTGGGAGTCTGTGCCCTGCCAAAGGAGGAAACTATATTTGACCTGGGGAACTTCATGCAGTTACATGCTCTGTTTCGGCCTCTGTGCTATACTATTTCTCCTACACTGAATTAGTGCAGTAGGTTAGCTAAAATAAATAAAGGGTGGGGAATTTTAAAAGGAAGCTCTCATTCATATAATATCAGAAATCAAGAAAATAATATGCTATTAATTTAGAAGGACTCCACAAACACACACACACACATAGAGTTGTGTAGCCAAGCTGGATGTGTTGGACTACAATTCCCATGATTCCCAACCATTGACCACACTGGATAGGACAGGAGTGAGTTCAGATTCAAAAGAATGGGAAGGCAACAGCCTGATATATTTACATGTGGCTGATGAGCAGGACTTTTGGTAGATTTTTTTCCTCCAAAAAATGAAACTTTCAACACTTTTTATATGAAAATGAGTGCAAAATAAGATACGTGACATCACACTGAAGTGAGCAGCATTGGAAAAATGTGGTGCGGTGTGACAGACTTGGCTCTGAACTCTGGCAACTTCGTCATCTTGAATGTGACCTAAAGCCAAAGCGAAGCATCTGTCTGTGTGTATAAACTGTCCCGAGATGCTAGTAGTTGGATGGAGTATAAAAGCTTTAAATAAATAAATAAACCACACAATTATACACAGTACAATAAAGTTTACAGATAGGATTAGCTGGGTGCAAGGTAGAACGCAAGCCAGCAGGTAGAGCTTCCACCAGTGTTGTATCTCCGTGCAAGGAAAAGCTTGGTCTGCAGAGTTTCTTCTTGTCATGTGTTAAAAGCACATGAGCCCTGCTAGAAATAAAGGTAGCAACACCACCTGCAAATGATCCATAGCAGCAGTGCACGTGTGTTAAGAAATGCTGGCAACGGGCCTGTTAGCTGTTCTCAAAGCGCTTCCACACCCCTGCCAGGGCAGCGCTCTTCCCAATGCTTTGGCAACTGTTCTCTTTTCTGTTCAGCTGCCTTTCATTTGCAGCTGCATTCTTCCTCGACCCGCAAGTACAAATGGCAATTCCAGAAATGTTTGCTGTGCTCCATAAATTGCTGCAAGAGGCTTTTGGTTTCTCCTCTGCTGACTGCGCACGTGTGTGCCTTCACATGTGCTGTGGGTCTTGTGGCCAGCTGCCCCACTGCCTCCCTTCCCCGCACACCACGGCTGAACCGGTGGTGCAAATAGAGTGTGCAGAGCGCCAAGCCATCCTTTCTGCCCTGAAGCAAATATTGCCTTATTCCTTAGTGTACAGGCCAAAATCTAACTCAAGAGAATGGCAACAACAAACAAGCATTCACCAAGAATGAAGAAAACGTGCTCATCTTTTTTGTTCTTTCCCACTTCGCTCCTTTCAGTGTGATTCTTTTGTGTCATTGATTGTTGTGGGCTGAAATGCTTTTTCAGGCATTCTCTCCTCAAGCCATGCCTGCTACGGATGGTAGCACCAGGGAGACGGGGAGGGTCACGTGAAGCTGGGCTTCATCATGAAAGATTGTGTAATGGAAGCATTTTAAGGATTGCGATAATGGAACCTCTTTTGGTAAGCCGTAGAAACCATCCTGGTGGCAAGGAGCTTGCTTCTAGGTAGCCTTTCGGATCTTCATTTCAAGGGAACTCAAATGCTGGCCCTGAGCACTGGGCTGGATCAGATACAGATGGGATCGACTGCAGCGAAGGAGGTGCATTGCCCCTCTATTGGATGGCAGCACCTCCAGCACTCAGAAGATGCCACAGAGAAAGTCAGAAGACCTTCCTGAATGGGATGAGCTGTAGTGTGGGAGAGGAGGAGGACCTCCCCCAAATCAGCCGACAGAACCTTCTGCAGGCAGGGGGGTCTTTCTATTCATGGAAGGCTGCTTCTTGTGCAAGGCAGATAATGGATCCAACCCGCTTTTTTCCTACGAGTCCTCCATCCCAAACCCAGTCCCCAAATCCCACAAAGCTACCCTTATTCCAGCTAACCAGCATTTAGCATGTACTTGAAATCTGTACAATTTTCACTGAAATAACTCAAGTTGAAAGGAAAACATGATGTGCTTTTAAACACATTGCTTGTCTTTGGCTTTTCTTTTTGCTTTTAATATAAGTAGCTTCAAGGACATGTCATGAGGATGAGCACTGCAGCACGCAGGTCCTTTCCCTCTTGTACTGCAGAATGAGTAGGTGAAATTAAGGGTAGTGCAAAAATATTGTCAGTCAATGAATAGGAAGTCACCGCCACACACGCACCTAAATAGTGGCTGCGCTTTGAGAGGAAGGGCTTGTTGGTGCCAGCAGCAGTTTCCTGCCGCACTAAATACCAGGAGGTGTGCAATTTTTGTTAAAGCTGCACCTCCCACCCCTCACACCTGTAGTCCAACACATCTGGAGAGCACAAGGAAGGCCGCTCTGAAGCACAGCACGGAATGCACGCCAAGTCTTCTTCCTAATAGCGGCTTTGATTTGCGGAGTTGCTAACATTCCCCGCACACGGCCTCTTCGCAGCTTGGATTTCAGCGACACCAGCCCAATTCACTTGACCCCCAAATGTCAGTTTGTAGCATATACCTATTCTTTTGACCTCTTCTGTACTGGTGTGTGTGAACAGTGCAAAGTATGCTGCTGTTAACATCTGTCAGTGAGTTTTAGCTGATTTTGATTCCCCTGCCTTGGGGAGTCTGAATCTGCCTGGTGAGCTTTTTGTTAGATTTCTCCCAGTTCCTTAAATATGGAACTGCAAGCTCAAAACTTGGGTGGAGAACGCCTTCCGCAGTTTATAGCATCACCGACCAAAATGGGGGTTCTGTTTCAGGGAACCTTTCACCCACGATGGAAAAGGACAATGTGTGAGGGTTTTTTTAAGTATGACAAATATAATTTTAAATGTCTAATAACAATGGTAAATAGATCTTGTGCACCATAACTGGTTCACCTTGAGTATTTAAAGTAAAGTTCTGTATGCATATACAGTATTTCTATGCTACTCATGTCTGGGCAGTTCACAGCTTTATCTATTTGGCATTCCAAATCGTATCCACTAGTCAAATCAATTAATATTGCATCTGCCGTGACTTACCTAAACACGGCATGTGAACTTACTCAGATTTGCTCTTGAACAACTGAGCAATGGTCATCCAAGTTCAGGCGTCACTGCCTATTGCCTGAAAGCAGGCAGGCAGGCAGGCAGGCAAGCTGTCTCAGAGGAGAATAGCCCTACGTTCCATTTTATTCACATTTATACCTTCACATTTTAAAAATATCTGACATTTGAATCCAGAGGCTGCAGACCACATCACATTAGTTCCTGCTGTATTCACAGCAGTGCATCAAATCAGTTGCATCCCGATATCTCTGTTTATATCCTTAAATGCTGTATGAAACTCTCCCCACTTCCAATGGACCTGGGTGCCAAACTTTATCTCTTGCTCTTTTGAGTGAAAATACAGTTCCCAGACTTTTAAGACACTAAGTTTTAAGGTTTCCATGGCAGGTGAACACATGGTGAAATTGTGCAATTCCTTTCAAATGCAAGAGCAAAATGGCTGGTACCCTTACAATACAGCCCATTAGTGCTCTCTCTCTCACTTGCTCATTCTCTCTCTCTCAATCTCATAAGCCATATATACACACAGAGCCATATATACATTCACCCTTCTAGGGCTGAAATGGTTTATGTTGGTGGGACAGGATATGTAAGAATTGTACTGTATTAAAATATAGAACATGATTGAGCCAAAATTAAATACTTTTAAGATGCTTTCACTTCAACAAGAAAGATTTAAACATCTACTTAGGAGTTTCTTTTCAGAAGGAAATGTAGTTGAATGGATGGATTCCAGGTTTCTAAGCCTCTTGGAAGCAAAGAGAAAGTTTCATGGGGAAATTAGCCAAAACTACGAGCTCTTCTGTTCACAGTTGACTGTGCTATTCACTTTTTACCGTATACATTATAAAACCCTAACCACCTTCTGTACTATAGTTCAGGCCCGTTTTCCAAGGATCACACTTCACATGCCCCTTATAATGGGCATCATCATTTCACATGATATTTTGTATATTCTTGTTTGTCTTGAGGCCTACACGTTGTTCATTCTCGCTTCAGACCGACCAGTCTCATTTACATGGCTTTGTTCACAATGAGGTGTCAATATTTGAAACACATTTATGGACTACAACAAGAATCTGTGCTTATCCCCAAACCTGTCATGAACTGTAGAACAAGCACAGATTGAAACCAGTCAGTCCATAACTCAAGCAAAAGAACGTTTCCATTGTGACTGATATTAAAACTCGTAAATCAAATGCCTGACTGTCTAACAGGGGAAACATTTCAATGAATCATTTGAAGCCCCCTATCAATGATCAAGGACCCTGCTGCTGAAATTACAGCCTGGTATTTATGAACAAAAAAGAAAAAAGAAAACAATTCCTACAAAAATTTCAACAAACTTGCACCTGCTTTTACCAAGCCTGGCTTCTGCCCCAGGGCTCAACAATATCCACATAGCAACGCAAAATAATTGCACACTGTGTTTAAATCAGAAACTGGCTTGAAATTGCACCTCAGGCATTGTACACTTTGTCAAATGACACCTATTATTATTATTATTATTGTTATTATTATTATTATTTCCTATTGAAAAGTAACTAGGTAACTCAGTACTGTGCATGCTTCTTTGGAAGCACCACTGAATTCAGTGGGGTTTGTAAACAAACATAGGATTGCACGGTATTGCTCCAGATTACTTATAATGCTTGTTAGCAAAGGTTTGCCTGCAGACTGAACTGGTTCTGCTGTGCCCAGATCCTTTGATTGTCCCACTATGAAAAGCAACCGAACTTTCCAGTTATTTAATTTCTTAATTTCTATGCTAGCCAATAGCTGAAACACACTGGGTAGTTTACAACAGTTCACAAGCACAAGGCCATAATGCAATGGCAACCAGCATTGTTTCCGTAGAGAAAAATTTAATCGGAACAAAGAGAAGCTCAAACATTCTTGCCTTGTGCCAGTTGTACTGTTGCAGTGGACTTGGGTGCCTTTGAATGTCTCAGATAAGAGGGCAGTCGTCGAGGTGCAGGTGATGAACGGATGGCAGAGTTTGTGCCGGGTGGACCCCAGTGGGGAGATCATGCCATCTCCCCCTATTTGCTGCCCTTCCAGCCTCCCAGCCTCAGATGTCAACAGAGATGTCCAGGTTGGAAAAAGCTCTCCACTGGCTAGTGTGGTCCCAAGCTCTTAAGATGTCGTGCGTGTGCTGCACTTGCTCTTGCACGCCATCTTGATGATGTCAGCTCTTCTTCAATTTTTATCCAGCACTGAGGTCCAGCCAGGTCTCTCCATGCTGTGCTGCTGTGTGATCAGGATAGCACTAATCTGTAGGCCAGTATCCTGTGGCCGGTAGATGACAAATGAAGATCTTGTCACCACTCCTCCCTTCACTTTCTTTACCTGAATCAGAGATCGTAACTGGGCCTTAGCCCTAGTCGCTGCTGCACCTGGAGGCCAGAAGAGGGCCAGGGAGGGTGACCATGTGTGCAACTTTATAGAGGGCAATCCTCTGTTTCAAGGGCTGGAAGATGGGGAAAATGAGCAGAGAAAGAAACAGGGGCCTTGAAATTACCCAGAAGAGACATCACCTGAACTGCAGCAGACTGAGTAGGCAGACAGGTCATCTGGCCATGGTGACAAATATTGTATTTCTATTTAAATTGCAGTCATTTCTAAATGCTCTATACACATTATAATGTGTTGATATGTTCTACACATCGAAATCAACACCAGAATTCGTTATGCAAACCACTGCTCTCTTTTCTGGCTATTTGCAAATGGATTTTTATTTCCCCATGAAGTCTTAACCCAGATGCCTACTGATTGTTGACATTACTGTGGAAGGTAGAACTTCGGCCACGTTGAAGTAGTAAGCACATTGCTACCATGCGAGGTTTATCCAGATATGGGGGATTAACAGTAACTTCCTTGTCCTGGTCAGATCACTAGCTTTTGAGGTTTAGACTTCCAGTCCCTTTTCCCATCTGTAAGGGTGGAGGACCTTTTGAAATGGCCTGCCCAGAGAGGCTAATGGCTCCTGATGGTTTCCAGAGGGCTCTGGGGGAATTTCCGGCTGGCATGGTAGGCGCGCCTGTAAAAACCCAAGTCTCTCTGTGGAACACAGAGATGGCCCAGGCAGTTGACACAATCTCACCAAGCGCCCTCTTCCTTCAAGCAGAGCTCAGTTACTTTCTTGGTATACACCTGAGTTGAGGTACACCTGGCTCCTACCTTTTTTCTTTTCAGCAGCAGGCAAAAACCTTCTCATTCACCAGGTATCTTAATAGCTAAATTTTAGTTTTAATACTGTATTTTATCTTATTGTTGTGACTGTGTTCCAATTTGATTATGGTGGCAGTGGACTTGTTGTGCTGGCTCTTTTAGTGAGTCTTTATTGGTTTTATTGCCTTATCGTAATATTTTGTTTACATGTTTTGATTTTGTTAATAGCCCAGAGAGACCTACTGGGCAGTATAAAATGTAATAAATAAATGACTGGCATAAGCTGGGTGCAAGGAGTTTCTTTTCAGGGCTACATTCTGTGTGTTTGGACATGTATCCCTTCTTCCTTGTGTCTTTCTGAGGTAGCTGGAGCCAAATACTTTGTGGAACTGTGGCCCTGTAGCCTAACAATAAATACATACCCACAACTCACCTGCAATTTGTTTTGATTTCATATAAGGCTTTGCAATGACCTTTAATTCAATGAGTGAGAATTTAAATTATAGCTCTTACTCTAAACCTCACTCCTTGGCTCTCAGATATGCATGTGTGCAATACTTAGAAATGATTCATGTATTTTCAACAACAAATATATATTAATATATCGCATAAACCATTTTAAAATTAAACATTGCACAAGACATAATTAGCAATGTCATTAGTTCTTAAAGTAAATCATGCAGTGTGAAATCTTCACAAAGTTTTTGTGGCACTTCTCAGTAGCTTGTTTGCATAAAATCTATACATCCATTTTTCTCCCTGATATTCTGCTCATACTTAAATATAATTGATACCTGCTTCGCTCACAGAAACCATCTTTTTGCCAAGCCATATATCTATATGCATAATCCTAAGGGAAATACTCTATGAAGACTGAATTGATTGATTGATTTCCCTGAAAGGGTACACTTTCATAAAGATTAAGTTTTAGCAAAAGTGAGTGTAACACAGCCATTGTTCACTAAAAGAAATGTAATGTGCCAGTTATCCTAGTGAGATGGAGGATCAGTTCATATAATTCAGTAAATTCCAAAATAGGGATTGAGAGCTAATTGAATGCTGCATTATAGTGCTTTTGGGTGTGTCTCTTTTTTCCTGTGGGTGGGAAAGGTGAACTCCTTTTGAGTAATCTTGTATCAGGCAGTACATTTCATAACACATTGCAAAAAGAAAGGCAAGCAACTTTCCAAAGAATGGACTTAGGAACGTCAGAGATGCTGCAACTCTTGATCTGAGTATAGAGTACTCCAGAATTCACGTCACATAAGACAACATTTCCTTTACAGAGGCCTCTGTCTTTAAACTAGAGAGCAAAGCATCAACACCAGCGCTTCAGCACCCATGACAGATATACATGTACCTATTTTGTCACAGCATAGATTCTCCATCCTGAGTAAATTCAGCAAAATGAATTAATGCATCCATCACATGCAATGAGGTACTTCTGGGATACCTCAGTTCCTCTGTAAGAAACGGCTCTTGTGTCAAGCAGCCATAAATGGAGACTGAACACCAGCAGGATCAACCCAGGAAATCCAGCGCTGACTGGAAGAACCCACTGGTTCTTGGGTCACATCTTCCTAGCAACTGTACCAGAATGTCTGTAACACTGGCACTAAAGCCAGGTACTGAATATAACACTAGTACAGGAAGTCCCGCATGCACCTGCGCTGGCTTAAGGGCTCCCTGAGCTGGCTGTAAGAAATTCTGGGAGAGCAGGATGGAGACGTAATTAGGTATAAAGAAAGGGAACACGCCAGTAAAGCCTACACATCTGTGTGGTTTGAGAAACCTTTTCACACAGAGACTGAAATAGATATTACATCTGAATGGCTTTTCGTTAGTCTACCTCAGGCTGTCCCCCACATGTTAATGGTGGTGTGCCAAGTGAAAAGGAAATATTATTTATTACAAATCTAAGTGACTGCAGTCGGTGGGAGCTGCTTAGGACACTGGATTCTCTCAAGGAAGTCAGTGCACACAGACATTTTCACAAAGAATTGTGTCAGGGTTTTGATGGTCTGGAGGTCAGTCTCCAGTCTAGCCCAGTACTCCTCCATATCTGAGAGGGAGAGCGGCTCCTGCAGTGAAGGTCATTGCACTGGTAATGTGAAATATTTATGCAGGCAAATGGCTGCCTCAAAGAAAGGAGGCAGTTGTACAGTACATCGGAAAACTGAGAGAGAGAGTTTGTGACATTTCGTCTCTTCTTTCTTACTCCTAGTTCAGTGTGATGAAGTTCATCACCTGGTATGTGGCTTGCCCACAAAATGGCCAATTAATATTCTGTTCTGAAATTCAAGATAGGCTGCTCCTTGGGGTCTGGAAGCCACACTGCCCAGGCACTGGCACTGTGGTCTCCACAGACACACATGTTACTTGTATTTCTGGAATCCTTACAGGATCCCTGTAAGATAGGCCAATACTATCCCTCCCTTTGTAGCTTGGGGTGTGTGGATGATGATACTGCCCACTGAGTGAGTTCATGGCTAAGCTGGGGCCATCCAGATTATGGCCCAAGCTGCACTCTGCTTTTCCCTGCGTGCAGAGACCTGCAGCCTTGCATTTATTTCTGAGGTCAGCACTGGTTGGGCTGTAGACTCTTCCAAGTCATTTGACACAGCGCACTCTGAGTTTGCTCCTGTGCATTTGCTGTCCTTCTGAGGCAGATAGATCGCTGCTCGCGTAGAAGCAGTGGGCAAAAATTAGCGGGGGGGTCCATTTTCCACTCCTGTGGCTCCTGCTCATCTGGGAAGCAATTTTTGCCATTGTACCACCTGAATTAAAAATGATGTGCCTATTCAAAATGGAAGCTCAAACTGTGCCCCTACTGGAGCCAGTCACACCCTGAGTGGCAAAGGCGATGGAGCCTGGAAACAGAAATCGGATGTCTTGGGAGGAGGACTCTGGTACAACACCTGCATGTGGCATCCATGCCAGCCTGTTCTAAGTCTGAGATGAACTCTTGGTTGCCAGTTCTATTATCTCTTGACTTCACGATTCTCGCCATGCAAGGTCTTCCAAACTGGAACTCGTGCTATCTTTACAAAGCCATTGTTGTTGTTATGCTGGATTCTTCCCTGAACGATTTGGACAAAGTCCTGCTTCCGCTCCCCTCCTTTGCAGCCTGAGAAACAGCAGTAGAGACAGAGACAGATGTACGGGCCCGAGGCAACTGTGGAGCCAGCGCCGCAGAGGAGCGTATAAATAAAGCCGGTGTAAATATGTGCGCACTTTTGAGATTTAGTGCTGTTGATTTTGGAATTAATCACTATCAAAGATGAATAGCAGTGTGGGACTGTCATAGCTTTGTGTGCTGTTGTGATGCTGTTGTGCCCTCATTTAATGTCTGGGGGCTTCTTCTTTTTAAGAACTAGGGATGAAATGAAATTCCCTTAAGTCAAAATTGGAACAGTCGAGACCGAACAAAGTGATCAAACACGTAATGGTCAGGAATGCCAGATCCTGGTTCTTTCTGCTCATAATTTAGCCATTTCAACTTCAGGCCATGTTTGCCATCTTGCCCTACCCATTTAACAGCAGGTGACCATGCTTATCTCCATGCCCTCAAAACGGCAGCCCTCTTCCCCCATATTATCCTACATCACATTTCTAAGAAGATATTTCCCCCCGAAGAAAAGCAATATAGGAGGATAACAGACCTGGATGCCCACATTAGCTCGATTACTGAATTTATTGCAAGGAGAAATGCAGAATAGATACTTTTGCAGGCAGGTATGTGTAGGTATTCAGTGTGCATCTGCTGGTTGTTGCTGATGCTGCTTTTAAGAATTAGCTACTGGAAGGGCAACAGAAAGAGGGAAGGACAGTAGAGGTGATGGAAGCAAAAGGCTGTTGTCAGTCAGGGTTTGTGCAGTGCCTAGACTTGAGCCTTAAGAGGGAATGAAAAAAGGAGTTGTGCCATGACTTTCCTCCAAAAGGTGGCTTTTTGAGGAGGGATTTGAAAGAGAATCCATCACTCAAATGTCCTGAGAGCAACCACAAGGCAGCAAAAGAGAAAGCAAGGATGGGCTTGTTTGTGTGAACAGAAGAGCTTTGGAGAGCAGCTCTGGATAGATTGGAATATGAAAGCAGAAAGCAGGCAGGAGGAATCAGGACTGTGCAGGGCATTGAAGGTAAGGACGAGGTGCTTGGTGCTGGATTCAGGAGTGGGCGGCCCAGATTTGGGGACTGAATACAGAAGGAATGCCTCTCAGTTATTTTGCAGCATGTGACAGAACCCCACAGAGATCTAGTGTGCGGACAAGCACCCTCAGACAGCCTGCGGTCAAAGGAGGCTAGCATGGTCCTGCTGTGGAAGGGGTTAATCAAACAACAATGAGGACAAAATGGTCCATGCATGTTCACAGCTCCCATGCAGGTGCTGGAGCTGAGCTGTTGCAACATGTTTCCTTACATCGCCAGCAGCCCCCACATAGGATTGACTTCACACTTGCCTCCAGATGCTTCAGTCACTGGCTGCTGTGTGTGGGTTGGGGGGGGGGGTGGAAGCGGGACGGACCCTCCACAGCTCATGACATGCTTTTTGTAAGGCTAGCAGCCACTTCGAGATCTTAGCAAGACCTGTGCATGCTCACCATTTACCCCACTGAATTCCGCAGAAAGCCGACTATGTTTTACCAGTCCTGGGAGATGTAAAAGGAACCCCATTTTAGCAAGGAACTATACAGCTCTGTTATAGGTTTCTGAGGAGCAGACAGTCAGGTGACAGCCAAACCCTTAAAGTCCTTTTTCTTCTTTGCTTTTTAAGGACTTGGCCAATCATTGCAAATTCCTCCTCTAGATATGTTTACCAAGTGTTTTCTGCTACCCAAGCCATATTTTACGATACCGTAACCAGCAGTATTGATTGCTTGTACACTGCTTCATCTTAGTACTATTATTCCTCCTTTCAAAAGTGCAGCTAGGTAATTTTAGACCCTAAAATGGTCTTATGGTTTAATGGTCTTATGGGGGGAGGGTGCTTTAGGCAGCCATCTGTATTATTTTAGATGTGAAGCACAGAACTAGCAAGGCTCTTCTCCCCTTTCCCCCATCCCATGTTTCACAACTTCATCTACATTCTTCACGTGTTGTGTGTCTGGGGTGGGGGAGAAGGACTGTTTGCCAACTCCATTAAAATAAAGAAATACTCTGGGCCTGTGCTATTTTCCATCTCTGATGCACTTAAATCATAGTACTTCTGTGAGTACAGGAATAAAGCGGTGATTGCTTTTTCTGTCTTGATGATAAACATATTCACTTGGCACTAAGCACCATTTTGTTCTTGTACTGTGAATAATTGTACTTACCACCTTTTGAAGTTTGCCCCCTTTTTGTTGCTGTTCTTGAGATTTGTGCTCACTTTCCTTTGCTCAGTTCAGAAATCAACCTTTTAGGAAACAGGTGCTGATAGTAGCCTTGCGGCTGTGAATACATGACTGCAAATTATCAGCTCCTGGATTGACATTTTCTGTGAGTTCAGAGTTCAAGTCCATAACTATAGTATTATGGTTTCTATTCTAAGGGACTAGATTTTTCTCTCAGTATGTCACCAAAACAAATATGCATTATGATTGGAAATTCTGGTTAGTGTGAAATTGTAAGCTCAACTGTAGTCCCATGATCCTAGATGCTCAAACAGTATGTTCAGGCTTGAAAAGACAAAATACCATACATATGAAGAGTTCAGGTTGTAGACCTTAAGCCCAAAATAGACCTTACATTACTATGTTTCCATGATCCTGGGGTGAAAGAGATGTTTATGGGTCTTGGAGTACTTAACTACATCTGTGACATTTCACAAAGGAAGAGGTTTTTACCTGAACAATAAGCCCTTGTATAAAAAGACGTGTTCCCAATATCCTTAGGTTAATAAGTATATAATGACATCTTTAAGATGAGTCTAACCTTCCCCTAAATGTGAAGAGAGAGAAAATTTACACTGTACTCTTTGGATGCTTTAAGATTTCTCTTCCTTTGAGAATCTGCAAATCAAAGTATATTTAAAAGGTATTTAAAAGAGGAAGCAGTTTTATTACAGTATGTTTTAAGGTGCTCATGGACCCTATTCTGGACAAAAAGAGATGGTTGGTTAATTGGATGCTCCAGGAGAAGGTGTGCTTTGGTTTTTCTTTTCTTTCTGTACTGAATGATGATCTTACATTTATGACTATATGAAACAGACAGGATGAGCCCAAGGCATTTTGCCACACGGGAGTCAAGCTAAACATTCTTCAGTTCATACATAGCAGATCCGTAGCTGGGGTGGGGCGGGGGACAAAGCAAAGCAGAGCAAAGCAAAATGGGGTAGAGAAAAAGTTCCCATTGATTCCAAAGGAGACACATTTTCTTTTTTTTAAACACCCCACCACCACCACTGGGGGTAGAATGTGCATATAAGCATAACAGAAAAGCTTAAATCCCCCCACCCCAGGTCACCCTAGCCCCAGTCCACACATGCTTACTTGGAGGGCAAGAAGCTGAAAGCATTCAGTTTGACCTTGAATGAGAAGAGCAAGGAGCAGGCAGCTCTAAAATCTTCCCTGGGAAGCAGCTCACAAGCCACCCCACTGGATGTGACTGACAGGACATGCTGTCCTGGCAGCAAACAACAAGCCACAGGTTTTCAGTGAGGCTTGTGCATGGCTGTGGCTCTAGGTTCACATGACAAGCCACTATGGCTTATTGTGCTTGTTTATCTATTTATTTGTAGATTTATTAGATGTATATCTCATTTTTTTCTTACAGCTAACACAAAGTGGTTTACGTCATGCTGTTCCTGATGTTCTCAGACGTATTCCTACAACAGCCCTGTGAGGTCAGTTGGGCTGAGAGTCTGTGCCTGGCCCAGAGTCGCCCTGTTGGCTCCATGGCTGTGTGGGAGCTAGAACCCAGGTTGCCTTAGCCAGAGACCCATCCTCTTAACCACACTGGCTCTCAGATGGTGCTGTGCAAACCCAGTCAATATTTGTTGAATTGTATTCATACAGGTTACTGCAATTCATTGTATCTGGGGCTGCTTGTGAAAACGCCTGGAAACTCTACCTAGTAAAAAACATGGCTGCAAGGATCTTACAATGGGAGTCGTCATCATTATGACCATATCATGCTGGGAGCTTTCTTACTTTCACTGTCTTCAAGTTCATTTCCAGGTCCACTTTCAAAGTGCTGTATTTTATTTTTCCCTTCCCTTCCCTTCCCTCCCCTCCCCTTCCCTTCTTTTGATGCCTTTCTCCTTTCAAGGAACTCAGGGCAACTTCCATTTCTCCTCCCTGCTCTTGATCTCGTCCTCACAAGACAGTGTGGGGGGGTCTTACACCGTGGGAAAAAAGGTGTCACGGGGGGGGGGGTTCCCCTGGACATCCACTGCCCAGACCTCCTCCTCTTTCCCCAGTCTCTGTCATCCAAGCCCTGACGAGTCAGATGGAAGAGTTGTGGAGGCCACTGTGAGGACTGGGGGAGGACCTCTGTCTCCCCCCTTAGAAGGGATGAAAGCTGCACCTGCTTTCCACGGACTAAGAGGTCTGGTGGAGTAACCGTTGCTTTGCCTGACAAGACACTCATCATATCATCCCAATGAAAATATTTCAAGATAAGCCTGTCGGTCCTCCCAGTGGTAGATCCTCTCAATGGCAGGTCCCCCATAGAGATTCTCCTCTGCTCCGCTTCACACCCATTCTATTGCAGAAGCTGGACTGGAAGTTACAAAGTCCAACCTGTGTGCAGTTTACCCCTCTTCTGCCAAATGAAAGCCACAGGGCATACCAGCTGCAAAAAAGCATCACCATGCAAAAATCAGATTTTGGATCAGCACTTTGAAAAGCATTTCCATTAATTAAACTAATCTGCCATATTCCATGCACCTCGGCCCATGTAAAAATTCATCCACAGAACAGCCAGAGCAGCTGAAAATTCTGGTGTCACTCAGGCATCTGAAAAGAAACGAAAGAAGGTTTCAATCCACCCTTTCTGCATGACTCAGGGCTGCCCATAGTCTGCCTTCTGGGCCGCACCTCCTGGCCCAGCTCGGGATCCACAGTGCAAGGGAAACATCTGGCTGCAGTACTGGGCCAAGTACTAGCCCTGACTTCACAGCCTAAAGATAGTCAGCTTGCCCTGCTGCTCAGTGGAAAAGCTCCAGGACCTATAAAAACCCCTTCTTCTCGCTGGTCTCCCAGCCCAATAAAGTCGACCATTGTAACCACTTTGACAGCTTCTTTTTGTCGAAGGAACTGCCTAGCTCTTAAATGTCCAGGGGATTCTCATGAAAGGCACTGGGCTCAGCCGAGATAGTGAGGGTGGCTGGTTCCTTCCCTGCTCCATTTTCATCATGGGGTCGTGTGCAGATGTCATGAAGTGCGATCAAATGCTGCCACAACCTCCGGAGGTGCCGTTTCTGGTGCATGAGGTTGATATCTTCCCATCTATTTCATCATGAGCTTTCACCAGAGGCCCTTCCACTGCTATCGCCTGGGATCTCACTCTTCTCCCAGAAAAATCTGATATGTATTTCTAATCATTCGCTGTTATGGTATCATGCAGATGGTGGCTCTTAGCAATACAAAAATAAGCCAGTGTTTGACTCTGCCATGGTTAGGAGGTAAAATTATTCATTTTTAAGCAGCAGATATGTTATCTTAATGAACAGAATGAACCAAATGAGGATGCTGAAGCAATTGCTTGGCACTGCTCCACATCTGATGAAGAGGTTATGCTGTGCGATGTGCCTAGCATGCGAAATACACAAAGATTTTGTTGCTATCAGTTGCCCGCTCCTCAATATGCAATAACTTTAAGAGGCCTCCAATAATTGCCTGCTAAGTCAAGAAATAATTTATTGAGGTAGTTAAGATCGCTGACACCTGCCATTATTTTAGACCACTTAAAAATAAATGGAATAACTCCACCCAGAGACACAAGTTCCAACGTGAGAAACTAAACAGTCTACAAGAGTTTCCCCTCAAGGATATTAAACTGAACGCTTATTAAACCCTAGAGGCCTTCAAGGGAGGATAGCCAGAAGCAGCAATCCACCCATTTAATAAATAAACGTTATGAGTAAATATTTTGAAAAAGAAAGAAATATAGCTGTAGCGTTCAGATTGTGTCTTGGAATTCCACTACAGAGTGCATGATAAGGCAATAATTTCTAAGATGGGTTTGTTTTATGAGGTGAAATGTAAGTTGGCTTTTGAGCGATTAAGCGTCTTGCCCTTCCCCAGAAACCGTGAGGTGCTTCTAGAAGCAGAAAACTTCACTCAGAGGCATAACTGGGGTTCTCTAATCCCACTGGCCACTACACTGAACAACTCTGGTAGCTTGGGAAAAGCTGAAGGGAGCTCCTGGGCCACTGAGAGTAAGGCAGGGCAAGGGCAGGCTGCAGAAGGCAAATGCAAGCCCCAGCATCGTTCAGACCAGTGCGAGGGACAGAGCTGAATGCTCTCAGGTGGGGTGGCCATTTATTCACGGCCACAAAAGAGGAAATGCATTGCCCACAAAAGAACACTGTCTTGCCCACAATTTTCAGATGTGAAATGTATGCGTAGAGGCAACTTTAGAAATGATTTGAGAATTTTAACAGAAGAATGATGCATCTCAGCTTAGTGTGGAAGATGGGGACCCAGTGACCTGTATGCCAGGTGACCAGAGTGAAAAAAAGGAAACCTCTTTGAGAGTCCGCTGGGGGTGTACAATCAAAAGAACATGTGTAGTTTATTCAGATATAAAGGAACTGCATGCAACCTTAGGCATCCCACAAAGAGACTACCAAGACCATGTCTGTATTAGATGGCATCAGTGGCATAGATGGTTGGGAGGAGAGGTGGGGAATCCAGTGAGGCATCATGTTGGCAGGTTGCTAAAGACACATGAGAATGAAGCAAAAGTTGAACATGATACAATAAGATGAAACTTCAGGAAAGGCAGACATTAGCATGTCTAAGTTGTGCCCCAAAGAGCAGGCTTAAGGTGTACGTGGGAAGCTAGACTGTAACATCTTAAGTCTAAGACTGTTCTTATAATGTCAGGCTTTTAACAGCCATCTTATGGCAAAGCTTTTCCTCATTTTGTCCTGGCCCTGGCTATTCAGTTTGCTGTTCCAGGTACCAGCTGGTGATGGGCAACCATTCTTATGGCTGCTTACACTGAAATCAGGCAGGGCAGACCTTCAAAGCGAGGACACCATCAAACCAAGGGTGGTCCTCTGCCAGCCCTTTAAACAGAGGATTGTCCCTCATAAAAGAGGTCACCTGGCCACCCTAGAATCCAGTGCTATCACATCCGACTCATTCTGCCTTCTGGGTGCCTGGGACTCCTTTGCTTAATGAGGTCTGTCCCCCAGTTCTCTTCTTTCAAGAAAGGCTGAGAGCATAAGCCCTGATGGGAAATAGGCTAGGCCCTGGTCAGAAAGTATACCTCACATGGAAGGCTGTTCATTTTCCTGCCTGGATTTCCCGTGTGTCTCTTTCTACCCTTTATTACGAGTGTCAGCACTCAGAAGCCAGCCCTACAGGGCACTGGCTGGCAGCCGCTTCACAGAGCTGCAATGCCAGCCCACTGCTCTCTCTTCATTTCATTCACCTCCTTGGATTTTTCACTCTGCCCACCATAACTACTAGTTGAGGGAATCTGTGTTTATCGTTCTTTTAACCCCACAAAGAGTGTGCGTAGGGGTCGGGGGAGGAGTCACCAAGCACAACTGAGCTTTATAGATTTGCACATCCATAGGAGCTTGTTATTAAATTGCAACTTTGAGACGCATTCAAAGCTCTGCTATTTCTTAAAGAGCTTTCACAGAGTTTGATACAAGGCCCCTACATGCATCAACACCAGAAGATCTCAGACCTTTATGAGTGCACAGATCAGGGTGGGCAAATTCTAAGGAGTCAGTTCCCCCTCTCCACAACCAACTGGGGGGCACAATTTGCCCCTACTACAAATAGAGACAGGGTTGCTTTAAAACTAGTCCTTCCTTCCTGGTGCGATGCTAACGTCATGCAGCAAACTGCAGTTTGTTTCTCGAAAACAAGAAATCAGCTCCTTTAGCTGCTAGGCCACCAAGTTTCACTGGGAAATCTAACAGCAGCCCTATGCATTCCAGCATGTGTAGCATACCCTATCCAAGTTCCAGGGTCATTTTTTAAAAAGCAACTTCAGGAGGGGAACTGACTGTTGAGGAGTAGCTGCTAATGTTTTCTTCACTCACAATGTTCTCCTCATCAAGCACCAGCTTTTCCACTGTTGTTTTTTCAGTGGCATATTTGAAAAGTCCAGGAGTGCAATTTGGAGGGTGTATGTTTGGCATCAAGTTGTTTGTTCGCCATTTCCTCTGCTTGCTTATTAATGGATTTATTTTATTCAATTTATGTGCTTCCCCATTAGCCATAGACTCTCAATACAATAAAATCCGTAAGATACAATAAAGGCAATAACATTAAAAATCTACAAAAGTAAAACTACAAAATTAAGTAAAACAAAAAGATGCCGATGAAATTGAGTAAAACAAAAAGAGCATCCACTCTCATACATGCTTTTCTGAAAACAACAAAATTGGGGTAGGAATGGGTTGTACGCGCATAGAAATGCAGTGTGTACATCAGAGGCTCCAGTGCCCGTGGGTGTGCATTTTCTTCCCACTGTGTGTACAAAGGACCTCAGCTCTTGTGCAGGTCTGCAGCCAATCACAGATTTAAAATGTATGGGATTGAAGGGAGGGAGACGGTCTCAGTGATATGTCAGAAGCATCCAACTTTGAGTGTTTGGAGATGCACATTGTCAAAGCTTTTTTGACATTGTCTCGCCTGCAAATATAAAAGATCACCATTGTCAGGTTAAGGATATTGAGGCAGAAAACTTCCCACTGTACCAGCTGGAAGTGTGACATTCAACCTGAGCTCCAATTTAGCATATCGGAAAAGCTTCTAATTTGATTCAGAACAATTCAGAGGCTGTTGACTTGGACTCAAGCACGAACCCAGGTTGAGATTTAGAAATCTGAGCCTTGTTCCCCATTCATTATTGCAGGAAAGTTTTTTGTTCGGGCTTTTTTTTTTTTAGTTTTAAACCTTTTGTTCTCTTTGTCCAAAGCAGATGAATTTGCAGCTGTAATATCCCCTTAGGAGATTATTACACCTGCCAAACTTCAGCAAATGGGTGCAATATTTTTGTGCTATGCATCTTTAACTTTTTAATTTGATTTTTAAAGGAACTAGTGATATATTTTTTAAAAAATCTGGGCAGAGTTGGATGAAATTTGCTGGAATACTTCTCCCTTCTAATGTCTGACAAGTGACAGATGAGGGAATGTAGGGGGTTTTGTGCTGGGGAAGCCTTTACTTATAGAGGGTATTAAAAAAGGAGGGGGTGTACTCCTCTTGCTTGTGTTCCTTGTGAATCTTTCTTCTGAAAATGACAGACAGGATAAGTAACCAACAAACAAAAATCTGGAAAGTTTCAGAAGACAGGTATAATGGCTTATGTAGAAATGGTCTGTAAACATTTGTCTGGGAGATGAACTTTGTTTTCTTGGGAAACTTGAATGAAAATGGAGCATGTCTCACAGTGGTGCCTCCAGACAAGCCACTTACAAATTTCCAGAGGATAAGCATGGGGCCTGGGGAGCTATGAGGACTGAAAGCCGCTCTAATGCTTTCCTACAGTGAAGTCTGCGGATGCTGGAAGCACAGCTAGCACATGCTCTCATCTTTGCCCTCCTACAGGGACTGGAGATCCCTAGTCAAATGTGCCCAAGGATTAGAAGTGAACCTGTCAGGCACTCAACCCTCCTTCCTCATCTGCTCTCCTCCCAACAAATTGAAAGAAATGCAGGCAAAGCAAATTATTTCTGGAGCTATACGGCTGCTTTAAGAAAGCCAAACTGAGAATGAAGCCTTATGCATGCTTCAGATTTGATTCTGGTCATGCCAACAAGTAGCCTGCCTCACTTTAGGAAGCAGCAGAAACCACATCAGTCTGATTTGGCCCAGGCTTTGGCTGAATCCACTGCACTTCTTAGTACAAACCGATGTGTTCTGTGCTTTTTGTTTGTGTGTTTTTATCACTGACCAATGGCAAATGACGTCAACCAAACCAAAACTTTAAAGCCTCGGGCCCATGTGGGCTGGATTAATACCAAAGGCATACATGGGAAAAACTTCTGCCTCGCCCTTAAAGTGTTTCCTAGCAGCACAAAGCAGAACATAAAGAATGTTAAAGACCTACTTGTCTTATCTTGCTTCAGTTCCAGAATGGGTTTGCGCAGACAAGGATATAAATTAATGCTTAAGATAATGGCTTGGCACTTGAGAAAACAAATGAGAGCACATCTTCTCTCATGCACTCTGCACAAGCTGAATGCGCATTTTAGTGACTTGAGGGCTGATAGTAACTCGGATGGCAGGGTAGTGCAGCCTGGGAGAATGCTTTCCCACTTGCTTACTGTGTGTGTGAGAGAAAGTAGCCTCTGAAAATTGGACCATTTTTTGGACCAGCTTCTCTAAGAGCAATTGGGCTGAGAACCATGCATCTCATACAACTGGACACAAGAAAGTTGAAGATTACAAATGGTGCATTGGGCAGTAGCTGCATGCGGCAATACCAGAAGTTCTGATGCTCACAATCTGATTTGCCCACAATCTGCCAAAACTCTGATACTTACAGCAACTCTCATAGTTATGAAATGAGGTGCTATAAATGTTTCTTAAGAATATAAATATTATAAGGAATGTAATTACTGCTGCTACTGGTAATAAGGGTTTTTTTAATTTCCCAAAGAGAAATGAAATGAAATAATGGTAGAAGGAGAGAAACAGAGAGAGAGCGAGAACAGGTCCCTACCAATCAAGCCAATTTAATAAATTAAGTCACCTAAGCCAAGAGACTGGTATACCCATGTTAACTGACAGTTCCACCTGCTCTCTCTATGTACATTTGTTACCTTGGAATAGCTGGGCGTAGACAGTAGTTTTAGATAGAACGGAGGCCTATGAGATCTTTCAGTGCCATCACCTCTGGCTTCTCATCCTTGGTGCCTCGGTGTGAGCAATTCAGTGCACTGTAAGGACAATTCAGTTGCTAGGCAAGGACTGTAACTAGCCCAGTAGCCTGCCCTGAGTCCACTAAGACCCTCTTCAGGTGCCAGGAGGAGGCTGTCCGCCCATCCCAAGTACTGAAGGAGGATTCAGCCACCAGTCACATCTGCTTTTGTATATGGAATGGGAAGAGCCAGCTTGCTCTTTCTCTCTGCTATTATTAAATGTTTTGCCCGCAGACTGGCCTGAAGTTTGCTTATTTCCAGTGATGGCTGGATTCCTTGCAGAAGGTTTGTTCTATCTTGAGAAGCAGAAAGGGGAAGAATAATTACTGAGCCAGTTTAGAAGACGGTCAGCTAGCAAAATAGAGCAGTCTGGAGTGAAAAAGTGGTAGGCAGTTCAGAGAAATCCACAGTAGATTCAGAAGAGTTCAGATTCTATGTATTTCTATGTATGCAGCTGGTGGCTCCCACAGCTGACTGGCTCCTTTTTTTCCCTCCAAGCTGCACAGATTCTGTGGTCTTATCGACTAGTTTGTGAATTTTGTGTCAGATCTGTATCAATTTGCCTTAGGTCAATCACAAATTTCTGCTAATGCCCATTTGTGCAAATTCCGCTCCATATTCCTTACTGTGCGTTACAGTGAATGTGCAGTACTTATACAAAGCAGTGCATTCATGCAAGTGCATAGAAGCAAAAGTGCACATTTCTGCTATTGTGGATTAGTGCTAGAATGAAATTCTGATCTAAAATAAAAATAGAGATTCCATTCCATCAGAGATTGGACAGTGAAACAAAGGCACCTGACCATTTGCAAGACACGGATGGAGTGGATTTAACAAAACCTGCACCGCCCCAGGGAAGCTTAGTCCCAGTGAATGCAGTCCCCGTAACGACACAACAGCTGCATCAAAAGTGAACACAGTAGGATGGAGTCTTCTTCTCTTTAGTTCAGAAATACTGAAAGAGTAACGTTTGTTCATGTAGCAGACAACCAAGTTGTGTGCTCCCTTATAATGAAAATACCCTTTTGCTTATTATAGTAGAATGCCAAGCAACTTAAAGGAATGTTTTGCATTCTCGCTCTCTCTCGCTTGGTAAGCGACATCAGCTACAGCTTCCAGCTCAAAATGGATTGCATTGCCATGTTAAATGAAATCATATGTCAAGGAGAAGGGGTGCTGAATCATGTTTGCATATGCAGAATCAGAGCATGGAGACAGCTGCCAACAGTTTAGCAGATACAGCTCATGATTAGATCTTTATCACTACACCTAAAAGCAGATTTGCTAATCTCAGTTTATTTAATCCTCCCGATCAGTCTGTACCTCTAACATTTTTCTTTCTAATAGGAAGAAAATACTGGTACACATAGTGACTGTGAAGTGCAAATAAGAATCAGCTACTATAAAATATATCAAAGGAGCATAACAACATGTTTAAAAGTACTGTAAATGATATCATGCCTTCCAGTACCTATGGGCTTTTTGTGCAAAATCTACCAGAATAAATTTGAGATGATCACAGGACAGGAACCACTAACACGGATGTTGTCATCATCACAATAGTGAAATGGCTAGCAGTGTCCTGGGCATGTGTGGAAGGCTGGGGAGGGGGGAGGGCATGGGATTGTACCCAAGACAATAAAGCCCCCCAGAAAGCAATTAATCCGTTCCTGTAGGGGTGAAGTGGTAGCAGTTATCCCAGGCACGTTTTTGGTATGGAGAGAAGGAATAAATGGTGATTTGCTGAAATTTGGGCACATTGTGTGAGTGGCAACATCCTAGAGGGACTATCATAGGCCTGCTTTGCGATAAGGGCTGTAATGGAAAAGATATCTGGGGAAGCATCTTGCCCCAACCCCTGTGTGTGAAATGATAAAATAATGCTTAGATTGTTCCCATTAGATTGTTCTCCATGCAAACTAGATAGACCACTGATGAATATAAAAGGTAAAGGTTTCCCCTTGATGTTATGTCCTGTCTTGCCTGACTCTCGGAGGCGGTGCTCATCTCCGTTTCCTGGCTGAGGGAGCCAGCTTTTGTCCACAGACAGTCTCCGTGGTCACGTGGCCAGCATGACTAAACACCGATTGATGAATATAAGTGGATCTAAATCACTAGGATTTCATATGAGTGCCTGATGATGATGATGGTGATGCCCATGCCCCATCGGTGAGGGTGTTCAAGAGTTGGCTGGGCATGCACATGATAGGCATGTCATGACCAGAGCCGGCTGGTACTAGAGGTCAGACTAGATGGCCTGGGAGACCCCTTCTGACTCACTCTGTTTCTATGATGAGGAGGAGGAATTACATGGGAAACTTCATATTAATGGCTGGTGTAGACAAATAGATGTAGAATTTTTGTAAGAACTGAATGAATATGACTTTTCTGCAATACCTTTTTTTTTAAAGAGAGGGTTACACTATACGGCTGAAACATGTTTGATCAACTCCTGTCTAAAAGAATGGTCAGTCCTTACATAGAAAGGCAAGGCTAAGTTTCAGGAGGAAAGTCTTTCCACTCCCAAATATAGTAAACAGTAAATTCCAAAAATTTCATGAAAGCCATGTGGATCTCTCATGTCACAGTTGTAAACTGTGGTTGTTGATCTCCTAATGTTTTGGAAATAGCATAAAAACTTTTCAGTTTTTATGTTTTTCCAGACTTATGCATGAAGCATGTAAGATACCCTTTCTAAAGAAATCAAGGTAAGCCAGAATAGCGGGATTTAAATCATGTTTATACCTTACACAAGGAACGATTTTCCCTTTACTGCAATCTTGCTGTCTGTATGCAAATTTGTATGTGTTGATAGCTGGAAAGAACAGGCAAAATAGCTTTATGCACAACTTAGGCTTTTGATTTGTAACAGTAATTCCTTATTTTTAATGTTTGTAATTTTTAGCATTTGGAAATTTTAATGTATTAGAAATTGTTTGTATTTTGTTGTGAGCCACCCCGAGGCTTGTGGCAAGGGGCGGCCTACAAATAAATAAATAAATAAATAAATTTTGTGTGGCAAGTACCTATAGAACTTGCAAAGCAAATCAGAATAAGCAGGTGAGTGCGTGCGCATTTCTTTTAAAAGCCAAAAGCCAAGGTTGATGAGTACAACCTCTTGAGTGCATTTTAATGATGTGGCCTTTATTTTATCATGCACACGTTTGACTATTTTGTGTGAGATAAAGATCTTTATATCTGTACTTCTTTACACTACGTAATAGTAATGGAAGTGAATTGCTTCATGGCTTTGTTCTGCAAGTGCTACATCTCCATGGTTACCAGACAAGCACAAACATTTAGACAAAATATGCCTGGAAAAAAACCACACCTGTGAATGCATGTTATGAATAGAGAAGCGAGAGAGAGAAATTATTCCACCGTAAAACGTAACCCTCTGTTCCAGAGGTAGGCAGCCTGGTGTTTTGGATGGCAAGTTGCATCATCCCCAGCCAGCATAGCCTATGGCTGATTGTTATGGGAGCCACATCATCTGGAGGACAATAGCGTGTCTGCTCCTGATACATACGATAACTGTCGCTCTAAGTACGAAAAGGTACGTGCCTTTAATGTGATTTCTGCCTCATGATATCTGAGAAATCAGGGTAGACTCTCAGAAGCTTCTGTTTCTCTGAGAAGATGCTTGACTGCTTGGGCAACCCAGGCTATCTTAGAAGTTTCCAGCTGAATTCATTATCGGCAAGGAAGAGGTCCCACTAGTCAGCTGGAGTACAACCCCTGAGATCACAAGTGCCCAGCCTTCTACCCACCCTAAGCTAAACAAGCCCCACTGTAGTATCGGTCAGGTCGGCCACTGGGAAGCCTAACAAGGAGAAAGTCCTGTGCAAGACATACCATCCGTCGCACTAGTGACATACAATCCATTCTTCGAAACAAGCAAAAGACAAATGTGTCCCCCTGGTGTGCCTGAGATTTGTCTTACCAGGACCGCCCCATTCATGTCCTAATGCACAGACCCCTGTGTCATAT
Organism: Varanus salvator macromaculatus; assembly: GCA_023646645.1. Taxonomy (NCBI): domain Eukaryota; kingdom Metazoa; phylum Chordata; class Lepidosauria; order Squamata; family Varanidae; genus Varanus; species Varanus salvator. Next base: position 89,005,649 of record JAIXND010000674.1, read on the forward strand.
CCTTGGGACACACCAGTTGTCTTCCTGAAATGATGACTCGGTTGCTTGTTTGCGCGGTATCCCCTGCCTTTCCCTACTTTTGAGAGCTCCAAGTGGATTCTGCCTTGCATCTTGGCATCATTATTAGTCTCCCGGAAGAGCAATCAGGAGAAATTCAGTTTTTCTCCCATTTCTTCTGCTTTCTTGAATCTCACGTGTTCTTTCTTCCTGCATCCTCCTCGTGGGAAGCCAAACGCCACAGCGCACAGTTGTGACATTTGTCCCAGAACGCTTCTCTCTCCTGCTCTTTCCAGGAAACCTCTTCACTGATCATTGGATTGTCTCTTAGTTACTTTATCAATAAACTTCCATTCTGCGAAGACGTGGATTTCTGCTCTAAGTCGGTTGTCTGTGTTTAGAAAAGAATTGCTAGCTTGGAATGGTGAAATTCTCATCCGCTATATATACAAAGCCTATAGAAACATGGTAGCATTCAAAATTAATGCCAGAAAAATGCCATGTGCCTCGGCCTTTAAATAATAATTAACAGCACAACCCTATACAGAGGAACTCTGAAGAAAGTCCCACTGAGTTCAATGAGGCTTAATCTCCAAGTAAGTGGGTAGAAGATTACAACCATCTGAGCAACTGTTGTATGTTTATGGCAATATTAGTGTCCGAAGACAGACTCCCTTCAGTTCAGGGGCAGGGCCTTAGGGGAAAGAAGGAATGGCAACTAAGGGATGCTGGAGTAAGACATTTCCCCTTAAAGGCATTGGACACAATGACCCTGAAAGGATGATGACCATCATCCTGAGACACTTGGAAACTTCCCCATCAACAGCCAGCAAACACAAACAGAGAGTTCACCTTTTTAATCCATCAGAAACAGGCATGATCATGTAGTGGACAGCAATGGATAAGGTCATCAGGAGCAACCAAGCGATTAGCCTAAGGGGAGAAGGAGAGTATATGAATGAGGGACACAGCAAATGGAAGAGGGCAAGCTGTGAGCAGAGACATGGCAACCCTGCCAGGCATGTGGCTTCTTGTAGCCCTTCCAGCCACACAAGGGACCGCTGTCAAGGGTCCACAGGGCAGGACAGTGGACAACTCTCCCTCTCTAGTTTCTTAGCTTCTTCCTGTCTATAAGACAGGTAAGCTCTTTACCTCTTTGGAAATATAGCATATTATTTGCCGCCAAAACAACACTGAGCTGTACCTGATTGGTATTTTCTTCTGAATAAACTTCCCTTTGCTTTCTACGTGTTGTGTATGTTTGTGTGTTCACTCTCCGGAAGCACATGCTACGCACCAGCAAAAGATCCCAAGGCTTTTGAGAGAATCCAGCAGGCAAGCGCCTCCTGCTGAGGCGCATTGCTCCCTAATAGTGCCGTGCATAACCAAACGTCTCCAACACATGGGAAGTGTTTTCAACGAATGCTCTTACATGGGTGATAAGGTAATAGCTTGTAGATTGGCATGTGTTTTCTCTCAGAAACAGAATAATGCGCATTAGTAGAAACGGCAATAAAATGTTGCTGGGCAGAGTGTTCCCACTCTAGTTTCCAGCCACTGCATTCCACTTCCCAGTTTTCTCTTGGAGAAATGCTCCCACCAAGACAGGGAGCATCCTATCCCTTTGTTTTGTTTTGTTTTGCTAAACCTTCTATGTAGGTGAGCCAATGTGGTGTCGTGGTTAAGAGTGTGGGACTGGGACTCAGAGGATCTGGGTTCGAGTCCCCGCTTGGCCATGGAGTCAACTGGATGGTTTTGGGCCAGTCACAGACTCTCAGCCCAACCTACCTCACAGGGTTGTTGTTGTGGGGATAAGATGAAGGAGGAGAATGATGTAAGCTGCCTTGAAACCTTTGTAGGAAAAAGGCATGATATGAATGAATGAATGAATGAATGAATCAACCAATCAATGTACCTCTAGAATTTCCTCAAACTGACTGATGCCTCCCCCATGTGGCATTTTAGCTACAGAAGGAGAGTCAGTGTGGTGCCATGGTTACGACGCGTGGCTCCCCACTCTGGCGCCTGCTCAGCCATGACGTTCTCTGGGTGGCTTTGGGCCAGCAACCACCTCTCGGCCTCCCCTGCCTCCCAGGGTTGTTGTTGTCAGGATAAAATGGAAAAGGGGAGGAGGAGGAGGTAAGCCTCCTAGGGTGCCTTGCAGGAAAAATGGTGAGCTATAAAATTTAATCGATGGGCCTATTATTATATGTGAGGAATGGGAACAGGTACCCTTCTGGATGCTGCAGATGTCATCCCTCACCTCTGGCATGCTGTCTGGTATTGTAGTCCAACAGCATCTGGTGGCGGGCATCAGTTGTCCGCCCCGGCATATATTTCCATTGTAGATTTTCATCCAGAGGGTGTGACTATTTGCATCCTTTAGTGATGACGTGACTTTCTGCAGATGGAGAGAGAGAAAAGCAATACTTCCAGAGAAATATTATTTTCAATCATTTCCAGTGTTGCTAACTTATTACGTATAATGTTTAATAAATAATATTTGGAAATCAAGCTACACTAATGAAAGGGGAAAGAGCTCAAATCTCTTGACAGTTTCCTTTAATTTTGTCAGCTGTGAGTGGCAGCAGATACCAAACAAGCATATTCATAATCTCATCCTCCTGATGTTAATTGGATTACTGCAAGTGGGGCTTGATGGCAGGAATTAATTTCCTAGTCATTCCTGTCATAACAAAGCCCTGCAACGAAAGTGCATATTCACCTTAGAAGTTTATGTAGCGGAAGTGACGGCATCTTGTATTTTCTGCATTCTGCCAGAGGTACAGAAGAAGTGCCATGCTGGATGGGAGCAAAGGGTCATCCAGGCCAGGCTGTTTCCCATCAAGGCCAAGCAGCCGCACAGCGCAAAGCCCTCGAGCAGGATGTGAACGCCGTAGCAGCCCCCACTCGCGTTCCACTGCATGTCGCCTCTGATGATAGAGGTAGGGTAGTGCTGTCGAGGACCAAAATAGTCCTTCTTGCCTGTGCTCTGACTGTGAGAGAGGCGGGCAACACCAGCAGGTGATTATTTTATACACATGTGCACACACACACACTCTTTATTGTAGGTGGACACTAACAATAGAGAGTGAGCCCATCTCCAATCATCATGCGCAGCAGAAAACTGATTTTGCAGGGACTGGTAACAGAAAACAACACAGCAGAAAATATTGGTTACTCTTGTACATGCCCTATGCTTCTGCTGTCAAAACATCTGCCTCCAGGCTTCCACTCACACATTCTGACCTTCTTGCCAGAGGCTTATTTTATATTTTTGCCTCCCTTGTGTCTCTCTGAGAGAACCCTAATTAACTGACCCTTGTTGCTTGGTCATCAGGAAAAAAATTATATTCTTCAGTGCCATCGAGACATGAGCCGCAAAGAAGGAGGGGGCCATTTTACCTGACATTTGAACAAGCAAACTGATATGTACAGATGCAAATGTAGAACCAGTTTCTCTAGCTTAAATGGTAATACGCTATCATGGAGAGGGATGCTGCATTTTATTGTTGTCTCTGGGTCTTACAAATCGCTGCAAACCACCTAGAGGGGTTGATGGAAATGAAGTGCATCATCACTGTTATGGCCCGTGGCCACTGACAGCCTTATCTGCCATGATCGGTAGAGTCTGGGTAAGCCAATCCTTACGGATGAATAGACCGAGATTTGCTTTTCAAGTGTGCAAAGTGAAAGCCAGCTGAAGTGCTGGGTCCCGGCTGAGGAACATTTGGTGTTGCCCAGCTTCTTAGAAAAACATCCCCTTTCTGATAGTTAGCGCTAGTAGTTCCTGTCTTCAAGGCACAATAGGCTCACCTTAAACTGAGAATAATGTGATTCGAAGTGGACGTGACCAACAAGTCCTAAGCCACACAGCTGGCAGTAAAACTGCGGTGACAGATGACAGCCATGATTATGTCCATGCCGTTCGCCACAAGCAGCATCCTCTCTTTCTCCCTGGCCTTCTTCCCTTCTGTGATTTCTTCCCTTCTGTGATTTCTTTCTTTCTTTCTTTCTTTCTTTCTTTCTTTCTTTCTTTCTTT
>JAIXND010000674.1:89009698-89099355 GCA_023646645.1 Varanus salvator macromaculatus
TTTCTTTCTTTCTTTCTTTCTTTCTTTCTTTCTTTCTTTCTTTCTTTCTTTCTTTCTTTCTTTCTTTCTTCCTTCCTTCCTTCCTTCCTTCCTTCCTTCCTTCCTTCCTTCCTTCCTTCCTTCCTTCCTTCCTTCTAGCTAGATCATGACATCAGCTTATTGTCCACACTCATGTCAGGTCACGGTCACTCAGTAGCTGCTTAGCATGGATGCGTCTGCTTTACATTCACCATCAATGCTTCAGTGCAGAAGCCAGTAAGGCTGGAATGAGGCAGCACACTGCAGACATAAGAAATGAGTGCTCTCGATCACATGAGCCACTGTACCAAACATCTATTCATTTGCTAAGCTGCATCTAGTCTGTTCAGTGGTTTAATTTTCACCACTGGGCACTGCGGCCAAGAAACTGTATCTTGAGGACAAACTCTGAAAAGAAAAGCTGAAAAGAATGTTTAATGAGAATAAATGCTCGGTCTGTCAGCCATCTCAATGAGGGAGACAAAACAGGGTATTTTGTTTTATCTATTCTAAAATTTGTGTGGGACTTTTTTGCCAGAGAAAGCCATGGCAGCCAAGGGTAAATGATACAGACTCAGGCTCAGTCATTGTCTGGCAGATCAAGAATAATACTCAGAGCAAAAGTGAGCAGTGCCAGCATGCGTCAATATCAACCAGGTGAAAAGAATATCGTACTACCAGGAAGAATACAACGATCCTTCTGGGGATGGGGAGAAGGAAAAGAATACTTCAGCTATCTTAAGAAACCTTCAGGGGAGTGGGCGGTGAACTTCATGAGATTAGCCAGAGGATGAGAATGAGCAGTCTCTGCAGAGCATCAGTGAAGGTCTCCAAAGCCACTGCCCCACGTCTGCCTTACAGATCTTTAGGAAAGGCATTTAGAAAGTATGAATTGCATTCCTGGATCAGACCAAAGCACCATTCCCTCTACTTTACTTCTGGGCAGCTTCCTGGAGCTTCCTAGAAGGAAGTCAAAAGGACCATCATCATGAACATTTTGCTTTTAGTGTCTCCTATGAAAAAGCATTTGGTCGCAATCTCTCAGCCTAGCCTCTTTATGGTGGGCATACACTGAAGAAAGGGGTGGGGGGGGGAGACGGTAAACCCATGTGGACTCCTCTAGGGTCAGCCAGTTCCTTGTCTGGGCCTACTAGTCATGGGCCAAGGTAGAACAGCCATTTACACACGAAAGAGAAGGCTATCAGACACCATTTTGTATAACATCTGAATGGGCTAACTGATATGTCTAGAGCAAATATAGGAACAATCACTATAAAATAGTGACATAATAGGTCTCTTCATAGTGAGGAATCCTGTGACCAGGTAACCGGAAAATGGGCAACTTCAAGGCCTCTGCTTCCCTTCTTCCGGTTCTTTTTCTTTGAGCTAGAATTAGACCGACTGCTTCAAAAGCAGAGGGCTGTCCTTTCAGAGCCCTTCAAATGGAGAACAACCTCTCCCAAGCAGGACACCTGGCCATGCTAGCTTCCACCCTTCTGTGACAAGAAACATGCATGCCATGCTAAGATAGCGTTACCACAGAGATCTGTGTGACAACCCGGAAAATCAGTTTATCTGTCAATATTATGAGGCCCTTCAAGTTAGTTATTTTGATACCAAAAATGCTTTGCATGAGCTCCACCTCCCTCATGGTACTTTCCTCCATGGCTCAGTGGGGACACATTAAGGATGACATCAGCAACACCCCTCCCAGGGTGCTCAGAATGGAAGGGTACTTGGGAGCAAGCTCAGAGGACTCCTTCACGCATTCAAAGGCCATGCGCTTGGGTCTGGGGGTCCTCAGGCTCGTCCCATTGACATGGCCAGTGTCCCTCACTGTCTGTGCTTTGCATGCACAAGGAGTGGCCCTGGGCACCTCCCGATGGACACGGGTGCAACTCTTCCTCATGGTGGGAGACAGGGAGAGTTCCTGGGCCAGTCCATGGTATGTGTGTCGAGCTCCTTTCCATGCATGCTGAATGGGTTACCTCACGTGGTCCAACCCCTTTTTGCAGCTTTGGCTGTATCGGGTGGGTTCTCCGAATTCCCCTAAGGAAATTGTTTTGAGGAAGGGGCTTTCTTCCCTCCCCCAACTGTGTAAGGATGATTTGCTTTGGACTGTCATGCAAGAACCGGTCATTACAAAGAGGCGAGAGCTTACAGCAGATCACTGGGGATTAAGATGCTTCAGGTTCAACTCTTTTTAATTATTTTGCATGGATATTCCAGTTTCTTCTTAGTTTTATGCTTTACTCTTCTGCTTTCCTACATTTGAACAGTTTTCTATATTTGTGATTTTATTATTCGTCATGCATTTTAGAATTGGAAGGAGCCTTGAAGGTCATCTCGTTCAGTCCCTGTTCAACCCAGTGTATGCAGTGCAGGATGCAGCTGCAGCATTGCTGACAGATGGTTGCCCAGCCTCTTCTTAAATACCGTATTTTTCGCTCTATAAGATGTGCCTGACCATAAGATGCACCCAGTTTTTAGAGGAGGAAAACAAGAGAAAAAATATTCTGAATCAAATGGGCACATCATCACAGGCACATTCCCCATCACTTCCCCATGGGCTGCACATCTGACAGACTTACTGCACACACATATTCGCTCTATAAGACGCACAGACATTTCCCCTTACTTTTGAGGGGGGAAAAAGTGAGTCTGATAGAGCAGAAAATATGGTACCTCCAGCAAAGGAGAACCTATCTTACCTCCCAAGGCAGTCTGTTCTACTCTTCAACCTCTTTTTGACAGTACATTTCCTTAGAAGGCTTCTCTTCATGCTTAGCTGAAATCTGCTTCCCTATTCCCAGATGCTGGTTTGTTTGTTTGTTTATAGCATTTTTATGCCACCCCCATCGCAGAAAGCCTCAGGGTGGCTTACAAAGAAGATAAACAACATAGAATAACATTAAAAATTTGGAGCATCTTGGCAATAGTTTAAAACCAATAAATAAAAACAACAATTAACAATTAAAATATCATTTAAATAAAAAGGTCTTGGCCTGGCGCCGAAAAACAAATAGTGACGGCACCGGGTGGACCTCTCTGGGGAGCGCATAGGTTCTGGTTCTAATCCTTCCTTCAGAAGCAAAGAGAGCAAGTCTGCTCCATATTTGACAGCAGCATTTCAGAGAGCCAAAGACTGGGATCATGCCTCTTCTTAATCTTTTCTTTTCCAGGCTATCTCCAGCTCTTCAATAGAGCGTAGTTCCCAGATTCTTCGCCATGCTGCCATCCCGCTCCAGAAAATGCTCCGGTTTGTCTACATCTTTCTTAAAACATGGTACCCAGGATCAGACACAGGCATGGCCTCAGCAGCACAGAGCAGAGCTGAACCATTCCTTCTTGGGATGAGGGTTAGTGCTCGTGTTTAGCATTGCTCTTGCTGGCTCGTGTTCGGCTTGTGCTCAACAAAGGCCTCAATGCTTCTCCACATAAGCTCCTGGCAAGCCCCATCTCCTCACCATTGTGCTCTGATTCTTTGGGTCTAACTTTACATGTATTCAATTTTCAATGGAACATTTTTTTCCTTTCTCAAGGAGTCCATGATTCCCTTCCTCTCTCTTTTATCCCCGCAACAACCTGTGAGGTGCGCATGGTAGAAGAAGCAGTGACTGGTCCACAGTCACCCACTGAGCTGCCTGGCAAAATGCCTCCCTTCCAACCGCTCTTCTGCACTGGCTCTCCGAGGAACTCCATAGGGCTGGCCGCCATGTAGGGCTCCATCCTGCCAGGACCATTTGGAATCCTGGCCCATCTTCCATGGTGTTAGCTGTATGCCATACAGCAAGTCGATAAGCATGTCCTCTGCAGCACCATCCAAACCAAATATCGGAACTGATCTACCGTTTCATAGCCATGCTGTCCTCTCTCCAAGGTGGTTCTCGTGGTTCTCTCTTCCCTCCATTTTATCCTCACAAAGCCCTGTGCCAAAAGTGAGGCTGAGAAATAGTGATGTGATTCGAGGCTGGCTGGGCACTGCCATGTTGCCTGAAGGCTAGTGGTAGGGATTATTCAAGGGTTGAACAGACAGTGGGTTACTTGCGGGTACTTTAACCATCAGACACACCTTGGCACCCATGGTTTGCTAAATGACACAACAAGCCACAGCAAGACCCAGCCAGGCTTGTGTACTCATGATGCCATGTGCTGCAGCTCCTTGTGGGTAAATTAACCCACAGTGAGCTGTTGCAGCATGTGAACTTGTCCAGTGAGCGGCACCAGGTTATCCCCTGGAATTCACAGCCCTGCTTTGTCTCCATGTGATGTTAATCATGTGGAGTAAATAACGGGGCTTAAGGCACATGCTACAATTACTTATGAACAATTTTGGTCTCTCTGTTCCAAGGAAGAGTGGGAAAATACATTGCCTTCACTGCATACCCTGAACTATGATCTTAACTCGGAGATTAGCTCAGGAAAAACAGAATATTGTTTCCTTAATTTGTTTCCCCCCACTTAAATTTGCCAAGGCTGCTGGCCTAGAGCTCTTTGTGCCCCTCTTTTAGCATTTTTCTTTTTCCATAAAGAAGCAATAATTAAAAAGGCATAATAGCACACGGCTCACTAGGTGAGCTTTGGCAGACCAACCCCCTGGATGTTTTTCATTTTGCATGTTTACTCGGCATCCTTCTACTTGCTCGTGCCTGTTCTCTGTGTCACACACGCACACACCCATGCACATGCACACACAAGCGCTTGGTGGTACAAAAGAAGCACGTCTTGGGAAGGAAGCAAACACACACATTTGCATCAGCAAAGCCTCGAGGAGATGCAGGATGTTCCGAGCATGTCAGCAGCACGTCTCACATGAACGGGAGTCGCCGTGCAGGGGGTGGAGGGGGTGCAACCGATGCGTCGTCCAGCCTATTCCGTGCGCGTGCGGCATGCATGTTCTCCTCACCCTGCCAACACCCAGACAGCGGAAACCATACGAGAGGCAAGCGCCATGTGAGGAAAACCTCAGCATGGATGTAACCAAGTTATGTGTAGGGTCGCTCCCCTGGCCTGGCTCTGCTGGAGGATTATTAGTCAGTCTGGACTTGACACTGGCAAGCGTCCCACTGGCTCTGCACTTACATTCACTAATGAAAACCAGAACCACCAGGCCACAGATAAGTATACTTTCTCTCAGGGATGGTCGGGAGATGACTCGCCAGATGTTTTGGACTTCAACTCCCAGAAGCCCCTGCCAGCATGGCCAATAGTCAGGGATGCTGGGAGTTAATGCGCAGACCTTCAACATGCAAGTCTTCTGCCCACACCTGCTTTACATTAATAGAAAGGGCCCCATTCAAGCTCTTTTAGGAATCCACATGGATTCAGAATGCGCAGTTAGAGGGTGAAAAAGAGTGGAGTCATATCAGGGCCAAGCCTCCCATGAGGTACAAGAAAGCTTGCTGCCTCCGGTGGCAGATGGAAAGGGGTGGCAAAAAGGGTGTGCTCCCTCCCATGTTGGACTATCTGAGCTCTGCCCCTCCATCCTGCCCCAGCGCTGGGCTCCTCCTCAGCACGCAGACAGCCCCACACTTGTAATCCCCCCAGATGCAATGCCCAGCATGATGATGTTATGTTGGCATTGCAGTTTGCCGGGCAGCCCTCCATGGCCAAACGGGCTCAGGATCTACCTGAAGATGCGGCATGCTTCTTCCAAGCTGCACTAAGGAAGAAGAGAGGTATGATGTGATCATCAAGGGGCTAGAGCAGCTACAACAATTGGGCCTGTTCAGCTTAGGAAAAAAGGTAAGGAAGGCAAGACTATTGATAGAGGTGTTCAAAATCATGCATGGTGCGGAGAAAGTAGAGAGGTAGACATTTTTCTCCCTGTCACATAATCCTTGAACCCAGGTTATCCCATGAAGCTGGTTGGTGGGAGGTTTAGAATGGATAAAAGAGAGTAATTCTTCACACAGTATGTCATTAACCTATGGAATTTCCTGTCAAAGGAAATGCTGTTAGCTGCCAATCTGGATGGCTTTAAAAGGGGATTGGACAGATTCCTGAGGGAGGAGGCTCTCAGCGGCAACTAGCCTTGCTGGCTATGTGCTGCCTCCTTCAACAGAGGTGCCATGTCTACATGCTCCAGTTGCTGAGGAACTTGAGCAGGAGGTGGTCTTGCACCCATCCTGCTGGAGGGATCCTGGGGGCAGCGGGTGTACGGAGCCACTGTGTGTACGGAGTGCTAGACCAGATGGACCTGGAGTCTGATCCTGCATGGCTTTCCTTGTGTTCTTATGTGGGGGGTGGCCCTTGCTTGCCCTCCTCAGCCAGTGGGATTGTTTGAACCAGGCCTGATTAGTACACATTAAAGGATCTTGCGTGTGGACTCTGAAAACTGGACAATAAGCCAGCTTGTGTCTCATATGTATATCCTTTGTGTGTACACGAGTGTGTCCATGTGCGTTTGCGGTCAGCTATAAAGAGTTCAAGGACAAAGACAGACATTCATTTCAAGACATTAAAAAGGATGCCTTTCTTCCTTCCCGTGAACAATGCACTCATAGTGAACTGAACCACTATGGAAGAGCCATGCCTCCGTGTATTTCGTTGCAGAGCAATATATGCACAGATCCAGTGGCGTGCCGGCTCTTTGCAAGCACAGCTACATGAGGACTGCTTCGTATTGCGAGCTGCAAGGATGAACTGCCACCCGTGTGGTTCCCAGTGGTGCGGGGAAGCCTTGCAGTAGAGCTGCACATTACAGAGTTGGGCAATCCTGCCTGTATGGCAACCACCATGACATTGACTCTGGATGTTGCTCCATGGCAATCTGCCTTCACGAGCCCAGTGCTGTCCAAAGGGGCTGCCCAGGCACTTTATGAGAACTACCTGCAGGTGCCCTGAGCTGAACGTGGGCCTTCTACATGCAAAGGAGGTGCTTTCCCCCTTGCAAAGGAGGGGCCCCTTTCCCTTCTGAACACTGGACCACTGGCTCCAGAGGGATCCAAGGGGAAACGTGTGGCTAGAAAAGCTAATGATCTCCTAACGAAGCCTGCGACCGGAAACAAAGCCATGCCAAGGCCCAAAGGTGCATCCCTTTTCTGGAAAAGGGAAAGGCCAATTAGCTCAGAGATGATCGCACTACTTTCATGGCCAATTTCAGAGAAAACTGTTCTGTCTTCAGAAGCGCTGCCTCCAAAACCTCAGTCCACATCTGACAGATTGTCATAGCAGAGGATTAAAACTAGAGAATACCCAAATGTGTGGTCATTGACTTTGCATGACTTTCAGAGGATCAGGGATCTTCAGGAATGAGATATAGTCTGTGAAGTCCATTGTTTTGATGGTGGGTAATGAAGAAGGAAGCCCTGCATGGGCAATTCTTCAGACTGCACAACTGCAGTCCAAAGCTGTCTGTCGCACCACCAACATGCCTGCAAGGAGAGCCACCAGCTCACCTCCGTGCATGTCAGTGCTCAGGTCAACTATCAGATTATTCAGGTCACCATAATATATGCTAAGAAACCTCACATAGAAATCACGATAGCTCTTTATTCTTGAAGGAGTGTCTTCAAACAAAATACTCAAAGGGTGGGCACACGCCTCTCATGCAATTGAGCGCATCATTCCTGAAAACACCTTGTAATGATTGTGTGTGTGTGTGTGTGTTTGTGTAAAGAGGGGTCCCATCCTTTCCACCCACCCCATCTTCCTCACCTCCTCTTTCTCTCCAATATGCTATCCTCCAAAATACTCCGCTGCCTTTAGCAGAATCGGCTATTTTTGCTTCCTGCAAATCCCTCCCCTTTTTGGGGATTGCGAAATTGCTGAAAGTAATTGAGTCTCTCTGCATATTAATGAGCTCGAGGAAAGGGCAGCAGGAGCCGTTTTAAAAGAGGAGGAAAACGGCTGCGCTCAGGCAGAGCAGCTGAAGCGGACGGGACTGGGAAGCGGCGGCAGCAGCGCGGGGCGAGGCGGTCCAAGCAGAGCCACAGCCTGGCAGCCGAAGCTGCCTTCTGAGCGAAGCGCAGGGGCGCAAGAGAGAGCCGCGTATCCAGCCGAGCCCCGAGCGAGCACATCTCCGGGCTCTGCGAGGTCTTCTCACCATGAAGCTCCTGACAGCAGTTTTCCTCTTGCTCGTCCTTGTCATCTGCTTTGCCAGCGTAGAAGGTAAATTCCAGGTTATTCACTAACCATCCATTTCGCAATTTCCCCTCTCCCTCTCTCATTTCACTTTGCTGCTCGTTGAAACAGTGGCTTGGGATGCTTTTCTGCACTGGAAGGGACTGACACACTGAACTTTATGGGAAAAAAAGTAATAGGCCAAACATCTTCCTTCCTGCTTTCCTGTCTAAAATCATGTTGCAAGATTCTGACAATGCCAGCTAAACGAATGGGCCGACTTTGCCCCTGCTTCCACTGTGCGTTTCAATTTCTGAGCTACAGTGGGCTGCATTTCCGTCACGTACACTCGAGTATGAGCTTCTTTGGGATGATGCGGTCGGGCGCATCCAAGCACAACGGTGAAAGTGAGCAGAACTCGAACTGGAGTGGCTCTAGGCAGATTGGGAAGTCCACGTCGTTTTGCTTCCGTGGTCTCGCCGATGTTTTGGGAATTTGCCACAGGCTGATGTGTACATTCAGTTTTGTCAAACTCCGTGTTCTTTTTCCATTTCGTAGAAGGGAAAGCGCTGAAATAGTCTGAAAGAATTCAGGAGTCCTTCTGTTCCTTTTGAAGGCTTGCCCAAAGAGAGGAAATGTGTACCAGTGATCTTTGCCCATCGGCTTTGCGTTATCTTATTTCCATTTAGTTTTTAGTTTATGTTGGTCACCATGTTTGATCACAGAAGTTTAATAGCAGGACTGCCACATGGCTTCAAACACAAAGCACTGCTGATACGTTCATGCTTGCTTACAGCTTTACTCCTATTGAACTCAGTGGGTCTCACTTCTGAGTAGAATGCAGAAAATGGTTGTACATCCCACTGACTTCAATGGAGTTTAAGCAACCTAACCATAATGCTTGATGCATTACTATCTTGATAGTATATCTTTGCACTATGTTTTGCACTGTGTTCTTTAGAAATCCAGCACGTCTAAATAAAAAGGTATTTCATCTTTTGTATTAAACTGTAGACAGATCAAGCTTTCTACAGGTGTTATGACAGTTGAAGAATGAACATATTAAGGAGTATTGGGGGCAATGATAAAAAATATAGGATATGAAATGGGTTTCATATATGAACGGGTAAATACTTTTTCTTATAGGATCAAAATGCAAGTGCTTAAGAAAGGGCCCCAAGATTAGATTCTCTGATATTCAAAAACTTGAAGAGAGACCAAAGTATCCGTACTGCAAGGAAAGAATGATAATGTAAGTCTGCCTTTTTTCAAATTCCAGATACGTTTACAACTCTCAAATTGTTTTTCTGCAATGTTGAAAATCATAATGAAAAGGATGTCTGTTGCAATTTCCATTGCTGACACATTCAGCACAATTAGAAACTATTCTGAAAATGCCCCCAGCTTTCAGTGTCTTTGAAATTGTAACAATGCAATCCTTTACATGGCTACTCAGACATTACTTCTACTGAGTTCCTTGTAGCTTACTCCCAGGTAAGTGGGTTCAAGACTGCAACATAAACCTGTTTAGTCTATATGTTGTGAGAAGGGAGTCTAAGGTTTCTTAAAGTAATTTAAAAGGTTGCTTATATAGGTCTATGTATTTCTAATGCTGTCTGTGTGTGTGTGCATACATGCATTGGTTTGAATTCAGATTTAAGCTGAATTGACTGCTGGTGAATGTAGACTTTCCCCAACCTCCTTCCCAGAGCAGCACCCCCAACCCCACCCCAGTTCCCTGCAAATGCAGTACCAAGGTTACAGAGACCCTGGTGAATGGGGTGAGCTTTGCTGTATGGGGAAGGGGAAGCATCAAAATCAGAGAAGGACCTTCCACAAGTATGGCTTTGGGGTTCCCCATGGGCAGTTGGCTGGCTACTGTGAGGATGGGATGGGATGGGATGGGATTGGGACCTTTGGTCTGATTCAGCAAGACTCTTCTTGTGTACTTAAGTGGAGCTTTTCATAGCACAGAAGGCCCTTCCTTTCATGGAAGGAAGATCCTGGATCCAGACCATGATCAGTGGTAAATGAAAGTGACTTACTTCCACAGACCCAAGTAGCCAAAATGTCACGCATACAAGGCTTTAGTTGTGTGTAAGTGCCTCAATCTGATCTTCTTCAGCACTGTTAAAACAGTGTAATTATGTGCAGGGCTGCTATCCTGTGTATTCTTGCTTGGGAGAAAACCCCGCTAAGCTTAGTGGGGCTTACTTTCATGTACATCTCAGTTGCATAGGAGGAACTCCTCTTAGTGTAGTAGAGTAACTAGTTTCAATAAATCAAAGCACTTAGTCTCAATATAAACATTACCTCTATCTCTTTGGGGACATGTTTTAACTAGCATTACTCTAAATGAGATCATTTCAATGGAAAGATACATTGTTATAATGCAAAATTAATACACACCACCTCTTTTCACACTGCAATGGCATTTGTCAGAAATGTGCCAAACAAGTGTTATTAAATAAAGCCACTACCATATCTCTTGGGATGCCAGCTTGGGAGCTCATTATGACATAACAAGTTATGTAAGAAGTGCAACGAAGTTGTTCCTGCCTAGAAAGAAGAGGGAGCAGTGAGTTTCATCCCATGGTTGGCCTGTTTGAGTCAACTGATCCTAGAAACACAACCATCGTGCTCATGCCTAAAAGCCCTCTCGGCAGTTCAATGCTGCCTCGAAGAAACTTGTTTTCTTCCAAATGGAAAATTAAATTCCGGAGGTGGGGAGCCCCATATAATCTCTGTTGTGATGAGACAGAGCTGGTCCTTGCAAGGTTTTCTGAAACACTGTTGACTGGCCAAAGGATGCCATGCCAGTCAACTGGCGGTTTGTTGTACCCGTGCAAGTCAGGAAGTACCTGAAAGTTCAGAACACCTCCCATGGCCAAATCAATCCCCAGCTGCAGCATTAAGACCCTCTCAGTTCATGGAAAGCAAAGAAACATCCGCCATGTTTCCACCACATTCTAGCTTGGTTCAAACTGCCACTTCAATGGAATTGACTCATCGCAGAAATAAGAAACGCTTGGTACGTGCCTGCTGGTAAAACTGCAGGAAATGACCAGAATGGCATCTTTTATCCTGCTGGACTTTGCCAGTGGTGTTGTTTTCTCTGCATTGTAAATCACAGGCTTCCCTGTTCCAGAAGCATGATTGCCATTCAACTCAGTGGCACCTCGTACCGTCACACCTGCCCCAGGTCTCTTAAATTCTCTGGCAAGTCCTGAAAGGTATAAGAGCATAACTTAGAATGCATAACCATTCTATTTATACATTGCCATTCCCAGATGGAGTCTGTTTCTCCACCAAACCATATTAGACCATATTCTCTACTGGACTTCCATAATTTTAGAGCAGTTGGCTATCATTTGGGTGTGGCAGGGGAGAAGGAGACTTATCAGTCTTATTCACAAGATCCATTAATCCCAATACACTGATTTGATACCCATCTTGAGCATCCTGAAAAACTTTCACAATCATTTCTCCTATCAAAATACCAAAGCATGAGACAGATTTCCAAATCACAGTCATTGTAATCCCTTGCATCCTCTCAGTACAAGTCCTACTGTGTACACATTACAGGTCTATCTCTTCATAAGGAAGGCACTAGCTTCATCTTTTTACTAAATACACTCCTATAGTAGGCACTTATTAGAATGATCCAACCGATCATATCAACCTAATCCAACTACATCCATATTTAAGGAGAAACTTGTTATATGGGACCACTTAGTTTGCTTTTCCACATGGTTCTTCACTTCAAATGCTTTGCCCTTAACATTCCTATTAACTCTCCGCAGATGTTCTGTTGCAGCCATTCATTTTATGAGTTAATTCTGCACTGCATGCTGCTCCAATTCACATGGAACCATTTCTGAGATTAATTTCAGAATTGCACAGCTCAATGTTCACATGTTGCTGTGTATTTTTTCTTAAGGGTTACTAATACTCTGTAGCACATGTACCTCAATCAGCATACTGTGCAAAAGAAGGACTTCCTTCAGTTCTGTGATCGTATCAAGATTCATTCTTGGAGTGTGCATTTAATGAATGCACTTACGTGATTCTGCACATTAGTAGTCAGTAAAAATAGAATAAGTAGAAATAAAACCTGAAAATAGAAGCAAGCTACACATGTGCAGAGTTCTACCCACATCCCGGGAATATGCATAGAATGAAGGTGGTTTGCCAGTGAACGAGTGCTGTCCTGCAAGCGATGTGAGATAATTTAGAATTTAAGGAGGATGAGAGAGTGTGCAAACTTTCCGAGCTTGTTTTGTCTGAATGAACTTTTTCTCTGCTCTGAAGGAAAGAGTGTTCTACATCGCTGCACTTTCTTTTACGGCTTTCTAGCTCAGTCAAGTTCAATCAGCTTGCCATGAACAGACACAGCTGTTATAAAATGGTGCACTTAGGATTCTGCAGAAGATAAAAAAATTCAGTGCAGCTAGATTCAGAGTTTCAGAAGTCAAAGAAAATCCTTCCTTCCCTGTTTAAAATGCATCTCCTTGCTTGACCAAAGTGGTACCTGATGCTATGCATTAGCAATACAACATTCAACTCCATGAAAACTCATAAAAGCACAGTAACACAAAGTGCATTCAGCACATCGCAGTTGTCAGTCATGAAACCAACACTCATCTGGCCAACAACAGTATAAATGGAAATCACTTCTGTGGCAACAGCAGAATAGAACACAAGAAGTAGTTCAGAAAGTGCCTTTTGCACAACAACAGCAGCAAAAGTTCTTGCATCTGGATGAAGCCAAGTCAGTGAGGTTGCCAGGTGTGCTTGTAGCATAGTCTTTCTAGGGAAGCACATCTGGTGGTGTGGCTAGCTAGCACTGAAATGACTACCCAGAGGGTGACCGGCAATGGGGACAGCAGAGCAGCAGATTCCTGTAGTCATGAGGGTGCATAATAGCACGATCCTATGCCCTATTATGCTGGGCATTGGAGACTCTTTTCTGTCTAAATAGGCATAGGATTCCACCTGAAGTACATTTTAAATGCCAAAGCTGTATATGCTCAGTGTTTTGTTTTTTAAACTGGGGTTGGTAAGCAGGGTTTTCCTTGTTACTATTCTGAAATCTCCCAGCTGTATCTTTTATTCTGAGCTTTATGCAGGTCATCCCCAAAATAGGTTTATAGGAACACGACTCCTATAAAGCTCAGAATAAAGGCTGTGCGATGGATAAGGAGCTCCACGTGCATGCAGTTTTAGAGCATGGAGTAGTGCTGGGGAAGGACAGAGAAATGCGCGCGTGCTTTGCAACTCACACTGTCCGGAATCTAAAATGACCTTGTGCTCCTACAGTGTGAGATTCGGGGTGGGAAAGGCGGTGGCTTGGCCAGCAGGGGAGAGGCAGAGGCAGAGAATTTCCTGGCTCCCTTGCACTAGAATCCAAGCTGAGAACGCGGACGCCGTGGCCAAGGAAAGGGCCTGTCCCTCCCCTCTTTGCCCCTGTGCTCAGCACGAAACACGAGCCAGCGCTTCTCCGCGAGGATCAGGAAACGGGTGTTCCAAGCTCCCTCCACACGGACCACTGTGCCAGTGACCTCCTTTCCTGACAGGTCCTTACAAATTCGCAAGCTCCCACAAGGTGCGGAGGTAGCAGTTTCCCAGTTATGTCTCCATTACATCAGGAGCCCAGAGCTGACAAAAAGTTCAGAAACGTGCATCAGCATAACAAAAGCAGTGCGAGGCTTTCCCGCCCGAGCGAGCGCTGCCGGCTGCCAAGGACTTCAGTCTGGGCCGCGGAGTTTGCTGCCTGATGGGAAAACCAAATAGCAGCGCGCTCCCACAGACGAGGTGCCAGCAGAAGCTGGATGCTGAAAGCCCGCGAGTCGACAATGGGCAGCTTTTCCTAGGACGGGGATGGCGGAGACGTGCGCCCCAGAACTGCGGAGGCTCGGCCAGATTTGGCAGCCGAGGGGAGGCAGAAGCCGTGAGGTACAAATGTAAATGAAATGCCCATTAGGGAATCTTTCCACCCTCAGTAAAAAGCATCAATAAAGCGCACACAATTAAGCCCCCTTCGGTGTGGCGTCCTCCATATGAATCAGGAAACATCTAGAGCGAACCTCTCTCTCTGCTTAGCATTTTAAAAGCGCCTGACATATTCTATGTCCCAGACACTATGTCCCAGGCAATCCCCAACGTTTATTACCTTCCTTTCGTTTCCCTTGCTTTCTCTTCCTCCCTTGCTTGCCACACACAAACACACATTTTACTTAAATACTTAAATAAGCTGCAATGCTATATTCATTCATCTGGGACTAAGTCCCTTGCATTCATTGGGGCTTATTTCTGAACAGACATATATAGGAGCGCTCTGTTTAAACCAATTCTATGTGTTGCATTGCATTTAACTGAATCATGGATTATGAACTGTCCAAGCGCCATCTCCAAAGTGATGCATACTTTTGGGTATTCTTATAATGCTGATTGCTGCATTCTGCTTTAATGCAAAAGCACGGCAAGCTTTCCAAATAGTCCTCCCCAGACCTTTTGCATAAAATAATATTACACTCCTTCAGTGAAATGTTTCAGGGTGAAATAACACCTGGATTGAAGTGTTTCATCTTGGCAATGTTTTCTTCATTTTTTTTGGACAAGAATCAGACGTGGTTATAAATGGCAGATTTTCTGTACTATCTGTGGTCATAAAGCAGAAGCAACTAAAATATATACATAAATTGTATATGCACCAAAAGATGCGTATAAACTAAAGGGACTGTTGCTCATGGATGGTGTGAATTGCTTTGCTATAAAATGTTTCATTCCCAACTAAGGAATGTTAAGGGTTACGGCTGGAATACATATTATATTATATCAGATTAGATGACATATATGAGAGCTGGATGCCGAGGTCAGAAGATAGATAGCAAGAATCATTATTCACTTGACTCGATGCGCATCTGTGTTGGGATGCAGGACTTGAGGGAGCCCTAAAGATGAGAGGCGGTTGAGACAGTGGGAAGATGAGCAGGCAGAAGATGGGAAGGCGGGATCTAGAGCAAGTTCTTACATGACAGCATGCTAGCGCTTGCCAGCTGCAAACCAAGCTGACTGCTGCCCAGGCAAGAAACAAGCACAACATGGGAGCCGTCTGCCAGCTTTATCAGGTCAAGGGAAACAAATAGGCTGCCTGTGTTGAACAGAGCTATTCCAGAGCCTGGAAGGACATGGCGACTTCTATTTCCAGCCCCCAAAGCTTATCACACTATCCACATGGCTATTGTGCTCTACCAAGGGTGGGCTAGATGCATAAAAGAGTGTTCCGTAAGATCAAAACGAATCCGTCGAGCATCTGGAAGGATGCCTGGGGTGATCCCTGCTTGCTCGTATCCCAACCCACTAATGACTGGTTTGGTCAGCCGGCTGTACCGATTGCCAGTTTGGCAGGAAGAGGACTGCACCCAGATTTGCCTTTCTCCAGTTCCCAAGCAAATGATTACAGCTGTTGAGGATGAGGACAGCAACAATCTGTTCCGTGCAGGACGCGCTCCAAGCAGGTACAGCTGGAATGCTTATGGAGATTCTATGGCTTCACATCCAGCCCAGATAATTGGCACTGGAGGCATCCAAACCACAAGAAACAGTACCATGTAGCGTCTATGCCCTGGGAAATAGAACACTGTGCAGGACCAGTTTTACAAACAATTCCTAGGTTCAGCCTGTTACCGGTTTTGCTTCCAAGCATGCTTGCTCATTAAAATTATATGCTGTGCTGCCCTTTCAGCTTCTTTTTCATTGCAGAGTCACAATGAAATCGCGATTCCGAGGAGGCCATCAATACTGCTTGCATCCCAAGCTCCCAAGTACAAAAAGGTTGCTCAAGTGGTATACAATATGGAAAGAGAAAGAGAGGTGGGTACTTTTAATCATATTCAGGAATGGACAGCCTCTTGTCCCTATGGGCGAGATGGATTTGGGTTAGCAACACGGGTTAATTTAGGCAGAGATATTCCTGCCTAACTTCAGTGCTTGACCTGTAATTGCCGTGACCTATGATATTGCCAATGGCTTTTGGTCTGTAAGTACAGATTCGGGATAACTTGAAAGGGAAAGTGCTCTGTTGTCAAACTAGATGTCATGTTTCAAACAAGTCTAGCATTTCACACGCCAGCTTAGCTTGTGGACCAGCATGTTTCTACTGCAGTGGGTTCTGTTCAAGTGCTTGATGTATTTCTGAATGAATGGAATAGGGATACATCCAGGGCAGCGCATGGTTCTCAACGACAGGTAACCAGATCCCACAAATTGATTAATCCAAGGTATTAGAGATGAGATGGATTAAGATGACATCAGTCCATGAACTCTTGACTTCCTAAAGTGTAGGGATATGCAAATCAACTCAAAACTCAAGCTTGCCAAAATTCCCCAAATTCCACCCTGAAGCTGGTTTCAGGGCCGCAGCTACAACTGGGGAGTGGCGAGCAAGGAATGGGGCCCTACTCAAGCGTGAAGCTCACCAGCAAGCCTGTCATTTTGTCTCAGTCTAATCCACCTCACAGGATTTTTGTGAATACCAGGAGGAGTGATCCTTGTGTAATATAGAAAGAGAAAGAGAGGTGATCCTGGGTTTCTTTGACAACAGAAGGGAGGGATGCAGAATTAATACATTCCAAATACCAAATCAGGAAGAGAAAAGGATACATGGCCAATGTCAGCCTGCCCCAGAATGGAAATCACTTATTCTGATCTATGCTCCATAAAGGTCAGTAGGACTTAACTTCCTACTAATGAAACTTATTTTCGATCTGTTCCTCCATGTCATGTTGACAGCATTGCCTAATTATCTGCCATCATTCGTGCCACAGTCCTTTGGAAGCTGGACAGAAAATGATTGGTACTACTAAACAACTATTATGCAACCTCATTTTCCTGTTTCCTCCTTAAAGCTGACCATTTAAAATAAGGAAATAAAACATGGCAAAAGCTTACATGCAAGCGATACTAAGAATCTGCCTTAAGGTGACAAATGGGAAGACATGTTGGATTTAAGCCTACCTAAGAAGTCCAGATGCCGTCTTCCCTCCAGCTGTGATGTTAGGTGATAATAGCACTGCCCGGGGCCTCAAGTTTCATTCTTAATATCTGTGTTTCAGACCTATTACATTCAGTTTGTCTCTGACACATCATTGTGCTTTGCTAAAAAAAAGAAAAGTAACAGAACAGAAAGCTGAACAACCCATGGACAACAGAAGTTCCATTCCCTGATCTGAAATAGCTTTATTCCCCATGTCAGCCTACATGTACACGAGCAGCTCTGCCATTTATCCCAGTCTAAAGGGTCATGCTTGCATTCTTGTTTAACTGCATAGGAATGCTTACAAAGTATTTGAAAATACTGAGTGGGAATAATGAAGATGGTGTTGTTACAAGCACTGCAAGAGCTCATGAGCAAGTCAGATGGAGATGCTATGAATGATCCCTATATCCAAAGGCACTTGAATGATTGGAGGAAGGCTTTAGGGTCCCTATTTAACCCACTTTAGTTTTGCAAAAGAGAGAACAAGAATCTGTAGTCTTTCTAAGAATAGGAATGTATCAATTTTGCTAAATCTGTTCCATCCATATTCATGGATTGTCAGACATCTTTCGTCAGAAGCTCATGAGTGAAATCTGGTGTTTTCCTTTCTTTCTTTTTTTAAGGGATGCACAAGAATGTCAAGTGTGCATCAACACAAATGCAAATTTGAACACATCCTCCCTGAAAGTAAACCAAAACAAACAAAACCAGAGTCCACGTGCAATCTGCATGCAGGTTGCATCGATTCAGAATCCGTAGGTCGGCTTCATAGAAACCCACACACTCTGACATCTCTACCTAAGCACAAAGGGCTCTTACCTCCAGAGTAGGGATCGGTAAACTGCAGCTCTAATTTTAATTTCATTTGGACCTCTGCAAGCAATCAGTTCAGGCCTCTTGACTTCCGTGAGCAGCTTGCTGGATGGAGAGGCAGATGTGGGAGAAAAGGGAGCATCAAAGAGAGAAGGGGAGCTGGCAGAAACACACAGGGAAAGGATTGTACCAGCCATACTAGAGCAAAGCTGCAATTTCTGAGGTCAGCAGAGATAGCGAGAATTGGGGTTATTCTGCCTCCCCCAGTGCCGGCCCTTTGATAAGCAGGCCATGGAGAGGAAGAATTCCCAGCCAAGGATTTTGTTAAAAGGGTGAGTTCACTGGCGAGGCTACTTCTTTGATTTTTGTTTTGTAGAAACGTTGCCTTTCCATTTATAAGCACCCTTATAGTCTGTGATCAAAACAGCATAACTGACATCCATAAAATCGAGTCATAGTACTAGAGTAGATCCATGAGAGAGCAGTGGCCTGTGCTCAAAGCAAGGAACAAGGCTTGATGGGCCTGGATGTTCTGAAGCAGGTGAACTGTTAGGTCACCTGATGTGCTTCTTGGACAACGACTCCTCTTTCGGCCCAAGCTTGTGCCAGAACACAAGCTGGCTCTCTGCCAGACATCTTGAAGTCCTGAACTCCCAAACTGCCCTGCAGGTTGGTTTTGATCAGGGGATTATGATGGTTCGGGTGCCCAGTCTCTAAGAGTTTACCCACGTGCTCCAAATGAAAAGCACTGGAAGGCATAGCTCTTAACATGCTCTGTGGAAGGCCTGTTTTGGTGGCTATTTATGACATGTCCTGTCCCAGAAAGGGAACTATAGCTCAGTTGCATTTGTGTAGCTGCCCTTCACTTGCAATCATGCAAGTAGCACCTTTTAAGACTAGTCTTGGGATTTAAGGGAAGTGAAATTGTGCATGCAGGAGTAGAGCATTTCATTCTGTGCATTTGGCTGGTCGCAATTGCTGGTGCAGTGCTCTGAAATAACCCATGCATCGCCAGGATCCCCCAAATCTTCCCCTGCATCGCTTCCTCCAGAGATGAAAGAGCAAAGTCATTTCTGTTCCCCAGGTTAAAGAGCCAGAATAGGATTGAGGTTAAAAATCCTGATCGTAGCCGCGTCCTTGGTTCTTCGTGTAGCTTGACTGAATAAAGGCTTTAGTAAAGAACAGTGTCCTTCAGCCGCAGGGTTCACTGAACTCCAGCACACCTGCCCTGGGGTGAAACAGCAGAAGCAGATGAACTTTTCATCACAAAGCGCTTGATTGCATGCTATCCTCCCTTGTAATACAAGCTCAAGGGACAGACTAACACCGAGCATGGAATCCAATCCCTCTGCTATAGAAGGTCAATGGGGACAAGCTGGACAGAACCCACGGATTAGTTTATAAATTAGGTACTGAGGCTTTTAAAGAGAAATGCAGGAAGGTCTGTGTGTTTCCTCCCAGAAATAATTCTGTTCAGGCTGCTTTTGCTTGCATGGATAAGTTCAGCATCTTTCGGCACTATTACACAGTAGTTTAGTTTTGAAACCACAATCCTGTGCACACTTACCTGGGAGTTGGCACCACTGTACACAGTAGGACATCTCTCACATTAAATGTATATAGAGCAGTTGTGTAAAATATTTGAGCCAAAGGCATAATCTCACAAAGTGCTCCAGGGCTTTTCAGGGAAGGCAAAAGGGAAACGTATAACAAATCAATATTCTGTTCTTACAGAAAATACATTCAGGTTGGAAATACGGAATAACTGCACAATGCCCTTGGATTGTTAGCACTGGGGACCCATCCCCTTGGAAGCACCCTGGGTGTTTTGCAAACTCCTGCCGTCTATGCCATCCATAACAGGAAAACCGCTTTGGAGTTGTTCTTAGTTGGCACTGGTGCCCACTGGGATAACCAATTCTTTGTATCCCCCTCCAGAGACTTGCAAAGCAGGTAGTGTGCACCAGGCTTCTCCACACTTCTTGGACCAGTAGACCTATTTCTAATTTTGAGTATGTTGTGGCCATTTTCACAAAATGCTTGCCATGGAAGGAGTCACAAATCATCTCTTCCACAGAAGGCAAATAGATATGAAGCTAAAAGAAAAGTAACTTGCTCAGGAACATAAAAACAGGGCTGAGATGGGGACTGAGTTCCAATATCCCAAACTACTCGGGTGAACCCACAGTTTTCTGTCCTCAAGTCATTGCACTGAAGGCAAACTGAGGAAATACAGAGACAAGTACATTGGCCAAGAAACTAAGCACAAGACAGAGAAAGAGTCTGATCCCAAAATACCCAATCACTTATTTGCCTCCTATAAAATTTCAATTACGCATCAGGGAAAGTGGGGGAAATCACCCCACTGTATGGACCCCCCCACACACACACACGCATGCAGAAAACACAGTGGAGCCTGGCATCATCTATCCTCTCTCCCCACCACCCTCTCTAGCCCCCAATAAAGCTTCTCCTCTCCCTGCCCCCACCCTATCGCTCACCTTCTCCCCACTCTCAGCTGTGCCTCAGAATGAAGTGCTGGCCCGGAGACCGCCCCCCCCATCATATTTTCTGCAGATACCTCCAGAGCCCCCTCAGAGCTAAGCATAGCACTGCAGAGGTGCATTCTTTTGTAGCATGCCAGCCTTTCAGATTTTTACAAAATTCATTAAAATATTCCTTTAAAAGTACTCCATGATTTAATCATAATGCTGGGCAAAGGAGCCACAGGTTTTAAAATATGCTAAGTTCAGAGAGTCGTTTTATACAACATGCATGGCTGTTTATTAAAAAAACAACAACAACAACTTAGTGTCTTGGAAAGGCATCAGACAGCCCTGCAAAAGATGTGCTCGCGAGGTCCTCACGCAATGCATCTCCTGACATGCAACCTCAGGGCACCGGTACAGCTGCTCGCACCTTCCAGTTTTCCCCTGTATTGGTCTCAGATGCTCATCTTGAGGCTCAGTTTATAGCTAGGCAGTTCTTTTAACAGCCTGTCCCTAAAGCATTAGCAGCTCTGAAGCTCAATGCTGGGTCCAAAAATGAATGGGCTGCCAAGGCAACTGGGATGGAAAAGGTCATAGCACCATAGAGTAACGGGGTGGGAAGGGGCCCATATGGCCGTTGGAACCAGCCACTCACTCACTGCAGGACTCCAAGTTAAAGGATCCCTAGCAGAGGGCTGGCCAGCTGCACCATGAATGCCACCTGCAAGGGAAAAATCACAACCTTTCCAGAGACATGTAATAATGCAATCTCAGACGTGTTCTAGCTGGACTAACATTCTGTGCTGGTTAAAGAACATCCGAACTGTTCTTAAGGGGAGCCCCACAAAGAATGCATTACAGTAACCTAGTCTGGACATCACTGAAGCCATGGCATGGTTTGCCTTCTCCAGCTAAACATGGTCAGACCTTCTAACCAGGGTAACATCTGTTTCCCCTAAATAGCACCACACCCAAGAGCACTCCCAAATGGTGTGCTTGGCCCTTTAGGGAGGGGTGGGCAGAATCTCCAGATGTTTTTGACTTCAACTCCCACCATCTTAAGATATTCTGTCCACCTGACCTATCTGGGACCAGTTGTCCACCACAAAGCTAATTGAGAGCTTTTCTGACCCTCAGCACTTTTGTCTGTAGAGAATGCAGAATAAGAGAGTGAAAAGAAGATTTAAAAGGCCAGTCTTGATTATATTTGTGATGAAGTGGTAAAAAGACAGTATATGCCAAAAGCATTGCTTGTTTGTTTCAGCTATTATGAACAAACAATGGCAATACAGAATGAAATCAACTACTTGCTTAAAGCAAAATAAGTTCATAAGCTGGCAAGGGACTGCAGAGGACCCCTGGATCGCTTAGGAAAAATAGTCCCTCCAACATGGTGAAGTCGAGGGAGAACCAGACTAGGAGTCGGGAGACCGGGGCTCAATTCCCCGCTTGCCTGTTAAGCTCATTGGGTGACCTGACCCTGAGCCAATCATTCTGTGTCGTTCGTTGTGAAGCTAATAATGGGAGCAAATGGGGGGCTGCCCAGAGGGACCACAAGAACCACCATGGGGAAAAAGGCTTCCAATGGGATGGCTCATCTGATTTTGCATGGTTGCTCTTAGCTTTTTCTTACGGGCTTCCTGAACACATTGCCAGGAAAAATTCAGCCGCATAGGTCTCAACCTATTAATTTAAAGGGTATTATTTCATTTGCTTTGAACCTGCTGTCAGGTATCTTAAGACTGGGGAGAAACTCAAAGCAACCTGACTTCTGCTGGCTGCAGTTCTTGCTGGCAGATCAGAACTTTGGCACTCAGTTTCCAGAATAACCGCTTGCTCCGTTTCATCATCAGACCAGCTAAAACACTAGCGCTCCCCTGTTATTTTCCCACAGAGTCTATGAAGAGTAAGAACATAACGCCTGGCAGAAGAAACAGGAACGTGTGGCAGACATGAACAAAAGATGGACAATGGAGGAGATGACTTCTCACAAGACAATACACAAAATCTATATTGTTATAAAGCACTTTTTACCAAGGATCACTTTTTACATTTTATAGCTGTATAAAAAGCTGCCAGATTTCATAAGTGTCTTTTACACACTAGATTTCATACCTGCCTTTTTTGTAGTAAGAAATCTCATGACATAATCTTCATTTTAAAGTTGATTGAGTTGTTTTGTTTTTGTTTTGTTTTTGTTTTTAATCTCCACTTGGTAGCTGTTCATATATCACTATGACTGCAAATTGGGCTTTATAAGCTCATTCAGTGAACCATAATTTGTAAAAAGTTGTTCTGAAATAGTGTCTCTTCTCTGGCACTGGGGAAACTTTCTATGTCATCATAAGGATTTCTAGCATATCCTTTTCCATAGAACAAGAGAGAGACAAAGGTACAGTTTGCTACATAGAAAGCTCCCTGCTGTGGTACAATTTCAAAAGTAAGGTTTCCAGTGGTTATAAAGTAGATATAATCTCTGCAGAGGGTATACTATACAATATACTACCCCATCATTTTTATGGAAAAATATTTCTAAAGCTGTTTAATACCAAGAATGCACATGTCTTTTTCTTCATATGGTTCTTATGAAAAGGTTTTCGGCTTCAATATTGGACTATTTTAAGCTTCAGGAATATTGTGTATGGTTCCTTAGATTTGTAGTTTGAAACTCTCCAGAAATATACCTTTTTATTGGGAAAAACATCTCTGATAGGGGAATGGGTCTATATGTGTTAGTCACAAAGCAGCAACATCATCATCATCATTTTTGAATGTAATACTTTCAGTGGTAAGCAGTGCATTCCTCTTTTTAAAATTATAAATAACAAAACTTCCTTTTCAATTGTAAATATACTACAGGAGATTCCCCTATATTATCTTTCCGTATAATGTATTGTACTGCTAAATTATCATATGCTATTTAAATGTTTGGAATATTTAGAAAGTTGCATGCAGATTTCATATTTCTTTCTATGACAAATGGAAAAATAAGGAATAAAATACATTTAAAAGGGTTGGATGCCATTTTTACTTGCTGAGAAGATCTGGGACCCTCCACGTCACAAGGTCTGAATTGTGTGTCCTTTAAAAATGAGTGACCTATTATTTGTGCCCTTGAAAGGAGCTATAAGTAACAAGATAGCCAAGTAAACCTTCTTCTGCTTGGGGAAGACTTTAAATACAGAGGATGGAATCCTGCATTTAACTGCTTGTTCAGAAGTTCTTCAAAAAGCTTGTGGGAGCAGAACCAGTGGTGAGGAATGAGTCTAAAACTGGATTTCAAAACAGCTAAGTCATGTTGAGTTTGTCAAAGACTCCTAAGCATGTACGCTCAGCTTGGCACGGAATCCCTCCACCGATACCCTTTGCTTCTGTCCTCTTCCTCTTCCTCGACCCCAAAAAACCAGTAGTGGAGAGTTCAGAGCAGCACTTCCACTAGGTGACACATAATGCCAAATGTGGGCCAAATAGAGGCTAGTCCTCTAGTCCTCTTTACCACCACCAATAGGGCCTGTTGATTACAATAACAAGGCATGCAAGAGGGCTTGAATTTGAGGGCAATCCTCCACCAAGAACAATTTCTTTTCTGTTTATCTTGAAACTTAATCACTTTGCTCGAGGCCACTCTGAGTCAAGCTGGGAGAGAGAGTTCTCCCATCCTTGGTAACAGAAAAACCACCTGTTACTTCGTGTATACACCCCCACTGGCCAGCATCCGGCAAGCAACGAGCATTATCAGCTCCCACTTATTTCAGCAGGATTTAAACATGCTTAACTGTGCACACAATCTGGGAGACAGCAAAAATGCACATATATTTAGCCTCTGGTGATCAGGGAGCTAGAGGTTGCCTTACTGTGAAAAGATTATCTCATAACACACAGTCAAGGGCCACTGTGCATAACAGGTAAATCTCATTTCAGTACATTTTTATCCCCCAAGGTACGAGAGGTCCTTAATGTTCTTTTATTGCAAATTGTTTTCTCATATATATTCCTCTCTCTCTCTCTCTCTTTCCCCCGCCCCCCGCCCTGCTCTATAGAGTAGAGTAGAAAGTAATCCAGTCTGTTCTGAGCAGACTCTGTTCAAACTCAGCTTCTGGATTTCTCAAGCTAAACACATCATACAGATTGTTTCAAGGCAGTGGGAATGACAACAGCCAGTTCCAAGCTGCAACAATTTAGCTGACTGGCAGGAGATTGCGCTGGTGCAATCTGAAATAAAATCGAAGTGCTGCATCTTTTCTATAGCAACTTCCTGACAGTCAGTAGCGCTTCAAAGGTAGTCCGTAAAGTTGGATGGAGCTGGCTTCCTGAAAAGGCCAGTGTGTGGCATTCCTGCGTTCTTCATGCTCTCTGTCTTCCCTTAACGTGTGGACCTCAGGCTGCAGGAGCTAGGAGGGGGCAGCCAGTGGTTGGAGGCGAGAGCTGAGCACCACACCGCCTGCTCTGCACCCCCTTCTGTGCCGTGAAGGACACGTTGAACAAACGTTCATCTGCACTTGGCTTCTTGTACGTGGAATGGGAGGGGACACCATCTTGGTCTTTGCCTCAGGCTAGGAGCAGCCCCTGCCACTGTGGTCACCTCTTTATGTGTCCCCAAGCAAAAGTCCCTGACTCCTTCACACTGGCTGTGATGCATCCCAGTCCCCCGGCCCGTGGGGAAAATGAGTTTCTGCAGGTTAAGTAAAGACGGCTTGATAGGTTCAAGGAGTAAAGAAACATGCAGGACAAATGAGTTCAGGTCTACAACTGCAGTCTTTCAGTGAAACATCCTGCTTCAACCTGGCACTGTTCAGGTGTTATGGATTTTAGGAATCTTGGGAGTCTTGGCCTGCAACAGAAAGACTGGGAAGGCTTGGAATAATGACTGGGTTCGCCTATGATTACGGTCAAATGGCTAGCTGTTGTGTGAACCCAGAGTGGGTTACCCTGTGGGGGTAGTTTGTTTCCCCCCCCCCCCGAAACTCCCCACAGTGAGAACCTGTGGGTTGCCATGAGGTTTGCTTTCCCCACAGCAGGTAGCCATGCCATCCACACGTCACTTTAAGGGGGCCTCACTCAGATCTGAGCCAGGGTCACAGCTCCCCCTGGTGATGTGATTGTGAAGAGCAGCACAGTCCGCCCTGCGAGTGCCTGTGGGCCACCATCAGAACCGCGGGTGCTTGCAAGATGAGAGCCTGTGCATTCATGCAGCGCAGCCAGGAGCCCAGCGAAATGCCGCAGAAGGCTTCCCCAGGCTGCCCTCACCTTACAACTTCATCATAACATCACGTGGCCTTTACGCTTTGTAGTGCAGTGCTGGCCTGCTCTTACCCTGCCGTGCCAGGTATGGGATCCTCACCTATTTCTGACCTTACCTTTGCCTCTGGTTCTGTCGTGCCTTTTGGCATCTGAGCCTGACTCATTCCTCTGCTTTTGCCTCTGGTTGTGCCTTGATAGTCTCTGACCCTTGCTTCACCTTTGCCTCTGGCCTGGCTGCCTCGTGCCAAACCTCCCTTCCTCCCTGGGGCTCGAGGCAGAGATGCCTGCTGCTTATGTTCGACCTTGGCAGAAGCAACTCCGGCTGCCAGAAAGGAGCTTGGTCATTTAGAGAAAGACACTCGCAGTCGGAGGGGTCAGGGCACCTCCTCAGGTGGCCCCTCCTGCCCTGGACTCAGGAGAGAGTGAGGATTCCTCCCCTTGGGAGCTTTCGCCCTCCTGCAGACAGTCCAAGGCTGAGGAGGCCGGGGCTCCTCATGGCAGGCAGGCAGGCAGGCCCCGGAAGTGCACCACTGCTTGAAGGTGGTGCTCCGTCCCGCAGTCCCCTACCCCATCATTAATTATTTCAGTGTCCATTATTCTCTCTCTGCATTTAATTTTAGCATGATATATTGTCACTGATTTTGAAATTATGCTACATGGGGTTCCGTCTTAATAAGAACACCAGTGTAACCCTTACAGCTGTGCTAAAGGCACACTGCAGTGCAGTTTAAAACAAAAATCCCAAAACAAAACAATCTCTTCCTTTTTGTCAACTTCAAGTACTACGTGGAATTAGTAATGGGATGCAGAGGCTGTCACCACTTACATGTCACTTGTTCTTATATGGTCTTGGGCAGGAATGGCCAAAATTTTATTAACAACTGTCTAGTGATCTGTGTTAATGCTCCAGGTTTCACTCTTAGTATCCAGATGTCCACCATGCCTTCAACTTACTGGACGCCACTGGGACCCGGTTGTGCGGTGTATAGCACTAGGAATTCATTAAGCAGCACTGTATGAATGATTTCCACTGCTCTTATTAATTTTCCATGGTCTGTTGGTGTTAAAACAATGGACTGTACCAAAACTCTGATAGGCATCTACTAAAGGCATCTTTTTCACCTCCTCCTCCTCCTAAACCCATTTAACAAAACTGACTGCTACTAAACAACTGGGTACAGTCAATGCGAATCAAGAACCACTTCCTTCACCGCTGCAAAGCTGGTGCTGCTGTTGGAGTACAAGTGCAGCAGCAGTCGTGGTTGTTCTGGTGGAGGCGGCATTTTCTTGGTGTCTTCGGTGGCAGCCACCCCTGCTGAGGCCCCGCCCCTGATGAAGAAGCCAAAGATGGAGCAGATCCTGGCCGACCACGGGCTCTTCTTCCAGGCCTTCAAGAGCAAGTGTGGGGTAATTGGGTGGGAAGGGAAGAAGGGCCGAAAGTAGCAACTTCCCATGCGCCATCTGCTCCCCTTTGGCTTCTTCACTGGTGGTAGGGCTGCAGCCAAAGCAGCCATCGCCGAAGACACCAAGGAAGGGCTGCCACTGCCAGAATAACCACTGCCACCTCCAATAGACCCACCAGCTCTGCCGCCTGGAGCAGCAGCAGAGGTAGAACTGCCGATGCCCCTTTGCGCTCGCCAGCAAGAGTGAGCGGGGCACGCTGGGGCGAGCTCTTGCAAGCAGAAGGAGAGCGGGATGGATGGTGGCCTCACAAGAGCTCACCCCAGCATGCCCTGCCTGCTCCTGCTGACTTTAAGAAGCCAACTTTGAATGAGGTGTCTTGAACCCCTGCTTGAATGTGGAGATAATGGGGACCAGCCGCAGCTCCAAAGAGAACTTGTGTTTATGAATGTCTGTGGTTCTCCTGGACCTCTCAGCAACTTTTGACACCATCTACCATGGTATTCTTCTGGACAGGTTGCCTGGGTTGGAGA
This sequence comes from Varanus salvator macromaculatus, assembly GCA_023646645.1. Lineage (NCBI taxonomy): Eukaryota > Metazoa > Chordata > Lepidosauria > Squamata > Varanidae > Varanus > Varanus salvator. The sequence continues at coordinate 89,037,298 of JAIXND010000674.1, forward strand.
TGGGCAACGGTGTCCAGAAGATGGTGCTGGACGACAGTTGCTGTGTCCCATGACAAATACGCTATGAGGTCCCTCGGGCTCAATACAATCCCCCAGGCTGTTCAATATCTACAGGAAACTGCTGGGAGCAGTCATTCAGAGGGGGGGGGGGATGAGGTGTCATCAATATGCTGACGACACCCAGCTCTACATCTGGTTTTCATCTAACCCAGGTGAGGCACTTTCCATCCTGAATCACTGCCTGACCTTGATAATGGGCTGGATGAGGGCCAAGAAATTGAAGCTCAATCCAGATAAGATGGAGATGCTGTTGGTGGATGGTCCATCTGCCCAGAGAGTGGGCCTATACCCTGTCCTGAATAGGGTTGCAATCCCCTTGAAGGACACGGTTCGCAGCTTGGAGATGCTCCTGGACCCAACACTATCACTTGAGTCTCAGGTAGACTTGGTGGCCAGGAGTGCCTTCATTCAGCTGTGTTTAACTTACCAACTGTGGCCCTACCTGGACAGGCAGAGCCTAGCTGCAGCCACACATGCTCTAGTTACTTCTCAGCTTGACTATTGTAACTCGCTTTACATGGAGTCGCCCTTGAAGACGGTCTGGAAACTCCAAATGAATAGGGCAGTGCAACTGCTAGTGCAAGCAAGTTTGCACACCCATTTCATCCTGATATTATATTGGTTACATTGGCTACCAATTGAACTCTGGGCCTAATTTAAGGTGCCTGTGCTAACATATAAAGCCCTAAATGGCTTGGGGCCAGGATAGCTGAAGGACCACCTGCTCCCATAGGCGGTTCCCAAGATCAGGTGTGGAGGCCCTTCTGAGAGAGGAGTGGGAGTCACGTGGTCCTCCAGGGTGTGCTGCTGTACAACCCCCCATCTTCCTTGGCCAGTGGCCACGCTGACTGGGGTTGATGGCAGCAGAAACCCAACCCTGTGTTTGGGCCACACATGCCCCAACTTTTCTGGATGATCAAATAAAAGTAGTAATCAGTGTATTTGTGTAACATTCCCCTACACAAAGAATGCCAGCAAAGACACTGAAAAAATAGGGGGATTCTTTAGGTAAGTTGTAGCATAATCCCTTCCCTTTTACCCTCCTTTTGCAAGCATGTGACCTTCTTAGAGAAGCAAGGGCGCATTGGCCACTCCAGGAAGCCCTGATGCTGAACACATTTGAGTTTGCCTCCAGAACATATGATCACAACTACTACATGGTACCTGGTTCACCGGAATTGTTCCAGGAGAAAAGCAGTACTGAAGCAACAAACAGAATAGTTGCAAACAACACAAAAGAAAGAAAACCCAGTGGTGGGTCCAGACTGAATCACAGTTAGAGATAAGTCATGACTAACTAACTGGGTCTACTCTAAGTATAACAACACTGAAATCCACCTGGGCCCTTTTTCCAGAAAGTGTTGCCTACACACAAACTCTGAAAATACAGTGATTGCCCCACAAATGTTTCCATCTGATAACATAACACAGCCCAAGTTTTCATATCTTTCAAAACTGGAATTACTCTAAGGGTCAGCGTCCTTAATGAAGTGTATGGTGGACTGCCTTCCTGCCTTCCTTTTTCAAAATGCCATAAATAAAAGCAAATCTAGTGCTTATTATTTAAACAACAGAAGCCAGACATAACAGAAGGCAGAAGAGTACTTACTGTTACTTAAGGAAAAACCAAATTTCACCCACACTGACACAAAATAGTAATTTTAATCAAAACATTCCTGATGAAGGCTATTGCAATCCTATGCACACACACACACAAGAACAAGTTTCTTTGAACATAACAGGGACTTATTTAAAGAAGACACATGTAGCATTGCTTCAACAACTCTCCAAATAAGAAATGTGGTGATCATGGGGGCTCTGTTGCCATTTCTAGGTCACTGCTTTCCAGGTACTTTCCTCAGCCACGGTCCAATAGAGCCTGTCCCTCTGACGACAGCGGCAAGCATGGCTTCTGCACAAACAAGAAAGCCAAGCGATCGGTAGCCTTCTAAATTCATGCATTCTTCTCCTGAACCTCACAGGATTTTTTTCCATTCATATAGAATTCATTATTTTTCCCCTTATACACCACTGTTTAGAATCACAAAAAACATTCTTTTCTATGGATGCTAGCCACTATGGATGCTAGAAGCTGGGACAGTGTATGGGTCCTATGATCACCAAAAGTCTTTAGAAGCACCTTCGGACTGCGAGAACAAGATCATTCTTTTGGTGAAGATGCTTGAAACTCACTGGGCAATTCAAATGTAGAACATTCTGCACCCACCTGCTTAAAGGTCACTGTTCTTTCTTGATCATAAATGCTTAATACTGCTTATATTTTGCAAATATCTACAGAGCAGCCAAAATTCATCTCCATCCATGCTGGAGGTTTTCCCCAATGAACTTGTGTGATTTTTATCTTTGTATTCCATGCTTTGTGGGGCATCCATCCCTGGGCTTGGTGGTCATTTTGGGGGTAGGGACACATCACTGAGTGCAAGAATGCCACTTTGCTCCTATTTGTACATATTTTCCCTTCACTTCTGGAACCCTGGACTTTCTGGTGATACAAGAACTAGGTCAAGATGTGGGAAACACTTTCATGTCAACATGGGGCGCATGTTGGCCTTGTTTCACAGATGTTTGGTGCCTCAGCAGAGTCTGTTCTGCCGTGAATTTTCTGCTGGGAGCCCTTCAGATGGAGTGGATTACCACTCCCATCACCTCCAGTCATGGCAGTCTGACATCTGGAGTGGACCTACAACTTCCCCAACCTGGGAGTGACCTGCATATTTTGAGGATGATTCTGTTTCGTGTTCCATATTTGCATATTTATTCTCATCCATTTGTTGTGGGAATCCAGAGATATTTTCACTGAAAGTTACATATCCGCTGAGGAGTATATCCTCATTCCCAAAAAGGCAAATCAGCAAAGTTTGCAGTCAGGAAAATGTGTACACCCCCCCCCCCCACTCACCAGTTCACAATAAAGCATTTCAACACCGACAGTGGGAATGCGAGTGTGTGCGTGCTGGGCAGCAACAGCCGCAAAATCACTAGCAAGGTGCCATGCGAGTTCCATGACGATGCCAGCCTGGCCTGCATGTGACGAGAAGCCCCATGGCCAGATCTGTCTGTGGGGCGTCCCACTGCAGCAGCCATTTTGAACATTTGGGGCGCTGTAGCTTCTCTTTGCATACATGTGGGTTGCTGGGGTGGTCGACAACTCTAGAAAAGCCCACGGATTCTGGTGGTGTGTCAAATCACGCAACCCAGCTCCCATGGCGGGGCAGTCCACTGCAGCCCGTGCAAGCCAGGTCCCTGTTCTACACACTTTATTTCTGCTCAGTTTTTGTTTAATTAGAGGCCAAACACACTCTGTACTGCACAACTGTAGGGGCAGCCAGGCTGTTTTTCAATGCAGATCCAGTCAAATCCAAAAAATTGTCTCTATTCTTGGCCACGGCTCAAGGCGTCCTCAGCCCTTCTGCTTCCCACTGGCTCTCTGGCAATTTTCTCGTGTTGAACATCTGGCTTAATTATCAACGGCACCTTCTCGCTGAATGCCTCTCCATTCCTGGCTGGCTAATTGGCCTCAGCTGCTCTTATTAATATTTTGTGGACCCGCTCCCAGTTCCTTTTTCTTGCAGTACTTCCACTGGTGCCCCTCCCTGCCCCATTGATGTCAAAGCAAACTGCGTGGTAGCAAGGCTCAGTTACACATCTCAGCGGGGTTCTGTTTCTAAATGTGTATCTCAGTGTAAACCACCCGCTCCTTTTATTACCTGCTCTCTGGTAACAGCCTCACCGTACCTGAGATGAAATAACTATATAATAATAGAGGGGCATTGCTTGATTTCATTAAGCTTTGTTTCCGCACAGAATGTCATGTTCAGCAAATTAGATCAAATTATCCTTCAAGCATTTTCCGCGGAGGCAATCTGGCAAGCCCCGAAAAGGTGGGTTACAAAGAGAGAGCTCGGGTTTTATAAAAGAATAAGGTGGTGTGGGGGGGGTGTGGGGGGGGGACCCAGCTCAGTAAAATATAAAGGAACATTGAAGCGCACGGTCCCCTTGCACATGGGCACAGCCATGTGCCCAAAGATGGACCAACACAGAGGTCGCCAAAGCCGCCCCATAACACAGGTCACCAGGCGTCCAGCCAGGAGGCGACTGTCTTTGGCCCGGTGACAAGTTATTCGTGCACTGGCCGGAAACAGGGGAAAACTAAGAAAGAACTGGTGTGCCCTCTGCTGATCCATTTCCTTGCAGTACTTTTCAGTTACGATAGTTCTGAATCTGTTTGCATGACAGGGGTTTGCAGCTGAGCCGGCCTGTTTTCCCTTAAGCGTCACTGTGTGTGTAGAATAAGGCGTATTTCTGTTGCGCAGCAGGGGGGTGGCATTGTGCTCCAGTGAAGAACAGACAGAATTTGGTTCAGGCACGCTGGAGGTTGTAGGTTTTGCTGCTGCCTAAACATGCATCGGATTGCACTTTTAGACTTGCAGGAGGTTATTAGAGGAGTGAATCTAATGTTGGTTCTAGTTAGCAGAGTCCATTGAAATGAATGAGATTTAAATTGGACTAGCATTACATATCTTAATTTTGATCTGCTTTTCTGAGTTAAAAAATTTGTTATATGGGCTAGTAAAGCAAAAGGGTTTCAGGGACAAAATTCTCCCCTGTATTTCAAGCCTTCTTTGAGATATTTTTTCCGCAAGACTTATTGAAACGTCTGCCTGTTCTTGGATTTAGCAGCAGCCACATATGAATTAAAATCCTAGAATCTTACATTCAAATTAGGACTGCAGTCCTAAATATGTTTACCTGTATGTAAATCCCACAGAAATCAATTTACATTTCAGTAAATATATCATTTGGGACAGAATATTACTGTGAAACATAGAGATTTCTGGAATGGAATGATAATTATTTGGAAAGCTGACCATGTGAGAGAGATTATTTCTTTCAGAACCTGCTCAATCCTTTCTTTGCTTCCCACCACATATATTCTCCTGTCACTTCTGTGTATAAATTGAGCCAAGAAAAACTACTTGGTTCTATATACCCAAAATAAAATAGGGGTGATAAGATCTTTTGATTAATCAAGGGAGGTTTTTATTTTCAATTTGTTTCTGCATCTGAGTTCAATGAATTTGATACACATGAAACAAATCTAGGGTAATTTGTTCTGAAATATGTTCTAATGACATTTGTACATAATGAGAGAGTCTTATTAAAGATTAATTCCATTAACCAAACAGGGTTTACATGGGCACCTTCTATTTAAGTATTAGCTATATTTCTGTCCCACTCTTCCTTCATAGAGTTCAGGGCAGTGCATAAGGTCCGTTACCCTTCCAGGCCCTACAATAGATCTATGAAGTAAATTAGGTTGAAAAATGGGTGTTTCTCAACCAAACATCATCCAGTGATCCTATGCTAGTCTGTTAATCTGCTGTATCTACTTTTGCTTTTGTTGCAAAAGTGAGATCTGAGCATTGCATGAAGGCTGTTCCTTTCCTGCTTTTCCACTATATAACCTCTAGGTGTCACTGTGGCATAGTGCAAGTATGCAAGTGGAAACAATATTTTCTTTCACTTTGAGAAATAAATCCCCATGTTCCTGCTCTAAAAAAGACTTACCAAAAGTGCTGTTCTGGAAAACAACTGCAAAGAACCATGAGAAGGGAATTATGTCTGCACAACAAATGCCTCATATAAAAGCTCTGGCTCGCCTTACTTCTAGGTCTACACTCTTCTGTACAGCACAGTGTGGCCCTGCAATAAGAGCCAAATGTCTCAGTGTGTTATGTTTGTTGGGAAAGAAAAGTGGAAGGCCTATGGGCAGCGGTACGTTTGCCCAGTGCTGCCAGACGGTCCACAAGCCCTCAGGATGAAAAGGGGCATAAACGTTAACTAAGACTAATACTTGGACATTTGACTATTATCACTAGATTCTGGTTGAGAACGGTTGGGGAAAGAGTCACCCATCATTTTCCATAAGGAAATGTGAAGTCCTGCATCTGAGGTATGCTGTAAGAAAGTTCTTACTGGAAGGACAGAATTCATTTGCTTTCTTCCCAACCCGAGGATTAAAATTGGAGAGCGGTGCTTAGCACAAAGCATACCTTCTCCTTGAACACTAGATTGTGTTTTACACTCTCTTGGGTGAAAAAAGTAAGGAGAATATATACCCATTCATATAGTGCCGTATAGCACTACCTGAGGATCCTTTGGAAAAGAAAGGCAAGTTAACAACTTTAGAAATCAGCAATAAATAATTACACCCTCTAGATTAGTTTTTCTCAACCTAGTGGCTATGTATCTGTTGGACATCCACTCCCATCATTTGGGTGCTGAACACATTAGGGTGGGAAGACTGATTGTTCCCATGTATATGTATATGTAAAACCTCAGTTCAGCTTCCTACTGCACACAACAGCAGATGGGCCCTGTCTTTCACCTGTCTGTTTCTGTCCCAACTAATTTTTGTCAAATATCTGCAATTCTCAAACAAGATCAGAGGCTAGAAGGACATCTAGTGGTACTGTAAGGCATGACTCTTTCAGTAAACCTGAATAGGATCACTTTGTAATCTCTAGATTTGACAGCTGGGAGGCATTGCCACATGCAGTTGCAGAACACAGTCCTTTCTGGGCTTCGCTTTTCCTTGTGAGGGTCTCCTCCACTTTTGTATGCATGGCTGTAAGAGAGGAGCTATGCACTCCTTACAAAGCAAGGGCTTCATAAATTGTGAGTGGAATCCAAAAGAAAGTACAAGATATCCCACCATAATGGAAATGATTGACTGCCGGACCTGTGCAGCTTGTGGTCATTCTTAGTTGTTGTGAGCCGCCCCGAGGCTGCTGCAAGGGGCGGCATACAAATATTTAAATAAATAAAAATAAAAAATAAATTCTGCTGCCCAGGTGCTGACTGCTGGGGGGTAGTTTTGAGGTCCCTGCTCTCCTTTCCTGTGGGCTCCCTGTGGCATGGCCTGGATAGCCCTCAAACAGAGAGCTGTCCTCTGCCAGCCCTCCGAAGCAGGGACTTTCCTGTGTGACTAGGATTCCCGGCTACCTACATGTAGATCACAGACAGGGAATCTTTGTTTTCTGTTGAAAGCAACCTTTCCGCAAGGCTAAAGTGTCAGGGCTACATGCTGGCAGTGGGCACACCTAGAGCTACGAGTGACTAGGAGCATCCTCTCTCTCTCTCTCTCTCTCTCCCCCTCCTCCTTTGGTCACCCCCTTCTGGAAGTCCCCTGCCTGCCCATCTGGTAAGCTGGCGGGGGGTGGGGGTGGCAGGTTGCTCTTGAATGGGTTGCTTGCAAAAGAGGTTTGGATGCATAGCCTGAAGCATGGCTTCTAGATCGAGAGAGATGTTACTGCCACTCTGGTGCACCCACAACTGGAGTACTGTGTTCAGCTGCACATTACAGGGAGGATACAGCCAGGTTGGAATCGGTGCAGCGAAGGGCCACAAAGATGGTGGCAGGATCACAGGAAAGCTGTATGAGCCGAGACTGAGGGAGCCAGCTCTTTTCAGCCTGGAGAAGAGGAGACTCTGAGGGGATCTGTTGGAGGCATATACGTACATGAGGGGGTGCCACACAGACATGGGTCAAGACCTGTTTTCCCCTGTGGAGGAGGGCAGGACACCTTCCAGTGGAGCAAAGCTCAGGAAACTAAGGTTCAATTTGGATGCCAGGAAGTACTTCCTGACAGTTAGGACCCCGAGGGCATGGAATGGGCTTCCGTGGGAGGTGGTTGAGGCCCCATCAGTGAATGTGTTCAAGGATAGACTAGACATGCTCATGGTGGGCATGTCGTGAGTGGAGTTGGCTGGAGCCGGGGGTCAGACTAGATGGCCTGGGAGACCCCTTCTGACTCGCTCTGTTTCTGTGCCTCTATGTTTCTGTGAAATGAGCTGAGCAGTGCAGGCTCCCCACTTTGGGAGGCTGTTGGCCAAGGCACCCACCAGGGGCCTCTAGCCCCTTGCAAGCTCAGGCGCCAGCTGCAGATGCTGCTTCCCCTCGCTGCAGCCACGGGCAAGGAGCAGGGCCGCCTCCTGCTCTCTGCTCCTCGCCACCGCTGCTGCCCGGGCTGGAGGCAGAGGCAGGCGCACAAGCAGGCTGCAGTGCTGCAGAAGAGGAGCAAGGCCCGAGAGACCCAGGCAGTGGGCTCCTGAGGAGGTGTGGGCCTTCAGCGTGCCTGCCTTGACGCCAGCCCTGAGGCTGAGAGCAGCACGTGGCCGGCTCCCCCAAAATGGCCACACCGATGGAGCGTCTGCAGCATGAAGGGCCTTCTTCCCAATTCACCTCCTTTGGCATCACAAGCAGCTGCACCTTCCCAGCTTATGGTTCATTGTACTTCACAGTTTCTAAGTCCTGCACATGTTTTCAGGGATGCATCGAACTCCATCGTCCTTTCTGGTGGAAGCTATTCAGCAGAGCATCAATGCCTTGGAGTTGGCCATAGCCAAGCAAAAGCCAAGCAAGCCTGTGAATGAATGCACACTAGCAGACCCTCTTATTTTTACCTATCGAGTGATTTTAGGCTGCAGTACTACATATACTCTTACCTGGGCATTGAAGTTGATGGGCTGACTTCTGAGAATGTCCAGCAGAACATGTGCTGCTTGGTTAAGATAATGATGCGGATTTAACATACTTAGCACCTGGTGATTAAAACATTTGCGCTCTGCTCCAAGATGCAGCTCTGTGAAAGAAAAACAGCCCTACAAAAAGCAAGTTCTAAGAAATTTTTGTTTGGATGCGGGGCGGCGGTGGGGGGGGGAGGTGGACGCCATCCCTCCCAAAATGTGGAATGCAAGCCGTCACTCTGAAAAGAACTTGTGCTGTTTGTTTAAGATGGATAATTGCAAGTGCCGTTATGATTGGGCCTGCCTGTAAACCTTGGAAAGGGAAATGTTTCTCAAGCCTTGTTGGATGGCAGAAAGAAAACACCGCTCTAATTGCCCTTCTTTGTCGCCTTTAATTAAGGATTCCAAAGCAGTTGATCTTTGTGTCTTTTCATGGTTAGGAACCTACATGGAAAAGAAATATTTCCGTGCAGCCACCAATCACGGCTTTGTTAGGTTACTAGGCACTAACCGTGCTTTATCTGAACACTTAGCGCTCCCCAGAAAAGAAGCGAAGGGCTAAACAACAGCTCCTCTTTGCCGCACTAAGTCCTGCCAATGGGGAGCTCAGGAGCGCACTTTTAATCCCCGGAAGAATGGGGCGATCCTTTTCTGCATCACAGCATATTTGTACTCGGTGTTACGCAATGGTTACTCTTTATGGCAAAAGGAGTGTTACTTCCATTCCCTTCAGTGTATTTATTTGAGTTTGAAAAATGTATGTCTTTGCAATTCCTTTAGAAAAGAAAAAAAAATGACATCTAGGGCGGTGAGAAAAAAAGAATTTCTGTAAAGCATTTCCAAGATTAGGACAGTTTAAGGGTGAAGTCTTATACAGAACCACCTGAAAATAAGTCCCACTGAATGCACCAGGATTTACGGCTGAGCAATTGTGCTTCTAGAAGTCCAAGGGTCATTGTTCGTCCTAGACTCCTCTCTCGTGGACTGCAATGGTCAAGCCATCCCCAAAATTATGTCTCCTCCATAAAAATGCCTGAAAATCTGACCATCGGAAGCTGCCCTGGGAGGCAGTGGGACCTCATGCAGCCCACTTGTGCTGCGAAGTCTTGCTTTGGCAATCTAATCACCATTCTGAGTACCCATCATTGGATCCAATTTTTGTAACAACTCAGTGAACTAAAAATAAATCTACTTTTAGTTTGTTTGTTCTTCAGTCTAACTGCACCCATATTGCAAACTAGAATTATCTGACTTTTCCCCATTCCTTTTTCCTGGGATGTTCCATTTGCTAAAATCAGAACCTGGAGAAGGGCAGGGCTGCTGCTGAATGCTCCCATATTTCAAAGGACAATGCACATTCTTTGGATACGAAACAGCCTTCCCCAACCTGGTGCCCCTCATGTGTTTGGCCTGTGGTCTTGCTAGCTGGGAATAATGGGGTCGCAGTCCAACGTATCGGGGGGACACAAGGTTGGGAAGGCTGGTGTGGAACTCCATGAAATCTCCAGCTAATTCTCACAGATCGCAGGCTGGGAAGGACAGCTGATGCACTGGACTAGCTGCAGCAGTGGTTTGACTCTGATCCACTGACAGGCAGAATCCAGTCCAGGGCTTGAGGGTCTCCTGGCTTCTGAACTCATGGACAGCCTCATGGGTGTTGCCCCTTGCAGACCATCACCTCTCCATGTGGAGGGTGATGCTAGCATCATCCCCGCTGTCCCCTCCTTAGATGTGCAGCCAATGCATGTAATAATGCTGAAAGGGACTCGTGTCCACAGCAGGACCCTCCAGGATTTGGCCCCGTCTGGCCTGGCCAGCATAGCCGATGGTGAGAGGCGATGAGTGTTGTGGTCCAACAACAGCTGGAGGGTCACATGTTCCTCCTCCCCGGCATCCAACAACCTTCCTCCAGGCCACACATCCTTGCTCTGATACTGAGTAAGAGGCTGCTGCATCCCGTGGAAAGGACATGCATTTTGCATGCTTCCTTTTGAAAAGGAACCGGCCATCATCTTGACCTTTTTTTAACCCCAGAGGAAAGAGAGCAGGAAAAGTATGTCTTTGAGGACTGGCAGTCCTCAAAATGTACTGCCAACAATCTGTCTAATTTACTGTGAACGCGTTTAAGCCAGCCTATTAGGATTATGAGCACTTGGGTGTGATGTTGCACCTATGTCAAGTAGAAAGGCAGCCCCTGCGTCCATGATCTGCCATGCTCGGTTTGGCCCTGCCATTTCAACCAGACCTCTTCCCAGTGCTTTCCCATGCCAAGCTGGAGCCCTTCTGGCAACTGAGCCCCTTTTGTCCCTTTCTTGCCCAGCAGGAGCCACTGATTCCAGCCAGTGCCCAGGAAGCCACTCCCACCAGACGTCCACAGCATGCGCCGTTGCCTCTCCACCTCCAGAGCCATGACCTCTTGAGCTCCTCCCATTGCAGTGGATTGGCTGAGGCATCTGCATTTTTCTTTCCCCCTCCAGTCAGCTTACAAGCACCAGGTCCCCGGACTCCCCACCCCCAGCCTCCCTCATCTCAAGGCAGACAGTCCATCCCCAAACCAAAGAATAGGGCCCAGAGGAGCCTGAGGTCTATGATTCGGATCACCAGCATCTCTCATGCCTTGCAACAAAGAGCACTGCTCTAGCATGAAGTTTGCTCAGTGGAGGAGGCCCCACGTCTGTATTTGGGTTGGGTAAGCTAGGACCACAACTTTTTAGCAACATGAGAGATCCACAGAGGTATGAGCTTTATGGGCATATTTGCAGCCAGTTGACATGGCAAGCAGCCGTAGGTCCAATGCAAGTACAGTGGCTCAAATCCCATGACTCTAAGCTGGGGACCCACTCAGGTCCCACTAACCCATCTGGCAAGTCTTCCTTTCCGTTCTTGGTCAGTGTTGAACACTGTGCACTATCCAGCCAATGCCGGGCCAGCCTGCCCTACCGAAGTCACCCTCACGCACTTAACAGGCCAGTACAGAGTAGGTGTGAAGGTCAAGGGTGTTGCGTCCATCTTGGTATTTGCCTGGACGTACCAAAATACTTAAAAGATCTTACACGGCCCTCTTGCAACCAGCTCTGCCCCTGCTGAGCCATTTTCTGGGGCTGCATGCCAGGAAAAGAGCAAGCTTACCGACGAAAGGCAGCACTTGCTTGCTAGTCTGACCCCACTCCCAATGCCATATTTTGGATGCTGGGGGTGTCCATCCCAAGGGCATATATACCCACCTCCACACTGGTGCTTTAGGCAAGCACCAGACCCCCTGCCCTGCAGATAGAAGCATGAGCGCTGGATCACCACTAACTGGTCTCCAAGGCAGTTATCGAAAATGTTGGAAATGTGCATGACTATTATACAAAACTAGGAAGGCACATCCATGGTCCTTGAAGAAGACCAGAACACAGGAAGAGCACCACAAACGGACAGTTCACGAGAGAAGAGAGGTGGGGAACCTCTCTATCGTGCTGCTTCAGAAGCTATAATGTCTATCCGGTATCCAGGTGGGCACCAGTTAAATATGTATGGAATGAGCATTCCTTCATGGGTGCTACCAAAGAAAAGGCCATGCTTCTGTGAGATTTGTCACTTGCTTAAATTCACTAGGAGTACTTGGTGAAGGATATCAGCTGACATTCTCATTAAAGAGTGGGCTGATACAGGGGAACGCTGTCCCTGGGACACCCTAGAACTTTTATCACCATAGTAGAGAACAGGTATTGGTAATTCACCTTATAATTGCAGATTAGTCTGTTTAACTGGGAGGGAGGGAGGGAGGGGAGACCTCTATTTTATACAGGAGCATTTCGCAAACAAAGGGTACATCTAGTACATAGGGAAGATTAAAAAAAGTATAGATAGAAGGTGTTTGTTTGAGGAATGTGCAGTACATTCAAATGAATTCGGATTTCTTTGAAACTATCCCCGGGTTCTGCAGTGGATTGGTTTTTCCTGGATTACACTAATTCTGGAGACTTGCAGGCCATTTTTTTTAACTTTCAGGAACTGTATACAAGTCTAGTCATACAAAGGTATATAATATATAAATGGGAAAAATAAAAATCTGGATTGGGGTTGTGCATATGTAATTTTTGGAAATGTGCCTTTCTGTAAGCATACACTTTCCAACATCAACACAAGTTCAGGAAATAGGAAAAGATCAGCCTCTATTAATGAGTAGACAGTGGAATGAAAGGTGCAGAATCCAGCAGAATGGATTTAACAAAATCTGTACATCTGCCTGTACATTAATACATGTGGCTTGAAAAATTCAGATTTCTTAACATACCTATGAAAAATCTAAATTCCTGAAATAATGTTTCCAGAACAGTTTCACGCGTGAAGCCTAAATGCCATAAACTGGAAGAAAGTGGCAGATGTTTAGGAATCAGAGTCTGCGTGACCTAATGATAATGAGAGAAAGCGTATCGCCATTATTCTGTTACATGTACACTCTGCCTTTCTTTCTCATGCAAGGAACTCAGAGCAGTTTACGAGATTCTTCTCCTCTCCAACAACAGCTCTGAGAGCAGGTTCGGCTGAGAGGCAGTGGCCGACCCAGAGTCACTCACTGGGCTCCGTGGGTGGTGGGACCTAGGGCCCAGGTCACCCGAGTCCCAGTCCAAGCAGTGCGCCACACTGGCTCTTCCCATGTCTTCCACCCTCCAGGAAGATGCTCACACAGGTAACCTGCTCACTGCATTATTATGGGGCAAGTAACCTAAGCCACACATCCTCCGATGCATGGCGGCACCCACCTTGTCACATGGGAATGCACACCGAGACAAACGTCACTCCGGGCCTTCCTTACTTTGCACTGAGACGATTGTGTTCAGTCTGCTGACTTGATGTAAGGCCAGCAGCTCAAAGAGGGTGGGGAGGACTCGATCCAAAACTCTAGGGAGATGCTCCGATCCAGCGTAGGCCACACTGAGATGAACCAGATAGTCCAACTTGGCATAAAGTAGATCCCTCCACTGCTGCCCATGGCATCCTGATTCTGCAGGCCCATTCATTATCTCCTCTCTCTACCTTGTTATAACGAGATATGGTGGGCAATGAGGTGGAGGAGGCTAATTACAGAGGGCTATGCCAGAGTAACGAGGAAGTGATCTTCTGAGTATGGGCGAAGGAGAAGGTATTGCTCATGAGCATTTGCAAGTTGTAACTCAGGCCAGCCACAGAGAAGCTTGACAACACAATCCTGTTCAAGCGCAGGAGAAGTCCTCCTGGCTTCAGCGAGATGTTCTTTAACTATGTATAGGAATACCTTCGCATCAGACAAATAGTTAACAATTCATTTTGCCCAATGGCATTTTGCAGAGGCTAAGGGGGCATGCGGCAAATCATTTTCAAAGAACTAGTCAAGATTGCCATCTAGTGGCCAGTAATAATTTCCATTCTTTGCCGGGTTGCTTCATTGCAGTTAACATTAAGCCAACCAGAGCAAATGAAATGGCTAGAAGAGGCGACACAGCCTTCACTGGAGCAACTATTCAACTGTGGCAAGAGTTTTAGCATTGCAAACATTTATGTATATCCAAAAGATGCTTACAGGCATCAAAAACAGAAAACCCCATCCGCTGAAATAATCAAGAAAATAAGAATGCACCCCCAATCTCAAAACAGCAGTGAAGAAACTTCGAGAGCCAAACTAACCATATCTAATTTCAACGACAACAGAGTTCAAGGCCCACTGCAAAAAAAGAAGTCTTCAAATACCAATGCAACACAAGTAAAGGTGAAGAAAAGGTAAGTTCTTTTGGGCAACATCCCACATAAAGGGGATGATGATGATGATGATGGTAAGCCGTCCCAAGATGCTAGTGGTGGACTGGTTAGAAAAGCTTTGAATAAATAAACTTCCACTGAAAAGGTCCTTTCACGTTGCCTGACAGGCATGATGTATTAGATAATTTTAGAGGACAGGGCAGCTTCCTATGGCATTCCTCAAGTATTTACTTATAACTTTTATAAACTGCTTTCTTAGCTTTTCAGGGCTCTCTGGGCAGTGTACAATCCAAAACAAATATATAACAATAAAATCACTATGATAAAAGTCCGTACAATAAAATTCCATAAAGTAGAATAGAATAAAATACAACATGCTGTGACAGATAATTACAACAGTCACTAAAATTACCTCAGGCACAGCAGTGATGATCATTAAGATGCCTTAAAAATAAAAAATACTAATTCAGCAATTCTGAAAATGTCTGGTGAATAAAAACATGTCTTTGCCCAGAAAAAAGAGCGCAATGAGGTTGCCAGTCATACTTTTCTGAGGAGCATATTCCATAGATGGGGTGCAATGACTGAAAAGGTCCTTCTCCTGTTTGCTGCCCAAGTGGCTTGTCCCAAACCTTTGAGGGCCTCTAAGGAATGGCCTGCACCCTGAACTGCACTCAGAGTTGCCCCAGCAGTCAATGCAGAGGATTTGCCAATGCTAACAGGCTGCCTAAAACAACTGCTGGAAGACCATGTCTCTGTGCCAGTGCTCCAGTGGGGTGCGGGCTTTTGGTCCAGGCAAAGATGCCCATGTAAACTTATAGTGCTGGAAATCCACAAGTCCTTTAAAGAAGTCTATTTTCAACTCTTGTCAGGCATCTAGCCGCCAGTGCCGCACCCTGAACCACACCCCAGAAGTTGTGATTGTTGAAGCCCGACTCATCAGCTTCTCTTGCCAGAAAAGAAAGCAGCGCAATCAATCTTAGCAGAAGGAGGCGTCCGTGTCACCTGCTTTTATGGGTTTAGAATCTGGAAGTCAGCTGATCCTTTTTTTTCACAGTGCATTAACACATCCAAGCAAATGCACAACCGTGTTGCCAATGGCCAATGGTTCTTCATGGGATTCAGAGTACAATGAGCACACTAACAGGTAAAGACTAACGGTTTTATGAAAAAGAAGCAAATTCACAGAGTTCTCACAGCAAAAGAAAGCAAAGCACAATAATTACAGTGATTCACTTCCAAGCAAGATCATAAGCGTACGTCCCTGTGGTTGTTGTGGGACCCCAGCACCAACGCAGGACAATGGGCACGACTCTCCTAATGGCTGCACATAAACAGCATCTCACCTGCACTAAGACCCCCACCCTGGGAGCATTTTAAGGATCTCAGTGCATATAAACTGCTCATTAATATCTCCTCCCCTAGTCTGAAGCTCTGCTGCACAACTTCAAAGATGTTTGGCAGTAAGCCAACATAGAAATAATGATCTCAGCTACCTCCACAAACCTCAAGACCTCACCTGAGGGTTCTCTGCCCACCTTTTGAGTCATACAATGCCAAACAAATAATTGGCGCCGTGAACTAATAGGGCAAGGAACTAACCACTAAAAGCAACAATCCTAACTAGGAGTCTAGAGATGAGAGGGGAATTGGTTGTGCACCACTAACTCCTTGAAATAACAGCTGTCTTCTGCATTCTGCCACAATTTCCAAGAATCTCATTTTAGCGGTGGTATTTCTTGGATGCATATAGACTGGTCTTGAGGTATTTTATCACCAAGCATATCAACAGTTTATAGGTCTATGATAGCAATGATACTCGATCCCAAAATGGTAGCTAGCCATGTTTTCCCCTCTTTTCTATTTATGGTTTGATTGTTTTAAGGCAAATAGAGAAACTAGCAGCAGAAAGTGAATGTCAGTCATATTTTTGTCAATTATTCCCACTCAATTCCCATGCAATTATTTGCAATAAACACAATATCTTAGCATTCTATTGAATAATGATACTTTCCTCATTCAATAGAACCAGGGAGAAAGCCAAGAGAGAAGGCAGGATTATTCCATGTGTTGCCACATTATACATATTTCATATTCTTAATTTGGTAGATGAAACTGTGGTTGGATCAGCAATACAGCATTGCAAACATTGCAAGTTTTGTAAGAATGACAACAAAAGATTGCCACCCCTGGCTTCACATTTTCGCTAAATTTCTCATTTCTGCAGGGGACTCTTTTCATAGCCATGCTTAAAGTCATACATGAAGAAAGCTGGGTATAAAAGGCCCAAAAAAACCTTTCAGGATTTCTGAATGTCCCAAGCGTCAGACTCACATTTGTTTGGAGTTTAATATACCTTTTTAACTTGTTAGGGTGAAATTCTACATCACTAAGCACAGTGGGCTTGGTAGCCCTACAGGTGGCGCTGTTTTCTGCAAAGAGAAGAAATGGAGCCGCTTAATCCCCACCGCTTCACCACAATTAAGCTTCCTGCAGCACCTTTTAAAAAAAACAGCACACTCGGGAGGTAGCAGGTGCCTGCATGAAGCAAAGCTGCTGAAATTAGGCAGCTCTGACAGTGCAGAGCTTGTAAAAACCATGCACGTTACTTACGTGCTCCTGTTCCTTTTACACTACACTTGACTGTATGCAATCTGTATAGGCACTGATACTTGTACAAAGATTATATACAGTGGTAAAAAAGCAACATGAAGTAATTAGCATATTGAAATAAGAAGGCAGCCACCTTTTACTTTTGGGTAGGTCACACCAGAGAGAGTGATAGTGCTGGAGCCCCAGATCTCTGGAAGGCCACCTCCCTCACCACCTTGCAGTTGATGAGCACTTGTTGAAATAAAGGGATGAAGATTCTGGTTATCAGTGCTGCGACTCACCCGCCGGGATTGCCTGGCTTTTTGTCCACGTGGGCTTCATCTACTGCTGACCCACATGCATCTTCTTGCCTGAGTTTTTTCTCCTCCAGAAATCAAATGTCCTCTTCACAGTCCAGATGGTGCTTTGCAGAAGTATTCAGCCCTTTTGATTTTTCCACATTTCGTGGTCTTACAGCTACATTTGTAAAGGTCATTGTTGGTATTGCTATCCCTTGATATATATGAGATATGCAACACAATGCCAGTCAAAATATTGTTATAAAGTTAACAAAAACAAACTAGCACTTGTATTCCCTCTTTACTGTGGCATGCCTAAGTGGGCCTGGTGCTACCCACCATCTTCAAAAGGCGCTTAAGCCTCTGTAAGTAGTTGGATGGAGCACATCAGTGTGTTATCGCAGTGCCACATGAGCAAAGATGCTCCTGCTTCTTCAAGGCCCCAGAGTCTGAGGAAGGCATATTTAGACAAACACCACCATGAAGATGGTGGCCCTTTTAAATTGTTTTTATAGATGTTTAATTTATTGTTTTAATTGGTTTTTCATGTGTTTTTATTCTGATCTTATGTTGTACAGTGTAAGCCACTTAGGAAGGCCTTGGCGATTATAGACAGCCTATAAGGTAAAGGTAAGGTTTCCCCTTGATGTTACATCCACTCATGCCTGACTCTAGGGGGCGCTGCTCATCTCCATTTCCTAGCTGAGGGAGCCAGCGTTAGTCCACAGACAGTCTCTGTGGTCATGTGTCCGGCATGACTAAACACCAAAGTGCACGGAACGCTGTTACCTGCCCACCGAAGTGGTACCTTTTTATCTACTTGCATTTGCATGCTTTCGAACTGCAAGGTTGGCAGGAGCTGAGACGGAGCACGGGAGCTCACCCCGTGTGCAGATTCGAACCGGCGACCTTTCTATCTACCTGCCCAGCAGCACAGCGGTTTAAACCACTTGTCAGGGACTGGAAAACTGGTTTGGAGTTTGGTTCCATCCATCTGAGGGCGTGATGGATGGAACCAAAGAGAAAGCAAGTCTAAAGGAAAGCCTGTTTCATCCTGCCGGGGACTTGGTACTGGAGTGGAGGTTCACTCTCCCGCAGGACAATGCATGAACACAACACCAAAATACCAGTGGCGTGGTTTAGACCCAGGAAACGGAATGTCTTAGAAGGATCCTGTCGAAGCCTAGACCTCAATCCGATTGACAATCTGTGGCAAGACTTGAACGTTTGTATTCATAAATGTTTCCCATCCAAGCTGAAGAGCTGGAGTACTTTTGCCAGGGAGACTGGGCAAAATGTTGCAGGACCCAGATGCACAAAGCTGACACACACTTTCCCAAGAAGACTCACAGCTGCAACTCTTGCCAAAGGCCCATCTGCCAAGTATTGACTCAGGGGGCTGCATATTCATGCAAGTGGCAAGTGCTAGATTATATTTGTTTACCTAGCTTTTGTGCCACAGTAAAAAAAATATTTTGCATCTTCAGATTACATCCACAGAATGCAAATCTAAAAGAAACCCTGTTTCATCCTGCAGGGGACTTGGTACTGGATCCATTTCGGTTTCAGGCTGTAACATAATGAAATGTGCAAAACTGAAAGGCGTGTATGTATGAATGCCTCTGCAAAGCACTGTACATCCCTTTTTACAAGTAAGGATGTCCTTAAGAAACAGGGTCCTTTAAACACACAAAGAGACTTTATTTATTTATTTAGGAAGCTTCTATGCCGCCCCATTCGCCGAAGCCTTGGGGCGGCTCACAATAATAAATAAACAAACACGATATAAAACAATACAATTTGAGTTGACCTGGCCAAAAACTAACTAAATAAATAATATTAACAATTAAAATAACATTTGAATAAAAAGGACTTTGCCTGGCGCCAAAAAACAAATAACGATGGCGCCAGGCGGACCTCTCTGGGGAGCACATTCCATAGATTGGGCGCCACCGCAGAGAAAGCCCTCCTCCAGGTACTCACCCTCCTAATATCCTTCACAGAGGGTTCCCGGAGAAGGGTCTCTCCCGCTGATCTCAAGGGGCGGGCGGACATATATGGATAAGATAACCAGGACCCAAGCCATTAAGGGCTTTATAGGTCATAACCAACACCTTGAATTGGGCCCGGACTTCAATGGAGAGCCAGTGAAGCTGACAGAGAACTGGAATCATGTGAACATAACGCCACATATGTTATCATATGTAAAGTAGAATGTGCCTGAGCAATGCTCTGTCTGATTTCTAGCTCTGCTCCTGGGCCAGTCCTATTAGAGAAGCCCATACTGGAACAGTTGCCAGCTGGCAAATCCTACAGATTATTGTGCATTGTTGCAAATGGACTTGAGTGTTGTTTATGAGATCAGATGCTTGTACTGTGCGCCAGGTCTGGACAGTACATGCTCACCTGTGGCTCCAGATCTTACCAGTCGCTGTCATCCACACATTTGATGGGAAAGACAATGCACCTGCCACATTCGTCATTGGCCTGGAACATGACTCACTGCTCACAGCTCATAACGCGCTCTCTGTGGGGCGGCCCTTGCCCCAGGTTTGGACATTGCAGCTAATGCAGAACACAGAAGAAAGGATGCTCTGCACAGCACCAAGTTATGCGTACTTTACACCAGTACTTTTTAAAAACTGCTCTGGTTGCCTGTAATCTACCAAGCTATCTCAATGGTCTTACTGCTGACATTAAAAGCCTTAAGTGACTCAGGAGAGATAACCTAGTAAACGGTATTCCCAGCGATACAAAATTTCAACCCTGAGATCTCGTTGGTCATCAAGGAATGACCTTCTGGGTGTCACCCACTCCCTGGAACCCTCTCCTGTGTGTGGTCCAAGAGGTGGAAACTCTGATGACCTTTGGGCACCTCCTGAAGACACACTTATTTACACACATTTTTCCTGCCATTGCGTTGCAATGTTTTACCATTTCTGTGATGTTTTAGCGTACTTATTCATTTACATTGTTTTATATTTGATTAAGTGCTGTTAGCCACTTACAGATCTTACGATCTCACATGTATATGTAAGTAGTTTAAATAATAAATTGATACAATTACACTGGGCAGGAAGGATGAGATCTGAATTGCAGGAACTTCCTGTGGGATCCCCGTTCAGGAGCTGAACAGTTGCACCATCACAACAGTGGCCAGTGGCACAGCAGAGGGGAGCACGTGCGACCAGGGAAGAGGGCAAAGTTAAACCACGCAATTCTCTTCCACAGGATGAAGAGATGGCCACCAATTAGGAGGGCTTTGAAGGAGAGCTGGACAATTTCCTGGAGAAGTGGATGCATGGGCAGGTGAGAGGGCAGGCTGCACACAGGTGCGCACACGTGGCGAGGCAGCGGCAGGGGCCCGTGCGGGGCGAGGCACCAGCTTGCTCAGGAGGAGAGCGTTTTCTCTGAGAGAATCCAAAACGATCTCCTCATGAGTAAGCTGCATGTGCACCCATGTGCGCCTGCCCACAGCAAGTGCAAAACCTCTGAGGTGGGCCGGTTAAATGGGCATGGCGGGCCGGATGCGGCCCGCAGGCCACAGTTTGAGGACCCATGCTCTGGAGCTTTCTACTTTCACTGTTGTATTTTGCATGCCCAACAGCCTCAGTCTGAGGTCGTCCCATCAGCAACAAGCATGGAGGGAAATGACAGTCTGTCAGGAGAGAAGCCACTTCTGTACACATGTTATCAGCCCAGGTCCAACTAAGGCTGGACACTGCATCAAGAGATTTGCAGGGTTTGCAGTGGAGAGAAAGTGGACAGAAAGTTTGCCAATTCCCTCATTGCTGCCCGCAGCTTTCCCGTGGAGACAAGATGATGTGCAATTCCCTTTGAAGAACTGGCAACTGCATGTACCAGGTCTTGTACAAGCAAATGGAGATGAGTATCAGGGTGATGGTGGGGGCAGGTAGTTCCTTTGTGTAATACAAAAATTGATACTTATGTTTAGAAGTTTGGAAGCTCTAGACTCTTTGAATACCTAATACCGACAGTGAGAGTTTCTGCAGAAATACATGGATACATATAGCCAGTGCTTTTTTTGTAAAAAAAAAAAAAAAAAAAAAAAGGTGTCAGAATTCACGTCTTGGGGTCACACTTTTACACTAAAAAAGATTTTCAATTCACCAACTTTTTTTGAAATAAAGAACTTATTTACCTTTTGCACGTAGCCAGTCACTCTACACACACTGCCGGCAGTAAGCACTCAGCGCACGACCACACGACCGATCCCAAGCCGAGCAACGTCCTGAGCCAAGCAGCGCCCTCACAATCAGCGCTGACACACAAGCAGCCCGCAGGCACTATGTTAATGATTTTTGCTGCCAATCTGCTACACCCAACAGGGCGATTCACAATCACTTGGAAAAATTCGTCAAAAAAAGGTGCCGAAACACTGTTCCGGCACGTTCTATGACAAACAAGCCCTGCATATAGCCCTGCTTTAAATGACTGGCAGAAGAAGATCATACCAAGGACACAACAAAGCAAAGCATTGATGATGTCTCCTGATTAACATTGAGTCTACTTGAGCAGCTCCATCTGCAACATTGATGGTTCATAGGTAGAGGTCTGCTTCTAGCAACACAGACTAGAGGACTGCCTACCTGTTTGAACATCACAACTATCTTCATTTGTTGAGGGAATGTCACCCCGACCGCTCTGTCAAAGTACTTGAGGGGCTAGCTACCCCCAAATAAAGCAGACTGGTTTGACAGATGGATCAGGAGGTGGCAGGCTAACAGCCGATTCAACATTCCCAAAATCTCTGTGTAATACCACTATTATGCCAATTCAAGCCAGCATAGAGACTGCAGGGGGGGGGGTAGAAATGTTTTAATATGCATGCATAATAGTGCATATGATGTGTGTGTGGAGGGGGGAGAGAAAATGCAACTTACTAGTAATTATACATAGGTCTTGGCGATAAAAGTTGAGATATCCAAATAAGAATCCATTTGAAGGCAACAGCTATATGTGGATTATAAGGTCCTCAACCCATTACATTAGAGAAGTGTTTATCCTTCCACTGATATAGTATCAGCCTTCTAGCTATCAATATTTATCCTGGTTGTTTGTTAATTTTCATGAAACAGGTAAATAATTTAGAAGAGTGTGCACATCGGATAATATTAAAGACTGTTCCGACACAAAATGTTTCTGTAAATAACCTCCTCCCAAAAGAAGCAGCTGTTGGCTATTGGCAAAATATGTGTCCACAAGAAGTTATGCATGTGTTGCGCTGTTAGCCTCGTCCAATACCAAAGCAACAATCCACCGACGTAGGCAGAATGGGGAACTCCAATTCCCACCCAATGGGAAACTCCAATTCCTCATTCTGTTCCTACTTAAAACTTTGTATTTCAGTTATTCATCAATAAGCACATGAATTATAAGTTGTTCTCCTGCCTAGCCTCAGTAAGTGCTTCCAGCAGTGCGGACGCTGCTAAAGCTATAAAAGCACCGGGGCCAAACCTAGATGCTAATAGATGCTACAGGTGCAAGTTCAGCCATTCGGTCATAGCTGGCAAGCAGCTATTCAGTCATAGCTGGCAAGCAGAGGTAGAAAATGACTACCAGGTGATCCAAAGTAAAACTCTCCTTACGTATCCGTGTCCACCACAGAAGTCACACTAGTTTTTAGATGTGATTTGCCCCATAAAGCTAGCTGACTAGCATGAGAAAACAGATCAAAGTGTAACTGATGGGATGGTGTAACATGGTGTCCTGCAACAGCAGGGGGTGGACTGGATGGCCTTCATGGCCCCTCCTGACTCTTCTATTCTATGATTCCATGATGTGAAATTGAGCTGTAGAAGCTGTGGGAGGAGCTCTCCGTGGGTTTGCATGCCCAGAGCAGGAGTCCATCCATTCAGAGACAGGCGCAGACAAGATTCCCAAACTGACCAAAGGGGAAGGTCAGGTGCAGATGGGAAATTCAGTACAGGTTGGCAGATAAGCCTGATGACACAGGGCAAGATCCAGGAAACCACATCCACCTCCTTTAACTGAAAGTTGCCTTCTTTTCGGAGATAATCTTGGGGAAGAGGAATCCTCCCCACCCCTGCCCCCCAAAAATCAAAGAACGGATTTTCTGAAAATATTTGCCAGGTCTAGGCAGATTTTATGTCTTATTTTGTTTTATTTCCATGCTGCCCAACAGCCAAAGCTCTCTGGACGGTTCACAAATATGGAAATAGAATGGAGCCGATTCTGAGTAAAAGCTGCATTGCATATTTTCTGCAACCAGAAACTTTTTCCCAACAGTTTTGGGGTCAGTTTCAGGTGAATCCTGAAACCGTGACGTCACCAGTGGCCACCAACTTTGAAACCCCGGGAGCCATCCTTCCCAAGTCCTCCTTAAGGCTTGACCACACAGGCACCGTGACTTCAGCATCAAGTCTTCCCTGTTCCATTTGGCCCTCTCTCTGCCACTTTTTGTAGCATTTTGGTTAATGAAAGGAAGTGGAGATCTCAAAAGCTTGCACATATTTTGTCAGCAATCCAGCCCCTTCCTACATGGGGCCAAATGGTCTAGGAAAGTGTGTGCTTCCTTGCTCTCCCTTTGATCCTTGCAAGCTGGACATTCCAAGGCCTTGCTCCGGGGAAGGCCATCGGAAGCTCCAGGGTCAGCTATCCATGCCAGGCGGCTGCCAGCCCGCCACCCTCTGCCCTTTGCCTCGGCTCTGCTTGAGGAAACAGGCAGCTTTATGGGGAAGGCGAAAGCAGAGAGTCACTCTCACTTCCTTCCCCACAAAGGGTCCGGAATGCTTTCTTTGATTAGATGACATGCCAGCAACAGCTTGCTATTATTCACCAAGGCCTAATGGAGCCCGCTTCTTGAACAGCCTCGGGGCAAGGGAAGGACTGTTTATGACACATCGGTCCTGCTCAATGCAGGCAAGGATATAGATCAGGGGAGGCAGAGGTGGCCGTTGCCGCTTCCATTGTGACACTTGTTGGGGGTTCACATTTTTGGACACATTACACAATGGATGCTTCTATCGCCGGTGGATGCAGGGTTACAGGAATGTGGTTCGTTCACTCTTTCTATAGTCCCTACTTCCTCTTCAGGTCAGATGCACAGGTGACATGGCAATTTATGCCAGGCCTCCCCAACCTGCTGTGTTGGACTACAAGTCCATCATCTCCATCCATGCTGGCTGAGCATGATGGGCACCATTAACCAACATATCTGGAGAGCATCTGGTTGCAAATCAATTTGAATACCTGGCATTCACTACTATAATGTTTCTTTTTTCTTTTAGCTCAGTGAACCAATAACTAATATGTTCCAGTGTGAATCACCCATTCATATAGCTTCAAATCTAGTATCCCACTATCAGTTCATCTTTCGAACACATGCAGTCTGTTTATAGTGTTGTTTTATTGTTGCAGAATGCCTAGATAGGTTGCACATGGCAGATGATATTAAAATATCTTTAAATAATAAGAATAAAGAAAAGATGAAATGTTCATGCAAGATGCATATATATATATATATATATATATGGGGCTGGATTCAGAATGAGTCATACTAAGAGTAGACCTATCAAAATCAATGTACTTAAATTATTCATGATTTCATTGGATCTGCTCCAAGTATTACAGTTTTTACATTTGATAGGTAGATAAGAAGGTTATTTACATTACATTGGAGTGAGGATTAGGGCCTGGATTGCAAAGGTTATTAAGGAAAATAAATATTAAAGAAAATAATGCAGTCTACCACTAGTCAATATACATCCTTATACCTATATATGGGGAAAATGCATATAAATAAGAGCTAGAAAGGAAAGAAATACCATCCATCACAGGGAAAAAATGAGATTTAATGCAAATAAGGTTTACATGAAATCTGAGTAGATAATGGAGAGAGTGCCTGAAGCTTTGCCAGAAATGGTACCCTGCAAAGCATCTCTCTCTCTCTCTCTCTCTCCCCCCCCTCCCCTTCAGATGCAAAGCAAGTGGACATATGGCTCATCTCCATCTTAAGGGGGCGGTTCCCGTCCTCGCAAAGTTTCGGATTGTATGACAAATCACGTCCTAGGGAGAGAGACTCTCGCACCAAGCCGAGGGGCTGAGGCGTGTGCCTCATTACCCCCAGACAACGGCTTCATTAGACTGGAAGGGGGGGCTTGCAGCCCCACCCGCTCAGCACCACTGACCTCTCCTTCTCAATTTCCCTATTGTTTGTGCATTGCTGGTTATTGCTCTCCAAACCATATGGTTCAGCTGAACTTTTTTTTCCTCTTTAAGTTCCGAGCAAAAGACCCAGGCTGTCTGAACTGGGAACTTTTCAAACTTCCTGAGCAACTCAGGTATGAAAACAGTTTCCAGATTCAGAGATCTGAACATCCTGAGATCTTTAAATCACTAGCTATACAGTGATCTCTGCTGAGGTGAGGCTTTTGGAGTGAGCGGTTTGAGCTCTCTGGCTGTGATTCACAAAGCAGTCGCAAAGTGTTTCCGTGGGCCTCCTTTGGAGAGCCAGTGAATGTCTGGATTGTGGATTGTAATCTTGATGCCAATTACCACATATTATAAAGCAAGTTATTCTTTAAGGTCAATTATCAACAACATCTGATTTTTATCACCAACACCAGCTATGCCACCTTGCAAAGGGTATTTAAATCAGACATGTTCTGGATTCTAGTAGATACATGACATTTGACAATGTTTTCCTTCCAGCATGCAATTCTAAAGTAAGCACTCATTCATCTATGAAAAAGTAAAAGGAACCATTACTGTTTGCACATGTTCTATACCATTCATTATCTCTTTTTTTTGACTGCTATCTCTTTTTTCCTGCAAAAGCTGCTACACCAGGAAATGTAGCTAACAACAAGCATGGTGACATCCCAGCCATGGTGCAATCTTATTTGCACTTCCCTGGGATTAAGTCCTATTGAGCTAAACAGATATTATTTCTGAACAGATACACATGGGATTCTGCTTCTAATCATTGTGCATATGTTTTCAGCTATGAAATTCATGTTGCAATCACCCTATTTGCCAACAGTGGAATAACACCTGTTTGAGCTTCTTGTTTCTGGGAAACATATGTTCCAAAATCAGTCTCCCCAGCAGCCATACATTAAAATGGTTTCAGGGTGTCATCCCTTCCTATTCAGCAATTCTGTCCAGGAGAAATGTTAGCATGTTGCACAAAATGATGCATTTCAATCAAGCTTGGAATGGAACCTGCCTTGGTCCCCCTGTTGGATGATCTCTTGCAGGACATGGACAGACAGAGTAGATTCGCTTGGGACTTTCAGCAGCGTTCAGTGCCATCGGCCCTCGTATCCGGGTTGGGAGACAAAGCCAATCGTCTCACGCTTACCTGGATGGCCAATTCCAGAAGGTGGTGCTGAAAACTATTTCTCTGTGCCTTGGCAGCTACGCCATGTGGTGCCATAGGGTCCTATTCCTTCCCCATGCTGTTCAACGCCTACAGGTAACCACTGGGGGAGGTTATGAGGTGACACCAACATGCCAATGATTTAGCCTGAACCCGAATCCGAACCCTTTTCCAGGTGAGACAATGGCTGTTCTAAATCAGTACCTGGTTATGGCAATGGATTGGATGAGATCCAATAAACTGAGACTTAAGGTGGAGTTAGTGGGGTTCACCTGTTGTTGTTGTTGTTGTTGTTGTTATTATTATTATTATTTATTACATTTGTAGCCTATGTAGTTTTTCTTCTGAGGAGCTCAAGGCTGCCTACATAATTTGCTGCTCCTCTCAGTCTTATCCTCACAACATCAACTCTGTGCAGTTGGTTGGGCTTAGAATCTGTGACTGGCCCAAAGTCACTCATTAGGTTCCTTGGCTGAGTGGGGACTAGAACCCAGATTGCCCTTAACCACTACGTCACAGTGGATTTTACCTTCATAGATGAAAGATTTTCAGCCTGTTCCGGAGGGGTTACACTGGTTGAATAAAGGATTAGGCTCAAAGTTTGGGGATGCTCTTGAATCCAGCACTGTCACTAGAGGCACAGTGAATTTGGTGCCATGGAGTACCTTTTATCAGCTTGGGCTCATATACTAGCTACATCTCTGTACAGCTAGAAGGGCTAGCTACACTTATATTTGTTCTAACAACCCCTCAGCAGGATCACTGCAATAAATTACAACTGGAACTGCCTTTGAAAATGGTCTGAAAATTTCAGCTGCTCCCAAATAGGGCAGCAACATTGCTCATGGGGTTGGCCAACGCAGTCATATAAGGCCAATTCTTTTGCCGTATCTCCTGGCTGCCAGTCCATGTCCCAATTAATTTCACAGTGCTGCCATTAACATTCAGAGCCCTAATATTCAAAGCATCTGCTCTGCTATATACCTGGCCAGACCCTAAGATCACTGGTCTTTGGCTGCTGTGGTCAAAGGAAGTGAGGGGGTGGCTATCAAGAAGGCAGCATTTAGGCTGTGGGATGACCTTCCCAGAGATGCTTTCCAAGCATCTACATCACACTTTTTCTGGCAGCAGCAGAAGTCCTTATTTTCCCAGGAGTTTTAGGTCTTCATTTTCTGTTTCAATTCCTTTGCTGTGTTTACACTTGTGTGCTGCTGCTGGGTTCCTCTTTGGCTCTCCCTTCTGTTTCTTCTGTAGTTTTAAACTTTTTGTAGTGTCTACTTGTGAACCGCCCAGAATGCTTCAGCTATTAGGCGGTACAGGGATATCATGGACAGATGACAGACAGCTAGAACACCGGCAGAGAATGGACCAAGGTGCGCACTGCAGTGATGACAATGATGAAGTGTGCTCGGTTATTGTACGAAACGTATTGGGCTCGGCCCTGTCCACTACCAGTCTGGCCCTTGCACGCTGGCATGCATAGCCTGAAGTGCCCGAGTCTGCCTGATCGTGGAAGCTGAGCAGGGTCCGGCCTGGTTAGACTCTGGGTGGGGGACTTGGGTCCTGCACTGAGCAAGGAGTTGACCCAGAGTCCTTCCAGGCCTCTTCCAGCAGCATTATCCTATTCTAAGTCGTCCAAAGGCCTAACTATGCATTGTATGGCACCACACCCAGATGGTATGGGACTGGAAAGCCTGTACATGTTTCCTACATTGTCATGGTCATGAGAGGAGCCAGCTGGAGCTGGGGGTCAGACTAGATGGCCCAGGAGCCCCTTCTGACTCACTCTGTTTCTGTGTTTCTCTGTCATCTAGCCTGCCTTTCTTTCCAGTCAAGGAAGTCGAGGTTTGAGTTCATAATAGGGATGCATCAAAGCTCCACAGAGTCCAGTCTAGTATTCAGGGATGTCCTTTCATGCTTGGCCTGGTCTTAGAAAGCAAGTCGAGCTGAGAGAAAGTCCACCAATGCATGTGGCGCGACGGCTGCGCCACTGGCCATCTTCTTCCACATCACAGGCTGCAGCACAAGCAAGGTCCAGGCGAGGGTTGCTGTTTGCACAATTTTCTCACAGGGCTTGGCTCCTGGCAAGTGCCAGGCAAATGCTGGGCAAGCTCCCCAGGGACTCGGGCTCACAGCCATGACGAGGTAGGCAAAACACTGGCTATGAATAGCTTCCTAAAAGCAGACAGCAAAAGAGCTGATCCTGCACCAGTCTCAGAGAGCCACCATTTCAGCCAACTTCAAAGCTGTATCCCAGGTTTAGCTGACTCTAGTTTATATTCTTTGCTCTCTGGCTCCAATGCAAAATTAGACAGTTAAACTCTGCCACTTGTTAGAAAGTGCCATTTTCCAAATCTGTGGTGCTTGTTGCATTCCAAAGAACAGCAACTTCCCCCTATTCCAAATAATATTAGTATTATTTTATTTTAAGTTTCTGGCCACTCAGTTGCCTGGGTCCAGGCTCTCACACAGTCAGCCAAATTCATAATCCTGTAAATAAACATGACCCAAATATCTGCTCTGTTACCTTGCCACATAGTAGTCTTAGTTCAAAGGAAATGTACTGGTCAAAGCTGCAGCTGTGAATTAACCTAGCTCATAATTAATTGGACTTATCCAGAATGCATGTGGGAGGTCAACATCCTCTACAGGATATCTAAGCAGAACGTCCTGTCACAGAGCATCTATCTTACTCATACACTCTCCTTCGGTGTTCCTTTAGACAGTATCCCATTAAGAGTTCACTGACTGCAATTGGATCTTTCACCTTAACTACATCTTTTTGGCAAAAAAATACTTTGAACACAAATGCCACAAATGTTCACTGTGATCTTAAACAGACAAGTTGTGTTTAATTAGAACAACTCTGGGTACAACTAGTAACCTACATGAAACCACTGGGAGAGCTCATCCGGAGGTGTGGGCTGCGGCATCATCAGTACGCTGATGATACCCAGCTCTACCTCTCGTTTTCAACCAATCCAGGAGAGGCAGTGGCTGTACTGAACCGGCGCCTGGCTGAGGTAATGGGCTGGATGAGGACCAATAAACTGAAGCTCAATCCAGATAAGACGGAAGTCCTGTTGGTAGGTGGTTCGGGCTTCTGGGTAGGTGACTTGGACCTTGCCCTGAATGGGGTTGCACTCCCTCTGAAGGGCAGGGTCCGCAGCTTGGGAGTGCTCCTCGACCCAGAGCTGTCCCTGGAAGCTCAGGTGACTGCAGTGGCGAGCAGCGCTTTCCTTCAGCTTCAGCTGATCCATGAGCTGCGTCCCTACCTGGAGGACGATTGCCTGGCGACAGTGACACATGCATTGGTTACTTCTCAATTGGACTTCTGTAACGCGCTCTACGTGGGGCTGCCCTTGAAGACAGTCCAGATACTTCAGATGGTGCAAAATAGAGCAGCCAGGTTGCTGACAGGAACTGGACGTTACTCTCACATAACCCCAGTCCTCTACCAGCTTCACTAGCTCCCCATCGAAGTCCGGGCTCAATTCAAGGTGCTGGTTATCACCTACAAAGCCCTTAGCTTGGGACTTGGATACCTAAAGGAACGCCTGCTTCCATATTTGCCCTCCCGCCCCTTAAGATCGGCAGCAGAGGCCCTTCTCTGGCAACCCTCCGTGAAAGATGTTAGGAGGGTGAGTACCTGGAGGAGGGCTTTCTCTGCGGTGGCGCCTCACTTATGGAATGCGCTTCCCAGACAGGTGCGCCTGGCACCGTCATTATTTGTTTTTCAGCACCAGGCCAAGACCTTTTTATTTAAACAATATTTTAATAACTATTAACATCATTTCTCCTTCATGGATCACTGCCTTGTTGTGGTGAAGGGGCTTGCGTAGCTCAATGAAGCTATGAGCTATGGCGTGCAGGGCCACCCAAGACGGACAGGTCATAGCAGAGAGCTCTGGCAAAACGTGATCCACTGGAGAAGGAAATGGCAACCCACTCCAGTATCTTTGCCATGAAAACTCCATGGACAGTACCAAAAGGCAAAAAGATATGACGCTGGAAGATGAGCCCCTCAGGTCGGAAGGTGTCCAATATGCTACTGGGGAAGAGCAGAGGGCTAGTACTAGTAGCACCAGAAAGAATGATGCGACTGGGTCAAAGCCGAAAGGACACTCAGTTGCAGATGTATCTGGTGGTGAAAGGAGAGTCCGATGCTGCAAAGATCTATACTCCATAGGAACCTGGAATGTAAGATCCATGAATCAAGGCAAGCTGGATGTGGTCAAACAAGAGATGACAAGACTGAACATCGACATCTTAGGAATCAGTGAACTAAAATGGACAGGAATGGGTGAATTTAATTCAGATGACTATCAGGTATACTATTGTGGGCAAGAATCCATTAGAAGAAATGGAGTAGCCTTCATAGTCAATAAAAGAGTAGGAAAAGCAGTACTCTTTTCCTCCAAAATCTCAGTACTCTTTTCCTCTATACAATCTCCAAAATGACAAGATGCTCTCAGTTCGAATCCAAGGTAAACCATTCAACATCACAATAGTCCAAATCTATGCCCCAACCACTGGTGCTGAAGAGGCTGAGGTTGACCAGTTCTATGAAGACCTACAACACCTTCTAGAATTAACACCAAAAACGATGTCCATATCATCATGGGGGATTGGAATGCTAAAGTAGGAAGCCAAAAGATAACCGGAATAACAGGCAAGTTTGGCCTTGGAGAATGAAGCAGGGCACAGGCTGGTAGAATTTTGTCAAGAGAATACAACGGTCATAGCAAACACTCTTTTCCAACAACCCAAGAGATGACTCTACACATGGACATCATCAGACGGTCAACACAGAAATCAGATTGACTATGTGCTCTGCAGCCAAAGATGGAGAAGCTCTATACAGTTAGTAAAAACTAGACCAGGAGCTGACTGTGGCTCAGATCATGAGCTTCTGGTTGCAAAATTTAGGCTTAAGTTGAAGAAATTAGGGAAAGGCACTAGGCCACTCAGGTATGACCTAAATCATATCCCTGATGAATATACAGTGGAGGTGACAAATAGATTTAAGGAATTAGATCTGATAGACAGAGTGCCTGAAGAACTATGGACGGAGGTTCGCAACATTGTACAAGAGGTAGCAACTAAAACCATCCCAAAGAAAAATAAATGCAAGAAAGCAAAATGGCTGACTGAGGAAGCTTTACAAATAGCTGAGGAAAGAAGGGAAGCAAAAGGCAAGGAAGAAAGAGAAAGATACACCCAATTGAATGCAGAGTTCCAAAGAATAGCTAGAAGAGATAAAAATGCCTTCTTAAATGAACAGTGCAAAGAAATAGAAGAAAACAATAGAATAGGGAGGACCAGAGATCTCTTCAAGAAAATTGGAGATATGAAGGGAATGTTTCATGCAAAGATGGGCATGGTAAAGGACCAAAATGGCAGGGACCTAACAGAGGCAGAAGAGATTAAGAAGAGGTGGCAAGATTACACAGAAGAACTATACAAGAAAGAGCTTAACATCCCTGATAACCACGATGGGGTGGTCACTGACCTCGAGCCAGACATTCTGGAATGTGAAGTCAAATGGGCCTTAAGAAGTCTGAGCAACAACAAAGCTAGTGGAAGTGACAACATTCCAGCTGAGCTATTCAAAATCTTAAAAGATCATGCAGTAAAAGTGCTACACTCAATATGCCAGCAAACTTGGAAAACTCAACAGTGGCCACAGGATTGGAAAAGGTCAGTTTACATTCTGATCCCAAAGAAGGGCAATGCCAAAGGATGTTCAAACTACCGCACCATTGCACTCATTTCACATGCTAGCAAAGTGATGCTCAAAATCCTACAAGCTAGGCTCCAGCGGTATGTGGACCGAGAACTACCAGAAGTACAGGCAGGATTTCAAAGAGGGAGAGGAACTAGAGATCAAATTGCCAACATACGCTGGATCATGGAGAAAGCCAGGGAGTTCCAGAAAAAGATCTACTTCTGCTTCATTGACTACGCTAAAGCCTTTGATTGTGTGGATCACAACAAATTGTGGCAAGTTCTTAAAGAGATGGGAGTACCAGACCATCTTATTTGTCTCTTGAGAAACCTATATGCAGGTCAAGAAGCAACAGTGAGAACTGGACACAGAACCACTGATTGGTTCAAAATTGAGAAAGGAGTTCAGCAAGGCTGTATACTGTCACCCTGCCTATTTAACTTATATGCAGAGCACATCATGAGAAAGGCGGGGCTAGATGAATCACCAGTTGGAATTAAGATTGCTGGGAGAAATATCAACAACCTCAGATATGCAGATGATACCACTCTCATGGCAGAAAGTGAAGAGGCACTGAAGAGCCTCTTGATGCGGGTGAAGGAGGAGAGCGCAAAAGTAGGCCTGAAACTCA
Source organism: Varanus salvator macromaculatus (assembly GCA_023646645.1). NCBI lineage: Eukaryota > Metazoa > Chordata > Lepidosauria > Squamata > Varanidae > Varanus > Varanus salvator. The sequence goes on from JAIXND010000674.1 coordinate 89,070,246, forward strand.
ACATTAAGAAAACTAAGATCATGACATCCAGTCCTCTCAGTTCCTGGCAAATAGATGGGGAAGAAATGGAGGTAGTGACAGATTTTATTTTCCTGGGCTCCAAGATCACTGCAGGCGGGGACTGCAGCCAAGAAATTAAAAGACGCTTGCTACTGGGGAGGAGAGCTATGGCAAATCTAGACAGCATACTAAAAAGCAGAGACATCACCCTGCCAACAAAAGTGCGTATAGTCAAGGCTATGGTTTTCCCAATTGCAATGTATGGATATGAAAGCTGGACCATAAGGAAGGCTGAGCGCCAAAGGATTGAGGCCTTTGAGTTGTGGTGCTGGAGGAGACTCCTGCGAGTCCCTTGGACTGCAAGGCCATCAAACTGGTCAGTCCTAGAGGAGATCAACCCTGACTGCTCTTTAGAAGGCCAGATCCTGAAGATGAAACTCAAATACTTTGGCCACCTAATGAGAAGGAAGGACTCCCTGGAGAAGAGCCTGATGCTGGGAACAATAGATGGCAAAAGAAGAAGGGGACGGCAGAGGATGAGGTGGCTGGATGGAGTCACTGAGGCGGTTGGTGTGAGCGTGAGTGGACTCCAGGGGATGGTGGAGGACAGGAAGGCCTGGAGGAGTGTTGTCCATGGGGTCACGATGGGTCGGACATGACTTCGCGACTAGCAACAACAACAACATCATTTATTGGTTTTAATTTTTACAGCCAGGGTGAATCCGGAGTTTAATATGTATTGTTTATATGCCTGTTTATTTATTGTGCTGGAAGCCATCCCAAGGCTCATGCGAATGGGACGGCATACAAAAACTCCAAATAAATAAATAACCTTCAGCTTCTGTCTCAAATATGTTCCTTGGTAATCTTGTGGAGCAACACCTTACCAGAGTCTAAGCCAGGCTAAACCAGTATTTATTGAAAAGGAAAGAGGAAGGGTGCATTTCAGGCATCAGATGCTTGAGAGAGATCAGATCAGAGGCAAGTTCACCAAACACAGCCTAGGCACCTTCCATGTTGCGATGCTCGCAGGAAAGACTGCTTTCATTCTGCCTGGGGAGGCACTGGCTGCCATGCATGCAACTGATAGCAGCATTGCACTGAGAAGCTTTGGACCATGTGAAACAATTCTGCCCCAGTAGCAAAGTTGGATGACTAAGACTGCACTTACTATTTACCGTATTTTTCGCTCTATTAAGACGCGCCTGACCATAAGACGCACCTAGTTTTTAGAGGAGGAAAACAAGAAAAAAAATATTCTGAATCAAATGGGCACATAATCACAGGCACATTCCCCATCACTTCCCCATGGGCTGCACATCTGACAGACTTACTGCACACACATATTCACTCTATAAGACGCACAGACATTTCCCCTTACTTTTGAGGGGGAAAAAAGTGAGTCTTATAGAGCAAAAAATATGGTAATATAAATGGGTTGTCTCCCAAGTTAGTCCTACTCAAGAGTATACCCACTGAAATGAATGGGACTTTAGTTAGACTAACACTGGATATAGCACACGTGCAAATCCACAGCCACAGGCTCCGCAATTAGCAACTCCTGAACCAGAGGGGGCTCCTTAAAAAAAAAAAAAAGGCCATGATGAGATATAGTGCACAGTACTACCTTGTAATTACCAAAAATAATTGTACAAATCTAATCAAAAATTACCATTTTGGCAACCACCCAGCTATTACCCTTCTGAAATTAGGAGTAGGCAATATGTCTGAGGGACTGCAGGTGGCGCAGTGGTTTAAACCTGGTGGGCTGGTTGATTGAAAGGTCGCCAGTTCAAATCTGCACACGCGGTGAGCTCCTGTGCACCATCCCAGCTCCTGCCAACCTTGCAGTTCGAAAGCATGCAAATGCAAGTAGATAAAAAGGTACCACTTCAGTGGGCAGGTAACAGCGTTCCGTGCACTTCGGTGTTTAGTCATGCTGGCCACATGACCACGGAGACTGTCTGCGGACTAACGCTGGCTCCCTCGGCCAGGAAACGGAGATGAGCACCGCCCCCTAGAGTCAGGCATGACTGGATGTAACGTCAAGGGGAAACCTTTACCTTTACCTTAATATGTCTGAGGAGATGTTAATGACAGAAGATATCAAAAATAAGGACAATGTGTGGACAGTGCAGGAAGGAAGGGTAAGGAGAAGCCTAGTCCAGCATGTTCGGACTAGACTAGTGTGTCAGAACCAACCAGCTCTGCTCAGTTATCACCAAATATCTCTGACATACCATTTCATCCCCATAATCTGGCTACCATACAACGGCATTATTATACTGACAGTGCTAAATGTTTATAGGAACATAAGAAAAGGCATGCAGGATCCGACCAAAGATCCATCTAGTCCAGCACTCCATACACATGGTGGTAAAACAGCTGCCCACAGGATCCCTCCAGCAGGATGGGTGCAGGCCCTCCTCCTGCCCAGCTCCTCAGCAACTGGTACGTACAGGCAGGCCTCTTCTGGGAAAGGAGGTAGCAGCCAGCAAGGCTAGTAGCCACTAATAGCCTCCTCCCTCATCATCTGTCCGATTCCCTTTTTAAAACCATCCAAATTGGTGGCCACTTCCCGTGGCAGTGAATTCGATAGTTTAACTATCTGTTGTGTGAAGAAGTACTTCCTGCTATCTGTCCTAAACCTCCCACCACTCAGCTACCACTCGGCTGGCCCAGGGTTCAAGTGTTATGGGAGAGGGAAGAACATGTCTCCCTTTCTGCTTTTCCTGCCCTAATGGCATCTAACCTGGAACTATCATTTTTTCACAGCAGGCATACATGGGCTTTACTTTTTCATTAAGCTATACACCACAAACCCAACAGCCCTTTTTGGCTCAGTCATCATCAGCTCAGACCCTATCACCACATACATTTTTAGGATCGTTTACTCCAATGTGCATGATTTTACACTTGCTTACATTGAAACGCATCTGCTATTTTAAGCTCCATTCCCCACATGTGGAGAAATTCTTTTGCAGTTCTTTGTTGTCCTTGTTTCTACTACCCATTCTAAATAATTTGATTTCTTCAGCAAACACGGCCATCTGATTGATTAACACTAACTCTAGATAATTTATGAACAAGTTAAAAAGTATTGGTCCCAAACAAATCCCTGTGCACTCCACTGTTTATCTCTCTCCATTGGGAGAGCTTACTATTTATTCCAATTCTCTGTTACCACTTGCCAGTCCATAGAACCACCTCCTCTTATCTCATGGCTGCTAAGACAGCACAGAAAGCTTTAGTGAGAGTCTAAAGAAGGCCTTTGAAAGTCCAGGTAAACAATGTCCACAGGATCACCCATTTTACTAAGAGACAAGATTTTGCCTTTACAGAAGCCATGTTGACACTTCTTCAGCAAGGCTTGTCCTTCTATATGCTTGATAATTTTATCATGCTTCCCAGTAATTTACTGGAAGAAAATTAAACTAGTTGACCTGTGCTTTACAGGACACTCTTACCTGAATCCCTTTTTTAAAAATCAGCATTGCATTAGTTGCTTTTCCCTCCCCTGGTTCCAAGACCAGTTTTAGGGTATTTTATCTACTTTTGTTAGGAGCTCAGCAATTTCACATTTATGTTAAGGGGAGTCTGAATGAACACCATCTGTTTTCAGTTTGACTGCAAGAGCAACAGTGTCATCACTTGCCACCAGTACTTACTTCAGTTTCTCAGATTCGCTCCCTGAAAACCTTGATTTAGGCATCGGTATCTGTCCTACATTGTCTGTTATCAAAACAATGCAAATGCTCCATTCAGCTTCTCTGCAATCTCCTTATCCTCCTTTCGTATGCTTTCCACTAGCTTCCTTGGTATCTAATGCACCAATCACCTCTCTAACCAGCTTCCTGCTTCTGATGAATTCAAAGCATTTTAAAATGGCCTTAGTGTTATTAGTGATGCACCAAGTAATATTTTGCATCCCATATTCTACAATTGCATTCCTTTTGTGAGGGCTCATGTTTCTTTCTCTTCCCTGTGTTTGGACCAGGCTCCCCTTTTCTAAAGCAAGCCATCTTCTCCTGAATAGCTTCCTTAGCCAAGACTTTCTCTCTCTGCCCACTGGCTTTCTTCACTGGCCAAGGAATGGGGAGAGCCCTCTTCGAGGTGGCTGGCACAGAAATGAAACAGGCTGGCAACCTCTTCTCCAGGCTAAAGAGCAGAAGAGAGAAATGAGGGACTGGTCAGTGCCCAACCAAGGCTCTGACGGCTGTGCCTGCCTGGGTGGGACCTGCATTTTATTCCTGCGTCAGGAGCGCTTGCGTCATCAGGTGTCCTTGCCGAATGCTCATGACCCCCCAGCATGTCAGGAAGGCCACTTAGGCCCTGCTGCAAAAAACGGGTTGCAAGAGGAAAAAGGGAGAGACAAAGCAGGGCGCAGATTTGCAGACACAGGCTAATTTATTTGCATAGGTGCCCATGTAGAAACAGGTTGTTGTTGTTATTTATTTGGAATTTTTGTATGCCGTCCCATTCGCATAAGCCTCGGGATGGCTTCCAACATCATAAATGAATACATATATACATACATACATATAAAATCTAGATACATCCTGGCTCAATATTTAAAACCAATAAATAAATCAGCAATTATTAAAATATTGTTTTAATAAAAAGTTCATTTAAATAAAAAGGTTCTCCCATTTAAACAGGGGCAAAGTACACCCTGCCCCAGTGAGAAAGACGGAGACCTGGTGAGCGGTTAACCTACTCAGCTTAGCCAAAGTCTTCACTGGCAACTTCAAACCGCCTTCTCCAGACCTGGACTGTCCAGGCCTTCAGAGGACATCTTCAGGAGGAGGACTGTCTTCTGTAAAATGGGGTGAACGGCCTTCCGGAACTGCAAACAGGGGAATTGGCTGTTGCCACGGTTGTGAGAGTCCTGGCTTTCTGGTCTCTGCCCCACTCTGCTGCTGTGCACACGCTACGCTCCCCCCGCAGCCCGTCTCCTACCAAGATGAAGGAGAGCCCTCCCAGGATCGTGAGCTACAACCAGGCACAATTGAAGCACTGAAGGAAAGCATTCATTATGATTCCAAGCCATGGGCCTATTTTGCCTCGCTTGAGTCCACTGCCCTCCTTCTCCCACCCCTCCCCTTTTAAAAACAAGAGAAGGAAGGGGGGGGGAGAATAAGAAAATCTCTTGCGGCTGCAGCAATTCTACAATGCCAAAGGAAGGGATTATGCCAAGGATTAACATTTTAAACTTTCCTACCAGAGTTTTGGACTCAAAGATCTGTGGGACAGTAATCGTATTACTGTCTTCATTGGGATTATTGCTTTACCAGATTCAAACCTGAATTTTAGAGGGCAGAAACTTCTGCTGTTGTTTTTGCTGAACTTCAGGAGAAAGTGCAGAGTATTAATTTTTTATTAGTGCAACCTTTCCCTCTTGGCTTTCTTTTCTTTTGAGCCAGGCTGGGAGACGACTTAGATGGTCCCCTTTCTTGTCTCCAGCCTCCACCTAATTCCTAGCAATTTATCCCATATTAAAACTTCTTTAACGAAGAATGAACAAGAATCAAGCACCTGCTATGCAAATGACAGCAAATCCATCCCCACTTCAGCTGAGAGAACAGGGCAGGGGGGAGGGACGGGGGACCGAGGCAGCCTGAGCACTGCACAGCGGCTAGAAAGCAAGCAGCAGGCATTCATCCTGCGGGAAGGTCTTCTGGTTTGGAGGCTGTTCATATGTAAACAGGCTGGGAGCCCCGGCAGATTGCTAAATGCTACCCAAGAAAATTCTGATATGAACTAGGAATAAATTCGCCTCTTGAAACAGGATGTGCCCAGCATCCTCCTCCTATCACCACCAGGGTGACACTGCCATTCATTGCATACAGACTGCTTCTGCCTCTTCGTTGTTGTTATGGTCATCTTCCTCCGTTTACTCCTCTTCCTCTTTTACATTCGAACTGAACCAATTCTCCTGAAAGTAGGCCATTTTAAAACAAATAAATAAATTCTGACATGCTTAAAATTATCACCTTTTTCCATTTGGGGAATGAACTTCATTACAATACTGCCTTTCCTTGTCCTCTGACTTCCTTTATTTAAATCCGCCCACTTTTGTTCCCTATTCCTTCCTTCCTTCCTTCCTTCCTTCCTTCCTTCCTTCCTTCCTTCCTTCCTTCCTTCCTTTTTTCCTTTTTACTTTCACTTATTTCATCATAATCCAGCCTATAGCATTCTTTGCCAAACTGGTAGCTTTCAAGTGTATTGCAACACAACTTTCAACAGCCCCTACCAACATGCTGGCTGAGAATGATGGGTGTTGTAGGACTGGTCTATAGGACATAATTGTTATGAACAAATGAAAACACAAATGAATTAACATTCAGAGCTGGTTTCTCCTAAAGTTCTACTAATACTCTAAACATGATAGAAGAAAAGTGTATTAATCAAGTATCAGTAAATCTCTAGCAATTTTACCACCCTTGTATCCCTTCCTACTCCAATTTTGCTTGAATCTTCTCTATCTCTTAGATAACATGGATTAATTCTGTCCAAACCTTTTTTTGAAGAGTTTCCCCTTCCTCACAGGCCCCTGTATTGAACTTCAATCCCATCTCGTGCAGGTCTAATCCTATCAGAGAATCTCTTTAGGGAATCCTCTTGATGCTCTCTTTCATCCCCAGGCAGAAATGTCAGACACAAGGACTCTTCAATGCAAGATGCTTTGGCTCTTACTCCCCTTCATTATACTTCTGGCTTGTTCTTTCTTTCTTTCTTTCTTTCTTTCTTTCTTTCTTTCTTTCTTTCAAAGTGTGTTGTCACTTTATAGGGGCTAATAAGGTTATATAGGACCTATTGCCAATGCAACATTACCATCAACTTTAGAATCTCTTTGCAAATGGCCTCGTCCATCAACAGGGAGTGAGGTTTTTACACTGTCCTGTGTCCTGATCATTTATTTTCAACTGCTGAGAGCTTGACTGACATTTAAACTGTTAGTCCAGCACAGATATTGTTTGGGTTGAAAATGTATTGTTTAGGCTGCTCATAAAAGAAATAAGTTAAAGGCCCTGCTAGCCTCCCCCCATGCTCTTCCTCCTCCTCTAACAGACACCCTGATAACCATAACCATCCACGGAATAGGAATATTGTTAACGAAGACAAAACACAGCCAATGATTAAGAGTTGGTGTGGAGTCTTCTCTTCTGTGTGTCTTAAAAACAAAAACAAAACATCAAGGAAAAGAAACTTTAAAACTCTCTCTTTAAGTCTGTAATATACACCAAGAGCACTAATAATTGATGGATGTTATAACTCTTCATTGCGCCCCCACCCCTCATCAATAGTCTGGGAAAACTGGAAAGGGGAGAAAAATGTCAGAAAGTTATGGTAAAAACTTAAGATGCGACAGAAGTAGCTTTCTTTGCTCATGCTGTGAGTGTTTGAATAAGAAGAATGCCCGGGCACTGTAACACGCTAAAAGAATGAAGAAGACAAAGGATTTCAAGAAAAAGGTTTGGATAGAATACAAGGCAAGTGAAACTGAAAGGAAGCAAAGGGAGAAAAAAACCATTTACAATGGAACAATGTGAGTACTAATCGCTTTGATATATTATACAAGCCCAAAGACCCAAAACATTGTGTAATTATTTATAAATGACTTCTCCACTCCTGTGTATAATACTAGAGAAAGAATAAAACTGCAGGCTACTCTCTAAACTATTTCTAAATAGACCTGCCTCAAAAGGACGCAGAAGTGTTTGAAACAAAATAATTAATGGTTGATTTTATGGTTGTCTCATTAAAACATTTTAATTGCTGCAACCAAAAGACATTGTGTTCATAGGCAACCATAATTCAGTTAAGTTCAACAAATGGGTATAAAATAAAAAGATGGAACTAGAGTACGGCTGCATCTCTTCCTGGCTTCTTAATGTCCTTGTGAGTGCAAATTGCAAGTGCTTAAATTTGGATTTTCAAGCATATTCAACATGCGCACGAAATACTGCATGAGGAGCTTTGCTTACCCTTTTGCTTGAATATATCAACCCAGATATAAAATAGGGTCTGGAGAAGAAAAGGCAAAGATGTTTTCATCCATACTGCAATATGGACTAGAGCTGCAATATGTGATCTTAAACGGAACGTTTCTTTCTTTAAAATGACAGAGAACTGAGATCTGCAATCTTTTTTCATCTGAAATTTTATCCAAGCTCTTACATCCATAACAATGTCTAAATTTGAAAAATTAGACTGTAGGCTCAATTACCACCCTAGCGTACCTCTCTGTGGTGCAGTTCCACACTCTTCTGGAATAACAGGATAGCGCGATCACATGCAACACAGAAACACAGGAAGCTCCTTCTACCAAGTCAGGCTGATGATCCATCCAGGCCTAACACTGACTAGTAGTGACTCTCCAGGGTTTTAATAGGGACTTCTCTTGTTCTACCTGGAGATGCCAGAGCCCTTCTCCATGCAAAGCAGTGCAGATGTTCCATGCACAACAGCCACTGACCTCCAACTTCTCTCCATGTTTCTGGAGGTGGGCAATGTTTGCATGGAATGGACTCCTGTTGTCCGATCAACTGCTGCAGATCTTCTGTTTAAAGTTGCTTCAGAGCAGTGTAGGTTCAGGGTCCGGGGAAGCAGTTCCGGTGCTGACATGACAGGAATTGAGTTAGTCCTGATGACTCACACAGGCCAATGGTCAGCTTTTGAAATCAGCTATTGGTATGTAACAGTGTGGTGAGCCAGTGCGGTGTAGTGGTTAAGAGCATGGGACTGGGACTCAGGTGATCTGAGTTCTAGTCCTTGCTTGACCATGGAGCCAACTGGGTGACTTTGGGCCAGTTGCAGTTTCTCAGCCCAACCTACTTCACAAGGTTGTTGTTGTGGGGATGCAATTGAGAGCTGGAGGAGGAGAATGAAGTAAGCCTCTTTGAGTTCCATGTAAGAAAAAAGTGGGATATAAATTTAACAAATAAATAAACAATAGTTGCTTAATGTGGGGATGTGCCAATCCACTACAAGTCATTTTGGGAAGATTTGTGATAACACCCACCATGGGAAACAGCATGGCAAGCAACAAGCCTGTAAGTCAGCAACTGTTTCATGTGGCAAAAGGTGAATCTAACCAGGACACCATCCAGTGTGTGTGTTTTGAGTTTCCAGCCACTGCTTCTCTGGGTGAATGAGGCCACAGGATGCTTTGGGGAAGGCAAGGTGGCTTAACTGCTTTTCCCTATCTTTAGCTACTAAAATGTTCCTTCTAGTTAACAATGCGTCAACATACAAAAGAGCTCCTGCTTGTTGTAGTTCACAGCTATTGAACTGTGAAGTGATTCTGATGTATCTTTGGGGGAAAGCCCCTTCTGTCTCTTGTTCACTTTTGCAATTCAGAAGAACGCTTCCCAGTAGACATGGACAGCATAAACCAGATACAATTTTAAGGCAGCGTTTCCTCAAGCAGGCTCAGCTACACTGGCTCAATAAACATAAGGATAAGTCAAAGCTCTTGTTATGAAACAATCTCTTTAGCAACAGATCAAATAGCGCATCTTTTGACAAGCAACTCTATGTCACAGCATTTTCATTTGTTTTTCCCCCGTCTTCACTTTATGCAGTCTTTCAGCATTAAAATAAGAAACTCATTTACATAAATTTTATAGCCACTATTTGCATATCTGTCTCTGTGAAGATTATTACTAGGCAGTTACTTTTAACATCATCCAGCAACAAAAAGATCTTCAGGCCATCTCATCAGCATAAAAGGATTCAAGCCTATGTAGTTGCAAAAGATGTGGTGACAGAACCAGGTGAATCTCGGTCAAGAAATATGTGGCCTGAGATGAATCGGCTGTTAGAGTTCAAACTTATTGGAGGAGTGAGTCTAGAGATCATTGATGAAGGGAGGAAACATGGCGCATTTTGAAGTTCTTGGGGAAGCATTGAAAAAGAAGAAGAAAGTGAGGACAGGGAAGAATCTGGCCCACACAGAAAATTGTAAGAAGAGCACATTAGAAGGAGAATGGAAAAGAAGCGAGATCTATATGCTGCTTCTGCTGTGGCCTAGTCAAGCCATAGGTAAATATTTGCTGGTAGAAGAACTGACATCTCCTCTAACACTTTCTTGAATCTTCCACAGAATTATGCATGACTATCCAAAAACAGGTCCTACACCAGGAGTAAATATGAATAACACCATGTCTGCAAATTACAAGCCCATTGAATGGCATTTCTCCATGCAGTAGTATTTGCTTGAATGTATTATCTTGAATAATACATTATCTTGAATGTATTATCTTGAAGTTATCAAGTGTATTATCTTAGTTATCTTGAATGTATTAACTATGCACACCTATATTTATACCAGTTGCTCTACCAACTGGATGTCTCGCTATTGGGCAGTAGTGTGAGCAGACAAATCTCCCAGGATCAAACAGAACCCCTGGACTAAAGGGGAGGCACAGGACAGAGCTGGTGTCTTGATTCACAGCCAGCCATACGACGAGGGTTTCCGATCTTAGGAGTGCTTCATAGCGACTGGTGTCCATAGTCAATTGGCCAAAATGCGCATCCTTACAGTGGCAGTCTATACAGCCAGGATACGTTTCTCTGAAAATTGTTCCATCACTTCGTCACACTGATTATGCCTGGACATGAAGAAGTAGCATCCTGGAACAATTTTAAGTAGCCTCCACATCGTATTTGAGGTTGCAATCCCAAACACGATAGAGAGGCCATGCTGGGGCAAACTAAGGGTCTATCCAGTCCATGACTCTGTTCACAGAGTGGCCCTGGGAAGCCCAGAGCGGGACATGAGTGCCAAGTCCCATCCCACTCACGTTCCCCAGACATAGGCTTTCCCCCCAGTACTGCAAGTAATACGTAGTCACCAGGATCAGGAGCCCCTGGCAGACTTTTCCTCCATGAATTTATCCAATCCCCCTTTAAAGACGTCCAAGTGTGTCGTTATCAATAGTTTGCGGAAGTGACCGAGTGTGGAGGCTTCTCATTAAGTTCAATAATTATTTATAATTTGCCCAGTGAACAATTTTGGTAGGTTTAGAAATGCAATGAATAAAATGTGATGGCCATACCTGATGTGATGCATGTCAAATGGCATTTTTCTAGCATGGGGTATGTGTGTATGGGGTGGGGGGGGTGGAGACTCAAATTGGGACCACAGGGGAGGAGGGCTCTAGACTTAAGCAGCACTGCCCTGCCTGCTTTTTGCAAATGGGAAAAACAGCCCAATATGCTATAGGAACTTTTCTCCCATTGAAACTAGCAGCTTGGGAATGGGGTGATTCTGATTAGGATCATGGAGGGGTCAGTGGGTACTGATCTTGCTTTCCTTCCTCTCCCACTATTTGTTAAAAGTAATCAGCTACACAGCTGACAAACTTCACATCTGCTTTGGCTCTAGTAACTGTATTTACTGTGAATCTGACTTTGGCTAGGACAGGAGAAGAATCCTGTGGTGAGATGCCTGGCATTGGAGGATGAGCCATAGTAGCCATCAGAAGTTGTGAGATCAGACCTTAATGGTGACATAAAAGGGGGCAAGAACATGCCAGGGCGTGGCTGAGTTACGTAGTAGCAAAGTAGATGATTTATATTAAAGATTGTTAGGCCTCGATAAGGCATAGGATTAACAAAAATGAGCCAGGAAATGTTTCAGAACATTGAAACTCTAGAATCTGGGCTCACGAGTGTAGTTTTTCTGCTGATGTTACACTTCTGTGGTAAATTTCTTCCAGTCTCTAAACAGTTGAGATAACCTTGTCTTAATAGTAATTATTTTATACTTCAACTTTGCAAATCATGCAGCATAGAAACACATTGGCATAAAGAGCAAGAATGAGATTTGAGGTCAATGCAACTTAAAAAAAAAATGTTTTGGAGGAGTCCAAATCCATGAAGTTATTAAGATCCTATTTAATAACATATTTGAGATCCACAAATTTAAATTATTTGGAAACCCTGATAAAGAAGCCCTCATTCATTTCTCTGTGAGTGCAATACTGAATATACTTGTCGGACTTCGCAACTAGCAACAACTCTCCGTTTAACAAAGGGGAGAGTTGTACTGTGCGACAACTCATGCTGAGACTGATCTGAGAGAGAGGGTTCCTCTCTGTTTTATATCTCAAAGTAGGATATCAGACCAATTATGGGATAAGTTACTGTTTTATTAATTAATTAATTTTATTTATTTTTATTTATTAAAATACTTATATGCCGCCCCATCACAACAAAGCTTCAGGGCAGCTTACAACATTTAAAAATACAAACAATATATTAAAAACCTAACTATCTATCGCCCCCACACCCCCCGGTGCATCTCGGCCAACCTAAAAATACACTTCAATATACAAAATCATAAACAACAAACCACTAAATGAGTAAACACAATTAAACTATAACAGATAATAACCAATTAACTAAACAAAATAAATACATAAATACCTAACAATAAACTAAAACCAAATAAACGATTTAACACTTAAAATAAGATTTAAATAAAAAGGTCTTCGCCTGGCGCCGAAAAACAAATAACGACGGCACCAGGCAGACCTCTCCGGGGAGTGCGTTCCACAATTGGGGAGCCGCCGCCAAGAAAGCCCTCCTCCGGGTACTCACCCTCTTAATCTCCATCACTGAGAGTTCCCGGAGGAGGGCCTGTGTTTCAGATCTCAGAGGGCGGGAGGGCATGTAAGGGCGTAAGCGGTCCATTAAGTATCCAGGTCCCAAGCCATTTAGGGCTTTATAAGTCAAATCTAGCACCTTGAATTGGGCCCGGACTTCAACTGGGAGCCAGTGGAGCTGATTTACAAAATATTTACAAAATTTATCAACCATTCAATATCCCTGTACAATAAAAGAAACAGCTAAAACAGTATGTTAAGACCAAAACTGTGGCTGGTAAGTTCAGGAAGGCTCTCAGAAATAAGAGTTTTCAGGAGAAGCCAATGTTTGTTCCTGCCTCTCCTCCAGAGACAGGGAGTTCTAAGGAAATGGAGCCGCTACCTGAAGGCTCTTCTCTGGGTGGAGTCCAGGGCAACTGTGCAGCTCTGGTTAAGTTCTAAAATAACAGCCACTGACTCACATTTCCAAGGAATTAATGAAGAGACTCATTTCTGCTATATCCTCATAACAAGAGGGGAAGGGGGAAGATAAACTATCTGAACTATGCATGAGAACAGTTGAATTGATGCAACACGTTTTGAAGTACGATTCTTCAAGCAGATTCCAAAAAAGCATACAACTTGTTCTCAGGTGTGCTCTGTAACCAAATACAATGACAGAACATACTTTGCAGTTGCTTTAAATTGTCTTTGCTAAGACATCCAAAGTGTCTTGTAACAGTCACAGCTTTCAGAACAATGTAAGCAGTCTTTCCATTGAATGGATCAGAATGCTAGCAAGATATCCGGGCATCAGAAATGAAAACAACTAGGAACAAACATACATGATAAGAAGGAACAGTGGAAAACATTTCTTTTATTAAAAAAGTATAGAGAAGAGGCCAATCAAGAGCAATATTATATTACCTGAATACCCATTACTGGTAAAAGACAAAGAATAAACACAATATGTGTTTATCTTATAATGGAAATGAGTACTTTCTAATGTTTTAATGAAACAAGTCAGCTCTAGAAACATGCTAGCAATTGTCTTAAAATATTTTCTTGTCAAATGCCCGTTCTTGATCTTTGGAAAGTCAATGAGTCGTTTGCAATTGACTTCCATCGAAAGAAGGTCCAAAAAGTGTAAGTGGTATTATCTTTGCTGGCTGAACAATGCCGTCACAAAATTAGTAGACTGCCTGCTATTGAGTGAAGCTGAATAATTCATTGGGAATAAATTATCCAAGAAATTTAGCACTTCTTTCTGTTTGCTAATGAATCAGGCTTTATTCTTTCAGCGCATTGGTTATTCATAGGTATTCACTGAATGGATTTAGCAAACCAATTTCAGCCTATGGGTGGTTTGCAAAATTCCTCTCTATTTATGGTGTGTTGTTAGTGATCAATAAAGCACATAGGTTCCCCTCAGCACCACCACCATCTGACTCCTGGCAGGATGAAGACAATAATCTATTTAAACAAAGGGCAAAACTGGAGACTACAGTTAGAAACTGATGAAAAGAATGTTTCCTGGATGCATTTTGAAGCAAATTATCAATTGTGTGAAAATATAAGGAAGCATGGTAGGTATTTTCCTGACAAATTGTTCATTTGAAATGGAGTCAACAATCAACAAGGGAGAGTTCCCATATTTAAGAACAGCATGTACTTAATATGGACAAGTGGATACAACTCTGTACCTAGGAGGTCTGGAACTTGTCTCTTGATTTGTAACCTGGCCAGGAAGCCTTATGGCTAATGGGGTGGGATAAAAGTCTAATAAATAGATAAATGAATAAAATGTATGTGACCTTGAACATTTTCCCATCATCTGTAAAATGGGAAAAGTTATCTGCTTCACAGGGATGTTGTCAAGGGAAAACAGAATAAGACTGTAAAGCTCCTCCTAAATTTAAATACTATATAAATAATTTGTCAGATCAATACTATCACATTACTGTGAATATTCAATCAGATCAAATCTGCTTGCTGTTCTGTTTTTTTCATGGTTGACCCTATTATTAGGAGAGTGCTGGGGTTCCATTTCTAGAAGCAAATTGCTAGATATATTTGGGCATGATGCGATCAGAGTTCCATACTTTTTAATTACATTGATTTTGGTTGCTGAATTCAATCCTGTACATAAGCCCTCCTCAGTATATCTTCCTGATGTTCTAGATTACAGTTCCCATTGGTCCCATCTAGCATGGTCAATGCTTGGTAGAGATGCAAATTGTAACCCTTTCCACTCAATTGGAGGGTGGAATTGGCACCCTGTTGGAGAAGACTGCTATACACACTTAAGATGAAATCCCAATGAACCAAGTAGATCTGCTTCTGGTTATCCATGGACGAAGACTCTCCTACTGAAGCAACTGCTGTATTCAATGGTGCATTCTTGTTCATAGCAATCAAGTGGAGGCTTCCATGAATGGAAAGGCAGATTCACTTCCCTCTACAGCCCTGCAGCTCCTCCCACTTCCACCAAATCCGCTCAACATGACAGCCCACCATGCAAGGTGGAGCGTGTGCATGGATGGCAACTGTGGCCACCTTTGTGCATATCCGACCCTCATTTGGGGGTTGTTGCATCTTGCAAACCCAGCAAACGTGCTATGCAGAGAGTAATCAACCATTACAACACCCTGGAACAGATCGTGGGTTACACAAGGATTGTTTATGGCTTTCCATAACCCATGCTCACCGAGGTTCACATGACTAAATAACCCTGCCTGCTTTTTGCAATGGGAAAACCATGACATTGTTGTTGGATATGCAACCCGGCATCCATGGGCATTGCAGCTCTCCAAATCAAGTCAGAAAGACTTAAAAGTCTTTGTCAACATCAAAGGAGTAATGATATGGTTGGCTGTAGCACCAATTCACCTGTACAAAGAAAAGTGAAACGGGAAACAGGGCTGAAATACTGTTTATTTTTCCATCTTCCCTTCCCATTCTTTTCCTTGCTTGGTGCATCTTTTGAAACTGTAAGCCTGAAGGTAGAAACTGCTCTGTTCTACTTATTGCATATTAAGCTGCTCTTGGGAACTGCGCTGGCTGAGGAGTGGATAAAAATACTTTAAAACAATTAACAATACTTTTCTGTCTCAGGCACCAGACTGTCTCTGGTCATCCCTGAAACCAGGAATACTGTTTTAAATGCCTGATTATTAGTTATGGCTTTGATCCATTGAACATGAGGGGCATTAAATTTTGTATTACTCAAAGTAGGCACAAAATAGGAGGGGTGGTCTGAACTTCACCTCAGTGTTGTTTCTTCAATCATATGTTCTGCGATCTCTTCATTTTTCAAAGAGTCTCACACACAGCACTTATGGTGCTTCTTAGTAGGGGACAACAAGTTGAAGAGATCTCTCCCCGAGTTTCATAGAGCTTACTCTGAAGTAAATGTGCATCATATATGCAGACTTAGCCATCCAATATACTAGTAACAGTGAGCTCATTCTCCAAGTTCCAATTCTTGTGGAACCAGTGTGGTTTGGTTCATCAAAGTGCATCTACAGACAAAAGGAACTACCTGTAGGCTTAGAGAAACCCCTGAAGTTTGCAGAAGTACCCCCCCCCCCTTGCAAATATCCCTTCAGGAAAAAAAATCCCCCAAGGAACAAGGCAAACAAAAAGCCCAAGGGGGACTGCACTCGTTGAATGGAGGGGAGCAAACAGAAAATGCTTGTTTCAATGGAATGTTTAGCTGATTTCAGGCTATCAACCAGCCATGACATTTCCATGACATCTGTTGTGGATTCCACTTGTGCACTGTGCAAGGCCCAAAGTTTGTGCATTTTAATTGTATCTATGATTGTAATCTAATGCAGATTTACTTTGGCGAAAGCCCTACTTAATTCAGTGGGACTTCGTACTTCTGAGTGAAGATGTGTAGCCTTGGGCTGCACAACAGCAATCCTATGCCAAGCCTTTTGGGAACAAGTCCCCTTCAATATAGTGGGGCTTACTTTTCAAATTAGGCTGCATGGCTGCCACACAATACACATTTTCCAGAACAGCTGAATACGAGAGCACCAGAACTTATTTCCAAAGAAATATGCGTAGAAATAGAGTGCATGCCACCTCAGCTAATACATTGCTCAGTGGTAGGTTTTGCATCTGTCTTATTTTAAAAACGTTTTCTTCCTGCTGCAGCATTTCAGTTAGGCTGTTCTACACTCAGAAGAAAGAAACAGAGCAAGCAAAAGAAATACACTCATAAGATAAATAACTGTAAGGCCACCAACATTTATTCGATGATGTAAAAAGAGATTAAAAATAATTTCTTGTTTCCCTGTCTTCTGACTCAACTAGAAGTGGGACAGTATGGAATTTTATAAGCGATTTGCTGTAATATTTTAAAAGCAACATAGAAAGAATGCCCTCTATCTTAAAGAGTTTTACATCCTGACTCAGACATGGATACCTCAAAAATAACAAATCGTGTTGAAAAAAGTAACCCTAAAGGTTTCAGTTTTAGATTAAAATCTGATTTTAAAAATAAACAGAAGACGTTAAAGGGCCAGAAATGGAGCCGGGATGGACTGCACAGCATGGAAATAATCCCCCTCCCTTGGCCCAATAAAACAAGCGAGCGGCCCGAAAGCCCTCGCCGCTTTGAAGGCGGCTCTCGTGGAAGCCCCGCACGCCGCGGGTGACGAGGCGCTGATCGGCCGCATCGTCCACGGAGAACAGCGTCCGAGCCGCCCTCATCTCGGGCAGCAGGTGCACGCAGGCGAGCCTCGCACCTGAGGCAGGAGCCGGCATCGCGTCCCCCTCGCTAGCGGCGGCGCTGCTACTCCCCGCGCGCCGCCCCTCCGTCAGGCCACGCGGGTCCCTATTCACGGGGCGCCGCGGAGGGCGCTCTGCAAAGGGGCACCCAGCAGGGGCGGGCGGCGGGGCCCGCTCGGGCGAGCGCGCGCGTGCGTGCAAGCGAGCGAGCGAGCGCGCGCGCCCCATTCACTGCGCGCGGCGCGGGGCTGAATGGCCGGGGACACTCTGTTCCAAGCAGGAGGGAGCCGCTCGGCCGCCTTGCAAAGGCTCCTTTGGGGAGACTTGTGCGCCTCTGGCCCGAAGGCTAATCACTTTGTTCCTGCTTCCCCGCCCCCGCCCCGCGCTTCTCCCTTTTAATAGACTAATGAAGCTCAAACAAGTAGGCTTAGCCTAGTGATAGCTCACGTGGCTCCCAGGCCGTCCTGGCTTGCCATTGGGCGTCAGTAATTATAGGCACACTCCCGGGAGAGCACGGAATCCTCGGCGCATAAATTATGCAGATGAAGAAAAGTGTAGCACGGGGCAGACCTGATGCCTCGATTCATTCATTCCGCCGGAGCTTGCTGGGGGGGAGCGGGGGGAGGGAGAGAGCTATTGTTTTACAGGGTATATAAGATGTCTGAGGCCGGTCGTGTGCCAAACTCGCTGCTCACACGACTTGATAGCGGCAGAGATCACTTCATCGACAAGAGCTGTCGCGTGTGTGCCGCCGTTCCCCGCCACCCCTCTTGCTTTCCTTGTCGCCTGGACCTTCGCAGACGACGCACGCTTTTCCTGGTCAAGTTGCAGCTCGGGAACTCGGCGGTGCGTGCATGTGCGGAGTGCCGCCCTGAGCACGCTTCGAGTGAGTATGCGGGCAAGGCAAGAACGGAGCGGCGGAGCTCGGTGGCCGTGCTTTGTAGGGCGGATCGCGCCGATTGCAGACGGCGGAGAGTTGGTGGTTGAGATCCCAAGCGATCGATGTGAACTTGATCTCTGCGCTAGCTTGATTCAAAGAGATCATGATTTCCACCCGGTTTATTTAATTACTGGGCTTCCCCTTTTAATTACTGGGCTTCCCTAAGAGGGAAGTGTCCTGACTCAGAACTGTGATGATTTCTTCCAGTTTTCTTTAATGTCTAGATTTTATTTTATTTTTGATCAACTTCCCTGCTTCGTTTGGGTTTCCTATGGGACAGTGGCTGCCCTTTTAACTTTTTTTTAATTACCCCCTTCCTTTTCGTCCCCGCCCCCCGCCCAGCCCTAACCAGCCCTGGCCCCTTCATCCTCAGCCACAGGTTCTGGTGACGAGGTGTGCTGTTTCTTCCCTCTCTTTGCAGGATGTCCTCTGCCCTCGAGACTAGCTACTCTGACCTGGAAAACAGCAGCGACGTGTCCTTTTGCCTCACAGATGATGAGGGGAACCTCAGCACCCTGCAGATCCCTTCTCTCGCTGCCCCCAAACCTCAGCACAGCCCTGGGGGGAAGGGGGAGGAAGAGAAAGAGCGGAAGAGGCGAAGGGGGCGCACCAAGGTCAAGAACGAGGCTGTCCTTCACACCATCAAAAAGACAAGGCGGGTCAAGGCAAATGATCGAGAGAGGAACCGCATGCATAACCTCAATGCAGCCCTGGATGAGCTGCGGAGCGTCTTGCCCACCTTTCCAGATGACACCAAGCTGACAAAGATCGAGACCCTGCGTTTTGCCCACAACTACATTTGGGCGCTCTCGGAAACCCTGCGACTGGCAGATCAGTGCCTCCAGAAACCTTCCAAAGAAATGGTGCTGCTGCCCAGCTACCTGAGCCTCACAGATCCCCCCAGCCCAGGCAGTGACGCAGGATCCTGGATGTCCACCGCCTCTCCAGCCACCTCATCCCACTCTGCCTGCACATCCAACCCCAGCAGCCCGGCCACCTCGGAAGACTATTCCTATGGGCGCACAGAGACCCTCTTCTCCTTCCACAGCCTCCCGAAAGATTTGTTGCAGAGTCCTTCCTGCTTTGTGCAGTACCATTAGAGAAGGCAGTGTGTGCGTGTGGGAAGGGGCTTCCACATTGAAACAAAAGGCCCAAAATTATCAGTACCTGCTGGCTTGTTTTGGTTCACTTTTAGGTATCCACAAAAGGCTGGGTGGGGCAGCTTCTCAAATCAAAGCTTCCCAGATTCAAGTTACTTTCAATCCCTAAAATCCAGAGCTGAGTGATGTAAGAAATGTTTACGTCCACATCCAGGGAGAAAAGCTGTGAGGAACCAACATTAAGGCTGGCCTTTTAACATAGGCCTTCGAATAAATTTTGTTTGGCTGTTGCAGTAGCAGGATCTAGCCCAAAATATACTTTTATTTTGTCCCCTTTGCTTTCTAAAGGATTTTTGTCTTCTCCACCTCTTGCCATCACTTTTCTTTTTGCACTTTTTTTGAACTTCACAAATCCCACTTTGTTTCTTTCCTACCACTGACCTGAGAGCTCTTGGGCATCAATATGATCTAGAAAAGGAAAGAAAAGGGACAGATTTGCTGCTGCAGACGAGGTGAAAAGTCAATTTTACAATTTGTAGAACTCTAATGAAGAAAAATGAGCATGAAAATTTGGTTTGAACGCCCTGACAATGCAATGAAAAGGCTTAGGGGAGGGCTGATTCGGCTGGGTGAACAGGGCCTCCTGCTAGGGACTTAGCACACAGAATTCTCAACCAACTCTAATGGTTCTGGATGGCGCTTTGCTTCTCCCTGGAAGAGCTTTGAATGCTGACATGATCAGTCCCCAAAGAGGGCAGACAAGGAAATAGGTTCATGCATTATGGATCTTGACCTCTGCTTTCTTGTTTTCGAGTAGGACTAGACAGGGGGCTTTCACTGACTGGGTCTGATGCTAGTTTAATTTATTCAAGAACTTTCATTTACATGAAAATTGTATTTTTGTACATAAAGAGCTTTATTCTTATTATGTCCACATTATCTTAAAATGAGATACTGTACTTTTTTAAAATGCTTGTTGTAAATAAATATTTTTAACATTTGTAACTTTAGTGCATTTGAATTAATTCCCCCCACAAACCCACCGCCTGGGGTTGAATATTTCATAATATGAACCTCTCTTTGGAGAAGCAGGAGCTGGTGATACATTTCAATAGTAAACAGGACAACTTGTACTGTTGCACAAACATCTGAAATAAATTAAAAAGCAGTTACCCATGAAGAGATCTGTACATGCATTATATGACAGAATTCTCCCACATCACGTAAACATGAATGCACATAAGCTATTAATGCTCACAATAAGCAAATTAAATTTGGTGGCCATGATTTAACTCTCAGCAAGAGACTACCTGTGGGGATACACATTCAGGGAGAGAGAGAAAGAGAAGTCTCTTTGGTGCAATGAAACATCAGCTGGCAACAGATTTTCAAAGAAAAAGGGATTAAAAGGATCAATAAAAAGTGACAATTATGTAGAAAGTGGAAAGTGACAGGTGGATGCCTAGAGCACGGAGTTTGCAAAGCTTTAGATTTCTCCCCTTTCTGAAGGGGCCATGGAGCTGTCTTAGAGATGCTTTAAAAAAAACAACCAACTGAAATCCTTTAAAAATTGGCTCAAGTTTACACAGTTAATAGCTAGTCAACATACTTGAAAATGCAAAAATCCCAAATCCTCTTTCCAACCCACACAGTACTGTCAGGCCTTCAGACTTTTGTTCCTTCATTTTCAATGTGAGGCTCTTGCTCTCACATCTACCTCTTGCTTTCTTTAGTATACAAACTACTGTCTTTTACTTGTGTGCATTGTTTCAGTTACATTGTGATTTTTCTCTAAGTACAGGGTACCATGCTTTGAGAGCTAGCCCATTTTATGGGACTGCTTGGTTTCAAAAAGGATAAGTAAGGGATAAAAGATTACAAAATTATGCAAAGTGTATGGACATTAGAGAGGGAGAGTTTTTCTTCCTCTGCTAGCACTGAAACTCTGGACTATCTAATGAAACTGACTGGAGGAAAATTCAGGAAGTCAAAAGAAAGTACTTCTTCATATCCTTGAACTAAGAGAGATTGATGGCTAGACAAATTCATGGAAAAGGAGGCTATCAATGGTCACTAGTCCTGAAGGTTATATGCCATTTAATCCAGTATCAGGCAGTATGCCCACATGCACCAGTTGCTCAGGTCCACTGGCAAAAAGCTGCTATTGTACCCATGTGCTGCTTGTGCAGCTGCTTGGTCACTCTCAATATAAATAAGGACAGACTGGCTGGACCCTTCCTCTGATCCAGCACAGCTCTTCTTAGGTTATCCTCACAATGGACCAAGAGTCACTTCTGCTCCACAGTCATCCATGAACGGGAATGTCAATCTGTATATTTACCTGGTTCCAGTCTTGACATTTATTCTAATACTCGCTAGCTTTTGTTCTCATTACAGTAATGGCATTGTTGCAATCCCAAATCCACTTCTGTGGTGTGGGGGCTCTGCACCACACCCATAATTTGTATTTATTCCTTGTACATCTATAGCTGACTTTTCCTCCAAAAAGCCCCAAACCTCAATTCTGTGAGGGCAGCTAGGGGGAAAATAGTGACTCCTTCCATGTTTGTAAGCAAGAACCACTTGGGTTGGACAAGCCACATGGTACAGAAAAAACTACATTTGTCTTAGCCTCTTAGCCCTTAGCTGAAATAAAGCCTGCATACATCTAACTCCATTTTTCTCACATTAATCCTTGGTTATCTTTCCCTCTCATTTTAATTTGTGCCCCTTCTCTCCCTTTGTTGCTTTCCCTTCTTCAAAGCCTGAACTGAAAGCTCACCAGGGCAGGAAAGTGCACCCTGCATATGAGTTTGGACAATACCACATATACTTGTCAAACTCAACCCCACCTCTATGCCTTCGTTAGAGACAGCGGCACAGGGAACTAGTTACAAAACCAGCCCACTCTGCAAGGTTGCTATATGCCATTTAGCTGCAAGTAACAAAGGATTTTTCAGCTGTAACTGCACTGTACGCATAAATCATAATATGCCAGTTAGCCATGGACTGCAATCTTTCATGCTCTACAAGGACATCTGTTTGCTGATACGCATTACTTTTTTAAAGGTGTCTAGGAAAAATAAACTTGTTTCCAAGAACCTGCTTCAGAACTAAAATGTTTTGCATGACCGTGGTACTGCACCACAGCAACCTTGCAATCAAGTCTTGGAGTGGGATGGATTACTCTGTTTCTTCAGGGCAGTTCAGCAGTGCAGCATGAACATTTTACTGCTCTCAGTGGAACTAAACTAGCCTAAATAAAAGTATACCAATTTAATTAGACTATCAAGCTGAAAGGGAGATGGAGAATCACTATGACATAAAAGACCAATAGCTTGATCCTCATCCAATTCATTTCTATTTGGAATGAAACATATTTTTCATAAGATTTAATGCATAGAATTCAGACATTATATTCCAAGGCTGCCATTCAAAATGAAGAATACCACTTGAATCAGACAATGTTGCCTTCGATTAATTTTTCACTGGCTAAAACCTCCTAGGTTTATACCTTTCTCTGCATGTGATTCAAGTAGATAGGATTGCTTTAAGTACATTTATAACAGCTTACATAAATGCCCTTTTCATTGTCAAATACTGGACACAAAGATTGTGTACCATGTGCACAAACTTTCTTAGGGAGGAGGGGAAAAGGTTAGTTATTTTCTTGATTTGTATATGCATTTTTGTACTGATTCCTTTATTAAATGGATCCATGGGAAACAGCAACTTTGTGCAGTTTTCACCAGCATGCTCAGCACAGTGGTGTGGAAAAGTTTTGTTCAGCAGAGAAAGCGTTCACACACTGAGTAGAAGTGCTGTTGCTTTGTCTTTGCATATATGTCACGTCAAGTGTGAAAAGATTGTCAGGTTGTGATCTGAAGCAGAACAAACAAAGAAAATAAAGTCTGGCCTTAGGGCAAAGGTATAAAGATGGATTAACCCCTATTTTGAAACCTGGAGAAATAAACTTATGGACTTGAAAATTATCTTTGCTTTCCCTCTTCCATGTTTTCTCCATTTGAATTGTTCTACTCACTTCACTTTAATAGCTGGCATAGGGTGTGCAAGGCAGGATTTCCAGCTTCCATTATGCACAAGGGCTCTTGGAAGTGAGTCAGCTCGGCCTTTTGCTTTAGAGCTTATTCGCTTTCTATAGTGGAGGGTAAATCCTCTATTTGTGACTCCAGCAAGGGGTCTCTCCAATCCTGCTGTAGGTGCACGTGTCTGGGATAGAACACTGGTTTTCTTTTCCTTTAAGCCCTCGGGAGACACACCAGGAAACCCGTTCCAAAGCCCTCCTCACATCCTGCTCTGAGGAAAGCACACGGGGCGATTGCTTTTTGAGCTGGCAGCTGGCTAGAGCTGCTGAATATAACGGAGCGATCAAGCTGACGGTCACTATGGCACAGGAGGAAGCCTGCCGAGGTAGCAGCGCCTAAGCGTCTTGCATCAAACAACAGTGCTATGGCACAATACGGTTCAAATGAGGACACGACACCTGTGACATAAAGCACCGGACGTGCTCAACCTCCTTGCCTTCTCTCACATATAGCGAAGGAAAGGGAAGGGCTGTATGCATAGAATGCATGGGATGTGCAACCATTTTGTCAAAACAGAGGTCGTTGTACTCTCAGCTACAAAGGAGGCCTGACAAAGAGCAGAGCAGCTCTCCCACAAAGAGGAGACGGTCTCTTCATCACTAAGATCTTTTTTTTCCCCCCAGAAAGCACTGAAGAGCATCTTGGGATGGCTTCTAATGCATGTCACAAATCAAAAGAAGGAGAAAGAGCTAACCACATTGGGACAAATGAGGCACTGGACACTGCTGAGGAGTGGTAAGAAGTAGGGATGGGTCATTTAAAGGACAAACAGCTGTGTGGCATTAGTTATCCAGATTAAAATACCATTTTTGGTCCTACATTTTAACATTCAGCAGGCTCAACAGGAAGAATAGAGATGGCGATAGAATCCTATACATGTCTACTCAGGAGTAAGCACCACTAAGTTCAACAGGGCACACTGCCCAGGAAAATGCGTATAAGAGTGCAACCTCAATCCCAGATATTCTGTATGGTGAAAATCTGTTGCAAAATGGAAATTTTTCACTGGTAGAGGAAATTTGAATTTACAGCATGCTACTTCATTGCGTACTTTTAATTGTTCATATCTTTGATCCTCTATAAGGCAACATCTGTGATATCTCCAAGCTGAACACTGGATCCCATTATTATCTGCCACATTCAATACTTCCTATGGCTTGCAGTTTCCCTGCTGCTAATAGAATATTATTTACAAAACTAAGCCACCTTCATTGCCGGTATTAAACCATGAACAATGCTTGAATCACAACAACTTACAAGAACATCTCTATTAGGGATCTCCTTAAATGATAATCTGCTGCAGATTTGATTTACTGTCAACTTCCTTGGAAAGTTTGCCTCGGTACCTGCAAGTGCATGAAAGGCAATACTATAATTACAGATCCCAGTCATTCTGATGAGCCATTAAGACTGATCTGTATAGTGGGTAGAGATTATAAAGGCAGAAGCAGGTGAAAATTAAATGTTCAGTATAAAGCCCTCTTTCATTGGTAGCCTAAGAGATCCAAAATAAATCATTTGAAGGATTGAAGCAACTAAATACGATAACTTATCTTTTGATATAGTAAGCAAAATATAAGTTTGTAAAATAATAAACATACATTTTGCTGATGATAGAGGCAGCTCGAGAAGCAGTAATACCATAAAACATAAAACATCTACTACCAGGTTTCAGGGAAGTAGCAGAATTATGCACAATTGCCCCTCAGAAATTACCAAAGCAAACTGACTAGAGTTGAGACAATGGTCGTAAGAAAACATTTTTCTCACAAATATTTTTCTTAGCCATCTGCTCCAGAAAAATAAAGTCCACTTTGTAGAATTTTCTTCACATTTCATTGCATTTTTAACTAGATGGCCAGTAAATACGGCAATGAACCTGATCTTCCTTTGCACATGGCAGATAAAGGAAACATGGGGACTGGAGCCCATGCGCTGACCTCAGGAAGAAAGACAGTTTGAGGTTCCCAATCCCTGTTGCTCCGTTTTGTACAATGGAAAAGGGACTGCAAGGATTGTGTCTCACATGAGAACTGAACGCATCATTGTATACATGTGTTCATACTCTGAGTAGGCTCATTGAGGTTGCTGTGAGAACCAAGCCCTATTGAGTCATGGCATATGTATGCTGCCCACACAAGGAAGGAGAGTTTCCTGAGACTGGGATACCAGTCTGGGTGGTTCTGGTAAAGGGACTATATAAACCTTAGCCTTCTGCTGTGATCCAGTCTGGATCAGGTCCCCATGCCTCCAGTTTACCTTACCAAAAAGGATATCCAGTGGTAATAAACATTAGCCTAACATCAGTTCTGGATAAATTGGTGGAAAGCGAGATTGAAGATAATATTAGCAAGAATACAGAAGGGCAACTCCAGCTGGGGGGAAAAAAATCAATATAGCTTCAGCAAAGGTAAATTCTGTCTCACAAACCTTTTAGAGTTCTTCAAGAGTGTCAAAAATGTGTGGTGGATAGGGATGATCCAGTAGACATTATTATCTGAACTTCCAAGAAGAAAATGATGAAACATTTCAGCACGGCTCCTACACAGCCATAGAGTAAGAGAAGTCCTCCTCTGAATTGGTAACTAGTTAAAGAACAGAAAGCAGACAGGAGGAATAAATAGTGCATTCCCACAGTGTTTCTGATTCCTGCCATCCTTGCTATGAAAGTCAGCTCCCACTTTACCATGAATAGTTCTGTTGTGCAAGGACCAGGAAGGATCAGTCTAGCAGGGGAGCTGTCCAGGAGGAAACACAGTGAGGCCAGTATTGCTTCAGCAAAGAAGAGGTCCCAAGTGAGCAGCTAGATAGATAAGGCAGATGTACTACCCCTTCCTGATTTGTCAGGAAAGCTCTGATCCAAAGCCTGCGTCAACCAGATGAGTAGCACTCAAAGATATCTGACATGCCACCAGGCCAGCACTGAGCTTCTGCCTGGACCAACTGCTGCTTGGTTCAAGGGCTCCTGGACATGAAGCTTGTGGGTCAAAAGCTGGGAAACAAGGCCAGTCAAGGTGCTTCAGTGGCACAGCCTCCTCGAACAGAGCATTGCTTCCGGCGGTGATCACAGAAAAACTATTCAAATTTCCTGACTTCCTCTGTCTCTCAAAACTGCGACAGAATGCTGGCTAGATGGAGCCTTGGTCTAACCCAGCAGGGCTCTTTGTGAGTTCGCAGGAATGCTGGTGATGCAAAGCAGGAATGAGTCTAAATAAATAACAGTATTTTTAAAAAATCTCCGCAGGGTTTCCATACTTCTTCATAATCTCTTAATTCATGAGCTCTGTGTATGTTTCCCAAACAGGGATTTGTTAAGCTGTCTTACACTTTGCTATGTTTTTCTTGGCTTATGACATATTTAGCATTCCAGGTGAAGGCTGCATAACACTGGCTCCTTTAAAAGAAAAAGTATTTAGGGCCTGCTAATGGGAACCCCAGGCTATTAATAAACAGTATATGTTGCTTAAATAATGGATTATGCTCAGTTAGTATTAGTTGATAGCACTTGTTTATATACCGTATTTTTCGCTCTATAAGATGCACCTGACCATAAGACGCACCTAGTTTTTAGAGGAGGAAAACAAGAAAAAAAAGAGTCTTATAGAGCAAAAAATATGGTAAGTAGACAGCTTATTATATTTCTCTTAATACAATGTTTCTGCTTATACTGCTCCCCCGTGTTCACTAAATGACAAGTGGGCAGAAGCAGTGCAAAAATGAAATTGGCTGCATAGCCTCTACTCCCATTGGAAGAGAGCACAATTCCAGATTTAACTTGCAAGGTGTATTCTAACTAGGATAAAAGCATCTGGCCAGGTAGAGCATGAAAAGGCAAGGGAGGCCACTTATACCTTAGTACAGAAGACATTAATTTCCGCACTTGGACAGGGCATCCCTTCAAACAGAATCAGGTCCTCTGCAGCACCCTAGGAATGGCGACACGTTTATTTCGGTCAAATATTCCTACACTGCCAAAATCAAGCTTCAGCAAGGCTTCTCCCAAAGGAAAACATTAAAACAATAGAATATAGAATCCAATTAATTTCAACAGCAAAAATATAGATCTTTTTAAACAGTAGCAGCAACAGCAATGCACACCTCAAAAACAGGCTACAGTTAAAATCAGTCTGGAGCAATAAGCCCTTTAAAGATGTGTTTTTCTTTAAGACACCTGTTTTGAAAGCAGGGGGATATGTCAGCCCACAACCCCTGGCAGGGCTGCCACAGAACAGGTTCTATCTCTCATTCATCTTTCCAGCGGACATGTGAACTGGCCCCCTTGGCCAAGTTTAGGGCCTGGAACAGTTCTTATTGGTGCAGGTGGTCCTTCAAATAAGCTGGCCTAAAGCCTTTCATGGCTTTGAAGGAAATCACACGGGAAAGGGATCACCTGAGTCTGGAAGTACATCAGCAACCAGTGCAGCTTTACAGAATTGTGTTATATACTCTGGTCACCAGTGATGCGTTCAAGCCCTTTATTCAAATCTCGAATCAAGTCTCAAGTCTTTACCAAGTCAAGTCTTGAGTTATTGCAAGCAATTTTTGAGTCAAGTCTCAAGCGCCAACTTTAAGAAAAAAAAGGAGGCGATAGGGGTGGAGGTGTGGGAGAGTGGTAACCCCCACCCCACCCCGATGTGTCCATCTGCACTTCTTTCTGTGATGCATAGAAATCCTTTACTTCAAACCATGATTTGGTTAAACGATAGCTGTGCTGTTATTCAAATTTATCAAGATTGAAATTTAGAAAAATAATTTTCTTGACACAATTGGCCCCCAGCAGGTGCTGTTATTCTCCCTGGAAATGTGTGGAAACAACAGAGGCAACAGGCTGGAGAAGCACTGTTGAGCTTCCTGCCAAGGAGAGCAAAGGGCACCAAAAAGAACTAAAGCCTTCCCCCTAAATAGGTAGCCCCCGGGCTATGGACGAGTTCCCTTCCTGGAATGTTCTTAAATTGGATTTGTATGTAAGTTGGATAAATGGGTAAGCCAAATGTTTGTCTTAGTATATGTATGTATTTTACCTTTCCATGTGTATAAAACACTTAAACACTTCCATATTCACTAAAACATCTTAAACGCCATTCAGCATTGTAATAACAATTATAATAAAGTAACTACAAGTACTCAGAAAGAGAATCTGTATATATGTGTGTAGACATACAGTAGTGTAAAAAAACAAATGAAATAGTTCTTAATAGTTTAGAACAGTCTTTCAAATGAGTGCAAGATAGTTAAGCTATCTCACTATCAATCTTGCATAGATTAGCACAGGATCATGAATATGAAGCATTTTGAGCACTTTAAAATACCTTATGTTGTTTGTTCTTTTTGTTTGCTCATTTTCTGAATATATTTCTGAGTTGCTCTGA
Organism: Varanus salvator macromaculatus; assembly: GCA_023646645.1. Lineage (NCBI taxonomy): Eukaryota > Metazoa > Chordata > Lepidosauria > Squamata > Varanidae > Varanus > Varanus salvator. Next base: position 89,099,094 of record JAIXND010000674.1, read on the forward strand.
GTAAATAAATATGGTTTATTTACAATAAACCATAATAATAATAAAATGCCACCGTTCCAAACAAAACAACACCAAACCTAAAACAAAACAGAGAAAATAATCATAACTTTCTTCATTTTTATAGAATTGGGTACTATTTGCAGGCTTGTTGGCCACTTTGGAGGGGATCAAGCCTGCCTAATTCTACTCAGATTCTGGTTCTCTCTCTCTCTCTCTCTCTCTCTCTCTCTCTCTCTCTCTCTCTCTCTCTCTCTCTCTCTCT